>JAFEMH010000458.1:0-600000 GCA_022495995.1 Adenophora triphylla var. japonica | reverse complement strand
ACCTGAGCACAGTTCAACTTGCAAAGATCAATTGGGTGCAACCTGTTAATAAGCTTTCTTTCCTAACAAAACTGCACATGAGTAACTGTGGCCTGAGCGAAACATCTACTTCTCCCTTGTTTGCTTTAACCAATCTCTCTTATACCTCCCTCACTAGTATTGATCTTTCTAATAACTACTTCACTTCATCATCCCTTAATTGGATATTTAATCAGAGCAGCCTTGTTAATATTGACCTTTCTTTTAACTTCTTTCAACATTTCCCTGAAACATTTGGGAACTTGAACTTTCTCGAAAATCTTGACTTTAGCTTTAATTCACTGGAAGGTGAGATTTCAAATGTATTTGGTAACTTGAGTCATTTAAGATCTTTGGATCTGTCTTGGAATGATTATATATCCGGACAACTTTCAGATTTCTTTAAAAAGTTTCGGATTATAGGTGTTGAGAACTCATTGGAGTTATTGGATCTATCTTGGAACCAACTCAGCGGTTCACTCCCTGATTTTACAAGATTATCATCTCTGAGGAAATTGGACCTGAGCTGTAATCAGCTAAATGGGTCTTTCCCAGAAAGCTTTGGGTGGCAGTCCAGTCTCCGTGTCCTGCAACTGTATGGAAACCAGATTACAGGTACTTTACCCGATCTAAGGTCATTTCCTTCATTGCAAGAACTTGATCTTAGTAGCAATCAGCTAACTGGGAGACTGACTGAGTTGATCAGAGAACTCTCTGAGCTTGTTACATTGGATGCCTCATGGAACTCATTTGAGGGCACAATTTCTGGAACACATTTCAAGAAACTCTCCAAGTTGAAGAAAATGGACTTGTCATTTAACTTGATTACTTGGGAGTACGACTCTGATTGGGTTCCTCCATTTCAGCTCGAAGTCATCAGTCTTGCACGCTGCAAGTTGGGGCCTCAATTCCCAAAATGGATTCAAACTCAGCGTAACTTCAAGGAGCTTGACATCTCTTCTGCTGGAATTTTTGATACTATTCCCAACTGGTTTTGGGATGTCTCCCCCAGATTGGAATACCTAAATCTCTCTTATAATCAGATAAGTGGTTTTGTTCCCAACTTGTCCGTTAAGCTTGTTAGATTAGATGAGATGGATTTGAGTTCAAATCAACTTGAGGGTTCATTACCATCCCTTCCTCCCAATATATCGCTGTTGCATCTCTCCCAAAATTTGTTTTCTGGATCAAGTTCTGTATTATGCTCCAGCAAATTTATCGGATCTCTTGACATCTCTGATAACCTGTTATCAGGAGAGCTTTCCGACTGTTGGGATCCCATGTATCAACTGGTCATTCTTAATGTGGCAAACAATGAGTTCTCTGGGAGAATTCCTAGCTCTATAGGCTTAATGTATCAACTCCAAACACTCAGCCTACGTAATAACTCTTTCACAGGGGAATTGCCTATATCTTTGAGCCAAGGCATCTGGTTGAGGATTCTTGATGTAAGTGAGAACAGGTTATCCGGGAGCATACCGGAATGGGTAGGGGAGGAGAAAACAAGATTGATAGTTCTTAGTCTTCGTGAAAATGAGTTCTCTGGAAGCATACCTTCAAATTTGTGTAATCTTCAGGATATCCAGGTTTTGGACCTCTCTCAGAACAATTTATGTGGAAACATACCGCGGTGCTTCAACAATTTTACTTCTTTGGTTCAGAGGATAAGTACGAGTAGAAATATCATTTTTAACTTTTCAGATTATATGGGCCTTGAAGAGTATATGGGCAACGCATTCGTGCAGTGGAAAGGACGAGAAGAAGTGTACAAGAAAACTCTAGGATTACTAAAAATCATTGATCTTTCTGGAAACAAACTTGTTGGAGAGATTCCAGCTGAATTATCCGATCTTAAGGAGTTGATTTCTCTGAACCTATCGAGAAACAATCTTACAGGAAAGATAATTCGGGAGATTGGTCAAATGAGGATGTTAGAATCTCTTGACTTATCCAGAAACCATCTTTCTGGAGCAATTCCTACAGGGCTCGCTATTCTTAATTATCTCAGTGTGTTGGACTTGTCCACGAACAACTTGTCCGGGAGAATTCCATCAAGCACTCAACTTCAGGGCTTTAATGCATCAGTTTATGCTGGAAATCTTGGACTATGTGGGCTTCCTCTTCCAAATAAGTGCCCAGAAGATGCAACAGCAAAGATTAAGCATAGCAAAGACGAAAAGATCCAAGATGATGATGATGGTAAACTTTTAACACGGGGGTTTTACGTATGTATGATTCTTGGTTTCCCACTTGGATTTTGGGGAGTTTTCGGACCTGTGTTGCTCAATCATATGCGTGGAACTGCATGCTTCAAGTTCTTGGATTACATGACTGATTGGATCTACGTGACAGCAGTAGTGAACATGGCTCGGTTGCAGAGAAAGCTTGGTAAATTTCTTGATTTTCATGTTTAATTTTCTCGTTGGCGTGCTTTTCTGTTGTTGGATTTTTCATATTCATGATATTTTGTGTGATAGCCTACCCCGATTATAGGGATAAATGTTTTTGCTGTTGTTGTGTTGTATAATATCTTGACCGCAATAATCATAAACTTTATTTGATTACCAGATTATAAGCATCTTTTTTCTCGATATTCGTCTTGTAAGAGAGGTTGCTTATAATGTTAAGAGGCAAAAATGTATTACAAACCACAATACTAACATCCTAATAGAGATGAAGTCAAGGGATCACTTAGTACAAGTGACAATACTGCAAGGGTGGAACTTGTACATAATAAACCAACAGGCAGTTAGTTTGTTACAACCAATTGAGCTACGCTCTTTCATGTTTTGTATAAATGTAATCTTCCTTTTCATAATGTAAAATACACAGATAAACAGAGAAAATCAATACAAATGTTTTATCTCTCTTTTGGTCTCTGTTTCTTCGGTCTTCATCTTCAATCATCTTTGTATATCATGATTCAATTTGTATCATGGTATCAGGGCAAATTTCTGCTTCCGCAAATCCAATTAAACAAAGCGATTCGAACTTTGATCGCAAACATTCGAATTGAGAGCAGCAATTTGATTTTTCTTTGGTCTTATTTGAAGAATCAGCAATGGCATTAATCAACAATGGCAGATCTTCAACTGAGTATCCTACTACTTCTCCATCAACATCAGAGAAGGATGAATATGATGAAGCAGAGGTAACACTGACTTTATCTCCTTCACATCATTTGTACCTACAACCGAATGATCATCCGGGCCTAATTCTCATTACACAACCTTTAACCAATAGCAATTACAGTCAATGGAAAAGATCCATGACATTTGCCTTATCTTCGAAATCAAAATTAGGTATAGTTAATGGATTCCATAAACGACCTAATCCACAGTCCAAATATATTACACATTGGCAGAGGTGCAATGATATGGTAACCTCATGGATTATGAATGTTGTTTCCCCTGAGATTTCATTAAGTTTGGTTTATTTGAAATCAGTAAGAGCAATTTGGGAGGATCTGGAGAGTAGATATATACAGGGCAATGCTCCACATGTATTTCAAAACAAGAGGGAATTAATGGCATTACAGCAAGGAGGAATGTGTGTTTCTGATTATTTTACTAAATTCAGAACTGTATGGGATGAATTTGAAGAACCAAATGATATCACAATCTGCAGAAGGTTACACAATTTCTAATTGGTCTTAATGAATCATTTGCTGGTATCAGGAGTACAATTTTGAACAGAACTCCTTTACCAAGCATTAGTGTTACCTTATCTCTGTTATTACAAGATGAAAAGCTACGAGACTGGTCTGTACAAAACCAATCTATGGCAGTACTAATTTTGGTTTAGCCAAGAGAGATAACTCTAGATCTCATTTAGTCTGTGATCACTGTGGAGGGACTGGACATCAGAAAGATGGTTGTTTCTTCATTCTTGGATTTCCTTCCTGGCACAAACTCTTTGGGGTCAAACATGATCCATCCAAGATGCCAAAATATCTCAAGAATAAAACTCCAATCTCTCATGTTAATGTTGTTGTTATGGATTCTACCTCAGTAGTGTTGTTGAAGATGGTATTGTTTCTTTAACAGGTGGAGAATATAATCATTTGCTAGACTTAATCAACAACAAGTCTACCTAATGTCTTGTGTAAATAGTTCCATGCATAACAACTCATATGACACCAACACATGGCTAATTAACTCAGGAGCCACCGACCATATTACTTCTTCCTTTCACTCTTTACTTAATCATATTCCCTTTTCTTCTGCCATTCTATTACCTAATGGTGAAAAGGTCACCATAACTCATAAAGGCAGGGTTCTTCTTTCCAATACTCTTGAATTGGCCAATGTCTTGTATGTTCCAAATTTCTCCTTCAATCTTATCTCAGTTCATAAACTCACATCAGACAGTAACCATTGTTTGACTTTCTTTCCTACACATTGTACCATATAGGATTGTGCCTCCAAGACATTGAAGGGGATTGGTAAAGTGGTTGGAGGCCTATATAAGCTTGTCATTCCTGATATCAGTCCCACTTCATTGACATGCTCTCATCCTTCAATGTGCAAATTTGATGTCTCTTTGTGGCATCACAGATTGGGCATGTCCCTGTTTCTACTCTTAAGTACTTTTCCATCTCATGTAACAAAGATGTTGTTGATGATTTCATATGTGAAATATGTCCTCTTGCTAAACACTGTAAAATTCCTTTTCCTTTAAGCAATAGTCATGCTTCATTACCTTTTTCTTTACTTCATTGTGATATGTGGGGTCCTTGCACACATTCCACTTATAATGGTTACAATTCCTTTTTAACCATTGTTGATGATTTTTCAAGAACCACATGTACTTTTCTATTATCCTCCAAATCACAAGTGTGTTCTTATCTCAATAACTTCATTAAAATGGCTGCTACTCAGTTTAATGCTACTGTTCAGAAAATCAGGTCTAATAATGGCTCTGAGTTTTTTAACTCATCCATATCAGCTTTACTCTCTTCCCTTGGCATTGAACAACACAGTTCATGTGTTGAAACTCCTCAACAAAATGGTAGGGTGGAAAGAAAACATAGACACTTACTCAATGTGGCTAGAGCTCTTAGATTTCAATCTCATTTACCTATTAAATTTTGTGGTGAATGTGTTCTTACAGCCACTTATCTCATTAATAGAACTCCCACAGCTGTTCTAGATTATAAATCTCCTTATGACATGCTTCTCAAACGTCATCCCTCTCTTATTCATCTTAGGGTGTTTGGTTGTTTGTGTTTTTGTAAGTACCCCAATCCGGACCGCTCTCCATCCGAGCATACGGGAAACACCAATGATTCACGCATTCGTGATCCCGAAGACCCGTAACGTCCAAAAGGTCCAAACTGACCAGCCAAACCAAGGGAAGACATTTCAGGGATAAAAGGGAATTCAAGAACATGACAGGAAATGACAAAAATGCAAAAAATATGTCATCTTGCATACATGTCCGTACGGACACATGTGCAAGCAAGATGTGTCCATACGGACACTCATGTCAACACGCCAGAATCTCCCAAAAATTCTTCCAAAATCCCCAATATTCCCTCAAATCCCAAAAAAAACAAAATTTCTTCTAATTGAAGAAGTGTCCGTACGGACACTTTTGCAAGTTTTCCCCTCCTATAAATAGAGGACACATTTGATTGGTATACTGTTGCACGTCCATCTAATTCTTCAAATGTTGCATCATGGTTGTCATGTTAGAAACGATATCTAATGAGATCCCGGGCAAAGTCATAGATGAAGAATCTCCCCGGTTGGGATGCTGGCTTTGAAGTGTTCCATCGTTGAACCCAACAGTTGAAGGCGCACCAGATATCATGGGTAAGCTTGACATGTTGGTTTTTGCCCCAGTTGTGACAATGGGCGTAGACATTGCAGAAGTAGGATTGCTCATCTTGGTTGGAATCTAAAAAATCAAAGTTTCCGCTGATAGCGCCAAATTGTTTTGGACAATTTTCAGTAAGGTGAATTTGTATTGAAGAAACTTTGGGCACAAATGGAATATAATTCACTACCAAGATGAACGCGAAGATGTAACGAGGAAAGCCCTTGAACAATTGTTCTCCGGCACAAAACCTCGGGAGGCTTTTGGAAAAGCCTACCTCAACCAAAATGTATTCTTATTGATCTTGGTGTTTTTGAGTACAAAGTGCAGAGTAATGGTGTAACTTGTGTTTACAGGTGCTTTCTATTTTGTTTATATACTTGAGATGTAACAGAAATAACAACATAAATGACATCCCTATTTCTTCGCCTAGAATCTCGCCTTTTGTTAATGATTGCAACCGTTAGGGAGTTGCGCCTTTGTTGAAACCATGGCCGTTACAAGGATTACGCTATCCTTTGACTGGATTTTCACGTAGTCCTGATGATAGAGTTACTATTTGACCAAGCTTTTTTATATATGACTTTATTCCTGAAAAGTAGGAAAAACATACAACAAAGGTGTTAGTTCAAGGTGTAGTTTCAAGACGTTACCTCAAGGCGTATGATCAAGATGTAAAAACATGCCGAGTGGATTTTTCTACCCCAAACACATATGATATGACCCCATGGCCTTAATGTGCCTTCGCCGGTGGTTGTTAGAACGATTAGTAAAATGGCTAACTTGTTGATCTGTGTTCATACAGGAAGATTATAATAATGCATGTTGCATTAGAACGATAGTGGCATGTTGTTGATTTGTGTTCATACCGGTAGAATATAACTAGTACTACACAGTGATTTGTGTTCATAGCTAATTATCTTTCGTAATAAATGCTCGGTAATTCTTTTTTAAGAGAACTTCCAAATGTTTTAAAAGTCGCTCGCCTAACCCGCTTAGGTCCTGCCTAGGTGCTAGGCGGTTATAAAATGTCGCGACTAATCCCAAATCCGGCTAGAAACGCGTTCAGTCAAAAATCGTTACATAAGCGCTCTACGAGCTAGCTGACTAGTAGAGTTGGACGGCGCCTACCGTCGAGATACGCTTACTGATTTAATAATTTTATAAAATATTCGCTCTTAAAACTAAAATGGTGGCGTTTCTTATCGGTATAAATTTCAAAATGTCCTCGTTGAAGACTAAAAAGCTGTAAATCATATGTAATATTTGGTGTCCATGGAAGTAGATAGAGGAAATGTTAGTGACATCGATTTATCCTTGAATGATTTTGTTTGAAGTTGAGTGCTGCTGGAATCAACTATTTCTAAAAGCCACTTTGAGAAAATTGTTTATTGTATCGCCTTGAGTATTTATTTTTTCACCAACATAACTCTCCCGTGTATTAATCATTATTAATCTTCTTAAGATTTTTCACAGAACCACCCGATTCTTTCATAAAGTTGTATCAGGAGCAACGTTCAGGGGACATAACTCGTATAGGTTCAACTTTTGTGATAAAAAATGCTCATCAGTGGGTGTGTAAATTGTGGTAGAACTTTATGAACCATAAAACCTTAACATTCCTCATGTGTTTGCTTAAAAGCAAACAAAAGTTGCATTGCTTATGATTATTCTCATTGGTCGCTACTCAAATTAAGCTGATAGCAGCTTCAACTTGGAAAATCACACAAGTTGATACATAATCAATTTCACGAACAACTCTCTGTTGATCTTTATAAGCCACTGGATACCTATATGGAAAATTAATCAGCCTCAGCTTGTCCTTACATTTTCTACATCCTTCAAAGCTGTTAAGGTTATTGGGCATCCACTCTTCAGTCTAGGAATATGTGCTTTCCTTTCTAGACTAGGATCTTGATCATCAACCTTCCACCTATGAATTGGAGAATTAGAATGAGTAACAGTAGAAGCTACGTAAAATGCTAGCATGTACAGAGATTTGACTCACTTGTATCCACTAGTTAGTCTGTGTAAGAACACCAACATTGTCACCTTTGCCATATTGATCCCCAAGCATGTCCTAGGTCCTGATCCAAATGGTATATAACTATATGGCTTTTGTATTTCCTGGAAACATACAGGTTACTCGTGTTATTATCATCTGATGAGAATATACGCATATAAGGCAACTCCAAATAATGAAAATATTTAAAGTAGATTGAGTAAGTCTTTACATCAAACCGAGAGGGGTTGAACTGCAAGGGGTCCTTGTGTAGTTCTGAGTCATAGTGTATGCATGTTGCATCAATATTAACATGCCATCCTTTCTTTATTTCAAACCCTGGCTCAGCAAAACCCACTCTAAAGCATTAGAGATGATGACCTTTTTGAAATATCAGGAAAGCTCAAATGATATATTGGGATAGATAACATATATCAATTCCTGAGTTGTGTTTTTGACTACCTAGAAATGAAAACTAGACTGTACCTTGTATTGTGCAGTCACTAAGTGCAACACGGGGAAACCATAATAAGACATTAGACATTCTCAGTGTCTCTTTCACAACCTGAAAATGTAGGGAATTCGAACTTCTTCATTACTCTGCCTTATAAGAAGAGAACAAAATGTGCTAATGCAAATAATATACACGTAATCCATATTTATATATAATGAGTTGCCATCTTGTTCCTTACCTTTGAACCATAAGGCATGCTGTTAAGATCTTCTAGGGTAAGGCCGGCCCCAGCTGGCTTATTTCTGAGAATTGACAGTTGTTCTCCCTGTAAATTCAGCAAAATATGTTGAACTTTTTGTTCAGTAGATACTGATCTTGCTAGACTTTTTGTTGCATTTCAAACTTTTGACGGATTTTTCATTTAAAGTTCTATTTTTGGTAGGTGCACAAAATGTGCATCGACTTTTTAGGGTTTGTGATAGTCAGCTTAATATTACCCTTGAAACTGATAGAACAAAATACCAGCATGGCACATGGTAACTTCAGCTAAAAAGATACTCCTAAGAGCTACTTGTGTTTCCCGAGTTGCACTAATTTGATTACACTACTGAATTTATTTAAAGGAATAGTATTTGTTCCTATATAATATTAGAGGCATTGGGGCCAAAAAGACTGAAATCTTGATTTTGTAGCAGCATGTGTAAAGTTGGTACATGTTTCTTACCCTGAGCCTATCCTGGACCTCCCTGTTTTCATCTAACAACTTGACACTCCACATCATTGCAGCTGCTGTGGTAGTCTGCCCTGCAATTATCAATGTTAATAGATTATCCATAAGCTCTGAGTCATCGATCTTTTCATCCGATGGATATGAATCTCTCAGTAACATTGACTGCAGGAAGTCTTCATGACAATCTTTCCTGCTCCGTCGATTGTCAATCATTTCTTCAAATATTTTCATGAGCCTAATACGTGCCTGTTCAAAGACATTATTTAGTAGCAGAATGTTTATAAATTTGATAGTGAAATGCCAATTTCTTAATATATTTCATACCATGAAATGGTTAATCCCTGGGTATGTTTCCACTTGTTCTTTTATTTGCATTTATATTTTGTTATCAGTTCTCATTTTCTGTAAATATATTTTAAGCAGGATCACCGAAGAAAATGTTGGCAAAGCTTACCTTGATGCCGTTGTAGTATCTGGTGCCAGGAATCATGAAGGGAAATGAGAGCATTGCATCAGAAATAGCTGTGCAGTCGCTTTCAATTTGTCTTAGCATGGAATTGTCTGTGATGCTCATCAGCATGTCGCACATTGCATCAAAAGCTAGCTGCACCAAACATATTGTTGAGGTTAGTGCTATGATCAGCTATCTCTTACTCCCTCTGTCCCAAAATGATCTTCCTGCTTTTTTGGTCGTTACTATGAAGGTACTTTGAGCATCAAATTTAGGTTCATTTAATTATTCTTATAAAAAATTAAAACTTGTTATTGGTAGTATTTATAATAGTGTATCAATAACAGGTTTCAAAATTTCATTATGATAATTTAATTAACCTTAAATTATTGCTCAAAGTACCTTCGTATTAACGACCAAAAAGTGGGAAGATCATTTTGGGACGGAGAGAGTATTTTACGTGTTCTCATTTTCCTGCATTTTTTAACAAATTTATTTTGTTCCTTACATTAAGATATTTTATCACGTTCACTATGATTTATGCATTATCATTTATCATTATTTGATAAATGATAATGCATTTATCACGTTCACCATGATTCAAGAATATTATCATTTATCAATGAAACTTGATAACTGGATGTCAAGCATTTATATGCAATGAACTCTCTGTTTCTACTTTCTGTGTCTTCATGCACTATCATTCATCATTCTTTGGATTTGGTTGAAAATTCTTTTAAAATGCTACATAAGCTTGGTGGCTACTTCGTGTTTTTTCAATCTTTTTAAAGAATCGGTCAAGGAGCCTAAGCTTCCTAAAGCCTGTTTCCCCCTGTTGAAATTATTGATTTTAAACGACTGAGTCTTCGCCAAGGATCCTCCCAAGTATATTAAACTTAGGAAAGCTTACCTTCTGACATAGTTTTCTAATTCCAGCATGATTGCTTGGAAGTTTAATTTCATTAAATTAGGTCAATAAAGTTTTCTCTCGATTGTTTATGATATTTTTGTATAATGATGGACCCTGACAGCTCATAAGAGGGATACTGACTGTCTCCTTACTGGTTTTAGTGTTTATGAGCATCATTCTACTGACTAAGGTCTAAGATTCCAACTTATACCCCATCCTACATGATCATGCTCTGGCTTTCATCAGGTCATGTAGGCATGAAATTGCTAAATGCGACAATGTATAGTAGCATAAATGCGGATTGCAAGAAAAAAATGATTCTGATGTTAGAGGACAGCCAATTAGCAGGCCACCACCACCTGGGCCCAAAGAAGGGTGGAGGAAAGGAAAGAAAGAGAAAAAGGACAGATGGTTAGAAGATATAACTGGGTTGTTACCTTCATGTTGAACTCAAGTACTCGAAAGCTTTTCCCATCTCTTTCCTTATTCCCCAGCCTCTCAGAGAGCATTTTGTCAATTTTCTGCACAAACTTGGATAAAGAGCTCATGGAGAAAGGATCGGATAGAAGACGCCTAATCCTTCTGTGACTCTCGTGTGGAACACATAGCAAGCTTTTCTTTCCAACAGCATCTGCCATTGATTTCACATATCCCTTGTTGTACAGCTGAAAGTCATTTGAGAATATTGTTTTTGCACCCTCAACACTTGGAACAAACACATGAATTTTGCCAAATAGTCGTGTTTTGAACCATGCTCCATACCTGGTCACCATATACATCAAATCTTAGTAATCTATCTTCTTGGAGGGGCTACTAGATGTCATTCCATCGTGAGTAGCCTTCACATTTATATGTCTTTAAAATAAGCTATTCTATACTTGCTTATAGCTGATTTTTCTCTTTCACTAAACGAGTTTTTAATCAATTGTTAACTTAATCTATTACAATAGTGACACTTGGAGAGTGAAATCTACCATTGTAGGATTGAACCCCTAACCTCTACAAAAAGGTATACCTGATGCAGCTTGAGCAAGAGCTCTTTTAGCTTGCTTATAGTTGATATTGTTGGAAAAATTGTTAATTAATGTGAATATGAAATTGATTTTCTCTAGTTAAAGTGGAATCCAAGGTGTGACCTTTGGGTTTGTTGATAATTAACCAAAAATTGAATTCCTTTTTAAGGAATTATGAGGCTTTTATGTTCGGGTTGTTGCAAGAACAAATATGACGCAGTCCATGACTCGTAGATGCATAGTATGGAGGTAAAGAGACATCAGTTCAGCCTATGTTTTCTTTGTCCAAGTTCAACCAGCCGTCTCCCTCTACCTAGCCAATTAGCAATTTATTAGTAGTATCTACCCCCTACATGAATCAGCCATTAATTCATGGTTTTGTCTTATCCAAATAAGGATTTATCAATTAAACTTATCCATTAATTAAATAATGTTCGGTCTTCTAAAAGGAGCCTATAAATAGACTAGTCTAGGAGATTGGAGGGCAGACTTTGATGTATTCTAAATTAGTTCATTATAATATTTGACTAGTTGAATGTAACTCCTAGTTTTGTTCCTTCTCTCTCATTGTGTTGCTAAATTTTACAAGATCCATTTCCTCCTCTTATTTACCTATTCATCATTTGGTATCAGAGCCAACGCTACGTTCTTGGGTTGCTTCCTTAATTTGTTTCATGGGGGCACGATGTGGTAGAGGAAGGCGAGGTAACATGATGGGTGACTTAAGAGACAACGTGAGGATGAAATTCAAGCACTTTGAAGACAAGTTGAGCAGCTTACTCTTCAACTTGAACGACAAGAGGCTCGTGGGGAGCGTGGTAGTTCAAGTAGTGGTGGGTCTTCTAGTGACGAGTCTGATGTGAACCCATTTGCCAACAATTGAAATGCTGCTTGGCCAAGAAGGTTTGATTGTGACTTTGACAACGTTAAAATTGACCTTCCGGAGTTCCATGGTCGTCTACAACCTGATAAGTTTCTTGAGTGGCTTAGTGCCATTGAGAAATTTTTTGATTACAAGGAAACCGCTCAACATCAACGTGTGAAGCTTGTAGCAATGAGGTTGCGTGGTTATGCTTCAACGTGGTGGGATAAAGTTCAAGAGATGAGACTTCGAAATGGAAAGGCCAAGATTACATCTTGGGAGAAGATGAAGTCGAGGCTTAAGGGGAAATTTCTCCCCGTGGATTTTGCTCAAACAATAGTTTCACAATTCAACAACCTTCCAAGAGTCCAAAAGTGTGGTGGAGTATACAGAGGAATTCTACAAGATGATGGCACGTAATGATGTGCAAGAAAACGAAGAACAAATGGTAGCAAGGTACGTGGGCGAATTCCCCTTCGTGACGAAGTGGAAATGCACAGGCTACAGAGAGTTGAAGATGCTTATCAATTGGCCTTAAAGGTGGAGGCTAAACTTGCTCGTAGTGGCGGTAAGAAGTACGTGGATGTACACAGCCTATATCCTTATTCAAAGGGAGAGACTTCCAAGAATTGGAAGACGAATTCAAAGGCTGGAAATTTTGGTGAACAATCAGAAAAGTCAGCCACTACCAACCGTGCAGGAGGACAAGCTAGTCGCTCCAATGGATGCTTCAAGTGTGGTCAAGTTGGTCATCGTATGAGCGAATATCCGAAACGACATGTCGTTGCTTTCGGTGATGAAGACTTGGAGGATGAAGTTGAAAGGCAGCCGGTATATGATGGAGAAGAGGGTGTTAAGCGCGAGGAGATTGAGTCTGAAGAAGGTGAAAGTTTGATGATCCAAAGATCCGTTGCTACTCCCAAGGTTGATGACGATGAAGATTGGCTCCACTCAAGTATTTTCAAGACTCGATGCAAGTCTAATGGTAAAGTATGCACTATAGTCATTGATGGTGGTAGCTGTGAAAATATTGTGTCACAAGAGATGGTGAACAAGCTCAATCTTCCTACTGAACCTCACCCTAAGCTGTACCGCATTACATAGTTCAAGAAAGGAAATGAGGTAAAAGTTACTAAGCGTTGTCTTGTTTCATTTTCGATGGGGAAGAATTATCATGATAAAATTTTGTGTGATATTGTTCATATGGATGTATGTCACATACTCCTAGGAAGGCCATGGCAATATGATAGGCACGTTATTCACAATGGTCATGCGAATACTTATACTTTTAAGATGGGAAAATATGAAATAGTTCTTTTGTCTAGTAAAGATGAAAAGATGCTCAAGTCTTCAAAGGAAGAGAGCAACAACTTCCTTGCACGGTCACAGTTCATTGAAGAAAGTACGACAAGTGGTGTTTGATATATATTGATTGCTAAATAAACCATGGCATCTTTAAGTTTTCCTTGTAAATTGGAGCCACTATTGAAGGAGTTTGAAGATGTCATGGCAGAAGATTTGCCCGATGGTTTGCCACCTCTTATAGACATTCAACATCAAATTGACTTGGTTCCGGGTTCTACTCTTTCGAATAAGGCTCACTATTGCATGAGTCCTAAGGAGCATGGAAAATTGGCTAGGCAAGTAATAGAGTTGTTAAAGAAAGGGTACATTCAAGAGAGCTTGAGACCTTGTGATGTTTCGACTATATTGACTCAATAAAGGGATGGGACATTGCGTATGTGTGTAGACAATCGTGCAATCAACAAGATTACTATCAAGTATCGATTTACTATTCCAAGGATTGATGACATGTTTGACTTGCTTGCCGGAGCGAAAGTTTACTCCAAGATTGATCTCCGAAGTGGTTATCACTAGATTCGCATTAAGCCAGGTGATGAATGGAAGACCGCTTTCAAGACACGAGAAGGGCTTTACGAGTGGCTAGTTATGCCATTTGGTCTTTCCAATGTTCCAAGCACTTTCATGAGGGTAATGAATCAAACCCTTTGCCCTTTTATTGGAAAATTTGTTGTTGTTTACTTTGACGATATACTTATATATAGTCGTAATAAAAGTGAGCATGTAGAGTATTTAAGGGCTGTTTTGATCACTTTGAGAGGTGAAAAGCTTTACGCAAACCTCAAAAAGTGCTCTTTCATGACAAATAGTCTAGTTTTTCTAGGATTTGTGCTAACTCCTATAGGAATCCAAGTGGATGATGAGAAGATCTGTGCAATTCAGGAGGTGCCATCACCCAAAAGCTTGCAGTAAGTTAGGAATTTCATGGTTTGGCGTCATTTTACTGTCGTTTCATCAAGAATTTTAGCACTATTTCAGCCCCTTTAACAAGTTGTATGAAGAAAGGAGAATTCAAGTGAACCTTGGAAGCTGAGAAGAGTTTTCAACTTGTGAAAAGCAAGTTGTCAAGCGCACCAGTACTTGCTTTATCGGACTTTGAGAAGGTGTGTGAGGTTGATTGTGATGCATCTCAGGTGGGAATTGGTGGGGTCCTAAGCCAAGGGGGTCATCTGATCGCTTTCTTTAGCGAAAAACTAAATGAAGCACGAAAGAAGTATTCTACTTATGATGTGGAATTTTATGCAATTGTGCAAGCCCTTCGCTATTGGAGATCCTACCTCATTAAAAAAGAATTCATTTTGAATTCGGACCATGAAGCTCTCAAGCACATCAACAACTAAGGTGGACTAAACAGGAGGCATGCAAAATGGGTCTCATTTTTGCAAGAGTATACTTTTGTGTTGAAGCATAAGAGTGGAAAATGCAATCTAGTGGTTAATGCTCTTAGTAGGAGAGTTGTGCTTATGAAATATCTAAGTATAAAGCTGGAAGGATTTGATCATATTCACAACATGTATAAGGAAGATTCAGATTTTGGCGACATTTGGAGGGCTTGCAAAAGCGAACAGCAGGGTGATTATTTTCTTCAATTAAGTCGAATTTCTCTTCAAGGGAAGTAGTCCGTGCATCCCAATGTGATCCCTTAGAGAGTACATTATCAAGGAATTGCATTATGGAGGACCTTGTGGACATTTTGGAATAGACAAGACTTTTTTTGCAATGAAGGAGAAATACTTTTGGCCTTCCATTTACAGGGATGTGAACATGTTCGTGAAGCGATGTTGCATATGTCAAACTTGCAAAGGAGGAGCTCGGAATCACCGGTCATTACATGCCAATGCCTGTTCCAGACGCTCCGTGGGAAGATGTAAGCATGGACTTTGTGGTTGGATTGCCAAAAACTCAAAGAGGTAATGATTCAATTTTTGTCGTTGTTGATCGTTTTTCCAAGATGGCACACTTTATTGCATGCAAGAAGACTATGGATGCTTCTCATGTTGCTGATCTTTATTTTCGTGAGGTCGTTAAGCATCATGGAATCCCCAAGTCCATTGTTTCGGACATATATGCTAAATTTATTAGCCACTTTTGGAGAAGTTAGAGGAAGATGGGTGGCACTAATTTGCACTTTAGTAGTGCGTATCATCCTCAAACGGATGGACAAACGTAAGTGGTGAATCGGACCTTGGGAAATCCGCTTAGCACATTGGCGGCAAAGAAAGAAGCCAAAGCAGGTGGGACATGGTGCTTTCGCAAGCTGAATTTTCTTATAATTATTCATTAATCGCTCAACCGGAAAAAGGCCTTTTGAGGTTGTTTATGGAAAAGCTCCGAACCATTATCTTGATCTTGTTCCAATTCCAAATCCCACATTGTCAAGGAATAATACGGAAGATTTTGCTGCTGTTATGGCACGAATTCATCAAGAAGTGAAAAGGAAGCTCGAAGACAGTAATGCAAAGTAAAAGGAAGCAGCCAATGTTCATCGGAGAATGAAGGTATTTGATGAAGGAGATCTTGTTTAGGTCAATCTGAAGAAGGAAAGGTTTCCTAGTGGTTCTTACAGCAAACTCAAGGATAAGAAGATTGGTCCGTGCCGAATCCTCAAGAAGATCAATGATAATGCCTACAGAATTGATCTCCCTCCCCACATCAATACTCACTCAACGTTTAACATTCGTGACTTGTCTGAGTTTCATTGAGACCAATTCCAGAAAACTCGTGGTCGATTTCTTCCCCAGCAGGAGAGAATGATGCAATCCATGACTCGTAGATGCATAGTATGGAGGTAAAGAGACATCAATTCAGCCTATGTTTTCTTTGTCCAAGTTCAGCCATTTATTAGTAGTATTTACCCCTACATGAATCAGCCATTACACTACAAGGAAAACCAAAATTAGAGACGGAAAATTAGAGACAGACGGAGTCTGTAGCTAATTTGGAGACATATTAGAGACAGACCCAAAATTTAGAGACGGATTCAGAATCCGTCTCTAATTTAGAGACAGATTTTTGAATCCGTCTATAAAATTTAGTGACAGTTTCAAAATCTGTCTCTAAAATTTAGAGACAGATTCAACATTTGTCTCTAAATTTGACTTTTCTTCTATATACTTTCATTTGTTTAGTTTTTTTCTATCTTTTTTATATAACTTTTTCTAAAAAAAAAAAACCACTAATTAACAAAGGATAAAATATTATTTTCTAGTCAATAAAAAAATTAAAAAAAAATAAAAAATAAATATAGTGTAGTTCGTTCCTCTGACTTTTCTTCTATATACTTTCATTTGTTTAGTTTTTTTCCTATCTTTTTTATATAACTTTTTCTAAAAAAACACTAACTAACAAAGGCTAAAATATTATTTTCTAGTCAATAAAAAATTTTAAAAAAATAAAAAATAAATATAGGATAGTCCGTCCCTCTTTTGACTTTTCTTCTATATACTTTCATTTGTTTAGGTTTTTTCTATCTTTTTTTATATAATTTTTTCTAAAATAACCACTAATTAAAAAAAGGATAAAATATTATTTTCTAGTCAATAAAAATTTAAAAAATAAAATAAAAAATAAATATAGGGTAGTCCATCCCTCTTTTGACTTTTCTTCTATATACTTTCATTTGTTTAGTTTTTTTTCTATCTTTTTTTATAAAACTTTTTATTAAAAAAAACAACTTATTAACAAAGGCTAAAATATTATTTTCTAGTCAGTAAAATTTTTTAAAAAATAAAAAATAAATATAGGGTAGTCCGTCCCTCTTTTGACTTTTCTTCTATATACTTTCATTTGTTTAGTTTTTTTCTATCTTTTTTTATATAACTTTTTCTATAAAAAATCACTAATTAAAAAATGCTAAAATATTATTTTCTATTCAATAAAAATTTAAAAAAAAATAAATAAATATAGGGTAGTCCGTCCCTCTTTTGACTTTTCTTCTATATACTTTCATTTGTTTAGTTTTTTTCTATCTTTTTTTATATAATTTTTTCTAAAAAAATCACTAATTAAAAAAGGCTAAAATATTATTTTCTAGTCAATAAAAAATTTTTAAAAAAATAAAAAATAAATATAGGATAGTCCATCTCTCTTTTGACTTTTCTTATATATACTTTCATTTGTTTAGTTTTTTTTTCTCCTTTTTATATACTTTTTCTTAAAAAAATCACTAATTAACAAAGTCTAAAATATTATTTTATAGTCAATAAAAAATTTTAAAAAAAAATAAATATAGGGTAATCCGTCCCTCTTTTGACTTTTCTACTATATATATACTTTCATTTGTTTAGTTTTTTTCTATCTTTTTTTCTATAATTTTTTCTAAAAAAACCACTAACTAACAAAGGTTAAAATATTATTTTCTAGTCAATAAATTTTTTTTAAAAAAATAAAAAATAAATGTAGGATAGTCCGTCCCTCTTTTGACTTTTCTTCTATATACTTTCATTTGTTTAGTTTTTTTCTATCTTTTTTTTATATAAATTTTTCTAAAAAAAACCACTCATTAACAAAGGCTAAAATATTATTTTCTAGTCAATAAAAAAAATTTTAAAAAATAAAAAAAAATATAGGATAGTCCTCCCTCTTTTGACTTTTCTTCTATATACTTTCATTTGTTTAGTTTTTTTCTATCTTTTTTTTATATAACTTTTTCTAAAAAAAATCTTCTTATTAACAAAGGCTAAAATATTATTTTCTAGGGTTTAGGGTATGAGGGTATATGAGGTTTAGGGTTATGATAAATGGTTTATGGTATAAGGTTTAGGGTGTAGGGGTTGAACGGAATAAAAGTGACGGACTAGGCCCTACGTACGAAGCCCAACAATTCAGACATTAGTACAGCAATACCATTGAATGGTATAAGGTTTAGGGTATAGGGTTTAGGGTATAAGGTACAATGTATAGGTATATGATTTAGGATTTAGTGTATAGGGTATAAGGTATAAGGTTCAGGGTATAGGGTTTAGGGTATATGATATAAGGGATAAGATATAGGTATATGACTTAGGGTTTAGGGTATAGGGTATAAGGTATTAGTATACGACTTAGAGTTTAGGGTATATGGTATAAGGTATAAGGGTTAGGGTATAGGGTTTAGGTTATAAGGTATAATATATATGTATATGATTTAGGGTATAAGTGATAAGGTATAGGTATACGACTTAGGGTTTAGGGTATAATGTATAGGTATATGATTTAGGGCTTAGCTAGTGTATAGGGTATAAGGTATAAGGTTTAGGGTTTAGGGTATAAGGGATAAGGTATAGAGCCTAGGGCTTAGGATTTAGGGTATAAGGTATAAGGTTTAGGGTATAGGGGTTAGGGTTTAGGGTGTAGGGTTTAGGGTTTAGGGCTTAGAGTTTAGGGTTTAGGGTTCAGGGTATAGGGTTTAGGGTATAGGGTTTAGGATTTAGGGTATAAGGTATAAGGTTTAGGGTGTAGGGGTTAGGGTTTAGGGTTTAGGGCTTAGAGTTTAGGGTTTAGGGTATAGGGTTTAGGGTATAGGGTTTAGGGTATAGGGTATAGGGTATAAGATTTAGGGTATAGGGTTTAGTGTATAAGGTTTAATGTATAGGTATATATGATTTAGGGTATAGGGTTTTTTTTTAGGGTTTAGGGTTTAGGGTATAATGTATATCTCACTCTAAACCCTAAACCATAAAACCCATATCATATATCCTAAACCCTATCTTTTTTTATATAACTTTTTCTAAAAAAAATCACTAATTAACAAAGTCTAAAATATTATTTTCAAGTCAATAAAAATTTTTTTAAAAAAATAAAAATTAAATATAGGGTAGTCCGTCCCTCTTTTGATTTTTCTTCTATACACTATCATTTGTTTAGTTTTTTTCTATCTTTTTTTATATACATTTTTGTAAAAAAATCACTAATTAACAAAGGCTAAAATATTATTTTCTAGACAATAAAAAATTTTAAAAAAAATAAAAATAAATATAGGGTAGTCCGTCCCTCTTTTGACTTTTCTTCTATATACTTTCATTTGTTTAGTTTTTTTCTATCTTTTTTATAAACATTTTTGTAAAAAAAAAAATCACTAATTAACAAAATCTAATAATTTTTAAAGAAATAAAAGTATATAATATAAAAACATTTACTTTTTTGATATTATGTATTATTACTAGTTATTATTAATATTATTATTAAGTATTATTATTAATTATATAATAATAATTATTAATATATTCAATTATTTAATTGAATAATTAACAATAGCATCATTATTAGTATTATTATTAAGTATTATTACTAATAATTTTTAAAGAAATAAAAGTATATAATATAAAAATATTTAATTTTTTGATATTATGTATTCTAACTAGTTATTATTAATATTATTATTAAGTATTATTATTAATTATATAATAATAATTATTCAATTAAAGAAAATGATTTATTAGGTGAATTATGAACCATTGGATTGAATTTTATGTTATGTATTTAATGGTCAAGATGACGTTTGGCTTATGATCCATGTGATTATTTGAGACCCAATAAAACAATGCCACATGACATTGTTTTATTGGGTTACCAATATTCACGTGGATTGATTCCGTAATCAATCTGGACCACTGATTATAAACAATCCAATGGTTCAAATTCATTTAAACAAAACCATTTTACCCTCTATTCTCTTTTCTAATCACCTCCCTCATTTCTCTCTCTTCATTATCTCAATCCAAACAAACCCTTCTCTCTCAGCGCCTCCCTCTGTGCCGCCCCATCCCTACCCCAATTCTCGTCACCGCTACCACCCCTACCCAATACGCCTCCCTCTCCCTTCCTTCGCCAACCACCCAGCAACCCACACCGACAACCACACAGCAAACCAAACGGCCCAACCCCATCCCTTCCGTTTCCTTCCCACCCCCTTTCTTTACCCCACAACCCTCTACCGTCGCACCTCTTCTACGGCCACCCATGAGATACCCAGCCAAACCTCCAACTAATTCAGGTAACACTTTCTCTTTCTCCCTCTCTCTCTCTCTCTCTTCTTCTCTTGCTTTCTCTCGATGCTAGATCTAGATCTGTGTGTATGTGCTAATGAATGTGTGTATATTTCTGTTTGCTTTTGCATAGTTGAAGGTGGAAGCTTCTGGTGTGATGTTGGAAGCGGCTGGTCTCCGGTGGTGGTCTAGAAAATTTAGGATATTTGTAAAATAGTTTTTACAAATTGTGTGATCAATCCTAAAAATTTTATTTTAGGTAATCTATGGCTGTAAATTAAATTTAGTAGGGATATTTTGATATTTTGACATTGTTAGTTATTGTATATTTCTTTTTTCAATATATATAGATTATTTATAACTGTAGTTTATGTTTTTTTTTAATAGTATTTATTAGTTTGTGATAGTATTATAATATATTTTATAAAAAAATATTCAAGCATATATATATATATATATATATGTTTAGAAATATAATTATTAAACATTTATATATAATATATACTTAATATATATATATATATATATATATATATATATATATTTTTAATAAAATATACTAAATTAGCGACGGAAAATATATGTCGCTAAAATGATTCGAAAATAAAACGACAATTTAAATAGAGACGGAAAATCCGTCGCTAATCCGTGGGTGCAGGTTGGTCGCTAAATTGAGCATTGCTGTTTTGTAGCTGTTTTAGAGACAGATATGTCTGTCTCTAATTTAGAGACGGACATATCTGTCTCTAAATTAGAGACGAATATATCTGTCTCTAATTTAGAGGCGGACATATCTGTTGCTAATTTAGAGACGGATATGTCCGTCGCTAAATTAGAGACGGATATGTTCTTCTCTAAAACAGCTACAAAACAGCGATACCCAATTTAGCGATGAACCTTCACCCACGGAATAGCTACGGAACAAATCCGTCTTTAAACACGATTTAGCTAAGAAATCTTCATTTTAGCTACGGAATTTGCTGTAGCTAAAATCGTTTTTCCTTGTAGTGTTAATTCATGGTTTTGACTTATCCAAATAAGGATTAATCCATTAATTAAATAATGTTTGGTATTCTAAAAGAGCCTATAAATAGACTAGTCTAGGAGATTGGAGGGCAGACTTTGATGTATTCTGAATCAGTTCACAATAATATTTGACTAGTTGAGTGTAACTCCTAGTTTTGTTCCTTCTCTCTCGTTGTGTTGCTGAATTTTACAAGATCCATTTCCTCCTCTTATTTACCTCTTCATCAAAATATGAGTTAATTTTCATATTTCTCTTTTATTCATATATTGATTTCTCTAATTAAGTTAGATAATATATAACAACACAAATCTTAATGTTGAGGTTAATTATACATGATTAATGTCAATTAATTCTAAGTTATATTAGGTGTTGTCTCTTTTTTTTTGCTAGATAGAAGAAGTTAGAAGATAGAGAAGATAGAAAGATGATATGAGAGTCTCATGTTGTAACTCTATAGCTTATGTTGTAACTCTATAGCTTATGATTCTCTTGTCTAAATTTTTCTTTTGATCTCTTTCTTTGAATTTCTTATTGGTGATATTGTTCAAGCATACGTTCATTTTGCCGGGAGACTCAATTTTGGAGTTGCACCCGGTTCGTCCGTTTTATCCTGTGAGACTAACGTCCGTGGAAGCCTCAACCACTCTTAGAGAGGGAGGCGAATTAGTCTTAAAGAAAGTGTATAACACGGCTTGGACACAAATGAATTAATATGACTTACATACGGTTTTCTTTTTTCTCTTTTCATTTTCTATTTTGTATTGTAATTTGTATTTCAATATTATTGTAATCCTTCATATTGTGCTCATTATTTAAGATTTTATCCAACAGATATACTCCCTCTGTCCCACTTCACTGTTGACCTACTTTATGGGCACGAGAATTAAGGAAAAGTAGGAGAGAGAAATAGGTGGAGGAGGTGTTTGTGAGTATGAAAAATTAAATAGGAGAGAGAATGAGTGGGATGAATAATTAGGAGAGAGAATGTTGTGAGTGTAAAAGTAAAGTAGGAGAGAGAATGAGTGGGTGGAATAGTAATGATTCTTTGCCATTTTGGACAGTTCACACTGGAGTGGGACGTCCCAAAAAGGAAATAAGTCAACACTGGAGTGGGACGGAGGGAGTATGTAGTAAGAATACGTTATAGTCTTCTGATCTGGTTATGAGATCTACAAACTATACTCCCTCCGTCCCACAATAAGTGACACACTTTGTCATTTTGGGCGTCCCACTAATAAGTCACACTTCCTAAAATGGCAAAAAATCTTTACTATTCACTCCACTCATTCTCTCTCCTACATTATTTTAATACTCACAACACCATTATAATTTACTATTCTCTCCACTCATTCTCTCTCCTACTCAACTATCTACACTCACAACACATCAACATTTTCACTTTTTCCTTAATTCCCGTGCGAAACAGTAACTGTGTCACTTGTTGTGGGACGGAGGGAGTATACGTTTGTGGTCAATAGGTGTCGTAAGCATGCATTATAGTCAACATCTGAATCTGCTTGCTATGGTTTTGTAAGTTGATTTTTTTAAATCTAAACTTGACTTGTTCTACTACAATGGAAACTACAGCAAAAAAGAAGTCTAGTACACACGTTTGGTAAATTTATGAACTGCTAGCGATAATAAAAGGTAAGAATTATTAGTCTGCTTACCGTTGTCGCCGGACTCTCACAAAATCATAGCAACCTTTAGTACTATTAGTAGCCGAAAGAAAAGAAAAGGTTTCACCCAGGAAAGGTATACCAAGCCTGCCGGAGATCCCGCAATTTTCACCTGTGTCTCTCCTTAATGCCTTTGAGAGGAAAATTGTGACTCCTACAGAAAGCAGGGAAGCCAAGATAATATCGTAGTAGCTCCTTAGTAAGAAGAAAATCTCTTCCTTTGGTAGAATCAACATCCTTAGAAAATAATATGCCTAGATTTAAGAGAATGAAGATTGAAAATATCAAGCAATGTTTTCTTATGTAGATATGAACTGAAGGCAAGGCTTGATAGATTATTTACTCTAGGACAAAACTATAAGCATGGGCATCTTAGGTAGGATACTAGGATACAAGAGGCACAAGATTCAAGTTGGAAAAGATCTTTGTCTTTTATATTCCTTAAAAACACGTAATTGATTGCTACCTTTAAATATTTATTTATTTTATTCAAATTGTTGTGTTGAATATAAACCCCATTTGACACTTAAAGAATACTTATGTTCCCTTTTATAAGATGTCCTGATACCAATTGTTGTAATCAAATGCGAAACGGATCTTTGCAATCCATACACCCACGAATAAAGTAACAAATGAGACACAATATTTACATGGTTCGGAGAAGTCCTCCTACGTCCACGGGTGGCAACCAAACAAAATCACTATTATCAAGGTGATTACAAAGTGTTTACAAAGTGTATCACTCACACTCGTCTCACACTACAAATGTGTCTCTCTCTCAAAGTGTTTCACACAATTGCAATTTGCCACTCTGCTAGAATGAGTCCTAGCCAAGCCTATATATAGGCACAAATCATCCATGATAAGGATGTATTCAAGTGAAGAGAGAACACCAAGAGTTTCATTGGAAACTCAAACAATATCCATACATGTACCACATATATAATGATCACATGTAATAATGTACTTGGAGAAGATGGTTTTTATTTATTTTTTGACGTGGAAAAAGAGGGTGGCATCCGTTGTCTTTCATATTAAACTTTTTGATGCGATTTTGATACTCCTTATTTGTTTGTCGCGTAATAGGAGTATATGGCTGGTCATTTTTAAAGAGAAATTTAATATGAACTCCTCTCCTGTTACGAGCTAGAATAGATTATTGGGAGTATACTTATAATCTTATAATTGTTTTGGACTATAGTTCCAAACAAGATGCTTTCATGACTTGGACATGTCCTGAACAGTAGGTATTATAATCCATACCTGCAAATACATCTGGAAGGATTTCGAACTGAGGAGAAAGCTCTAACGCTCCAACGAATTAAAACTGGACAACAAATGTAAAAAGTATGCTTTACGATGTAATCGATATAAAAAGTGCACAACACAATGTAAAAAAACAATATTTACACTGTGTAGTGGAGCTTTTATATGACCTTGTTTGGTTTTTACATCACATTTTAGTATAAAAATTATGTTTTTATATTCGTTCAAAATATTACATTGTATAGTGGAGCTTTCATTTGACGTTGTTTGGTTTTTGATTCAATGGAGCGTTGAAGCGAACGACTCGCTGTAGCGGTTCCACGTTCCATCTGGATGAAAACTGAATACGAGATGTTAAGTTAAACCAACACTTAAATACTTCACCCGTTCCGAAAATATAGTCTAATATTTATTGATATATGAGTTGGGTTGAAATAACAACCTCAGTGGTGTCTGACGATTTCACCTACACTACAGGAGTTCTTACACATTTTGTACCAGGATGAGGCTCCTGGAATGTTGAGAGTACAAATCATATTTGACGAATTCGAGGTATGGTAGAATGAGTGGATAAAAGGTGATTAGGTGACATCTCATTGTTGAGGAACATAATATTAAGGAAATAATATCTCCTCCTCAAAATTAGCTATTATAGTTATTCTTATCATTTGTATTATTAGTAAATATTTGGTTGTGATTATCATCAGTCAACCCAATCCCATGTAATCCTCCCATGCAAATGTAATCCCCTTAATTTAGGAGCTTGATGATGTAAATTTTTAGTTAGTTTGTTATTGCTTTCTTGTATAAATACACAAAGTCAAGATGAATAAAATATCTTTCTTCTTCTAAACTTTCTTTATGGTATCAGAGCATTTGATATTAGCTTTTAATTTTCTTTGACAGCCACCTTATACCACCCCATTGCCGCCTTCCCACCACCATTGCCCATCACCCAATGGCCGGCCAAAGCTCACACACCACCATCACAAATTCCGCTGACCCTTCCTCTCCAATAATTCTCGTTAACCTCTCCAACTGCAAAACCCTTACCCCCCTCACCTACCTCTCGTGGTCATCTCAAATCACCTCTCTTCTGTTCGGTCTAGACCTTCTAGGATTCGTCGAAGGCTCCCACCCCTCCCCAGCCGCTACCATCAAAGCCACCGATGGTAAAGAATCTCCCAACCCTGGCAGAGACAAGATCGTCTCATCCTTAGCGCCATCTTAGGAACCCTTGACACCGCGGTTGCACCACTTGTCTTTCAAGCCACCACATCCCGCCTATTCTGCCTAACCCCCCTTCTCGCCCTACTCAGTCCGCCAACCCCTTTAAAGGCAAGTGCCAATATTGCCGCTTCGTGGGCCACGTTATCTCACAGTATCATCGGTTCAAAAGGGACTATCCCATGGTTGTCTTCCCGCCTCTACCTACTTCCAGCCACCCCTCTCGCATCATTGCCTCCCCCCCTCCTCCCCAAGCCCACACGGTTACAATGTCTTCCGCCCCACTTCCGGCTCCTTGGCTTGTTGATAGTGGTGCTACGAACCACATCACGAATGATCTCTCCACCTTGGCTCTTCACCACCCCTATGTTGGTAGCGATGATGTTATCATCGGCGATGGTTCCTCCCTTCCCATTGCTAATATAGGTTCATTCTCTTACTCCACATCTACAACTCCTATCATTTTCAATAATGTCTTGCACGTACCTCGCATTTCTCGCAATATTCTTTCTGTTTCACAATTTTGCCGTGATAACAATGCTACAATTGAATTCTCACACTCTTCTTTTCTTATCAAGGCAATCTCGACACATCATGTTCTTCTCCACGACACACTTGAACGTGGAGTCTACATATGGCATCCCTCATCTCTCCAAGCAAACGTTAGCACGGTTGCTTCTCTCCATTCTTGGCACCATCGATTGGGACACCCCGCTCCCCCAATTGTTTCTCATTTGAATAAATTGTTTAGTCTTTCAATTCCTAGTGGTTCTATTTCCCATTGTAACTCTTGCAACATTAATAAAAGTCACAAGCTTTCTTTTTCCACTTCTACTCTTGAATCGCATGCACCACTTGAAATAATTATCTCCGATGTATGGACTTCTCCCGTCCTCTCTTATGACAATTATAAATACTATGTTATTTTTGTCGACCACTTTACAAAATACACTTGGTTATATCCCCTTAAACACAAATCCGACACTTATGCTATCTTCTTTCGTTTTAAATCTCTTGTTGAAAAATATTTTTCCCGTCCCATCAAACAATTCTTTTCCGATAACGGAGGTGAATACATTAAACTCACTCCATCTCTTCTAAAAGAGGGCATTTCTCACCTAACTTCCCCTCCCCACACTCCCGAACATAATGGCTTCTTCGAACGTCGTCATAGACATTTGGTTGAAACCGGTCTCACTCTTCTCTCTCATGCAAACCTTCCTCTCACTTTTTGGCCACATGCCTTAATCACCGCATCGTACCTCATCAATCGAATGCCCACCTCCACCCTCCAAAATGACTCCCCCTACTTCCGCCTCTTTCAAAAATCTCCAAACTACACAAAATTAAAATGTTTTTGGTGTCTTTGCTACCCTTGGCTCCGTCCTTATGCACCACACAAACTCGCACCCAAGTCTACTCCTTGCATCATTGTCAGTTATTCTCCCTCTCAAAGTGGCTTTTATTGTCTCGACCCTCTTACAAATCGCATTTATACTTCGAGACATGTAAAATTCGTAGAGTCTGAGTTCCCTTATTCTACTCTTATATCCAATCCCACTCCATCTCCCATAATGTCTCCCACTGAGTGGTGCTCATTCTCTTTACCCATATTACCTCCTACCAACTCTCCTAATGCTACCATTCCCATAACCCAAACTGCTGACCCCATTGTACCTCCCACAACTCTTTCTACCCAACCAAATGATTCCCATGCACCTTTGCCAGACAATCTTCCCGACACACATACTATTTCCATGCAAAACCCTTCCCCAGCCCCTCTACCCGTCCAAAACACAAACCCTCCCTCCCAGATCACTCCTTCTGCCGAGACCACAACCCACCCACCCCACACTGTTGAGCCCCATCCAGCCCCTCCCACCAACCCAAACCGCACCATCACCACCCGCCTCTCCAATAATATCCGAAAGCCCAACCCCAAATACGCTCACCTAGCCACACTACCCTCCCCGAACTCTCTCCCCACATCCACAAAAACAGGCCCTATCCTCTCCTCATTGGCATGCCGCCATGCTTGATGAATATACTGCCCTTCTCAAAAATAACACATGGTTTCTTGTCCCCTCTCATGAGGCACCCAATATCGTTGGTTGCAAATGGGTATTTCGAATCAAGTACAACCCAGATACCTCCATTCAAAAATACAAAGCTCGCCTTGTAGCCAAAGGATTCCACCAACGTCCAGGTCTAGATTATTCCGACACCTTTAGCCCCGTTGTCAAGCCCGTTACCATCCGTCTCATTCTCTCTCTTGCAATTAGTCATGGTTGGTCCCTTCGCCAACTTGACGTCAATAACGCATTCCTTCAAGGTCGTCTTTCCAAAACCGTCTATATGTCTCAACCTCCCGGTTTTCAAAACACCTCCCACCCTTCTCACGTTTGCAAACTTTCCAAGGCCATTTATGGCCTCAAACAAGCACCACGTGCTTGGTTTATAGAACTCAAAAATTTTATTCTCTCCTTCGGTTTCTCGTCTTCCATTGCCGATCCCTCACTATTTATTTACACTCAAAAATCTCAACACTTACTTCTTCTTGTCTACGTCGATGACATTATTGTCACCGGCCCCTCCGACTCTTTTCTTAACTTATTTATTCAAAGTCTCTCCTCTCGGTTCTCCCTAAAAGACTTGGGTCCTCTCTCCTAATTCTTAGGCATTGAGGTAACACCAAATTCTCATGGCATTCACCTTTCCCAATCTAAATACATCCATGATATCCTACTCAAACATGACATGCTTCACTCAAAACCCTCCCCCACCCCCATGGCCACCTATCCTCTTGTCTCGGCCATGCCCCACACCCCTATTTGCAACCCCTCCGAGTTTCGGGCTATCATTGGTAGTCTTCAATATCTTTCGTTCACCCGTCCCGACATCGCTTTCTCGGTCAATCGGCTTGCACAGTTTCTCCACCACCCCCAAGAGTCACATTGGGTGGCTCTCAAACGTTTACTCCTCTACTTGCATGGTTTCATGCACTTGGGTATTCAGCTCTTTAAACACAACCCTTCCCCACTTCATGCCTTTTGTGATGCCGACTGGACGGGCGACCATGATAACTTTGTTTCCACCTCAGTCTATATTGTTTATCTTGGTCGCAATCCCATAGCTTGGTCCTCAAAGAAGCAACGTGCTATAGCTCGGTCTTCCACGGAAGCCGAGTTTCGTGCCATTGCTGCCACCACAGCCGAGCTACTATGGGTATCCAACCTCCTGTCCGAAATTCATGCTTCCTCTTCGCAACCTCCGGTAATTTATAGTGACAACTTGGGAGCAACCTCCTACTCAGCAAACCCCGTCTTTCACTCAAGAATGAAACACCTAGCCCTCGCCTTTCATTTCGTCCGGGAACAAGTTCAAAATGGCCACCTCCGTGTCCAACATATCTCCGGTCGGGATCAACTGGCAGATGCGCTCACCAAACCTCTCCCTCGTGCTCGGTTCAACTCGCTTATTTTCAAGATTGGTCTTACTCAAGGAACGTCCAACTTGCGGGGGCGTATTAAGGAAATAATATCTCCTCCTCAAAATTAGCTACTATAGTTATTCTTATCATTTGTATTATTAGTAAATATTTGGTTGTGATTATCATCAGTCAACCCAATCCCATGTAATCCTCCCATGCAAATGTAATCCCCTTAATTTAGGAGCTTGATGATGTAAATCTTTAGTTAGTTTGTTATTGCTTTCTTGTATAAATACACAAAGTCAAGATGAATAAAATATCTTTCTTCTTCTAAACCTTCTTTACATAATGCCTAGGTCTTTAATGTTCTTTGTATGTTTCAAGTTTACACATTTCCGTTGTCCCACTTTACTTGGGACTGATTTCCTTTTTATCCGTCCCACTTTACGTGGATACTGCTCAAAATAACAAACTTTTTATACTATTTTCCCAACTCATTCTCTCTCCTACTTTACTTTTATACTCACAACATCAATAACTTATAATTCCTCCCGATCATTCTCTCGGCTACTTTACTTTTTATATTCACAACACCTCAATCCATTAATTATCTCTTCTACTTTTTCTTAAATTTCGTGTTCAAAATTTTAGTTCCAAGTAAAGTGGGACGGAGGGAATATATATTTAGTGATGCCAGGCACTTCTAACTCCTCTTTTTTTAGAGGGTATTGCCATTTTGTCATGGTTTAGTATGAACAAGGTAAATAAAACTGTGTTATAGCCGTAGCAATTTTTTAGAGCTTTATTGTTATTATGCAATTGTAGCTGGTCACAAGATGACAAGAGGGTCATTTGACTCTTTCAGTTTAGGAATGTATCAATTTTAGTCCACTTCGCCACATTGTATCCTCCCACTTCTTCATCAAATATTTCCGAGTCGTTGTTAGTGAAACCATCATAACAAGCATTCCAATTTACTTCAGACCATAGTTATAAATATCGTCCCGGTCAGCGCACCAGTTTTGCTATTGGAACGGGACGTACCGGTACCGGAATGCACCGGTGCATCGTACCGGGTTTACAGCACTTTTTTCTGTATTTTTCACTAATTATATCCCTAGTATATGTTAACAAAAACATAACAAAAATATAACACTTTTTCTGGTATAAAGTAACTCATTAATGATTAAACTATAATTATGTTAGCTATTACCATGTTTTTACACCAAGTAATAGTAATTTTAAGAAAGAAATGAAAAAAAAATTGATTTTTTTTCATTATTTTCAATTTTCATGGATTTCTGGAGAAAAAAAAATTGATTTTTTTTTCATTCTTTTCATGGATTTCTGGTACAATTGTTAAAATGACATAAAAAAATTGATTTTTTTTTTCATTCTAAAAAAAATTGCGTCCCGGCCGGGATATCCATCTCGGCCGGTACAAAGCGGTTTTTAGACTGGGACGATATATAACCTGTTCCGCACTGTTTTTTCACTGGGACGGGACGTACCGGCCGGGACGGACCGGTACGGGACGGGATTTATAACTATGCTTCAGACACCTCAAGGCGATCCAGTGGCGGATCTAGGATGTTTTGATAGTGGGTGCAAAATCTACACTATAAAAGTATAAACTATTTTTTTTTCAACGCGAGTAAATTATAATACATAACTTAAAACATAAGTTAATTATTAACATATGCTAATTTTTAACCCGCCGTTTCTTCTTATTGTTTACTTGGAAATAGTAAGTTTATGTCATGAAGAAGTAAAAAAAAAATGATATTTACATTATTGTTGTTTTAATGATGACATCATTTTTGGAAGCATTTCTTGAAGTTAATATTGTAATTTTTTCTTATATGTTTCGAACTTACTTATTTTTACGAATAATAAACGATGAAAAAATTAATAGATAATAAATAAAATCATTTATATTAGTTAAAATTATGAGCAAAAGAATCCAAAATAAGAATATTTAAACGAAAAAACCATTTGTCATAATAAAGGTAAAAAGTTTAACTAGAATAATAAATAAAAACAAGTTATGATGATAAAAGAATACAAGTAAGATTTTGAAAAAGAGTTCATTTCTCATATTAGAGGCTAAAAATATAATAAATAAAAACAAGTTATGATGATAAAAGAATACAAGTAAGATTTTGAAAAAGAGTTCATTTCTCATATTAGAGGCTAAAAATAATGTGAAAGTTTTTGTAGCTAGTAGAATTTGAAACCTGATCTATAGCGATAAACCATAACAGCTTACCAACTGAACTAATCATAAGATCTGTCAATAGCAAATGAGAAAATTAACTGATCTTATCTGCGGGTGCACTTAATAAGTAGTGTACATTTTTTACAATTTTTTAAAACTAGAAATAGAACTTGACCGGGTGCACGTACACCCCCATCTAATGCACTAAATCTGCCCCTGAGGCGATCAATCTTGAACAATCCTTCTTTCTCAACTTCAAATTTTACCTCTTTAGGAGATGGAGTGTACTGTGGAATATTGAATGTATCCATTTTACCCTCTTCTATGATTTCCTGCATCGTAAACAAGTGACAAAAAATCAGCTTGAATGACAAGTATAACATCATATTTATGTTCTGAAAAAACTAGTTAACTTAGTGTGCGGTGCAAGAGTAAGTCTCGTTAAAGAAAAACAAAAAAAAAAAAACAAACAAACAGTTTTTCCGGACACAATGATAAATTTGGCATTTAATGGCTAAAACAATGTCAGTTTTCTATTAAAATTGCAAGTTTACTCTAGGTTAGATTTATAAAGATTTCTATCTTGCAAATCTCGTAGTTTCAACAAACAAAAGAACAGTTTCAATAGCTAATTTGACAAATTTAACTCAAAAAATATTGATGAGGTAAAATTCACCATTTTACTATCAATATTTTCAGTTCGGCAGCTAAATTTCCAAATTTGATATTCAAATTACTGTCCCTTCAACCTGTCAAATTCGCAAAATATTGTTGTAAATTTGACGGTTTTAATTATATAAATGATTGTATACAGCCAAAAAATATATTTTTCCTTTTGGTTAGGAAAACATTTTTTTCACAATTTTTTTTCATGATTCAATAAGTTTAAATGCAATTTCATGAAGGTATACAAGCAAATAAAGCTAGATCTCTAAAAGAGTGTCATTAATTATATTAAAAGAGTTGATGACGCAACGACCCGGGGTGACAAAGGTTGCAGGAAACACGTCGCAGCTCGGGCAAGATCTGCAAAACAGCACCTTTAGGGGTGCGGGGGTTGCTGTAACGACTATAACCCTAGGCACAATTTTAGTATCATATTATGTGTTTTTAATATTATTGTTAATATTATGTGTTCATTTATGTCTTTAATTTCTTAATATTAAGATGAGATGGTTGTGAAATAATTTAGAATCCTTAGGATTTCAAGGGAAACAAAATAAAGCATCTTGGGAGAAGTATAATAATAGAAATGGATAAAATAAATAAAATGTGGGTAGTTAGGCTTATTTGTGTAGGGGAAAGAAGTAAAGGGTTTAAATTCATTTCTTAAAACATTTGGGGGGTTTGAGTGTAGGAATTGGAAAGATTTTATTAATAAGGAATGGGGGGGCCATGCTTCCCTTATTTCCTCCCCTTTTTCCCTCCTTAGTCAAAGCCACCATACTCCTCCCATACTCCTCCATAATCCTCATTTTTCCCTAATCATTTCTTCTTCCTTTCTCTTAAAATTCTCCATGGAAGCTATACCTTGAAAGCCTCACTTTCCAAGTTCCTACCAAGTTCAATTCTTCTCCATTTGGCAATTCGGGTGTACTTTTGTGTTTGGGGCAACTAGGGGATTTGATCAAGCTAAGAAGAACCTCATTCCATCCTATAATTCTAAGGTGAGTTATTATGACCTTCCCTTCATTAAATGTTCATGAACTATGGATGTTGTTATTATTATTATGATGATTATTTGATGCTTTGGAAACCTTCTTGGAGTTGAGGAATTGATTAATGTTATGGAATGATGTTGTTGTTCATAAGAGTTGAGTAAGAGTGTAAGAAAATGGGTTGAGTTGGATTTAGAGGATTAATCTTGAAATAGGGTAGTAAAATGGGTGGAAAAATCAAATGGTAAATGATCTAGATTTAGGATATGTTACCTTGGGGGTTAAAGGGTTTGGAATGAAATTAGCAAAGTTAGAAATCCCTTTTAGGATCACAAATTTGAGAAAACTTGGTTAGAAAGTTTCTTGGAAATATGAAGTGGGCATTACTAAGGAATCGCTCGCACAAGTCGATGCCGTTAGCACATGTGCACGAGTCGTGCCCCTAGGCACGAGTCGTGCCCATGGCCAACTCGTGGTTACGATTCGTGAAATGAGAGCCAAATCGTTCTGATCAACTTAAGGGTGAATTGGCATGAGTCGTGCCCTCAGGCACGAGTCGTGCCCTGTGGAAGTAACGAGTCGTGCTTGCCAAGGGACGCATGATTATGGGAAAGGCCAAAGGGGCACGAGTCGTGCCCTAGCCTGGTTACTTTGCACCAACTTTAGAGCTGTTCAAACCTAATCAAACTAGAACCAAAATGAAATCTCTTTAACCTAGATTAAATTAGAATACTTTGGCTACACAATGACATCTTAAGTGATCAAAATGGAATTGGGGAAGTACTTTAAATATTGCTTGGAAAATGCTTGGTAGCCTAGTTTAGCAACTTGACCAATGTGACTCCAACTTGGTATATTTAGCTTGGACCTTTATAGAGGCCATGTATTGTTGTATGATGACTATGTAGGGTGGGTTGATGATACCTTATTTCCTTACTTGAGTTCATATTCATTGATTATATTATGCATAGTGTGTTAAATAAATATTGCACTATGATATTGGTTGAACATGAGTATATTTTACCATGTGGATATATTGCTTATCCCTTTTGTGGATTATATTTCAAGTAACTATTATGTGCTTGATAATGTGTTAATCAGCTGATGTTGGGGGTATAACATAATACGATCAATTACGGAAGTGTGACCTAATGTGATCGGATTATGTCATATCTGTGACCGTCCCCTCCTGTGGCCACAGGTCGGGGTTATGGCATATGTATTGAGCCAAAAGCCTTACAGAGTTACTACTATCTTATATGGTTCCCTGAGAAATGGGTCTTATAAGATGTTAGTATTGCTTAAGCAGCTCACCTAAGATTGGAATTTTATATCCAATGTTGTACGACTATTGTTCAGACGGAAAAAGGTAAACCGAGGTAATGTAAAGTGTTTACAGCTTTTCCAATGTGTTATATGCAACTTGTTATGTGTTGCATCTTATTTGGCATATTGTTGCATTCATAATAGCTTGCTGAGATTTATTCTCACCCCTCTCCCTTTAATGTTTTTAGATCCCGAGACAGGCGGACCGGCCAAGTAAGGGCGGAGAGGAGTTTGGAAGTGATTTTGGGGATTGTCGGGGTATGTATAGGTTGGCGTAGAATGTGTATTTTGGTATAATTCCTTTATGGAGTTTGTAATTATAAACTTTAATTTCTACGTTATAACCACAATCTTTTGTAACTAAAACAGATGAATACTTTCAAAGTTGGTCCACTCTTCCTCCAATGTGGAGAGGAGTGGAGTTGTTTTGAAATGGTTATGTTAATTGTGTTATGTTTGAAAGTTAAATCAAAGATTTAAAGTTTAGGAAATTTTGGGTTAGTTTGGGGACGCTCCAGCTCGGGACACGTGTAGGTTCCGGATCGGGGTCCTCACATTTAACTCAAAATATATACTCCCTCCGTCCCAGACCAAGGGTCATCGGGGGGGATTTCACGCTTTTTAAGAAATTTAAAAAAAATGAATAAAAGTTAAATGTTGGATATGAAATACTTCCTCCGTCCCAGGAAAAGTGTCACCCTTTTAGGGGTGGCACGCAAATTAAGGGAAAAAGTGGGAAGAAAAAATATTGTGAGTGTAATTTGAAAATAGGAGAGAAAATTAGTGAAGGAAATAGTGAATTTAAAAAGTGTTGTGAGTGTAATTTGAAAAGAAGAGAGAGAATTAGTGGAGGGAATAATTAGTGGGATAATAGAATATTAATAAAACATTTCCTTTTTAGGAAAGGTGACGCTTCAAATGGGATGCCATTTTGGATAAAAAGTGACGAAAATCCTGGGACGGAGGGAGTAGTAGTTATTGATTGTTTTTTTTTGTAAATATGTTAATTTTTTAAGGGTATAATGAATGGTTTTTTTGTAATATGGGGTAGAGAATAGTAGTTAATGATTGGTTTTTTAATAGGAAAGATAATGAGTGGGAGGAATAGTAAGTTAATGATTGATTTTTTTGTAAATATGTTAACTTTATAAGGGTATAATGAATGATTTTTTTGTAAATATATTACTCGTAAATTATAAGGAATTTTTCTCAAATAATTCTTTTTTACTTTTTTATTTACCAAAATGACTCACTGTTCAAACTATTGCCCAGATTGTCCCTTTTTTTTGAAAATCGCTACACCGTGTAGCGAGTTTGACTTAGGTCTAGTCAAAACTCGCTACATCGTGTAGCGAGTTTATGTTAATTAAGTTTGACCGATGGGAAATTAATTAGGGCATTTAATTAACATAAACTCGCTACACGGTGTAGCGAGTTTTGACCAAAGTCAAACTCGCTACACGGTGTAGCGAGTTATGTAATTTCAAATTCCCTACAAAACCCTCTCCGTCAGTCCCAACAAAACAAACCCTTCTTTTCCTTTCTCAGTCCATTTCTCCATTTTCTTTCTTTCTTTCTTTCTTAGTCCATCTCTCATCTATCTCTCTCAAATCTAATTCATCTTTCTCAATCCAAAATTTATAACTATCAAAATGGATCCATCAAAACCCCGCTGGTATCTTGGACGACAACCTCTTCCTGGACATCCCGATCAAACCTCCAATCGTCTATCCAATCTCTCTCAAATCAAACGAGAGTTTCAATCTCCACCGCCTCAAATCGAACGAGAGAGAGAATCTCCACCGCCTCATATCATACCTGGTCCCGCTGGTGAAGCACAGGCCGCCATGCGTCGGCATCGCAGCGGAAAAGCTCATGTCTCTCAGGGACCCCCCGCTCAGTCGACCCAAGAGGCCATACGTAAAAAGTTTGAAGAGCCGGTGGAGGATGATGATTTACAGGGCAAAGCTTGGCTTTCTGCAATGGACTATCTCACTGCAGAGGGTACTTATTATCCGTTGAGAATGATCAAGGAGAATTGCCCAAAATATGAGAGGGTGGAATAGGTATTTTATTTTATATTAATTATAGTTAAGGTTGAAATTTACAAATAATTGATCATTATATTTTTGTTCTATTAGGTTGTTGTGGTTGTGAAGGAGTTCACACCAAGTGATCATGGCTCTGTGCATTTGGTTTTGAAGGATCCTACTGATACCATTGATGCTTACATTGCTGACAAAGTGATGAGGGATAGTGAGGGCGGAAGTGACATAGGTGTTGGTGCTGTTCTTATACTTACTCAAGTATGAAATATTTTCCTTAACATTACACTCCCTAAGGTTATACTCCCTCCGTCCCGTCCGACTTAGGACGTTTTGCCATTTTGGGCGTCCCACCCGACTTAGGACGGCCCAAAATGGAAAGTTTATATTACTTTTATATTAAATGGGACCCACTTGTCATACTCACAACAATAATTCCATCACTATTTATCCCACTCATTCCCTCTCCTATTTAATTTTTAACACTCACAACACATCCTCCACTCATTCTCTCTCCTAATATTATAATAGTATTCCTTAATCTCCGTGTCGGGAGTGAATGTCCTAAGTCGGACGGGACGGAGGGAGTATTCCTTAACATTTTGTTCTAAATGTTTTGTTTTGTTGATCTATTAGGCTGTTGTTTGGGCCCCCTCACGCTAAAAAAAAATACTTAACATTGTTACTTCCAATGTTTCTAAGGTGTTTCTCAAGGATTGTTAATTTGTGTTATTGGACATGTAATATTTGAATTTCTGTCGGATTTAATACGTTCTGAATTTATGTAATATTTTTCTATGTGATCGGGATGTGATCACTGAATATTTTGGATTTAATGTAATATTTCCTATGTGGCCGGGATGTGGCCACTAACTTGACAATGTTTTTGTTTTTTGTGATGTTATTTTAGATTTTTTTAAATTATTTTTTACAGTTTGTGTTTGGTTTTGTTGCAATTATTCATGACATATTTTTTTTAACACATCCAAAAAAAAAAAACTTGAAAGAAAAACTTTATTCAGCAACATGTCATCATTTGTTTTAAAACATGAAAAAAAAATATTTAAAAAAAAAAAATTCAGCCACATGTCATTAATTTTTTAACACATGTAATTTTTTTTTTGTTAGTACGAAGCTATTTTGAGCAACAATTTGAAGCTGATTTAATTGTCCAAATTAAAATTTAAAAGTTGTTATTGTTACACCAATATATGTACTTCAAGTAACAATTTTTAGATATTCATTATGATATCTAAATTAACCTATAATTATTGCTCAAAATACCTTCGCGAACGAAAATTGTTTTTTGATGTTACTACGAAGCTATTTTGAGCAAGAATTTGAAGCTGATTTAATTGTCCAAATTCAAATTTAAAAGTTGTTATTGTTACACCATTATATGTACTTCAAGTAACAATTTTTAGATATTCATTATGATACATAAATTATGCTATATTTATTGCTCAAAATACCTTCGCGAATGAAAAAAAAAAAGAAATAAGAAATGTTGAAAGTTGAAACTTAGTGGGGGACAATCTGTGGCTTTAACTCGCTACACTGTGTAGCGAGTTTCATTGTGGTTGAAATCGCTACACGGTGTAGCGATTTTAATTGTACTTTAGTCAAACTCGCTACTTCGTGTAGCGAGTTTAGGTCAGAAAAAGCACTTTCCAGCTACCAATGTCAGTTTTCAAAACCCGTGAATAAATGATTCACGTGTTACCACTTTCTCTCAGCTTTCTTGTCTCTTTCTCTCAAGTTTCTTTCTTTCTTTCTTTCTTTCTTTCTTTCTCAGCTTTCTCTCTTTCTCTCTTTCTCTCAATCATCTTTCTCTCAATAATCTTTCTTCAAAATAATTTTTTTTTACATTATTTAATTTCATCAAAATTGTTGAAGATCAAAAATCAAGGTAAATTAGCTTCATCTTAATCATTGTTTTTACTTGTGTTTAGATATAAAATTTAATCATTTAATTGTATTTTATTATATTGTAGATATAAATGTTAGAGTTTTGTTATGTAGGTTTTAACACTTTGATTTCGTAATGTAGGGTTAAAGATGAACGGGGGTCCAATCATTTTTATGTGTTATTGGGGAGGTGATGATGAACAATCGTTTGATGGTCCTCATTTTAAAAGAAGGGGCAAAATGTGCAATAAGGGGTGATTGCCGATGGAAATACAATGACTTGATTGATGAGTTATATAAAAAGGCGAACTTAGATCGGTCTCAATTTGATTTGGAAGTCATTTACAGATGCCCTCATTCTTTTGATAGCGGGATTGGTGAGTACTTTCCTTTCCGTATTGAAGATGATGCGTGTATGGATGTAATGTTCGATCAGTTTGCTAAATTTGGGGGGATTGGAAATTTGCAGCTGTATGTGGTTGTAAAATTAATTGAAAATCGACCCAATCCAGAGTTTGAAACACATCACACAGAGAGTACTTTCAGGTTTTCTCCAACAGGTAACCGTGATGATGGGGTTGGTCCAAGTTCCCAAACTCTTGTATCAACTCAAACACCAAATTATGATGATGGGCCATTTGGGCATAATTATCATGTTAATGATGATGATTGGGCATTTCGGCATAATGATCATGTTAATGATGATTATGATGTTGACTATGAAGAAGAGGAAGTACACACTGATGTAGATGCAATGCTAGAGGATGATGATGATGAATATGAGGAGGGTGGTAGTGATTCTGATGTCGATTTGGGAGCCGGTGATGATGGGCCGATTGATGATGATGTGGAAGCAGCTCTTGTTCACTATGAAGTGCCGGAAAATCGAAGATATGAGAGAGGGAATTATCCCTTTTACAGTGATATTGGTACATCTGCTCGACAAAAACAAGGCTTGATTGATTACGACCATGCACATAGTTTTCCAGTTTGGGACCCGGAAAAACAGGCGATTGCTAAAGGGATACGCTTTCCTGGCAAGAACGAGGCACAATTTGATATAAAAAGGTTCCACATTCACAACAATCGCAGGTTCAGGATAAGAAAGAGCACACCGAACACATGGGTAATTGAGTGTCTATTGAAAAATTATCCATGCAATTTTTATGTTCGTGTGAGTAGGAAGAAGTTTGGCTATTGGGAAGTGACCAAGTATAAGGCTCCTCACTGCTGCTTATATTCTGGAGCAAGTCAAGATCACCCCAATCTGGATGCCAAGTTTATCGGACGGGAAGTCGTTGGTGTTATTAAGGCTGATTCAGATGTCAAGGTTAGAGTCATTATTGCACACATCTCTAGTAGGTTCAACAAGGTAATTACTTACAAGAAGGCATGGTGTGGAAAGCAGAAGGGCATTGCAGAGGTTTTTGGAGATTGGGAAGAATCTTATAAGAGGTTACCCCGTGTCCTAGCAGCCATTCAAAAATACAACCCGAGGACAATTGTTGAGTACTCTACACCTCCTCCTCCTATCGGTGAGGCCTCCATGTTTCGACAGGTATTCTGGGCATTTGGACCTTGCATTGAAGCTTTCTCTCATTGTCGGCCAGTCATTTCTGTGGATGGAACATTTATGCATGGTAGATATAAAGGGGTAATACTGATTGCCATGGGTGTTGACGCCCAGGACAGTATACTGTAAGTGCTCCAATTTGAGCTTGTTAGAATTTTCGTTAGAAAATTAACGAAAGTTATAACACTTCTAACAATTCCTAACAATCCTAACCTTTCTAACAAAGTGAGGGTAGAATGGGCATTATTATTTAAGGTTAAACCTTAAAAAGAATCTCAAAAAGCAAAACAAAAGAAGAAAACCAAAAATGGCAATGGCTGAAAACACAAAAACTGGCTGTTAATTTGAAATTTCAAAAAGATTATTCCTCTTGTCCAAAGCTGAAGCTGCATTTAATGAACAGTGCACGCTGAGGGGATCTATCCGCGCGGACATGTTTGTAATTTCCAGAGGGCTATAAATTGAGCCCTCCAGTCACAAAAATAAGGAGGAAGAACACATTTTGCACCGAACCTCTGGCGAAATATAGAGAGAAAACAGTGAGAATTCTTCAAGAATTGTCACCATTTTCTCTCCAATCTTTCCCAACTCATACTCATCCACTCACTCTCATATTAAAGCCCTAAACACTCATACACCCAAGCCAAACACTCAAGAACACAAGGAAGATTGGTAAACCCTCCTCTTCCTAACCCTAAATCTCAACCATGCATGCATCTTCAAACTACAAAATGTAGTTCCTTCATCTTCTTACTTTAGATCTAAGAAGATCACCATGGAAGACCATCTCCATGGATGATCTTCTACAAAGATCAACATTATTTTTAAGCTTTCTTACTTTCTTGCAAAGAAAACTCATTTTCAAAACCCTAAAAAACCATTTTTAAGCATAAAATCTTGATTTCAAAGGATAAAATTCCCCTTCCCAAGCAAATGAAATGCTTAGTCCTAATGTACCCCAAGGATGGTTTGGTATAGTTGATTCACCACTAAAATGTCTAGTGATCACTAACAAAAACCTAGGGAAATGGGGACAAGCATGGATGCAAAACCCCCCTTAAAATCATATTCTCCTTCTTGAGAAGTTGCTGTCCAGTAGCAATTTTCTCAGACCTCAGTCCATGGTCTTAATTTTTGGACACAGATGAACTTGGAATTTGGTGTTGACTACAAAACACTTTTTGTAGCCAACATCCAGAGCTTTCCAGACATATTTTTACTTTATTTTTTGGGTGAGTAAAACTCCTCTTTTCAAATTTTCTTTCAGAGGCTAGTTCATCAGCTTCTGGGAATCCAGATCTCATATCTGAGGTTTCCAGAAGGTTTTGACCCCTCAAATCTTCTCCAAAATGGAAAATTCCTTCGCACAAACTTTATTTAAGGTGTCTAGAACAACTTTCATTCTCTGAGTTTATCCAGATTATGAAGTTTTAAGACTCTTGAATCCCTTTCAAAATCAAAGGTCCACTGCCTTTTTCATTCTGGCAGAAATGGCTCTCAACTTCAAAAGGTCTTTTGAGTACCAAATCTCAACCCAAAAATCTTCCAAAAAATCATGGGATCAGTTTAAAGTCTTAAAAAGATATCCCAATTTTTACTTTTCTGAGTTTCAACTTATTTTGGCCAAAACACACACACACACACACACACAAATGATTTTCAGCTTGGAAGACTCATTTTACGAGGCATTCCGGGTGCACACTAACGTCCTTCCCGACGCGTAACATGACCTCCGAACCTAAATCTCTGATCTCGGGCTTTTTTCAAAGTTTTGGCCCTCAAAATTAAAATGGCGTGGCGACTCCGTTTTCGTTGATTTTTTCAAACACAAAAATGGGAAAATTTTCGGATACACACATCATCACAGTGGCGACTCCGCTGGGGATTAAGTTTTTAAAAAAAAAATGGTATTCGGTATATTGGTGGAAACCACTAAATTTCCCGTTATCGCCTCCTAACACGAGTCGGGGATAAATTGTGGTCTAACAATCCCACGTACCGGTATCACCGTTTTCAAAAAAAAAGCTTTTGAGGGTCAAGCTTCCGTCCCGGCTTTGAAAATCATTTTTTGTGTGTGTGTTGATTTTTGCACAGTTTTCATGTTGTTTTGGCCGCCTCGGAGAAAGTCAAAATCTTATTTGTCGGAATAATGTCCCTAGCTGTCGGAATTTTCGTGCTTACGTGCTTATGTGCTCATAAAATTTCAAAAAAAAAAAAAAGGATTTTCAAAAAAAAAAGAAAATTTCCAAAAAAAATCATGCATCATATTTTTAAGACTAATAAAAAAATCTCTATTTTACTCGGAAAAAGAATATAGGCGCTTGCACACTACGCGCACGTGACCGTACACGCACACTACGTCCCTTAACTCCGGGGAAATCCTTGTCGCGGTCCGTTTGGTCTTATTACGCCTCTCGGATGAGCACAGGACTACCCAAACATCCCATTGAGCCTCGTGTCGACCATGCACTTGTCCGTGACACACTTTGTCCGAGACCCGGTTGGTTTTTAGTGCAGTGTGTCATGCCCTGTCCGTGTATAGACCTTTCCTTTCAAGTCTTTGTCGGCATACCGACTCAATATCTTTCGGGGGACCCTAATCGGTCGAAGTTGCCGGTTTTCCGCCGCGGACTTTGACCAAGATATTGACCGGCGCCTTGACTTCGGCTGCGGCGGCACAAATTATACACGACTCCCAAAGCATTGACGAGTCATCAAGGATTAATGACTATTCCATGCCTAATTACGGCTTAGCGACGACAAGTCAAGATCAATCGTGGACATTTATCGGTCCAAATCATGCCGACTTTTCGTCGAGCCCTCGGACATGATCTTGACTTTTGACGTCGGCTTTGTCCGTAATTTACATCGAATGCTCGTTAAGACTCGATTACCCGCAGACTTTTAGGATCGTTTTCTTTCGGTCGGTGGGACCCGCTTGCCCTATAGGACCCTCGCCGAGGCTGTCCACCTGGGAGGTCGAAATACGGGTGGAATACGAGGGGCTTATAGACGTAGTGACGGGGCCCGGCGATCCGAGAATCGAGTAGTTTGCGAAAAGAAGAGCAATCTTTTCCAACCGATTAGGTTAATAAAACATGTTTTAAGTAAACGTGAACAAATAATCGCATGTTGCATGAGCCAAAAGCCCAAACACCTACCCTCCTTCCATTCCCGAGACATCCCGAACCTTCGTGTCCTTTCCCCATGACTCCGCACAAAGCTTGGTTTCGGGCACTTAGGGTCACCGTTTGATCAATTGGGAAGAGTCAAGCGCATCGTCGGCTTCACCGTTTGTTCCGACTCGGGTTTGAGAATGTGCGCATCGGCCGGTAATGATGGGGATAACGTTGCTCCGTCCTCCAAAATCCCTCGAACAGACCCGGTGTTGGATCCGGTTGGTAGAACGAGATGAGACTTCGACATGAGGCTCAAATTGATGACCTGCGGGGGTAGTCGCAAGTCATGGTTTGACTATCGAGTCTCAATTCCGATGGCACTTTTACCGCAAAGAAGGAAGAGGGTTCTCCTCCTCTTCTTAATAGTCCCGGATACATCAAGATGCTACCCCAAGATTCCTATGTTTCCACCGCCGGGACTCCTGCCCGCCGACTTACGGGGCAAGCGGCCCCCAGCGGCGATCGGGGACAAAAGAGTTCGGTATACTTGTCGGTTGTCCCCTCTCAAAGTGATGATCCCACAAATATCGGCTGAGTGATGAAAATCGGGGAACAATTGAAGAAATATGGTCAGCCATCAAAGCCACGGAAGAACGCCGGAAACGAGACGACGAGCTGGATTGAAGAGGCCACACGCCACTTCGGGACCTTAACAATATCCCAGCGGCCAGGGCTACCACGAAGGACAAACATGTGCCCGTTCCCAGGGACCTCAATATCTCTCATTATCCGGCGGAGTCCAATCACTCGCTACCGAGATGAACCCAGGCGCGAATCCCCGGACCAGTTCCACCCAAAGTCATTCCGGCACCGCTCAACACGAGGTCCCAAATCCGCCGCGGCCGTAGAACACATTTGGTGGGATATTTGTGGCTTGTCCCGATTGCCTTGAAAGGGACTATCGGATTTGGATACACGAGGACCGTCCTCCTAAGAAAAAGAAAATTTCCTCCCGGCAAAAATTGAAGGAGAGATTCGAGGCGGTGATAACGGTGTGGGAACGCTCGGGGAGCCATCAGGGGATTTGATTATTATGTACTCTACTCCGGTCGGTCTTCCCCCAAAGCAAAAAGGGGTAAAGAAGCGAGAAAAGCCTTGCCAACGACGGAGTTGAGACTTTCGGATGCAGTGCTGCAGAACCAGAAGTCCAACCCCCTCGGGGTCGACGAGTTCGGTTTGTCCGGTTCCGAGTATACACCGATGAAGAAAAACCGACGCGATCTGCGCTCCCACTCAATCAACATGTTATTTGGAGATGGCAACCGCCACAAAAGGCATCGAGTATAACCCGGGGGCTTCGGCAAAGGCTCTACCTCGCAAGAAAAAGGCACGAAGCGACGGGTTTAATGACTCTCTATCCCGAGACAAGGACCAAATCTATGATCCTCACCTATATGGGAGTATGATCACCTTCTGCGATGAAGATTTGCCAAGAGATGTCTCCCAACACAATGAAGCTTTGTACATCACTATTCGGCTCAACACCATGTCACTCCACAGGGTATTAGTGGACAATGGATCATCGGTAAACGTCCTTCCCCTCGGCATGATGAGGGCCCTCCGCATAAATGAAAGGCGCGTGATCCCATCTACCCGGTTTGTCAAGGCCTACGACGGTTCGTCTCGTCCCATTACGGGGACGGTGACTCTGGAACTGCAGTACGAAACCCAAATGGTGCCCGCAAAGTTCCATGTAATGGATATCCCCTCCGAGTTCACGGCCCTACTAGGGCGCCCTTGGTTGCATCACATGAAAGCCATAGCCTCCACTCTCCACCAATGCGTCAAATTCATCAACCGGCGGGAGACCTTGAAGTCATAAGGGGTGACGGTTTCCTCATAGGGAACGAAGGCTGAAACAATAGCCAAGAACGCCCACGGTCAAACACGGGGCTACATCCTTCAAGAGGCAAGTCTCGCCGGCATCCTTTGGAATCCGGCGATGCCAACTATGTCGACACACTCAAGCGAGCGAGACTCAGAAGAAGTTCGATTCATCAAATTTAATTGCTATTTCCAACACTTGGAGGCGTGCTTGGAAGGAAACGGCGAACACCGCCATGATACGAGCACACAAGTCCCGGTCCTCAATCACGAGATTTGTCGCATTCCGCAAACCCATTCTTTGGCCTCGCCGAGCGAGGAGATTTTCATGATAAAAGTCGACAAACACCGACGGACTCGGCTCGAATCTATGAACGTCGTGTGGGACGTCCTCCTTCTTGAACTACACCGCCAAGCCTTTCCGCTCGAGTATGGGACATGAGATTTTTCTAGCGGCTCACCGAGACGCAATGCGTCCTTACATGCGGATTGAGCGGTCGGATTGTGACGAAACGGAAATCCCGGGATTGAGGAAGATCCCTACATCCACATGCTCGGCTTTCGGACGCCAAACACAATTGATTACGGTTCGAGACAAAGAGATGATAGCAACGGCGAAGAGGGAGCACGAGACCATGCCTTTCCCGAGTTGTGAAGCCACCGGCGGCGATGCCGCTAAAGAATTGGGAAACTCTCTCGGGCCCGTCCGCGACCAAGAGGAAATGATCACCAAGCTTGGATTGGTCCCCCGTCCTTTCGTGTCAACCTTTGTAAAGTCCTCCGAGTCTCTCATTGTTGAGTTCGAGTCTCTCGAGTCGTCCGATGGCCTTACGCACGAAGACTACGAAATTGTAGCGAACGTTGTATTCCCTCTTCGTCTTCAATGAAATGATGAACCTTTCTGAGTATCCCTTAATTGCCACTTTAACTAATGATGAATTAACTAATAATCTAAAAACAGTTAATAACGATTCACTAGATGAAGAGGCAGACACATTAAATGAACAATATATCAAAGAAATCTTTAAGCGGGTTGTCAGGAAGAGGAAAATCGAGCCCAAGCTGCCGAAGAGATTTTGACGAGTGTGAATCTGGGAACTGCGGAAGAGCCTAAAGAGACGCAGATTGGTAGTTTCTTCGAAGGGACTGAAAGGGATGCCCTAATTGAGCTGCTAAAAGAATTCGTGGATGTGTTCGCATGGTCCTATAAAGATATGCCAGGCCTCGATCCTTCCATAGTTGAGCACCGAATACCGCTCGACCCAGAAGTCAAGCCAGTAAAGCAGAAGCTAAGAAGAATTAAGCCCGAATGGTCCCTACAAGTGAAAGAGGAGATAGAAAAGATGCTCAGAGCAGGTTTCATCAGGGTCATTGAATACCCAACATGGCTGTCCAACATAGTGACGGTGACCAAGGCCAACGGAAAGATCCGATGCTGCGTAGACTTCAGGGATCTGAACAAAGCCAGTCCAAAAGACGATTTCCCCCTGCCAAACATCGACATTTTGGTAGATTCCACGGCCAACCATGAAGTCAAATCCTTCGTCGACGGTTTTGCCGGCTACAACCAAATCAAAATGGCAGAAGAAGATCAAGCCAAAACAGCCTTCACAACCCCTTGGGGCACCTACTGCTACACGGTCATGCCATTCGGACTAAAGAATGCTGGGGCTACGTACCAAAGGGCAGCTACAGCTCTGTTCCATGACATGATCCACAAAGAAATTGAGGTCTATGTGGACGACATGATAATACATTCCAGAGGATCAGATGGCCAGCACTTTGTTGATTTGAGAAAATTCTTCGGCCGCCTCCGAGACCACAGCATGAGACTGAATCCAGCCAAGTGCACCTTCGGTGTAAGACGAGGTAAGGTGCTAGGATATATGGTGACAGAACGGGGAATCGAAGTAGATCCCCAGAAAATCAAGGCGATAGTTGAAATGAAGCCACCACGGACACTGACAGAAGTGAAATCCTTCATGGGAAGACTGCAATACATAAGCCGCTTTGTAAATCAGCTGACCTCGATCTGCGAGCCGATCTTCAAGTTGATGAAGAAAAATGCCTACACAGAATGGACCCCAGAATGTCAGCTTGCCTTTGAACAGATTAAGGCATACCTTGTGAATCCCCCGATTCTCTGCCCACCACATCGGCAAAAGCCACTCTTGCTATATCTAACTGTCACGGATACAGCAATTGGGGCTATGCTAGCTCAAGAGAAGAAAGATTCCAAAGTCGAAAACGCCATCTATTTCGTAAGCAGAAAGCTCCAAGGAAGCGAACTCAATTACTCTGCTTGCGAGAAGACTTGCGCAGGTTTGGTCTGGGTAGTGGGAAAGTTGAAACACTACATGCAGTCTCACCCGATACATCTTGTCTCAAGAATAGACCCCATCAAATATCTGTTCGACAAGCCTTCCATCTCCATGAGGTTGGCAAAATGGTCGTTCTTTTTGGCCGAATATGACATCACTTATGTTTCAAGGAAATCCGTAAAAGGACGCATAATGGCAGAACATCTGGCCGATTTCCCAAGTGATGAGTCCCGAGGACCTGAACCTCAATTTCCCGATGATGGAATCTTCGCTCTAGAAGGAGAAAATCGCTGGCAACTCTTCTTCGACGGGGCGTCAAACAAAAGGGGGAACGGGATAGGAATGCTTCTGGTCGATCCTACTGACGAACACACCCCCATAGCAGTAAGGCTGAACTTCGAAGTCACCAACAACGCTGCTGAATATGAAGCTTGCATAGCCGGGTTGGAAGCCGCCCTTGAAAGAAATATCAAGGAATTGGAGGTGTATGGTGACTCTGCCCTCATCATCAATCAGGTCTCTAACAAATGGAAGACCGTGGATCCGGGTTTGCAGAAGTATCATGCTTACATGGAAGAACTAGTGGCTCAATTCAAAGAAATCAGCTTTCATTACCTGCCAAGAGACCGAAACAGGTTCGCAGATGCTCTGGCTACACTAGCCTCTCTTGTCGAAATACCTGAAGGAAAGTCTGTTAAACCATTCAGAGTCGGGAGAAGAGAAAACCCCGCCTATTGCTTCGAAATTGAAGCGGAAGCCGAACTGATCAATGATCCCTGGTACACTCAGATTTACCAGTACCTGAAGGATGGCGAGGCCTCTTTCAAAAATGAAGATGGGGAATATAAAGAAGGAATCAAAGCGAAAAGTCTCTCAGCCCTGAAGCGGCTCGCCTCCCATTATGTTCTTTTGGGAAACATGTTATACAAAAAGCGTTATCAAGGCCCCCTCCTGCGATGTATCAGCAAACAAGAGGCTACCGAACTCATGAAAGAAATACATGGTGGTACCTGCGGCCCTCACATGAATGCTCGAGCTCTGATGCAAATCATACTGAGAATGGGGTATTTTTGGATCTCCATGGAAGCCGACTGCATCCAGTTTGTCAAAAGCTGCGACAAATGTCAGCGATACTCAAATCTTAATCACTTGCCTCCTCACGAGTTATACTGCATGACAACCCCTTGGCCTTTCGTCACTTGGGGAATTGATGTCATAGGCAAAATCACACCATCAGGCAGTAACGGCCACGAGTTCGTCCTGGTAGCCGTGGATTATTTCACCAAGTGGGTTGAAGCCAAGTCCTACAAAATCCTCAACTCAAAGAAAGTTGCCCTCTTCATCAAAGAAAACATCATGTGCAGATACGGGTTGCCAGCCGAAATCATCTCAGATAATGGATCCCACTTCGAAGGGGAATGTGAAAAACTGCTGGCGGAATTCCGAATAACCCGTCACAAGTCATCTCCCTACAGGCCCCAAACCAATGGAGCCGTCGAAGCAGCAAACAAGACTCTGGAAAATATCATCCGGAAAATGGCTGTCCAAGGCAGAGATTGGCCCGAGAAGTTACACCTGGCACTCTGGGGCTACAGAACATCAGTCAGAACGGCAACTGGGGAAACACCATTTGCCCTCACATACGGAATGGAAGCCGTACTCCCAATCGAGCTAGAGATCCCCTCGCTCCGTATACTGTTGGAAAGCCAGATCAACGAGGTCGAATGGCTCCAGAGTCGCCATGACGAATTGGCCCTACTAGACGAACGCCGACTGAAGGCCATGGAACACATCCGAGCCTACCAAGGAAGAATGGCCAGAGCCTTCGACAAGAAAGTAAAGCATCGGGAAATCCGAGAAGGGGATCTCGTTTTAAAAGAAAAGCCCCCAGTCCGTATCAACCCCCTCGGCAAATGGGAGCCTGTATGGGTCGGGCCATATGTCGTCCAGAAGATCTTCTCCGGAGGAGCCATGCAACTCGCAGACCTCGACGGGAATCCCTTTGTACACCCAGTGAATGGTGACAAGCTGCGCAGATACTACGCGTAAAAAAAAAACAAAAAAAAGAGAAGAAAAACAAAAAAAAAGAGTGCTAAAAGAGTAATACCCAACTAGGTTAGAAACCCGAAAAGGGCGGCCTAGGTAAAAAACAGGGTTGCACCAAACAAAAAAAAAACAAAAACAAAAAAAAAGAGTGCTAAAAGAGTAATACCCAACTAGGTTAGAAACCCGAAAAGGGCGGCCTAGGTAAAAAACAGGGTTGCACCAAACAAAAAAAAAACAAGAAAAAAAGGAAAAGTGCTAAAAGAGTAATACCCAACTAGGTTAGAAACCCGAAAAGGGCGGCCTAGGTAAAAAACAGGGTTGCACTAAAAAAAAAAACAACAAACAAAAAAAAAGAGTTCACCAGGTTGAACTACGAAGACCTGAGCTCCTCAAAATGAGGGGAACGTAGGCAGCCGGAAACGGTTCGGTCTAAAGCACAAATAAAAGCCATACTTTGGCATCAATACAATTGATCAGACCATGAAAGCGTCTCGAAAAACTCTAAAGCAATTCAAATATTCATTACAAGTTAAAAGCTCTTTGATGAGTCTAAGCCCGATTCATTCCTACAACTGGTAACCTGCTAAAAGAAAACTAAGATACATAATCAAACTAATGTGTCTGCCATGACAAGAAAGGGATACTCGGAAACCTCAGAGTCACTCCAAGCCACTCGTACTGGCCTCTCCCCTCTTCTTCCCCCTTCGAGTCTTTCTCTTCTGAACCGGAAAAATGTCGGTACTCCTCCTACCAAGCTCTGGTATAGGAACAGGATCTATCAAACCAGCCTCTGTCAGAGCCTTAGTAGCCCTAGCGTCATCCCTCATCTCCTGTAACCTAGCTGGTAGCATAGGAGCCCTCCTCTCCTGTCTCTTGACGTAAGCCTCATAATCGGTCACAGCGTCTCCACTCCTGTCATGAGGGTTGGCCCTCGCCTCGGCCCTCCTCCTCTCAGAAACAGTCAGGTCCTCCGCACCCACAATGGCCTCACGCCGTCTCAAAATAGCCACCTGAGTCTCTCCCAGATGCCTCTCATACCAATCCAGGTACCAAGTGGTCAGGAACACCGGTCTTGGACGCCTGAGAATAACCCGAGGAGGAAAGGCATCATACCTCCATGCTCGGGAAAGAAATGGAAACACTGAGGGATCATCCATAGAAACAGGAGCCACCACCCTGGTGGCTATATCATCAAAATCCCCCAAAGGAACCTGCTCCAGGCCAAACTGTCTCAGAACTAAAGCCGGAATATAGAAGCTAGACTGAGAAAGCCCCGGAAGCATGACCACGGGAGACCCATCCTGAAGCACTCTGCGAGTCTCCACCCGCCAATGAGGCACCGACCATCTGATATCTTCAGTCTGGCGACCCGCCATCCAACGCTCCCACGAGCCCTGATCACCAAAATCCACTGCAACCCCCCTCCTGGCAAATGTCCAAGGCTTGATCATGTCGGGAGTTTCCCGAAGAATCCCCAAGCGCTCCATCAGCCACAGGGTCAAGAGAAACGGGCTGCCCCCGTGCATATACCGTCTTCCGGTAGCCAGCCTATCAAGAGCATGAAAAGTCTCCCCCAAAATCAAAGGAACGACATCTCTGCCCAGGCGACAGTGAACGACAACATCCAGCAAAGACCGATGGCAGATCCCAAAGGAATAGACCATGAACAGGGTGCCAAACATACAAAGTGCAAAGGCATCCCAATAGGCATCATCCACCAAGCCTAGGCCCCTAAATCTGTCGGGAAGACCGGAAATATCGAAATGATCGGGACCACGGATCATACCTTGCGCTTCCTCCGGGGAAAGATGAAGGAGGACGCACAATCTGTCAACAAAAGAAGCCCCTCCGGGCAAAGGAATCGCTATCTCTTCCACCTCCGGACCTCCAAGCAAGGCCCGAAATTCTTCCACAGTCGGAACAATCTCGTTGAAGGAAAGGCAAAAGACATGCCTTCTAGTGTCCCAAAATGATGAAGAAGCTCTCAAGAGGTCGTAGTCCGGAACCAATTCCTTGAGAGACCATAAGCACCTCACCTTGTACCTTTCTTCAAAGAAGGACCTCCTCTCATGCATAATCTCCCGGGACCAATCCTTGAACTTGTTGAAGAATGACATTTGGGATTCTTGGGACAATTTTGATGGAGCTTTTCTAAAATTTTCCATGGGTTTTCTCTCTTTCTCCCTGAAAATGGCTGTTTGGACTGGAGGTTGAAGAGGATATTTGAATTTGAAATAAAGCAAGACCAGGTCTGAACCAAAATTAAAGGACAATGTCAGAAGCTGCCCCTATCCGCGCGGACATGATTGTCACAGAAAAATTCTGCGCAGTCCAAGCTGCTACATCAAAAGAGGAATATTCCGTCCCGGTTGCTCGAAACCTGTGCAAAAAAAATCTCCCCAAACCAGTCCATATACCAAACACCCTTGCAAAAAAAAAAAACCAAGGCTCATGCAACACTGCATTCATACTGCATTGCAAACATCAATAAAATCCTAAATTATTACATTCCAAAAAAAAAAAGAGTGTGCAAAAAAAAAAAAACAAACATCAATAAAATCCTAAATTATTACATTCCAAAAAAAAAAATGTGCATAAGCTGTACAAATCTCAATCTCAATCTCAAATCTCAAAAAAAAATCAATCGGAGTCTCCAGCGCCCGATGTCTGCCCCCGGCCCCTCTTGCGACTCGGGCCCGCCTCCTCAGGAGCCCTGAAAATCTCGGGCTCAGAATCGTCCTCGTCTCCAGAAAGAGGCTCATCGGGACCAACCGGCACGCTCTGATAGGGCAAGCCGAGATCTGCGAAAAAATCGTATCCGAAGGTGAAGGCGTCGGACTCCTGGACGTACGAAGACGACCCGCCATGCTGCCATACGTGTCCCTGCCCGTGTGGATTCCCGAGAATGACGTGATCCGAAGGCAACACCACGCGGGGATCAAGGAAAGGAGACAAAGGAGTCTCTGAAGAAGTCTCTGAGCGAATAGGGGAAGCCTCCCGTCTGACAGGCGCCGGCCGTGGTCGCCTCGCTCTAGCCTGAGGAGCCCCGCAAGCGACCATCCTCCTGATGAATCTCTTGGCCCCGATCACTTGCTTTGTCAGCTTCTCGACGACCACCTCCGAAAACTGCACAAAAGCAAAAGCGTCAAAAAAGGAAGTGATGCTAAAGATGATGAAACAAAAGAAAGAAAGGAAAAGAATGAAGCGTAAAAAGCCATACCTTCATACCCGGACGAGGCCGGAAAGCTCGTGGAAGTCGCTCGGGCTGAGGGATCTGCACCCTCAATCGGACCCCATCCTGGATATAGGAAAAATCCGTCCGAGGGTACCGCGGGATCCCAAGCCCCTCCCTATCCAGAACCTGAGGCATCCTCAGCCTCCTCAAGACGAATGTCGCATATGGCTCAATCGCCACGAAATCCGAGAAGTGCTGGCCGGCTCGGTAATCATCCCAGGTCACGGACCGATCGCTCGGGTGCATCATATCGGCGAGAGGCTCCACTGGTGTCCTCAAAGGAGAATTCACGCCATGCTGGCGCGTCACCCTCTCTCCCAGATAATATGCATCGCAGGTCAGACCTCTCAAAATCCTCCGCTGCACAGTCCAGATCTCAGCGCCCTTCAGCTGCGCCACCTCGAAGCGATCCCAGGGGAAGAATATCATCCCCTCATCTGTCTCGGCCTCCGTCAAAGGAAGGCAATCCGCGTACCTGAGAGTCGTACGCCCCCTGGAGCTTATCTTCTCCCGGGCATGCTTGGACCAAGACTGCATGGCCGGATACGCCCCGACGTACTCCGCCGGCTGCCGCCACATCGTGACGTGGAAAAACTCCAATGCCCATACCTGCGAAAGGTAAAAATCCAATCAATCCAGTGCAAAAGAAAAGTGCGTGCTCAAAAAAAAAAAAGAGGGAAAGCAAAAAGAGAGCTTATACCTCCAGGGCAAACTCAAAGCAGTACAAGGAGCTCACAGCCTTCCGGCTGTACCTATCGAGAGCAAAGTAAAGCTCTGCCAGCCCGGCCTCTCCCCACGAGACATCTCCGGCCGTCTCCATGTCCTCCAAGGACCTCAACAAGGCAAAGACTGCCGTCCCCTCAGCATGCCCAAAGAGGGTGCTCGAAAAGGCAAACCACAAGAAGGCCCTGGCAATCTGATCGGCGCCTATCCTCTCCTCCCCAGCCTCGTAGCTCGCTATGGTCTCCACGATCTTACCGTAGACCACGGCATACTCCATCCCCATCCCCTTTTTGGGAATAGGGGAAAATCCCAGAAGAGCCTGTAGATCAGCATCGCTGTAGCCGTCCCGCCACTCAATGCTGCGTCCATTAAAGGACAGGCCCGTAATCGCAGCATAATCGGAGGGCGTAACCGTAGCCTCGCCCCAGAAGAAGTGAAAGGTGTGGGTCGCGTCCCACCAATGCTGCGCCAGAGCAAACATCAAGCCCTTGCTCTTAGGGAACTTGACCAGCCCCCTCAAGCACTCAACGAACTCCCAGAGCCCCGTCTCAACAACAATCTGTCTCGGACTCGGCAAAGCTCCTCGGCCCGCATTCGGAAGCCGGTCCCACAAGTCAATCACGGACTCCACTGATCCTCGAGTCTTCATTTTGTTCAGCTGCTCCGTCACAAAACGGTTTCCGCCCTGTAAAAAAAAAAAAGAGAGAAAATGTCAAAAAAAAAAATTGCATTTGCATAAAAAAAAAAAAGCATACACATGCATTAAAAAAAAAATTTCGACAGCATAACAGCATACAATGAGCATAGCCCCATTTTTCTCACAGAAAAGACAGTTTTCAGCAAATCCCAATGCATTCATCAAAAAAAAAAGATGCATTCCTACGGAAGTAAAAACTCCGTCCCATTTTCATAAAATAACATGCATACCATCCATCATCTCAAAAAAAAAATTTTTGCATACATGCATATCATCCATCTTACATGCAACGGGAGGAAAAATCCGTCCCACTTTTCAAAAAAAAAATATATCCTAAACATACATACATCCCATATTGGCAAAATGCCCATTCTTTCCAAACAAAATGCATGCATTGCATCATTCATCAATATCAATATTCAATTTCAAAAAAAAATCATCATCATCAACATGCAATATTCAATTTCAAAAAAAAAAATCACAATTTTCGAATTTTCACATGCAATTTTCGAATAAAAAAAAAATGGCGAAAATGCCAATTCTTTTTCCCAAGCAAAATGCACATTTTGGGTTACTCACATAATCATCAAGATTCAAAGACAATGAACATCAATATTCAATTTCAAAAAAAAAAAAAATTCAAAAATCACCTAAAATTCAAATTTCAAACAAGAAATCAACAAAGGGATCAAAGGGTTTCAAAGTATACCGTTCGGAGATTCGAATCCGAAGCCCAATGTTGCCAAGCATCGGGGTAGGGCTCCTCCGCAATCGATTGCGAAAGATTGTAATGCCTCCTCATCCGGACGAGCTCCAATCGTCTCTCCGCCACCGGGCCACGTCCTTGGCCTTGAAAAGCGCCTTCCCCGTGTTCCATTGCTCAAAAAATCGAAGAAATCGGAAGATTTTTGAAGCTTTTCTTGGCCAACAATGGCTTCTCCTCGGTTTTTTCTCTCTCTCTCTCGTCTGTTTCAAAAACTGAATGGGGAAGAAGAAAAGGGCGTTGGCCCTAATTAATACCCCTGACTTTCAGCTCCTATCCGCGCGGATAGGATTGCAAGGGTCAAAATGACCCTTTTGCCCCTTAAAATTTCAGGACTCTGCAATTCAGTCCCCAACTTGACAAAGTTAACGAAGTTAACCAAAGTCAGCCCCTTGTCAAGAAAATCATTCCCCGGCAGTAAAACGTAAGACCGAGTGCCCCGAGAAAGATAACGAGATCCCGTATCTTTCATCAAAATCAAACGGCAGTAAAACGTAAGACCGAGTGCCCCGAGAAAGATAACGAGATCCCGTATCTTTCATCAAAATCCCCCGGCAGTAAAACGTAAGACCGAGTGCCCCGAGAAAGATAACGAGATCCCGTATCTTTCATCAAAATCCCCCGGCAGTCAAACGTAAGACCGAGTGCCTCGAGAAAGATAACGAAATCCCGTATCTTTCATCAAAATCTTCCCCGGCAGTAAAACGTAAGACCGAGTGCCCCGAGAAAGATAACGGATCCCGTATCTTTCATCAAAATCATCCTCCGGCAGTCAAACGTAAGTCCGATCTCCCCGAGAAAGATAACGAGATCCCGTATCTTTCATAAAAATCATCCTCCGGCAGTAAAACGTAAGACCGAGTGCCCCGAGAAAGATAACGAAATCTCGTATCTTTCATCAAAATCTTCCCCGGCAGTCAAACGTAAGACCGATCTCCCCGAGAAAGATAACGGATCCCGTATCTTTCATCAAAATCATTCCCCGGCAGTCAAACGTAAGACCGATCTCCCCGAGAAAGATAACGGATCCCGTATCTTTCATCAAAATCATTCTCCGGCAGTCAAACGTAAGACCGAGTGCCCCGAGAAAGATAACGGATCCCGTATCTTTCATCAAAATCATTCCCCGGCAGTCAAACGTAAGACCGATCTCCCCGAGAAAGATAACGGATCCCGTATCTTTCATCAAAATCATTTCCCGGCAGTCAAACGTAAGACCGATCTCCCCGAGAAAGATAACGGATCCCGTATCTTTCATCAAAATCATTCCCGGCAGTCAAACGTAAGACCGAGTGCCCCGAGAAAGATAACGAGATCCCGTATCTTTCATCAAAATCACCCCCGGCAGTAAAACGTAAGACCGAGTGCCCCGAGAAAGATAACGAGATCCCGTATCTTTCATCAAAATCACCCCCGGCAGTAAAACGTAAGACCAAGCGCCCCGAGAAAGATAACGAATCTCGCATCTTTCATCAAAATCTTCCCCGGCAGTCAAACGTAAGACCGATCTCCCCGAGAAAGATAACGAATCTCGTATCTTTCATCAAAATCCTTCCCGGCAGTCAAACGTAAGACCGAGTGCCCCGAGAAAGATAACGAGATCCCGTATCTTTCATCAAAATCCTTCCCGGCAGTCAAACGTAAGACCGAGTGCCCCGAGAAAGATAACGGATCCCGTATCTTTCATCAAAATCAAACGGCAGTCAAACGTAAGACCGATTTCCTCGACGAATACGTCTGATTTTCCCCAGCAAAGGTTAACGGAATCCCAAAAGCCAGCGAAATCTCGAGTAGAACTCGAACTACGAAAGGGCTTGATTCCCACTAGGGATACGTAGGTATCCTATCATTAGGTCCAGCCCCTCGACCAAAACGGTCACCCTCTCCTTCGGCAGCAGACGAAGTCCACCGAAAGGCCATTTCAAATTAAGGTCCGAGGCGCCTAAAAAGCCATCATCATCAAGGTCCGAGGCACCTAAAACGCCATCTCCAAGGTTCGAGGCACCTAAAACGCCATCTCCAAGGTTTGAGGCACCTAAGACGCTATCACTAGGAAAGCGATAAATCGCAATCATCCCCAGCAGAGACCGAAAATGGTCATCCCTATCCCCAGCAGAGCGAATAACCATCAGACCGAAAATGGTCATCTCTTATCCCCAGCAGAGTTTCTTTCCAGCAACCGACTGCAGAACTCGCTCATCAGGTTCGAGGCACCTAAAACGCCATCATCTCCAGGGTCAAAGACCCGAACTACGACTGGCTTGATTCCCATTCGGGATACGTAGGTAGCCTATCGCTAGGTTCAGCCACCCGATCACTCGATCATCCTGCCAAATATGGAGCCTTACTCTTATCGACGACCCCGCTTCCTTCGAAAGCGCCGTCGCCGAGGGGCTACTGTAAGTGCTCCAATTTGAGCTAGTTAGAATTTTCGTTAGAAAATTAACGAAAGTTATAACACTTCTAACAATTCCTAACTATCCTAACCTTTCTAACAAAGTGAGGGTAAAATGGGCATTGTTATTTAAGGTTAAACCTTAAAAAGAATCTCAAAAAAGAAAAACAAAAGAAGAAAACCATAAATAGAAATGCTGGAAACATAAACTGGCTGCCTAATTTGAATTTCAAAAAGAAATATTCCTCTTGTCCAAAGCTGGAGCTGCATTTAATGAACAGTGCACGCTGAGGGTTCCTGTCCGCGCGGATGGGATTGCAATTTCCAGAGGGCTATAAATTGAGCCCTCTAGTCACAAAAATGAGAGGCCACAACACATTTTGCACCGAACCTCTGGCGAAATATAGAGAGAAAACAGTGAGAATTCACTTGAATTGTCACCATTTTCTCTCCAATCTTTCCCAATTCATACTCATCCACTCACTCTCATGTTAAAGCCCTAAACACTCATACACTCAAGCCAAACACTCAAGAACACAAGGAAGATTGGTAAACCCTCCTTTTCCTAACCCTAAATCTCATCCATGCATGCATCTTCAAACTACAAAATGTAGTTCCTTCATCTTCTTGCTTTAGATCTAAGAAGATCACCATGGAAGATCATCTCATTGGATGATCTTCTACAAAGATCAACATTATTTTCAAGTTCTCTTACTTTCTTGCAAAGAAAACTCATTTTCAAAACCCTAAAAACCATTTTCAAGCATAAAATCTCATTTTCAAAGGATAAAAATCCCCTTCCCAAGCAAATGAAATGCTTAGTCCTAATGTACCCCAAGGATGGTTTGGTATAGTTGATTCACCACTAAAATGTCTAGTGATCACTAACCAAAACCTAGGGAAATGGGGACAAGCATGGATGCAAAACCCCCTTTAAAATCATATTCTCCTTCTTGAGAAGTTGCTGTCCAGTAGCAATTTTCCCAGACCTCAGTCCATTGTCTTAATTTTGGGACACAGATGAACTTGGAATTGGGTGTTGACTACAAAACACTTTTTGTAGCCAACATCCAGAGCTTTCCAGACATATTTTTACTTTATTTTTTGGGTGAGTAAAACTCCTCTTTTCAAATTTTCTTTCAGAGGCTAGTTCATCAGCTTCTGGGAATCCAGATCTCATATCTGAGGTTTCCAGAAGGTTTTGACCCCTCAAATCTTTTCCAAAATGGAAAATTCCTTCGTACAAATCTTATTTAAGGTGTCTAGAACAACTTTCATTCTCTGAGTTTATCCAGATTATGAAGTTTTAAGACCCTTGAACCCATTTCAAAATCAAAAGGTCCACTGCCTTTTTCATTCTGGCAGAAATGGCTCTCAACTTCAAAAGGTCTTTTGAGTACCAAATCTCAATCCAAAAATCCCCCAAAAAATCATGGGATCAGTTTAAAGTCTTGAAAAGATATCCCTATTTTTACTTTTCTGAGTTTCAAAGTATTTTGGCCAAAACACACACACACACACACACACACAAATGATTTTCAGCTTGGAAGACTCGTTTTACGAGGCATTCCGGGTGCACACTAACGTCCTTCCCGGCGTGTAACATGACCTCCGAACCTAAATCTCTGATCTAGGGCTTTTTTCAAAGTTTTGGCCCTCAAAATTAAAATGGCGTGGCGACTCCGTTTCGTTGATTTTTTCAAACAAAAATGGGAAAATTTTCGATACATTCACACATCATCACAGGTACCGAAAGACTCGTTTTTACGAGGCGACTCGGGTGAGCTCTAATATTCTCTTCTCGAGGAGTAACCTGACCTCCGAACTCAAAATCTCATCATACAAAATCAGTTTTTTTTTAACTGATGCCTTTTTTCAATGTTTTGGGCTTAATCAAAACTGCCTGGCGACTCTACAAGAAAAAACACAGCGAGACACCTCCTCTCGACCAACGTAAAATGGAATGCCAGATGTCGGGGCGCAATCGCTGCGCCTCTCGGATCCGGGTAATTTCAGTTGGCGACTCTGCTGGGGACATTTTGTTTTAAAAACTTTTAAACAAAAACAAAAGATTTTTAAAACGATGATGAGGGTCAAACTTTCATTTTATTCTTTAACTGTTGTGCGTGTGTGCATGTGCTTTACTTTTTTATTTTACAAAAAAAATAAAAATACAAAAAAATGCATCAATATACATCTGTGTACATAAATTTAAAATTCTTCAAAAACTTCTGTTTTACTCAGAAAAAGAATTTTAGAGACCGCAGACTACTCGCACTGCTGCCTCTGTGCACCGCACGCTACTCGCATTCCTGCCTCGGTACATCGCACGCTACGCGCACTGCTGCCTCGGATACACTGCACACTACAACCCTTAACCCAGGGTGGTCTCAGTTGCAGTTCGTTTGGGCTTCCTACGCCTCTCGGACGCGCACGGGATCATTTCAAACATCCCATCCTAGCCAATGTCAACCATATTGCGTCACACTCTGTCCAGACTCGGTTGGTTTTTACCCAGTCCGTGTCATACAGCCTGGATACATATCCCATGCCGGCCATTTTCTTAGTCGAAGCTCGGAATTCAAGATCCCTTGCGCAAGCAAAGCGATGAAAGGTCATGCAAAAATCTTGACCTGATCTTGATTTTCAAAGCTACACCCAAAGGATGTTCCGTTCCAGATATACATCCACGCCCACATGACACCATGTCATCAAGCCTTTAATACGTCAGCCATGACGATATGACCCAGCCAACGCCTAACGTCACAGATGCCTTGCGCAAGCAAGGTAAAGAGAGGTCATGCCAAACTCTCGACCAGATCTTGACTCAGGGGCCGGCTCGGCTCACTATTCACATGGCTAACGCATTAAAACGAACATGACAGGCTCGGTCATTAGGTTTGATTTTTCTTTTAGGCTGGTGGAAACCGCTTGCCCTATAGGACCCTCGCCCGGGGATGTCCACCCCGGGATGTCGAAATACAGGTGCAAAATGAGGGGCTTATAAGTCGCACAGATGGTCTCCACTGACCCAGGATCTAGCATAGTTGCTAAAAAGAAGAGAAATCTTTTCCAACCTACCTAGGATTCTGAGAAAACACTATTTTATGTAAATTAAAACAACAAAAAAAAATCATAAATAAAAGGCTGAAACTGCATGTCACGTGAGCTTTCCCCCCTTTTTATCCAAAAGGCCTTCCCATGTCTAAACCTTTCCCATCACCCCCTCCAGCAAGCCGAGAGTGATCGAGAGTACCCGGGAACTATTCCCCCAGTGTCAAAGCCGCAGGTCCAACATCCTTCCCAGCACAGCCACTAGGGCAGTCCGTCAACTCCCCATGGCCAGATCAGCGGACAAAAATGAGGAAAACGGGCCCTTACCCCCGAGAAACTTCCCGACAATGGAAGAGGTGTGGCAAGCCATCATGACCCTCAATAAATGCCAAGGCGAACAGCAAGCCTGGATCGAAGGTGCCATGCACCACTTCGGAACATTAGCCATTCCCCAACCACTCGGGACTCCCAAAGACATGCCCGCTCCCGCAGCTCCTAACGTCTCTCATTGTCTTCCAGAAGTCAATCTGTTGCCCTCGTACGAGCCATGCAGCTACGACATAAAGCCAAAAGCCCCCCCAGGGGAAGACGTGTCCGATCAACATCTTGAGGTCCCGGTACCACCGTAGAACAATGAACACATCTGGTAGGATGTCTACGATTGCACAGCTTGTCTGGAAATGGAATTCCAAGATGAAATGAACGAGGATCGCCCTCGAAGAAAGAAGAAACCCTATTCTCAACAAATACTGAAAAAGAGATACGAAGCCGGCGACCCCACAGTCGGAACCCTTGGAGAACCATCAGGAAAGTTTGACTACTAAGTCATTTATTCTAGCAAATCTTCTCAGCCTAGCTCTGCACAAGACCATGACAACGTCTGCTCCATGATCAGTTGGGACGAGCTCCGCACCGCCACCAACGGCTCGAGGGTCCAGATACCCCAACCCCTGTCTTGGGAAGATCTCAAAGCCACTGTTGACGCTTCAACGAAAGCAATAACAGTGAATGAACTAAAATGCGAAGCATGGCCCTACGCCAACCAAGGCCCTCTCATTACAGAAATAGTGGAGACAAGCAAAGCAGCAAAGCCAGAGGTGAACGTACTGACACGTTCCGGTCAAATCCCGATGAATCCTCCACGGGCAGATAAAAGGCCAGCCATGCCTGAGCCTCGAACTGAAAAGGGGCCCTACACCAAAGAAGCCAAAACCCTTGACCCGAAGGCTGAAGATCCTGTCTTAACTCAGCTCAAGCGTACTCAGGCTAACATCTCACTCTGGTCCTTACTTACTTCCTCTTACCCGCACAAACTCAAGCTGGAAGAAAGCCTGGCCCTGACCATGGTACCCATCACCGTGACGCCAGATGAGGCGGTTCAGATGTTCGGAAACATTCATTACAGCAACATCATCACTTTCACGGAGCTCGACCTCCCAAAATTTGGGGCTGACCACAACGAGCCTCTGTACATAACAGTTCAACGTGACGAGCGCCACCTCCCTCGGGTCTTGGTAGATGGGGGATCAGCTATGAATGTCCTTCCATCCAAAATGATGGATTTGCTAGGGATCAAGACAACTGATCTGAAGCCCTCAACTCAGACAATCAAGGCATAAGACTCAATGTCTCACTCAGTCTTGGGAATAGCCACCCTGAACCTGTGGTTTGAAAAGCAGATGGTCCCGACCGACTTCGAAGTCATCGACATCCCGATCACATTCACTACCATCTTGGGACGCCCTTGGCTACACCAGATCAATGGGGTGGCATCCACCCTCCACTAGTGCGTAATGTTCGTCCAAGGAACAGATCTTACCATCATCTACGGTGACAACATAACCACCGAAGGGACCGACACATACGGCATCCCGGTCCTGGAGATCAAACACGACAATGACGGCATGATGCTGAAAGGGTTCACGATTGAAAGCCCAAAAGCTCAGGTGTGCCACATAGACCTACCTTTGAATTGGGACCAGATCCCTCCCACAATGAAGATGATGAAGCTCATGAACTACATCCCGGGGCTTGGTTTGGGAAAACGCCATCAAGGTACCAAACAAATCATCGAGATCAAAGAATAGAATACCCTCCATGGCCTGGGATACATTCCTACTCCCGAAAACGCTGCGAAAAATAGAAGGGCTGCATGAAAACGCTCCTCTACTAACAAAAGAGGCTTGCACGCAATCTCCGATCTCCGCCCTTACAGCTTCGACATGACCAGGTACTTCACAAAGAAAACCGACAGTTTGAACGAAGACACAGAAAAGGGAACAGAGCTGATCAATGCCAAATAAAACTGGCCGACAACCATGGACAAGCTCCAGCCGAACCTTGTAAGATTCAGAGGCCTCAAGCCAAATCTAGTCAAAAGAGCATTTCTCGATGCACCAACTCTGTCGGGACCCACGACCACCACTATTCACAATGAATTCTGGTTCAGGAAAACCCCCTCTTTGGCAGAAGAACTCGAAAAACTCTCTGTCAACATCCCTGCCACCAACAAGCAGGACGAGTCTGCATTCGAACTAGCAATGCCCAAGACAAGAGCGGAAGACTCCGCAGACGATGCCTGGAATGAGCCACTGCTCCACCAGCTTTTCAATGAAGAAATCGAGGTGCCAGACCTAATCGATTTTGTTTCTGATAACTCCATGGTAGCCATGATCGGGAACGGCAGTACAAAGCCTTTCAACCCACGCCTCTTATCAAGCTCATGTCCACTCAATGACTGGGCCACCTTCTCCGGACCTACCGCCTGCAAAAGTGACATGATCGAACAACTTGGTCTGATCCCTCGTGTCCTAGAGTCCAGTGTCAAAACCCATCCTGAGTCCATTATCTTTGAATTTGAGTCTCTCTAGTCATCTGATGGCCTCACGCCAGAAGATTACGAACTCATTGCCAATAATGTATTCCCGTATGCTCTTAATGAAAGCTTCGATCTTTCCGAGTATCCTCTCATTGCATCTTTAACAACTGATAAATTAACTAACACACAAACAGTTAATAACGATTCACTTGATAAAGAAGCAGGCACATTAAACGAACAATACATTAAGCACATCTTTAAGCATGTTGTCAAACAAGAGAAAAACAGGGCCCAAGCTGCCGAGGAGGTTTTAACCAAAGTGAATTTGGGAACTGCTGAAGAGCCAAAGGAGACGTAAATCGAAAGTTTCTTCACCGGCACAGAGCAAAAATTGACTGCACTGCTCAAAGAGTTCGTGGACGTGTTCACTTGGTCTTACCAAGACATGCCCGGATTAGATCCAAACATAGTAGAACATCGGATTCCCTTGAATCCCGAGGCTAAGCCCACAAGCAAAAGCTATGTCGGATCAAGCCAGAATGGTCTTTACGAGTCAAGGAAGAGATCGAAAAGATGTTCCGCGTCGGCTTCATAATGGTGATCGAGTACCCCACATGGCTCTCCAACATAGTCACGATCACCAAGGCCAATGGAAAAGTACGCTGCTGCATAGATTTCCGAGATCTCAACAAAGCAAGTCCCAAGGATGACTTTCCACTACCAAACATCGACATGTAGGTAGACACTACAACCAATTTCGAGGTTAAGTCCTTCGTGGACGGGTTTGCCGGCTACAATCAAATCAAGATGGCCGAAGAAGATCAAGAGAAAACAACCTTCACAACCCCCTGGGGAACCTACTGCTACACAGTGATGTCGTTCGCACTAAAGAACGCTGGGGCTACCTATCAATGGGCAGCAACCGCCCTCTTCCATGACATGATACACAAAGAGATCGAAGTGTACGTCGATGACATGATCATCCACTCAAAGGGGTCAGAGGGACAACACCTTACTGACCAGAGAACGTTCTTCAATCGCCTCCAGAAACACTCAATGAGGTTAAACCCTGCCAAATGCACATTTGGAGTTAGCCGAGGCAAAGTCTTAGGATACATAGTCACCGAGCGAGGCATCAAAGTTGATCCTCAAAAGATCAAGGCCATCATCGAAATGAGACCACCTCAAACTCAAACAGAGGTGAAAAGATTCATGGGCCGCCTGCAGTATATCTGCTGCTTCGTCAATCAATTGACCTCCATATGCGAGGCAATCTTCAAACTAATGAAGAAAAATGCGGACATCGATTGGAACTCGAAATGCCAAGATTCCTTTAAGAAATAAAGGCGTATCTTGTAAGTCCTCTGATCCTCTGTCCTCCCCACGAGGAGAAGCTGCTTTTTTTCTACCTAACTGTGATCGACACCGCAGTTGCAGCCATGCTCTCACAAGAAAAGAAAGAGTCACGAGTCGAGAACGCCATCTACTTCGTCACTCGAAAGTTTCAAGGCAGCGAACTCAACTACTCAGCCCTCGAGAAAACCTGCGCAGCTCTAGTATGGGTCATCGGAAAATTACGACACTACATGCAGTCGCACACATTGCACTTGGTCTCCAAAATGGACCCAGTCAAATACCACTTCAACAAACCATCTCTGTCATTGAGGCTCGCCAAATGGTCTTTCTTCCTAGAGGAATTTGACATCAAGTACGTGAACCAAAAGTCAATCAAAGGGCGGGTAATGGCCGAACAGCTGGCTGACTTCCCCACCGATGAGGCTCAAGGTCCTGAACCACAATTTCCAGATGAAGGAATCTTCGCACTTGAAAGCGAAAACCGATGGCAACTGTTCTTCGACGGAGCGGCCAATAAAAGAGGAAATGACATCGATATGCTCTTGGTCGACCCCAAGGACGAGCACACTCCAATCGCCATAAAGCTAAATTTCGAGGTAACCAACAATGCCGCCGAATATGAAGCCTGCGCCGCCGGACTAGAGGCCGCACTCGAAAGGAACGTCCAGAAACTCGAGGTCTACGGGGACTCAGCCCTGATCATCAATCAAGTTTCCAACAGGTGGAAAACCATAGACCCAGGTTTGCAAAAATACCACGCCTGCATGGAAGACCTCATCACACAATTCGAAGAGGTCACCTTTCACTACTTGCCAAGAGACCGGAACCGGTTTGCAGATGCCCTAGCCACCATGGCTTCACTCGTGGAGATCCATGAGGGAAATGCAATCAAGCCATTCAAAGTCGGGCGAAAGGAAATTCCCGCCTACTGCTGCGAGATCGAACCAGAGCTAAGCCCACCAATGAGCCATGGTACAATCAGATCTTCCAATATCTCAAAAACGGGGAAACCGCCTTCATGAACAAGGAAGGCCAACGCAAGGAAGGAGTCAAAGCCAAGAGCATCATGGCCCTAAAATGCCTCGCCTCTCACTTTGTCATCCTTGGAGACATGCTATACAAAAAACGCTACTAAGGACCACTCCTACGCTGCATCAGCCAGGAAAAAGCAAGTGAGCTCATGAACGAAGTCTACAATGGGGCTTGCGCCCTCCACATGAACACCAGAGCCCTGATGCAAATCATTCTTCGGATGGGCTACTACTGGATCTCCATGGAGGCAGACTGCATCCACTTTGTCCGAAGCTACGACAAGTGTCAACGGTTCTCCAACCTCAATTATCTACCTACTCACGATCTCTATTGCATGACTACGCCCTGGACCTTCGCCACATGGGGAATCGACGTCATCGAGAAAATTGCTCCGCCAGGTAGCAACGGCCACGAGTTTGTCTTGGTAGCCATCGAGTACTTAACAAAATGGGTCGAAGCCAAGTCCTACAAGGTGCTCACCTCCAAGAAAGTCGCACATTTCCTCAAGGAAAACATCATCTGCCGATACGGCATCCCGAACGAGGTCATATCAGACAACGACTTCCATTTTGAAGGAGAATGCGACAGACTGCTGGACGAATTCAAGATCACACGCCACAAGTCTTCTCCCTACAGGCCACAAACAAACAGCGCCGTGGAAGCAGCAAACAAGACCCTCGAATGGATCATCCGAAAAATGACCACCCGAGGACGAGATTGGCCCGAGAAACTGCACCTTGCACTTTGGGGCTACCGAACATCAGTCAGGACAGCCACGGGAGAAACTCCATTTGCCTGACATATGGGATGGAAGCAGTACTACCCGTTGTGGAATTGGAAATTCCCTCACTTCGAGTGTTGCTAGAAAACGAAATCAATGAAGTCGAATGGCTTCGAAGCTGACACAACGAACTGGCTCTGCTAGAAGAGCGATGACTTAAGGCCATGGAACACGTCCGAGAATACCAAGGCAGAATGGCTAGATCTTTCGACAAGAAAGTCAAGTCCAGAGACATCAGGGAAGGCAACCTGGTACTCAAAGAAAAGCCTCCCACTCGAACCAACCCACTGGGAAAGTGGGAACCAACATGGATCGGCCCTTTCGTGGTTCAAAAGATCTTCTTCGGAGGGGCCATGAAGCTGACAGACTTAGACGGCAATCCCTTCATGAATCCAGTCAACGGAAGCAAACTTCGCAGATACTTCGCCTAAAGAAGACCAAGTGTGCATCTCTTGGCACTCCATGTAGTGTCGAACTACGCAGACCTGAGCCCTCTAGTCCGGGGGAATGTAGGAAACCTTAATTGGTCTGGTCTAAAAACACACAAAAAAGTCAAAAGTTCGAATGTCAACCAAGACCTCCATCAAACTACGCACTTTCCAGGAGCATGCCCCCAACATCACCTTGACCATGTCAAACGACGGCGGCAACATCAAAGGACATTCGAAAGTCACTCAACATCAAACGACTGACCCATGTCAACTTCCAAGCTAGGGGCTTGTCTTCGCCCTCACGCGCTTCAAAAAAAAAAGAGCTCAAGCAAAGGCTTTCAAAAAAAATAATAAGCTCAAGCAGAAGCTACAAAAAAAAAGAGGTCAAGAGCCCGACGCCAACAAACAAGAGGCAAGGAAGCCACAGAAAAGACCGTCAAAACGACTTGTCAAGGGATCATCCAACCTCCCATCCAAACACAAAACCCAGGCAAAAGGGATTGCCGTCAAGGCCCTGGCTGCTTCAGTCCGCAAATACAACAGAAAAGTCCAAAGCTGGACGCCATCAAGGCTCTCAAAAGAAACAAAAGGCGAACAAGAGATCTTGCATCTCGACAAAGCTTTAAAAGTAAATCACAAATCACTAACGATTACAACATTTCTTGATGAGTTCAAGCACGGTCTACTCTCAAGTTCACAACATTCAAAAAGACAGCTTAATACATTTAACAAATAATGTGTTTAAAATGCAATGAATGGATACCTAGGAGGTCATTCCGCGCCATCTGCGCTTGTCCCCTCACCATTCTTCCCTTTCCTCCCTCATCCTCGGCGAGTCTTTTTTCGCTCCACGCGAGCCAGCTCTGTCTCTCTCAATCCGAGATTAGGGGTCCTCCCCGTAGAGTCAAACAATCCAGTAGCTCGCAGGGCTTCATTCGCTCATGCTTCGGCTCGGATCTCCTCCCTACGAGTCTGCAAAAGAGGACCTCTCTCCGTCAGTCGATCAACTATGGTCTCGTAGTCAAACAAAGCGTCTCCCGTAACTTTCTGAGGGTCAGACCAGGCTTCGGCACTCCTAAGGCAATAGCTATGACGGCAATCAGGCCCCAGAATTGCTTCATGCCTGCTCCCCAAAACCACTTGGGACTGCCCAACACGCTGCTCGTACCAATCTAGGTACTCGATGGTCAATAAAACGCTCTCCCGCTGTCGAAGGAGCACCAAAGGAGGGAAAGCGGATTACTTCTATACCCTCAAGAAATATAAAAGAGCACCTGGAGCTGCCATACAAAAAGGAGCCACCTCCGCAGTGGCAAGGTCATCCCAGCCCAACAAAGGCTCCTGCCTCATCCCGAACAGCCGGGAAACAAGCGACGGAATGTAGAAGGAGGTCCAAGACAAACCAGGAACTCTGAAAACATAAGACCCTTCCTGAAAGGCCGTCCTAGTCTCAATCCCAAGTGCAGAACCCACCAACGGATCTAATGCATGCCAAGCTGTGCCATCCATCTCTCCCAGGCGGACTGATCCATATCCAATACAAGAGGTCGCCGAGCAAACGACCACGGGCTAAACGACGTCGGAGCCTCGTGCATAGCCTGAATTCTCTCTCGCAGCCACAAGGTGAGCAAAGCGGGGCTTCCCCCTCTCATAAACCTATCCCTGGTTGCCAGACGATCAATGCCCTGAAGGGTCTCCCCCAGCACCAACGGAACAATATCCTCTCCAGCTCTGCAGTGCCCTACCACATCCAGCAAAGCGTCGTCGCATGCCCCAAGTGAGCCAACCATGATAAGCGTCGCTATCACGCACAAGGCAAATGCATCCCACGAGACATCACTCTCGTCATTGCTCATAAACTACTCCGATAGCGCAGAAATGTCAATGTGACCCCAATCAAAGGTCATACACTGCACTTCTCCCAATGAAGTCCGAAGAAAGCATGCAAGCTTCACACTAACGGCAGCACCGCCAATCAAAGCGAGATGGCCTCCACCTCCGGTCCTCCAATCAAAGCCCGAAAATCCTCGAAAGTGGGCACCACTTCATTGTAGGAAAAGCTATACACATGCCTCCTAATGTCCCAGAACTTCGTGGCAGCCCGCAACAATTCCCAATCAGTAAATAACTCCTTAAGGGACCAAACCGAGCAGAGTAAAAACCTCACCTCGAAAGCCCACCTATGATGCCTTATACGGTGTCGCATCCACATTTTCAGCCGCTCAAGGAAGTATGCTTGCCGCTCCTTTAAAAGCCTCGGCCAAACTCTTGGAACGTACGAAGAATCCATGGCAAAAATGGAGGTTCCTAGAGAAAATGGGGAAGAAAGCACGAAATGACTGCAAATAGGAAGTGGGGAAGTTCAGACATCCTGAAAACACTTATCCCTTCCCCAAAAGCAAAGAAGATCCATACGGACCTTTTTGTAGCCTAGGTGGTCCGTACGGACCTTCTTTCACCTTGGACCCACGTTTCCAGCAAACAGTACAACAGCCATTGTTCCCAGCAGGACCTTGCTCCAAACTGCCCAAATTCTGGCCAAAGCCACTTCCAACAAGCATACGCTACCCACAAACGAACTCCCAGCTCACGTGGCATGCACAAATAATAAACTAGCAACAATTCCAGGACAATCCCCGGGAATCAAAAAATACGACATTACATCTTAAAATAAAATACTTTGCTGTGCAAATACATGTGTTTTATTACAGGTACCAAAATGTCTGTTGCTAAACAAAAAAAAATGGAAAGAGGGAAAACAAATGAGCCCTACTCTGACTCATCATCATCACCTCATCAAACGAGAAGTCAGGTATCTCGGCAAACTCGCCAGCCACGCCCTCGTTATCCGAATACTGGACCCCTCCTGAGGCAAGTACTCGAAGTAATCCGCAGGATCGAGCCCGATGAAAGGATCAAAGAAGGGAGGCTCCGACGAACGCTATCCCTGAGCCTCCTGCGCAGGCAAGAACTGGTCTTTCTCGAGGTATCCCGACCCTTTTTGAGCCAAACCGATGATCCTGACCCACGCCGAAACTCTGCCCGAACGCAACCGATGATCCCCATGCATGCCGAACCTCTGCGCGAATCCAGTCAACGATCCCTGAGATCCCAATGCATGCCAAAACTCTGGTCGAGTGCACACCTGACAATCTCTAGGCACGCCGAAACACTGTCCGCAGAAAACCGGCACATCCCGAAGAAATCCCGGCCTATCCCGAAACACTATTCCACCCTCAAACACTATTCCCCAGCGGAAGACAAACACGAACCAACATTAGTAAGGCTTCTTTCCATTACTATTTCAATACATTTCAATATGTAGTGTACAATGTAGACATCCGATACAGCATGCATTTTTAAAAGCACATACACACACACACAATTTAAAGAATGAAGGGGTACCGAATGACTCATTTTTACGAGGCGACTCAGGTGAGCTCTAATATTCTAATATTCTCTTCCCAAGGAGTAACCTGACCTCCGAACTCAAAATCTCATCATACAAAATCAGTTTTTTTAAACTGATGCCTTTTTTCAATGTTTAGGGCTTAATCAAAATGGTGTGGCGATTCTACAAGGAAAAACACAGCGAGACACCTCCACTCGACCAATGCAAAACGGAATGCCATATGCCGGGGCGCAATCGCTGCGCCTCTCAGATCCGGGTAATTTTAGTTACGCCTTGGGAAGAGATTTTGTGCTCACCCGAAACACCTCATGCCCATGAGACTTTCTAACCCTTTTTGAAAGTTGTGTGTGTGTATTCAAAATTAAGTGGCTTCGTAGTTTAAAAGTAGAGAAAAAATTGTGCAGTTTTTAGAGAAAACTGTTTACTTTAATAAAAGGGGGGTTTAAAACAAATCTAAAAATGGAGAAAACTAGAAAACTGAACAAATATTACAGGCTGCAAACTGATCCATACGGATTAGTGTCCCTTTATAAGGAGGTTTGTACGGATTAATATGTCCAGTAAACTGTTTTTTTTTTGTATCTCATTTAATTCTTGATGTTACTTTGATTAGACTTGAGAAAGAGGGGTGACAACTTCTGGATTATGCAGAAAGTTGATCATAAACCCAAAAAAAAAAAGCAAATGTCAAATCTCAGGGTTGTCATATCCAAATCCTAGGATAGTACAACAATGGTGGTTTAAATCTTTTCTTGAGAAACAACAATGGAGATTGTTTGCCTCAAGTAGAAAAAAGAGAGATCTTTTGGAAGTTTAGATTTAAACTTTTGTCTCTTTTTACACAGAAAATGAAATAAATGAAGTTACATCAACATTGTAACCATAATCCCTAGAATCACATCCTTAACACGAGTGATGAGTTCATTATTGGTAATTAGGGTTACTTGTATCATAGTAACTTAAAAGGAAATGGATCAAAAGATGATCTTAGGAGGTAAATACATTTGAAGGTAAGTAATGGAAAGACAATACATGGAATATAAACAAACTACTATCATCATTAGGAGGGTGAAGGGATGGTACCCATTGATGATCTTAAGGAGGGTGAAGGGATGGTACCCATTGATGGATCTGGGCAGGTGAAGCCCATAAAGCAGCCTGTGCAGGTTGAAGTGTTTGGGGGAGAGAGAGATTGGAAGACAAATGGAGCAGGAGTTGGTCTCCAAGCTAATACAGGGATCAACGGGAATGAATTCCATAATATTGTTGACTTGGAGCTCGAGGTTGAGGAGGTCAAGGAAGATGGAGACGACTAACCACTTGGTCGGCTCGAGAAAAGTTCTCGTACTGAGGTTGAGCATGAGTGGGTTGGAACCTCCCGGGCAGTGGGCTCTACTTCTAGCCATCCTTCCCAACCAATTTCCCCTACCAGGAGCATGGATAAAGTGTAGGCTATGGTGGAGAAGATCAGTGATGTCCCTCCCCTCTCGGGTATTAATTCATTAAGCCGCCAATATCAAGAAATTGGACATGGTCAAATCATTGTGAGGAAGGAAGCTGATAAGGACCTGCTAGCTCGGCTTGGGGAAGAAGGGCTTACCCCTGAAGAATTTAATGACCGGTGTGGACTCCTGGTTTCCGAGGTACTACTTGAGCTTTTCTCATACTTCTCCATTCATTTTGATTGTAATCGTCTTGACCATGTTTGTTTTTCATTATGCAGTCCCTAGCCCTGACTGAGTAGGCCAAGTGCAGTTGCGGGCTGCCATAGAGAAGAATCAGATCGCCTCTGCTAATTATTCGAGGAAAGCCAGGGAGGCTGCTAAGCTCAGGCAAAAGGTAAGGGAAGCCGACTCCTAGTGCTAGTGATGTAGTTTCTACAAGGAATAGGAACAGAATTAAAGGAAATTACCTTCTAGCTAAGGATCGTCTAAGGAAAGTCGCTAGTAGGTGTTAAACCGCATCGCCTACCTAAGAAGATAGGATACTTGGTTTAGAAGCACCACAACCAATACACCAAAGTTGGTTGATAAGCTAGGAAGACATCACAAGTAATAGAGAACTATACTTGATAAGTCTATGTTTTTCAAAGAACCAAAGAGTAGAATAAATCTCTCAAATATATTAAATCTGAATTGTGTCCTAAATGGATTACAAAATGGCCTATTTATAAGCTAAAATGGTGATGATTCCTAAGAAAAATGATGTCATCAATGATGTAAGCTACAAGCTTTAATTACATGATAAAGACTACAGTTATTATAATGAGTTATCCAAAGAACTTCCAACTTTCCAAGAGTATGTGCTGAATTTATCTACCTTATCTTCACTCTAGAATCTTCATGAGACTTGGGAAATTTGGATTCCTTCTTGGGCTGACTTGGAAACACTTATTTTGGACTCAGTTTGGGCTCCAAATTATGTTTACTCATTGGGCGAACATTCTCTTCCATGAAACTCCATGTTGCACTTACTTAGCTCCCATTTTCTAGGATTTTGGGCTGGAACAAACTTGATTTTCAACTTGGATTAAATTCACTTGAATTGCTGAATTCCCTCGAGTTGTATCTTGAACTTGGATCCAAAATGTTTGAGCCATCCATGCCTTTCTATGTTTCTCTAACTGGGTTCGTATCAGCTAGGATCTCCAAGTAGCTCACTTCAATGCTGAGAGGGGGAGGGATGAAGCTTTGGCCCCACTCAAGGTAGCTAAGGAGAAGCTCGCTCCACTACAAGCCAAGGTAGATTCTTGGTCCCCACAAAAGCTGCTTTGGAGGAAGAGGTATTTCTGGTTAGGCAAGAGAAGGCAAAGGTGGAGGGGCAACTTGAGCATGTGTCTAGTTTGGTCCAGGATCGTAACAGTCGGATCGAGCAAATGTATAACGACCACCTGTAGCGATGCGTGAATTTTTTGTTTATACATCTTTTTGAGTCGCCAGCTATATTATTTGTTTGGAAATATAGAAAAAACCATTTGAAAAAAGATTTTGGGTTCGGGGCTTAGGTTATGGAATGGGAAGGTCAAGGAGCACCCATTCTACCCAATCCGGAGATCGGTCTTGCTAAAAAGAGAGGTTTTCAAAGAAAAAGGAAGTTTTAAATAAAGAAACATGTAAAATAATCCATTTAACGAGGTTAAATGAAATATAGGATCGATTTCTTCAAGACCATCTCCATGACTCGGAGAGGCTCTAGGCCGATCCTAGGTTTGATGTATTATACCAGTCTAACAATCTATTAGAAAGGGAGGAGGAAGATTACCTCGTGTGAAGAGACTCGGACAGAGTTTCAACTCGAGTTTAGAGTCAAATCTTGACGTGGACAGTGCTTCCCCTCGATCCTTGATTCGAGCTTTGATGTTTGTTTATCAACAAGGTCGACAAAAAAACTTTAGATGATGATGGGGTGATTTACAGGAATCTTTCAGGGAGAGAAACCAATAAATGTGGGGGTTTTGACTTGAAAAGTCTGGGATCTAAAATACTGAAAGTCTTCAAGTATTTATAGGTGTTGGAGATGTGAAGGTGGAGAGGTAAAATCTCATGGGATGATTTCCAGAACCCAAATCTCATTGGATGGCCGAATTGATAAGGTTTTATCCCGAAAGAGGTTGAAATCGATGAGGAAACTGGCTTCTGCACGTCTGCAGAAGCTTAGTATTGCGCTAGACACGCACATTCCACGCGAGACAAGGCTGTCAGTGGACAATTCTGTCCTTCCTCGTTATCTCGTATGCAGTTTAGTCCAAACTAACGATCATTAGTCAAAACTTAATGAAATATGATGAAATGGTGGATTTCTACTCTTGACTCAAGGTGAGACTTAGAGTGGCATTAATCTGCTCTGATAGGTTCAGAATGGGGTGTCTATAGAGCCCCTCGTCGACAAGTCTTATGGAAGAAGTCATGTCGATGATAGAAAAGACATCATTCTGGACATCGGGATGGTCGAGCCACACGGCTTCCTACGTATCTCTATCGGAGAATCAGACCATAACGTAGTTTAACTCCAAAACACATAAAGACTGCTTTAGGTATTTTGAAAATCCTTTGGAAAATTGAGGAGATTTTGTTTTTTTGAAAAGTTAAATTCATACTGAGGAATCAAACCAAGACCCAATTTTGAATATACCTGTCTGTCTGAAGATTTACCTGTCTGGGCTTCGAACTTATGGGGAAATATGTTAGAAAACAAAGGCTTACCTGTCCAGTCCTTTAAGTCTTGTTGGTTTTGTCACGATTTGTCTGTCTGGGCTGTGAATCGGGCTTTTTGTTGGGGATGACGATTCACCGGTTTGGGCATTGAATCGAGCTTTTTAATTTGATGATTCACCTATCTAGACATTGAATCGGGCTTTTGATTTTGATGATTCACATGTCTGGGCTCTGAATCGGGCTTTTCTTTTGACGATTCACCTGTCTGGGCGCTGAATCGTGTGGGGTGACTTGATCTCTGGATCAATCATTTTCGGGCGACTGGTGCCGTATTGGGCGATTGTGCGGGTGTCACATTCGGCTCGTTCTGTGACTTGCGGTCCCAATTTTTCCATGTTTCCTTGCTAGTGTATCACTTTCAAGGGTAAATGTGTTAAAATTTTGAATTTTGACGTTGCGTAGATGCTTATTGTCGAGGACAATTTCGTACATTTCCAGGGGGGTTGTCTCATGCGGGATGGCTTGTATCGTGCGAGACAATGACTGTCGAGGCAATATAATAGCAGCAGTGTGTTTAATTTAAAACACCCATTTTCAAACTTTTTCCTCAAGCTCGAGCCAAGGCATTTTTTTCCTGAGATTTTTGGTGCCTTTCCTGTTTGTTTCTTCTTTCAATCAACATTTAATCCCTTCTCCTTCCATCATCAATGGCGTAAGAGAGAAAGAACCCAACCTTCGGTAGCCATTTGCTCGAGAAGGACTATCCGAGGGACGACCTCACTATTGATCGGAATATGCACATTTCTCATGCCATTCGCGAGGGTTTGGTAAGAGTTTCTTTCTCAATTCTTGTTTCATGCTCCGCATTGCATTGAATTCATTGTCTTTTGAATCCCAATTTCATTAAATTGGTCATTTTCTCTTTTTGCCTTAGAACTTAGTTCTATGTTGATCCATGCTTCGTTTTTGGTTATTGTTGATGTTGCATTGTGTATGTATGACTTCCCTACATAACATGGATTGTAGGAGGTATCCACTTAGGTAGTCGAATGCATCTTTGGGCATGGATTTCTTGTGCGCACGCCAAGTGTTTGATGAAATGCCTTAATGAAAATTTTCTTTTATTTATTTGAAGTTTTGCCATGGGATGATCTCTAATGTTGCTCCCTTGCTTTTCCTTTGTTTTGCAGTCGTATAGGCCAACCAAAAACTACCGTGTGAGCCCGAAGTTTCCCAAGGATTTGTGGGACAAAGTCAAGGACTTGAACGGAGTTTGGGCTAGGATGGCTCAAGCGGGGTTCCTTACCTTTGTTGATAATATTCGGGGAATGAGGTGAACTCCCCAGGTCCTTGAGGCGATTAGGGAGAGGTGGTGGGATACTACCCACACGGTCCATCTTCGCTTCGGGGAAGCTACTATGACCCTGATGGATTTTCTTGCTATCACCGGGTTGGATTTTACCGACGTTGCCCTCCCAAGGACTACGGGTTACAAGCCTGCGAGTCTAGCCGAATGGAGGCGGTTAATTGGTTTTGCCCCTAACAAGTTATGGGGTTTGTTGCTGAGTTGTCACCCCTTCGTGCTCAGCTTGAGGCTTATGTGAACGAGCCAAATGCGGATACGGATCGATTGGCGAGGGGTGCTCTCTGGCATATTCTATCAAAGACTATCTTTGCTAACCATTCTTCTATGGATCGCCTTGCTCTCTTGGGGTTGTTGGTTGATCAGGATGCGGTGAGGACATATGATTAGGGCTCAGCTAGGCTGGCCTTCTGTTATCACGCCATGGATGAGGCGTGTAGGCATACGAAGGATACTCTTTCTGGGTATTCTTATGCTTGGGATATATGCTTTTGGTTCTGTCTTTGTCCTTTATCTGTTCCTTTTGCTTGCGTTTTGTACTAAATCTGGTTTGCTTTCTTGTACAGATATGGGGATATGTCATCTTTGGATTGTACAAGTTTGAGCTGGATAGCCAGAACCCTCTGTTTCCGGATATCAAGAGGTAGAGCCATCCCAACTGGACCATGGATGAGGAGGAGGGGGATCAGGACTGGACCCTGACTGTTGCGAAGGTGCGGGCTATGCTGGATGACGATTCACCTATTTGGGCATTGAATTGAGCTTTTTAATTTGACGATTCACCTGTCTAGACATTGAATCGGGCTTTTGATTTTGATGATTCACCTGTCTGGGCTCTGAATCGGGCTTTTTTTTGACGATTCACCTGTCTTGGCGCTGATTCGTGTGGGGTGACTTGATCTCTGGATCAATCATTTTCGGGTGACTGGTGCCGTATTGGGCAATTGTGCGGGTGTCACGTTCGGCTCGTTCTGTGACTTGCGGTCCCAATTTTTCCATGTTTCCTTGCTAGTGTATCACTTTCAAGGGTAAATGTGTCAAAATTTTGAATTTTGACGTTGCGTAGATGCTTATTTTTGAGGACAATTTCATACATTTCCAGGGGGGTTATCTCGAGCGGGATGGCTTGTATCGTGCGAGACAATGACTGTCGAGGCAATATAACAGTAGCAGTGTGTTTAATTTAAAACACCCATTTTCAAACTTTTTCCTCAAGCTCGAGCCAAGGCATTTTTTTTCCTGAGATTTTTGCTGCCTTTCTTGTTTGTTTCTTCTTTCAATCAACATTTAATCCCTTCTCCTTCCATCATCAATGGTGCAAGAGAGAAAGAACCCAATCTTCGGTAGCCATTTGCTTGGGAAGGACTATCCGAGGGATGACCTCACTATTGATCGGAATATGCACATTTCTCATGCCATTCGTGAGGGTTTGGTAAGAGTTTCTTTCTCAATTCTTGTTTCATGCTCCGCATTGCATTGAATTCATTGTCTTTTGAATCCCAATTTCATTAAATTGGTCATTTTCTCTTTTTGCCTTAGAACTTAGTTCTATGTTGATCCATGCTTCGTTTTTTGTTATTGTTGATGTTGCAATGTGTATGTATGACTTCCCTACATAACATGGATTGTAGGAGGTATCCACTTAGGTAGTCGAATGCATCTTTGGGCATGGCTTTCTTGTGCGCACGCCAAGTGTTTGATGAAATGCCTTAATGAAAATTTTCTTTTATTTCTTTGAAGTTTTGCCATGGGATGATCTCTAATGTTGCTCCCTTGCTTTTCCTCTGTTTTGCAGTCGTATAGGCCAACCAAAAACTACCGTGGGAGCCCGAAGTTTCCCAAGGCTTTGTGGGACAAAGTCAAGGACTTGGACGGAGTTCGGGCTAGGATGGCTCAAGCGGGGCTCCTTACCTTTGTTGATAATATTCGGGGAATGAGGTGAACTCCCCAGGTCCTTCAGGCAATTAGGGAGAGGTGGTGGGATACTACCCACACGGTCCATCTTCGCTTCGGGGAAGCTACTATGACCCCGATGGATTTTCTTGCTATCACCGGGATGGAGTTTACCGGCGTTGCCCTCCCAAAGACTATGGGTTACAAGCCTGCGAGTCTATCTGAATGGAGGCAGTTAATTGGTTTTGCCCCTAACAAGGTTAAGGGGTTTGCTGCTGAGTTGTCACCCCTTCGTGCTCAGCTTGAGGCTTATGCGAATGAACCAAATGCGGATACAGATCGATTGGTGAGGGGTGCTCTCTGGCATATTCTATCAAAGACTATCTTTGCTAACCATTCTTCTATGGCTCGCCTTGCTCTCTTGGGGTTGTTGGTTGATCTGGATGCGGTGAGGATATATGATTGGGGCTCAGCTAGGCTGGCCTTCTGTTATCACGACATGGATGAGGCATGTAGGCATACCAAGGATACTCTTTCTGGGTATTCTTATGCTTGGGAGGTATGCTTTTGGTTCTGTCTTTGTCCTTTATCTGTTCCTTTTGCTTGCGTTTTGTACTAAATCTGTTTTGCTTTCATGTACAGATATGGGGATATGTCATCTTTGGATTGTACAAGTTTGAGCTGGATAGCCAGAACCCTCTGTTTCTGGATATCAAGAGGTAGAGCCATCCCAACTGGACCATGGATGAGGAGGAAGGGGATCAGGACTGGACCCTGACTATTGTGAAGGTGCGGGCTATGCTGGATACCTTTGAGTTTGAGCAGCTGTGCCTGTATCCGTGGACCTTGGTGGAACGAGAGGTTCACCGTGCTTGGGATGCTACTGAGATACAGAGGATCTTTGTATCGCTGGAGGGGGATACCATGTATCTAGGCGAGCGAGTCTTCCCTCAGAATGGCCGGGGTTCACTACCATACAGGGTGCCAGAGGATCCGCCTAGGGCGATGTACCCTACCTACTTCATTCCTGACGAAGATTATGTCGATCTTGTGAATGGTTGTGCAGCGGTGGATTGCGTTATCCGGGGGGCTTCATATGAGGAGTTCTTGCCTCGTTTGATGGGTCCCCTTGTGGTAGGTGATAGTGATCACGTGCCCGAGCTTCTACCTCTGCCTCAGCCTCAGGTTCGTCAGCCCCAAGCTCTTCTTTACAATATGCAGGTCCTGTGCCTTTTGTGCTGGATTATGGTCCTTTGAGCTATACGTACATGATGGGAAGCATGTCGATGGTGGGCCATATCGCGGTCCGGGATCAGATTCCAGAGGGTTATCGCCTTCCCTCCGGTGCCTCTTCGGTACATTTCTGTTCATACTATTTCTCGTATTCGTCCATATATGTGTATATGTATGATCCTTTTTTAGGGTTTTCTCTTTGTGATCAGGTTATCATGTCCGCGGCTGATTACAATCGTGGGGCGAGCAAGATGGCTGGCTTGATGGCTATGGTATCTGATCTCTCTGAGCGGCTATTTCACAAGGCGGCTTCGGCGGCGTCGACAGTGGCCTTTGCAGTGACCCGTCATGCAGAGCCAAGCGGTCAAGGAGGGATGGTAGCCCTGGCGGTGGTGAAGGCGGAGGTGCCTGCGGCTCAGGCGACATGATGGCATGATTCCCTTTATCTCCCCATTCATTTCTTGAGAACTTGTAAATTTTGGCCGTGTGGGCCCAGACAAATTTTCTTTCTTTTGTATCGCTTAGCACGTAGGAAGCACAAAAATAAGGGTTTCTTAATTCCTAATCCTAGGTCTAGTTAATTTTTTTAACTTTCTCGACTTTTGTGATGGAAATGAAATGACCATTCGGGTCAAAGTTTTGAGCTTGGTTTTAGTGTTTGTACTACATATTAGGAACTGTATGTGCAGGTTTTCGAGACTTGCTCCATCAAGTCGGGGCTAGATTGCTCATTCGTGCAGGAATGCTGCTGGATTTGCCGAAGGGATGTATCGCGCGGGAGAAGGTATCTCGCGCGAGACACGCTACTCAGGAGGAATTATTATCCTTCTTCGAACAGGATTCTGTCAGTTCTCCCTATATATAAACACCCTGTGGTCCGGCCAGATAACTCATTCTAGCCTCTCAAACTCTAGCGATATTCTGTTAGGATCAATTCTTGCCTTCTTTTCCAACCTTGTGATCCATGGCTTCCAAGGAGATCTTCCCAACGTCCATGATTGTTGATGATTTTTCTCTACCGTCTGATGTAGTCGAAGCATTCAAGCAGGCATCAAGAGATTTTGCAAGGTCATTTCGTAATCGATCTCGCAATAAGTTTATAGCAGAATTCAGATTCAGAATCCTTTTCACCTTGAAGAACCTCCAGCTGGATTGGAATCTTCTGCAGGGTGCTACTCGATTTTGGGATACTTTTGTTCATCTCTTTAATTTTTCTCTCAATGAGATGGTGCCTACTGTTGAGGAATTTGCCATTCTCTTGGATATACTGTTGACTGGTTAGATTGTTGTTCCTAAATTCAATAGGAATCATTCAGAGGATTTGAACGAATTGCTAGGGATCCACCTTGACACTTTCTATGAGTTGGTTCGACGCAGATGGGTGGATTGCTCTTCTTTTCCTGAACGCTTTAGCGGAGATTCAGATGACGAGGTCTTCCATGTTTTACAAATGGAACTTTCTGGCCCTTTCCCTTTTCGGAGATGCTTTGTTCACGTGCATGGAGGGCTTGGTTGCCCAATTGGTGGAAATCGTTCTGCATGCTAGGAAACGTTCTAGGAACATTATCCCGCTAAACCCTGCATGGTCTTGACGAGTTGCATAAGACCGGTGTCATGACTCAAGGGAGTCCTCTTTTGTGACTATTTGGCTTAGGGAACATCTCAAGTTGGTAGATCCTCCGTTGGAGTATTCCCCATTCACATACCACATGAGGAAGTTGCTGATCAAGGATTTCTCGGTGGATGAGTGGGCCAAGGTGATTGCAAAAACCGCCACTGCAAATATTATTTGGTGTCCACCTTATTGGAGATTGAACAAGTATGTTGCCAATACCAAGGGTTTTGACAGGGTTTTTCTCTCGGGTTTGCGAGATTCCTCCTTTTATTTTCCCAAGTGGATGCTTCGTCAGTTTGGTCAGCAGCAGGACACTTATCTTTTCGAAGGAGCTTCTCGTGAAGTGTCCTATATCGGTGTAGAGTTTTCGAAGGTGCTAGCTCAAGCATGGGGTGAAGGAACTAATCGAGATCGCTGGTCGAACCTTCGGACTTTTGATGCAAGCGTCTTCTTATCTGACAAGTATTTGGATTGGTTCCTTCATATCGGTTACCCTAGTATGGAGAAGATTGATGATCTGCGGCTTTCACTGTTAGGGGATTCCTTCGTGGCTAGCAGTATTTTGCGAAGGAGAGAGGCCCAGTCTGATCCTGCTAATGTACGGACTGATCCAACCAAGATTTTCTTGATGGGGATTGGTACGAGTGACGAGGTAAGGGTCTCCCCGAAAAGATGCAGGCCTTGGATAGGCCCAATGTCTTCAAAATGCTTTCGGAATCTATTTTCAATTGCCTCGAGGGATGCTCTGCTTCGAAGGGTCCGAAGCGCAAGAGAGATTGAGATGACGGGGGTGATCATGTCCGCCGGCCTACCAAGTCAATGAAAGGCTAGATCATAAAGAGTACCAAGAGATTGCTTTGATAGATCAATAGTTTTATTATATTTTTTTTTCAAGATGGTTAGCTTAGCAAATTAGTCGTTGTGGTTAGGATTTCGCTTTTGTTATTAATAAAATGCATTTGATTAATAAAATGACAAAATTTTATTTATTTATTGGATTAGACCGAACTCGAAGGCTGCCTACGTTCCTCTTTTACAGCAATTAAATAAGAGGCTCAGGTCTAACGTAGTTCATTTTTGAGAGAAAAAGGACAAAATACGATTTCAGGCGGAAGGGTTGTCTCGCGCGGGACAAGGCCTCCTCTTCATTTTTTTTTTGATGCACGCCCTTTCTTTTGCTTAGACCGCCCCTTCGGGTTTTCAATCAAGCGAGTTTCTTTTCTTGTGAAAGCTCTAACTTTAGCCTAAGCCGTCCCCTTCGGGATTTTCAGCCTAGCGAGCATTTTTTCTTTTTAAGAGGCCAAGTTAGCGAAGTATTTCTTGAGCTTGTCCATGTTGAACGGCTTCGGTAGTTAATCTCCATCTAAGTCCACCAGCTGAAGGACTCCCCCAGAGAATATCTTCTTCACGATGTAGGGTCCTATCCATCTTGGTCCCCACTTGCCTAGAGGGTTGAAAGGTCTAGGACGATGCTCACGGAGAACCAGGTCGCCTACTTTGATATTTCTTGTCTTGACCTTTTTGTTGAAAGCTCTTGCCATTCTTCTTTGGTAAGATTGAGTGTGCTCGGCTACTTTCAGCCTCCTTTCATCTAGCAAGGCTAACTCTTCGTATCTGCTTTCTAGCTAGTCGACTTCATTCACTTGGATTTCTAGGAGAACCCTTAGTGATGGTATATCCAATTCTATTGGCAGAACAGCCTCCATTTCGAATGTGAGGGCGTAGGGAGTCCCCCCCATAGCTGTTCAAACTGAATTGCAGTATCCCCAAAGTGCGAAGGGTAGCTTGTCAGGCCAGTCTTTCCCAGTGACTACCATTTTTCTGATGATAGTTTCGATTGTTTTGTTTGCGGCTTCAACTGCTCCATTCGTCTGAGGCTTATAAGGAGATGACTTATGCCTTGTGATTTTGTACTCTGTTAATAGGCGATCGGTTTCTTTCTTGAAGTGAGAGCCATTATCAGATATCATCTCTTGCGGGACCCCGTATCGGCAGATGATGTTGTGCTTGATGAATTCTGCTACCTTTCTGGCATTCAAAACCTTGTAGGAGGTGGCCTCTATCCATTTAGTGAAATAGTCGATGTCAACTAAGATGAAACAGTGTCCATTGGCTCCTACGGGTGTGACCTTTCCAATCACATCTATGCCCCATGTTAAGAATGGCCAAGGAGACATCATAGGGTACAACAAGAAAGGCGGTGCGTGCTGAAGGTTGGCATGTATCTGACACTTATGGCATTTCTTGACCATGCTGGTACAGTTGGCTTCCATGGTTAACCAAAAGTACCCTTGTCTGATGATCTTTTTAGCGAGCATGTTTCCGCTCATGTGGGTTCCACATACTCCTTGATGAACATGGTCCATTATTTCTTGGGCCTCCTCTACGGCGGCACAAAGGAGGTTTTCTTAGGAGTATTTTTTGAATAGACGGCCAGCAATGATGACGTAATTAGCGGCCAGCCTCCTAAGGGCAATCTGAGTCTTCTTATCGGTCTCAGGCGGAATGGTTCCATCTAGGATGAAATGCCAAATGTCATAGTACCACGATTTCTTTATGGAGTCCTCAATGGTGGCACATTCGGATGACCACTCATCTTTGCAGTCATGGAGATCTATAACGGCGCAGTAGGCAGGAGTTGCGCGCCGGGTTATTTTGAAGGGTTTTATTGCCTTTCCTGCAGGGATTTCAACCAAGGAAGCAAGTGTAGCCAATGCGTCAGCAAACCGGTTTTTGTCTCTGAGAAGATAGTGGAATGAGACATTCTGGAATTGTTGCACCAACTCTTGGAGGAGGGCATTGTATCTTTGAAGGGTTGGATCTTGGATCCTCCACTTTTTCAGTGTCTGATTGATGATCAACTGGGAGTCCCCAAATACCTCAAGTTCGGTCACGTTGCATTCTAGAGCTGCCTCGAGCCGCGCTATGCAAGCTTTATATTCCGCGGTGTTGTTGGTGGAGTCAAAGTCAAGACGTATTGCTAGTGGAGTATAGATGTCGTCGGGAACTACTAACAACATTCCGATGCCAAAACGTTTCTTATTGGCTGCGCCATCAAAAAATAATTGCCACTTATTTTCGTCTTCTATACTCATAATGTCTTCATCAGGGAATCGCGGGTCTTCCCCCTTCACTTCGTCACAAGGAAATTTGGCCAACTGATCTGCGAATACACTTCCCTTGACGGATTTCTGAGTGACGTATGTGATATCATATCCCGCGAGCATGAAATACCACTTAGCCAGTCGCGAACTTAGCCAGTCGCGAAGACAAATTTGATTTGCCTAGTATGTACTTCAAAGGATCCATTCTTGCAATGAGACGAACCAGGAAGGCTTCCATGTAGTGCTTTAGTCTCTGTGTTACCCAGACGAGAGCAGCGCAAGACTTATCAAGTGGAGAGTAGTTGATTTCGCTGCCTTAGAATATGCGGCTGACAAAGTAGATCGCATTCTCTGTGTGTGAAGCTGGTTGTTCTTGAGCGAGCATAGCCCCTAGCGCGTTGTCAGTAACTGTGAGGTATAATTTTAAGGGTTTTTCCTTGTGTGGTAGAACCAGGATGGGTGGGGAGGTTAAGTAATGCTTAACTTCCTCGAATGCTTCTTGAAATTCCTCAGTCCATTCTTGAGGTTCATTTTTCTTAAGTAGCTTGAAGATAGGATCGCACATTGTAGTCAGTTGATTGATGAATCAACTGATGTATTGGAGTCTGCCCATGAATCCCTTCACTTCTTTCTGTGTTCTGGGTGGAGGCATGTCTATGATGGCCTTTATCTTGGCGGGGTCTGCTTCTATGCCACGCTCGGTGACCATGTACCCTAAGACTTTCCCTTTGACCACTTTGAATGAGCATTTTGCGGGGTTGAGCCTCATATTGTGTTGTCTTAGTCGATTGAATAATTTTCTGAGATCTCTAAAGTGCTGACCATCTGTCCCCTTTGAGTGGATAATCATGTCATCCACATATACCTCTATTTATTTGTGGATCATGTCATGGAATAGCGTCGTGACTGCCCTTTGGTAAGTAGCCCTAGCATTTTTGAGACCAAATGGCATGACTGTATAACAGAATGTCCCACAAGGTGTGGTGAATGCCGTTTTGTGTTGGTCTTCCTCTGCCATGAGGATTTGGTTATACCCTGCGAAGCCGTCGATGAATGAGCGGACTTCGTATGCTGCTGTGGCGTCAAATAACATGTCTATGTTTGGTAGCGGGAAGTCATCTTTAGGGGATTCCTTGTTCAAGTCTCTGAAGTTAACACAGACTCGTATTTTTCCATTCAACTTGGCTACTTGTACTGTGTTGGCCAGCCATTCTGGATACTCAATCACTTTGATAAACCCTACGTTCAAGAGTTTCATGATCTCTTCTTTCACTTGCATTGACCATTCAGGCTTGATTCTGCGCAGTTTCTGTTTGACTGGTTTGGCATTTGGTAGCAGCGGTATTTTGTGTTCTACGATCGACTGATTAACCCAGGCATATCTTTGTAGGACCAAGTGAAGATGTCGACATATTCTCTGAGGAGCTGCGTTAAGGTTTCCCTGTCTTCCCCCTTGAAGAAGTTGCCAATCTTTGTTTCTCTGGGGTCTTCTGTTGTCCCGAGATTAACCGTTTGCATTTCTTCATTGTCAATGGGGTCATTCTTTCCACAACAACCTACTTGCTTTGCTAATTCTTTTAAAATTTGTTAATTTTCTTGGTCTATCTCATCGTATGATTCATTATTAACTTGTTCGTTATATTTATTATTAGTAGTTAATTCATCATTCACGATGTTAGCAATCTCAGGGTACTCGGAAAGATCAAAGTTTTCATTAAGGAAGTAAGGGAATACATGTTCGGCCACCGCCTCAATTTCCTCTTGAGTGAGTTCATCAGAGGTGGAGCCTGACTCTAAAGTGATATCTATAGGGCCTCTCTTCCTGCGGGGATGGGGAGTACAACCAAGCTCTTTGATCATGAAGTCTTCATCAACAACTGGTCCCCCGGTGACGTGCCAGTTTAGAATTGGCTCACCACATTTCTGGATTAGCTTTGTGTAATCAATAGTTGGAGCGTCCCCCTTGGAGATTGCATGGATTTGGTTGTCTTCTAACCGTCACAGGTTCTCAAACTGTCGCAGCATGTCTTCTTCCAACACAAAGTCCCATTTGCTGGTCATTTCTGCCTTCGTGCCTCATGAATCTTTAGGGATTAGTGGGACGGGTTCTGTTTCATCTGGCGAAGCATCGCAGTCACTGAAAATTTCAAAGCCTGGTTGGCGTTTCCCTTTATCGTCAGTCCATGGTTCTGAAAAGATAAAGTATGGGATGCTTTCCCCTTCCCGGATGAAGCAGTCATTGAGCGCCTTTTGGTATGGTTTGAGGTTGCAGTTTTTGACCTTTGGGTCATTGTAACCTTTGTACGCGGTTCCTTCCTACTTGACTTGAGTGAAGTCCCACTCTTCTTCGTCATTTTCATCGCAGATGGAAACGACTTATCCGAGGCCATGCTTCGTGTGTGGTGGGGGAACCGGTGGTGATTCCGTTATCCCTTGCAAGTGTTTTCCAAGTCCCAAGCCAGGAAAGTACCCTTTCTCTTGCATCATTCTCCAAACAGGAAGGTTTTCGGAAAACCGAAGTGCTTTGGAGTAATCATTTTCGTTGCAAGTTTCTATGACATTTACAGTGCTTTCTTTCTCAATCTCGAAGCCACTGAACAAGTAATCAGAAGTGCTGTGCTATACTTCGAGGATAGGGCTAGCAGTAACCATTTCTCCGTGTATGGTGACTATTGTGTCGTTGTGTCTGAACTTGATGCATTGGTGTAGAGACGAAGGTACACCCCCTATGTCATGCAACCAAGGGCGGCCAAGCAGTAAGTTGAAGGATGCTGGGATATCGATGACTTGGAATTCGATGCTCATTGTGACTTGCCCCATTTCTATAGGTATCACGACTGAACCCAAAGCAGTTCTAGCAGTACAATCATAGCTTCATACAGTGTGCCCTGATGGCTTAAGGTCTTTGTGGGTGTGACCTAATGATGATAAGGCTTTCTTTGGAAGGACGTTGATTGCGAAACCATTGTCGACCAAAATGCGTGGCATTCGGTATCCATTCACCTTAGCAGTTATGCATAGGGCCTTATGAAGATTGTTCCCATAGAATGGGAGGTCCAAATCAGTGAAAGTGATGACGTTGCCAAATTGTACTTGGCCAATCATTTGAGTAAGATCTTCGGGTGTAGCTTTTGAGGAAATGGTCATTTGAGCCAAGGCCTTCTTCAACATTTCACGATGCTTGTGGGATGCTCCTATGAGATCTCAAACTGAAATGTTTTCTTGTATCTTCTTTTGCTGGGCTAAGAGAGGGTCGTCGGGCTCATTTGATGATGAAGATTTTGCTTGTTTAGGAGGATTTTCATCCCTTAAGTCTTTTTTGATAATCACTCGACCGGATCGTGTGAGGAGATTGACTGTTTTAGACCCTTTTTCCTTTTGTTCTAAGATTTAATCCCAAGACATCATGTAACAGAAAGAAGATTTATTAAATTCAAAAGGGCTCTCATTCACTGTTGTGGCTAGACGAGTAGGATCCTTCGAGCTACTTTCTATTTCTATCATATTGACTTCATTATTTGATAAAGGATTAGTAACAACATTAGGAAGTCCTATCTCTTTATCATCGAACAGATCTTGGATGATGTATTTCAAGTGGAAACATGAGTTGGTGTCGTGGCCAGTGAAGTTGTGGTACTTGCAGAAGAGATGTGAGCATGATTACCAGGAAGATCTTTCTTTAGAGGTCCACCTTCTCTTGATTTGATTTTTCCATTCTTGACAAGCACCTCGAGGAGTTCTTCTTGGGTTATCCCTTCAAGTTTTTCGTAATGCCTATCTCTTTTCTTCTTTTCTGGTGGAGGTACCGCAGAGTACTTACCATTTCCGGGATGATTGAAGACTATAGCATTGACAGAAGTGTCCTTAGGGTTGGAAGAGGAAGTGGAACTTTTGTTGTAACGGAACCCGCTTTCTTTCTTGGCTTCCTTCTTTTGCTTGATGAGGTCATCTAATCGTATGCTGGATTTGTGGAGTTCGGCAAAGCTAGGAAAGTAGTTGCCTGCAAGTTTGTCTTGATATTCTTCCCGAAGACATTAGATGAGGATGTGGATTTTTTCGTCTAGGTTTGGCCTAATAACGATTTCATTCAGTTTGGTCCTCCATCTTTTGACGAAGTCTTTGAAGGATTCGTTCGGAAGCTGCTTGGTTTGTTCGAGGTCCCTTCTAGTAGTGCGGTAAGTGGAGTTGTCTTCATATTGCTTTTGGAAAGCATTGAGCTAGCAGGTTGGCATCAACACCCATAGGTAGCATGGCCCAAGAATAGGTCTCCAAATGTGATTTGGGACAGGTAGTACCATTGAATTTTGCAATGTCGGGTGTTTTATATTTTCTAGGAAGTTTGGACATGGATTGACGAAGGGTGTCATAATCAATAGAGAGCGAGGGTCCCTTACTCACATCGAGGGATGCAAGTTTCTTTTCTAACATTGCCATGGTGAAGGGTCGTTCTTACTTTCCCCTTTACTCTCTTTCTTGGATGTGTAACTCTCGTTGTCAGATGAGGAAGATGACGAGCTAGTATCGTACTTCTTTTTCTTGCTTTTTCTTTGGCGTCGACCCTTGGCCTTTTTGGTGTATGAATCCTCTTCTTCGGAAGAAGAATCATTTTTCTTCTTCTTTTCTTTATTGGCTAGTTCCGCCCTAAGATCTTGGATTTCTTCCACGAGAGTGTGGATTTGGGTAGCTTGCACCTCTAAGCAATCATTGGCTTCTTCCAAAAGTTTGTGGTTGCTTTCGGACAAAGTTTCGTCACCCGAAATTTCGTCGATGCCGGACATTGTGTTGGGAGTCTTGAGGTTGAGTAGCTTTGGAAAACTGATAGAAGAGACGTAGATATGGTGTCTGGATCAAATCTAGTCCCCAATGAGTAGGAAGAAGGCTTAAACGGTTCAGGCTCAAACACAGCAAACAGAGAAATTGTCCCGCGCGGGACAAGCAGTCTCGCATAAGACAATCACACGGAAAGTCGATTTTTATTAAACCTAATTTTTGGTTGGAACGGAGAATCCGTTTTGAGGGGTTTCTAAGGTCTTTATCAGAACCTAATGACTAAGTAATCAGTCCAATTTTTATAAAACAAAGCCATGTATGATTGTTTGAAGGATTTTTATTTCTTTAAAGGGACTCAGTGTTCTAAAAATTGGCCTAGGCGGCCGCCTAGGCGGCGCCTAGGCGCTAGGCGGCAGTCAGGCGCCACGATTTATGCCTAGGCGGGGGAATTAGGCGGTAGGCGGACTAGGCGGGTCTGGGCGGCGCCTAGGCGGGCCTGGGCGGTGCTAGGCGGTCTGGGCAGGCTGGGCGGTCTGTTGACTGTTTTTGCACATAGAGACCTACATTTTACACTCTCATCTGCGAAAACCCCAAAACAACCTTGGATTTAGAGATGAATAGTGATCAGATGGTACCTCTTTGGCAACAAGAAGGGCCATATTGATATTGTCCTGTAGAAAAATCGCCATTATTAAGCCCAAGGTGAAGGAAGCTACTAGCTCGGCCGGCCTCGTCCGTCTTCTCTGATGCTTCTGTTGTCTGGTTTCCGGGAGGCTAGAGAGAGTGTGTGTGTGTTGTGTGCGTGTTTTGGAGAGAGAGAGAGAAAGAAAGAGAATGTGGAATGGGTATTGGGATATATGTAAAGCATCCTTCGTCCTTTTTTTTTCCCACGCTCCTTTGGCACCACATCCCTAGTACGTGCCTTTTGTTTACTTAACATTTTGTCTCTCAGTCCCTGTTGTTGACCCCTACCCAATGTATTGTATTTATTCCATCTACTATATCAAAACAGTTTTTAAAATTTTATAATGTATAATTAAATTGATATTAATATTTAATCAAAATTCACTTATGCTATATTGACAAAAAAATATCAAAATGGTCAATAAAAATCGCCATTGTTAAGCCCAATGTGAACTTATATGAAATATATGTAAAATTTGTCTAATTTCTCGGCCCCGCCTAGGTCCCCGCCTAGGCCTCTAGGCGCTAGGCCCGGCTGCGGCGCCTAGGCGGCGCCTAGCGATTTTTAGAAACTTGAAGGGACTTCCGAAAGGGTCATTCCGAAAGGACATTTTCTTTATCCGAAGGGACTTTTCCGAAGGGACTATTCCGAGGGGACTATTTCGAGTCCTTCTTTATGGTCAATTTTACATGGCTTTATTTTGGTCAAAAATAAGAAGAGATCACCATCAAACCGACCGGTCACGGAGTGATCCTAAAAAGACAATCTACATGATATGTGGCGATGCAGGGCTGGAAGTCTAGGCTCCCTGCGATATGACAATCTAGATGGATTGAATACGCAGAGTGGGATGATCCAACTTCGGAGAGACGACGACTAGGTGGTTACCGTCATCCATCCTTAGTGTGGGTTCCGGGTTAATCGGGGTATGTAGTGCAATGAAATATATTATATGAGTGCGCATGTGTGATAGTCAATCTAGGTGATAGAACAAATAGAGATTTTTTTTGAAAATTTTTAAAAAAAAATAGATAGTAGCCGCACCAAGTGGTTGCCTAGCTTTCTCCCAAATTCGGAAGACTCAGGCTGTCGTAGTTCTACTTAATGAGAGAGAGAGAGAGATAAATAATTTAATTACAACTCCCGAATCCCCAATTGACTGGACTTTAATTTTAAAAAAAACCCAATCACACGCAGTTTATAAATAATAATCAATTATTTAAACTAAATACGGATTTGAGTTCTACATCTTAAGGGATGCCTTAAGATGAATGAACTTTGTAGATAATGTAATCTGGAATCCCCCTTGCGTGTTCGACTCTCATCTTGGATCTTGAGACGAACATGGAAAACCAGAAGACACACTGATTGCCGAAGCATTGTCTCGCGCGGAACAGGTTGTATCGTGTGAGACTAGTGTGATCTGAATACAATAAACGATTTTTTTTTGAAAACCTCTTTTTATTGACGCACGTTTAAGCCACTTTAAATTTACGGATCCCCAACAGAGTCGCCACTGTAGCGATGCGTGAATTTTTTTGTTTATACATCTTTTTGAGTCGCCACCTATATTATTTGTTTGGAAATATAGAAAAAACCATTTGATTTTGGGTTCAGGGCTTATGTTATGGAATGGGAAGGTCAAGGAGCACCCATTCCACCCAATCCGGAGATCGGTCTTGCTAAAAAGAGAGGTTTTCAAAGAAAAAGAACGTTTTAAATAAAGAAATAAGTAAAATGATCCATTTAACGAGGTTAAACGGAATATAGGATCGATTGCTTCAAGACCATCCCCATGACTTGGAGAGCCTCTAGGCCGATCCTAGGTTTGATGTATTATACCACTCTAACAATCAATTAGAAAGGGAGGAGGAAGATTACCTCGTGTGAAGAGATTCTGACAGAGTTTTGACTTAAGTTTAGATTCAAATCTTGACGTGGACAGAGCTTCGCCTCGATCCTTGATTCGAGCTTCGATGTTTGTTTATCAACAAGGTTGACAAACAAACTTTAGGTGATGATGGGGTTATTTAAGAGAATCTTTCAGGGACAGAAACCAGTAAATGTGGGGGTTTTGACTTGAAAAGTCTAGGATCTGAAATACTGAAAGTCTACAAGTATTTATAGGTGTTGGAGATGTGAAGGTGGAGAGGTAAAATCTCCTGGGAAGGTTTCAGAACCCAAATCTCATTGGATGGCCGGATTGATAAGGTTTTATCCCGAAAGAGGTTGAAATCGACAAAGAAAATGGCTTTTGCATATCTGCAGAAGCTTAGTATCGCACGAGACACGTACATTCCATGCGAGACAAGGCTGTCAGTGGACAATTCTGTCCTTCCCTCATTATCTCGTATGTAGTTTAGTCCAAACTAACGGTTGTTAGTCAAAACTTAACGAAACATGACGAAATGGTGGATTTCTACTCTTGACTCAAGGCGAGACTTAGAGTGGTATTAATCTTCTCCGATGGGTTCAGAATGGGGTGTCCACACCACCAGGTAGCTCGACTTAAGTGGGAGGAAGAGGCTTTGGCACGGGAAAATGTTGATGTGGAGCAGTTCAAGGCCAGCTATAAGTGCTCCCTTATCATCGTGTCCCGAGCTAGGGACTTCTTTAATGTTGGGCACCAATATATGACATGCTGTGCAATAGGTGATCCTTCCATCGAGCTCAGTGTTGATAAATTGGCACAGTTGGCCTATGAAGATCGTTATGACAAGCAAGCTCGCAGCGGCCACTCCTTTGTGCCTTACAATGATAACGACTTGGCTGTCATATCCAAGCAAGATGCTTAGGATGGGCTTGAGCCCTGGGTCGTGTCATGGCCCTAAACCTAGGCACTATTTGATCACATATTAAGCACGTGGGGATGGGGTGCTTTGCATCTCAATTTATGCATTTCATAATATTTGTTAGTCTTATGTGTTAGTTTTGATATTTTAATAACTTATTTGATATTTAGGTATGTTAATAAATTAACTTTAATTATTTAATGTCTAAATGAAACAAATAGGAGTTGTGTTGTGAATTAATAATATTGGAAAATTTAAATAAGAACTTTTAAAATGTTGAGGTGCTTAAGTGTGAAAGTGAAACTTAAGGCATTTAATTCCAACAACTAATGTATTGGAGGAGCTTAATTGAAAACATTTTAATGTATATCCTCATTGTTGATCCATGGAGAAGCTTCACAATTCAAAGACATCAGCCAAAGTTTTCTTTTCTCTGTTCCAAAAGCATAACCTAGGTTTTCCCTTCCAAAAAATTCCTATAAATCCAATTCTTGTCCGTTTTGCCATCCGTCTTTGTCTAAATGTTCAGGAAGCCGGGGAGATCATTTCTATTGGATTAAATTTTTCACTCATTTCGTTTTATTTTGAGGTAAGTTATTATGTCCCTTCCTTCAATCCTTGTTCATTTGAAGTTTAAGTTTGATATTATTGATTTATAAATGTTGCATGGCATTTTGTAACATTTTTCATGGGTTTGAAATGGTTTGGGATGTGTTATACTGAAGTGTTGGTTTGGTGTTGTTGGTTTGAGGCAAAAAGGGTATGAGTATATGAAAGTTTTGGCTTTGCTGATGTTTCAAAGGCAGTACTGATTTTCTACAGAGGGCACGACTCGTGCTGTAGCTTTCCCCCAGTCGTGGCAACAAATCGTGCAATAATTTGCACTCGTGCTGCTTTGTGTGGAACGACTTGTGCTGGAGGGCACGGGTCGTGCCCTGCCCTGTTTTTGCTAAATCAATTTTAAAGTCATTTATCCCTAACTACTTAAAATATCTTTGAACCAATGGAACACTCTAATCATAGTACAACATATGAGCTATGAAATGATGTCTTAACTTGTCCAAAAGGGTATTAGGAAGATGATTAAATCTTTTTTTGAAAAGGGATGGAAAGCAATGTGGAACTTAACCGAAGTTGAATAAAACTTGGTAAAATAACCTTAAACATTCTAGTGAGGTTAAGTAATGTTGTGTGTGAATATGTAAGGCTTATTTGTTATATTTTGTGCCAATACATGGTTACATATTCAGGGTGTTTTTTTCCAATAGTGTTTGAATCATAAGTTTCACTATTGTGCTGGTTTGAACATGAGTAATATTACCATGTTGACATTACCATGTTGATTGATTGATATCTCGAGTGTGGATTTATTTTCAAGTATCGATTTATGTGCTTGAAATTGTGTATCAGCTGATGTTTAGGGGTATAATGGAATTTGATCAATTATGGGAAATGTTCTATGAGTTGGTCGAATTACATTATACCTGTGACTGTCCCCTTCTGTGGCCACAATTTGGGTGATAGCTTCTGTACTTAGCCAAAAGCATTTATAGATAGCGAGTAATCTTATATGGTTCTCTGAAAAATGAGACTTATAAGATGGTGAATATGTATAAACAGTTCACTAAAGAGAGGAGTTATTACTCCAATGTTGTACAACATGTTGTTTAGACGAGATAGGTAAACTGAGGTAACGTAATGTGTTACCGCTTTAAGCAAGGTGTTGTGTGTAACCATATTATGTGTTGCATCTTATATGGCATCTTGTTGCATCATAATAGCTTACTGAGATTTATTCTCACTCCTTCTCCCTTTTACTGTTTTAGATCGCGCTGAGACAGGAAGCCCGAACCAGTGAGGCCGGGGGAGGAGTTTGGAAGGCTTTCTTTTGGGAATTGTCAGGGTATGTTTAGAGTTAGTTATAGTTGGGAGTACCATTTGGATACTACTCTTTTGGGGATTTGTATATAGAACTATTTTGTAAAACGATTTCTTTTGTGTATATGATGTAACTAAACAGGTTGTTGCTCTTCTTTCAAAGTTGTTTTATAAACTTGCCTCCAAGTGGAGATGTGTAGTTGGTTTTAGCTTGGTTTGTAAAAGTTGAGTATGTGTCTTGAAAAGTAAACAAAAGTTTTAAATTTAAGTGACTTTTACAAACAAGGGGACCCTCCCGCTCGGGGCACGAGCTAAGGTTTCGGGTCGGGGTCCCCACAGGTCGCCCCTGCCATCGAGCCAAGAAACTTCAACTCCCTCCTTTAGGAGCTAGCTGATGTAGATGAGGCTGAATATGAAGAGTAGGTCACTCAAGATCAAGTATTTGAGGAGGACGTGCATCAGGAGAAGCAGGATGGAGATCAAGAAGACTGATCCTTTTATTTTGGTTTTTGTAATGAACAAGTCCCAAACAATTTTCTCTTTATTGCATTTGGTTGTTTATGCCTTGGCTCGGTTCGGGAGGCAGTTTAATTTATAACATTATGACTCTTTGTAGTTTGTTAATCCTGACCCATTTTGGGGGGATTACCTTTTTATGCCAGTTAATTTGACTCATTTTTGCTGATCTGAATGTTTTTACTTAATTGTTGAACTTGCACGAGAAAGAGATCGACCAAAGTCTTTAGTCAGATCAACATAGTTAACGAGATTGACTAAGGCTTTGGTCAAACCTGTTTAAGAACCAAGTTGACTAATGTTTTCGTCGAACTTGTTTAAGAACGAAGTTGACTAAGATTTTAGTCGAAATTGTTTGAGAACGAAGTTGACTAAGGTGTAATTCGACTTTTTTAAGAGCGAACTTGACTATGATTTTAGTCAAACTTTCTTGAGAACGAAGTTGACTGAGGTATTAGTCAAACTTGTTTAAGAACAAAGTTGACATAGGTTTTAGTCGAACTTGTTTAAGAACAAAGTTGACTAAGGTTTTAGCCGAACTTGTTTTAGAACAAAGTTGACTAAGGTTTTAGTTGAACTTGTTTGAGAACAAAGTTGACAAAGGTTTTAGTTGAACTGGTTTGAGAGTTCGAGATCGACTAAGAGTCCGATATGAATTGAATACATTGTAATCACGAGGCAGTAATGTGAATAGAACTTCTTGGGGGTAAACCCTTTTTATTGAAGACGTAGGTCATTACATAAAGACTAACTTTAGAAATAATATCTAATTAAGTGGCTAGCATGCCAAGGATTTATTTACTCGTTGCCCACAGGATTGCTAATCATGTAGGTCCCTTCTTTAACTAACCTTGTGATAATGTAATGACCTTCCCAATTTGGTGACAACTTGTTTTGCTCGGCTTTGCACCCTGTTACTTCAATTTTCCTCAAGACATAGTCCCCAACATTAAAAGACCTTTTTTAAAACTTATTGTCATGATACCCCTTGGTTTTCTAATTGTAGTTTACCATTCTATGTTAGGCTATCATCCGTCTTTCCTCGAGTATGTCCAATTTGATCAATTTGTTGGAGTCATTCTCATTCTGATCAGACAATGCACCCCTTGCTGTTGGAATCTGTAGCTTGGCCAATTCTATGGCCTCTGACTCAAAAATAAAAGCAAATGGGTTTCCCTGGTAGGTCAACGAGTGGTTGTGTAGACTGCCCATAGAGCAAGGGGGAGTTCGTCCAACCATCTGCCTACTTGCCCATCTAGGTTCTTGCTTAGGGCCGTTAAGACTAGCTTGTTGGCTGATTTTGCTTGCCGGTTACCTTAGGGATAGGTGACCTTCGATTTCTAGTGTTTGACTCCTAACCTGTTCATTTTTGTCTTCAAAGCCGTTAAGAACTGTAGTCTGTTATCAGATACGATTGAATTTGGCATCTCAAAAAGACACCAAATGTAATCATGGATGAAGTTAATGGAGATTTCTTATGTTATCTTGGCCATAGGCTTTGCTTCTATCCACTTGGTGAATTAGTCAATAGACACGATCACATACTTACAATTTCCACTGGCGGGTGGGAAGGGTACGATCAAATCTACCCCCTTACATGTCGAACGACCAAGCATCAATCACAGGAGTTTACTCAGTGGTTGGTAGTATGGTAGGTTAGCATATCTTTTGCATTTGTCACATTTCTGTACAAACTCATGAGCGTCTTCCCTCAGGTGAGGCCAGTAATACCGCAACGTTATTATTTTGTCAGCCAATGTCCTGGCCCCAGGTGTCCTCCACATATTCAACTATGTACTTCGAACAAAAGATGGGGGACTTCTTGAGGATGGATGCACCTCAGCAATGACTTGATGAAAGACCTTCTGAACAATGCTTCCCCGTGTATAGTGAACCTGATGGATTTTTTCCTTATTACTCCAGATTTTTGCTCGTCTTCAGGTAGCTCCCCTGTTTCAGTGTAGGCCCTTATGTCGTCAATCCAACACTTAGGGCTATTTATCGAGCATAGAACCTACATTCTTTCGTATGCTGGTTGCTCTAAGTATGAGATTGGTTGGCTATATTGCTCTTCTGAAGTAGCTAACTTTGAGAGTAGGTCAGCAATTTAATTGTCTTCACAGCCTACCCTCTGGATTTCCCAAAACTCCAAATCTCGTATTAACCTCTTAAACAGCTCGCAATATTTGAACAAAACTGAATAAACTTTCCAAAAAGTCATTGGGCAAACTGAATGACTGCTAACTTGATGGTTCCTTCCCTTTCGAGGCCTTCTGTTGGGGTGCCTCTGAGTTATCTTCTTTGGTGAACGTTATCTCAACCGAAAAGTCTACCAAAGGTTGTGCTTGCTGTGTCTTTTCAGGTCTGTACTTAATATCAAATTCTGTCAATTCTATTGCCCAATTGAGTAGTTGACCTAAACTTTCTGGCTTGTTTAGGATCTTTTTCAAGGGAGCACTGGTCAGCAGAACTATAGGATGGGCGGAAAAGTAAGCGTAGTTTCCTTGATGTTATCACCAAGGCATAGGCTACCGTCTGAGCATTAAAATATTTCATTTCCACGTCGGATAAGGCCTAGCTGATATAGTAATCTGACTTTCAGATGCTATTTTCTTCTCGAACCAAAACTCCAGCCACTGCACGGTCCCCTACTGACAGGTACACATACAAACTTTCTCCTTGGACCGGGCTACTAATCAGAGGAGGAAAAGCAAGATACTCCTTGAGTTTTTGGAACGACGATGAGCATTCAGCCATCCACTCAAAGGATTTTGTCCCCCTCATATTTATGAAGAAGGGGAGGGATCTCTTAACTGAATTGGCTATGAAACGACCCAAAGCGACAACTCGACCGTTCAGGTGTTGGACTTCCTTGATGCAAGTTGGCTCCTGCATTTCAATCAAGGATTTGATCTTCTATGGGTTGGCCTATATACCTCTTTTTGACACCATGAAGCCCAAAAATTTTCCTGGAGCCATTCCAAGCACACACTTGCTGGGGTTCAGGTTCATGTCGTTTGCTCTTAAATTGGCGAATGTTTCCCTTAGGTCGATTACATGACGACCAGACTTGGTTTTGATGACCATGTCGTCGATGTAAGCCTCCACGTTTCGGCCAATCTGATTAGCAAGGACTTTATTTACCATTCTTTGATAGGTTGCCACAGTATTCTTCAGTCTGAATGGCATCTTGGTGTAGCAATATACCCTTCCTGCTGCCTGGAAGGCATTCATATCTACATCATCCTCATGCATTCTGATTTGGTGGTAGCCTAAATAAGCATCTAGAAAGCTGAGGGTGGCATGACCAGGAATGGAGTCGACCAACTTGTGTATTTGAGGAAGGTGATAACTGTCTTTTGGGCAAGCTAGGTTCAAGTCGATGAAGTTGACACACATTCTCCACTTCCCGTTAGCTTTCTTAACCATCACCACATTTGCTAGCCAGGTGGTTTATGACGCCTCCTTAATAATGCATGTACTAAGCAGCTTGTCGACCTCCTGCATTATAGCTATCTCCTTACCACGAGGAAAAATCCTTAGTTTTTGGCTCTTGAATTTCATTGTGGGGTTGACTTCAAGCCGGTGTACTGCAACCTCTTCCTTAATTCCCTTAATATCTTCCACTTTCCATGCAAAGACATCTTGAATTTTTTTCAACAAGGCAGTTATTTTAGCCTTTTCCTCGGGTGATAATGAATGAACGCTCTCCAAAAAATTAAATTTTAGGAGTTGCCACGCCGTCTTAAAGGAAACATTGAAAACCTTTTGAAAGAGAATTTTGGGTTCGGGGGTCAGGTTACGTGTTGGGAAGAACCGAGAGTTCACCCAACACGCCTCGTCCATAGACGAGTCTTTCTATGTTCAACATTCAAAACATTCAAGAGTGTGTGTGAAATGTGTGTGACAAGATATGTGTAAAATGCATGAAAGTGCTTTGTTTTATTTCTCAAAGGGGAACATTACAACTGTGAACCATTTATCATGGGAGGCCACATCTCATATTACAAAGAGGATAAACACATTACAATTGGAAGATGACTTCTACAGAATGAAAAAGAGTGTCGCGTGACACAGGATCTGCTTTACAGATTGTGTCCCGTGACACTATCTACCATATGCAGAAGCCTTACAACATTAAGCACAAGACTAACCGAGATATACCCAATCACTTCCAATGTGTGTGGATATTGAAGATCCACACTCTATCTTGAGTGGCAAGCAAACTGGACATACGAATTACAACTGAAATGACAGTCTCTGCATAGGGCTAGTTATGTCTCACTACACAGGACTGATGAGGTCAATTGTGTCGCGTGACATAGCGTTACCTTCTGCAAAGACTTTACAATTTGAATCAGATTCAACAGAAAACCAAACAGATCCAGATATTACACCAAAACAATTCAGAATAACACAAATCGGCAATAGATTGACGAAGGGGGTGTGGATATGGGGAGATCCACACTCCCTTGATGAACAAGTTATAAATCCAATGAAATCACATCATGAACAAGAACAATAACAAGAAAAACAGGTTAAACAGAGAGATGGCGATTGCCACTTGATAATGAGAAGTGGATGGAGCTTGATTATCAAGTGGAGAAATGGAAATTGAACTGAATTGTGCAAATAGCAAGTAAATGAGAGAGATATGAAGGGAAGGCATTCGTTACCCTTGTAGATCCACCACCACTACACCAAGTTAGATGTAATGGCCTTCTAATCAGCTGCAGGACGGGAATTCGAACACAGATGGAGTGCTTGCCTTGGATCTTCAATGGTATGAAGTATGTATGAAGGTAGATGGGTGAGGTGTATGAGAGATGAAGGAATTGGAAGGGAATTGGTGTAGGTTGGTGTGGAAGGAGGAAAGAGACTGGTTTCTGGCGTGAATTTGGCATAGTGACTTTAGGGAATGGAAAAGGGATCCTGAAATGAGAGGTGCAGGGCTCTATATATAGCTGCAGATTAGAGACCTGATGTGTCGCATGACCTTCTGTATCAACTTTCCATGGCTCGAGTTGTCGTGTGACACAACATGTCACCAACCATTTTTGGCGCCAAAACCTGTTTCTGGAACATTCCAGGTTAATACCCAAAAGGTCCAAAACTGGTTTATTCCGTGTAGGTCCTTTAGCATGAGCAAAGTACTGAAAAGTACTTCCTTCGCAAGAAACTTATGAGATGTTTCCGGAAGTCTCAAAATAGACCGAGAATTTACCAAAATGCCCCTTAATGCAATTTTATCATATTAAAATGCACCTTAAAGGGTAGTGAATTGGATTGGCATACTTACAGAGCCCCTCGGCAACGTCACTTATGGAAGAAGTGAGGTTGTCGATAAAAGAAGACCCAATCCCAAGAGCGGCTGCAGGATATGGCGGATGGTGGAAAAATGATTGATGAGATCGGATGGATGGACCTTTTGAGAAAGGATTCCTACGTATCCTGGGCAGGAATGAAGCCGGTCGTAGTTCGAAGGAGTGACTATTGGGTGAAAGAAACCAGGGCAAAAGGGTAGAAATATGCTTTCATACATTTGCTGTGCTTACCTGACTGATGATGATTGACCGTCCGACAAGGGCATTTACTGATGATTTTCCGTCCAACACGGGATACTTTTATGATGACCTTCCATCCAAAACGGGTATTTGGTGATGATGATTCCTCCGTCCAACACGGGCATTTGATGGTGAACTTCCGTCCGACATAAGAATTTTGATAATCTTCCGTCCAACACGGAATTTGATGATGATCTTTCGTCCAACACGGGAAATGCTGATGAGCCTCCGTCTAATACGGGAATTGATGATAAGCCTCCGTCCAACACGGGAATTGATGATGAAATCTCCGTCCAACACGGGAATTGATGATAAGCATCCGTCCAACACGGGAAATGATGATTCTTCCGTCCAACACGGGAAATGATGATTAAACCTCCGTCCAACATGGGACTTGATGATGAATCACCTTCCAAAATGGGATATTGATAAGAAACATACATCCAACATGGGATATTGATGAGAAACTTCCGTCCAACACGAGATATTGATGATGAGACTTCCATCCAACACGGGAATTGATAATGAACTTCCGTCCGACATGGGAATTTGTTGAAGAACCTCCGTCCAACACGGGAATTGATGAAACCTCCGTCCAACACGGGAATTGATGATAAACATGCTAGATGAACTTTGTTGATGATTCAGCCTAGTGGAACTGGCTTTTGATGATGATTTGCCGAAGCTGATGAGCACTATTGCTTGGAGATTGAGGCAAGCTCTCTTTTAGATGATTGAATGTACGCTCGCCCGAAAAATTTGGTAAAAAATAAGGAGTCGCCACGCCATGCTTAAGAGGTGCACTTTGAAAAATCTATGAAAGAGAACGGGTTCGGGGGTCAGGTTACGTGTTAGGAAGAACCGAGAGTTCACCCAACACGCCTCATCCGTAGACGAGTCTTTCCAATCAAACATCCAAGCAATCCATGAGTGTGTGCAAATATTGATAATGAACAAGTGTGGTAAACATGCATTTTATTGATATGAATTGAGACTTACAACTTGTGAGCCAATTATTTAGGGAGGCCACATCCCTACTACAACAATTCAGAACAGATTACAAAAGGAAATGGTTCCTGCAAACAGGCATAATGTGTCACATGACATATGACACAGGTGACCAGATGTGTCACGTGACACAGGATCACCAATGCACAATGTGTCGCGTGACACATAATGACCATCTGCAGGAACTTACAAAATTGAACACCAGATCAATAATAGCCAACACAGATATAATTAATTGAACAGATTATTAGATTCAAAAAGTTGAATTAACAACAATTCGACCCAGGGAGTGTGGATATGGATAGATCCACCCCCTTTTGGGGTCTAAACACCAAATTCAAACAATATTCAACAATGAAAACTCAATTATTCAGATTAATCAAATTAAACAGAGAGATTGCGATTGGGATTTAGTAATCTAGACGGATAGAGTCTGATTAATGAATCCAAGAGAAGTAAAACAAGAGAATTATTCAATTAGCAAGGTAAGAGAGAGAGAAGAGGGGTTTTGAAGAGACTACCCTTGTTGCTTCCACGAATTCTGTATCAAGTTAGATACAGAATCCTTCAACTGCAGCTTCTGGTCTTGCAAGGCTTGAGAGGATTGGTACAAGGTAGATCAAAGGTTTGGTTGAGAAGGTGAGTTGAATTGTAGGGAATTGGGGTAGGTTGAAGGTAGGAGAGAGAGAGAGAGTTGTGTTTGGGATCTGTGTTACGATGCAATTTCTGCAGAGTAACAGTAGGTCAGGTTCTGGATCTATTTCTAAGAGGGGAAGGGTCTTATTTATAGGCTGCAGTTAGTGGTCACATTGTGTCGCACGACATTACGTAACTATTTTCCATGCCTCGACTTGTCGCGTGACACAAGGTGACACAACCATTTTTGGCACCAAAACCAGTTTCTGGAACATTCAGGCATAAATACCTAAAAAGTCTAAAAAGGTTTATTCCCAGCAGGTCTTTTGGCATGAGCAAGGTACCAAAAGGTACTTCCTTCGCGGGAAACTTATAAAATGTTTCCGGAAGTCTCGGGACGGACCGGGAATTTACCAAAACGCCACTCAATGCTATTTTATTACATTAAAATGCATCTAAAAGGGTTGCAAATTGGATTGGCGTACTTACAATGATGCTGATGAATCCAAAAATGATAAGTCTGATGAAGATGACGAGGGTAGAACATGCCACCTACAGGATCTAAAATCCTTGTCCAGATTGTAATTTGAGGAACAACTCCCCTGATCAGATTATAATCACTCGATTATTGTACCCTGTGGGGGGGAAACACAACATTCTAGGCAATTTGCAATTATTTTTAAATTTATGCAATATTAGCTTTTGTTGCACGAGTCCACCTCGGCTGGGGATGAAAATGGAGATGAGGATTTTGCAAGGCTTGACAAGCGGATATGTATGCAGCAATTATGCTATGATGGATTTATGATGGAATGACTGTGTATACGATGATGTATGGGTCGAACCCTATCCCATGGATGATGGATGGTATGGCACAGCTAGGCAAGTCGGGGTATACCCTGAGAGTACAAATGGCAGCAGGTTGATTGTTGCTGATAAGGACAAAGTGTGCCACGCGCCTGATACGGCAATTAGCAGAGAAATTGTAGAGAATGCCTTGGTTTTGAAAATATGATTAGGCGCAGCCCCAGTTCTTGATGAGGTGACCAAGGCGAAGCCCCAGTTGATAATGCAAATCAAACCCGGAGGGAAATCTGGTAAGGAGAGCCCGAGAGAGTAGCTTAGCAAAGCCCCTGCTTGGAGAGATCCAATGCAGCCCTATTGAAGATAGAGTCATCTTGTGGCCAAGGAGGCAACCCATCATTTCAAAATATAGTCAATAAGTCGATGGACAAGACTCAGAAATGTTTACGTGCAGGGGCACATCTTTCAAAAAGTGGGAATGAATCCCGAATTTGTGACACGCTCGCTTTTGGGTTTGACTCTTTTGAGAGAGTATTAAGCATCACAAGGTGTGGAAAAGTGTATGGAAGCCCCTGCTGACCGAAAGACAGTGTTTGGCTCTATTTCCCTATTATGTAGAAAAGAAGACTCGTTGAGACACTCAAAAACTTGTCTTATTCGTGATGATCACAAGGCCGCTTAAAACCCTTTATTGATGTTCGGGTTATTCAACCACTAATCTAGATATGAACAAATATTTTTATTGATCACAAGGAGAAGATCAACTGATATCGAGAATCAAACTCGGAAAAATGGAACGAAGGATCTGTGTATAGGGACGGCCCTTGATGAGACCGGATTTTCTGAGGTTTGTTTGTGATTTAGACCAGACCAATTATGGTTGCCTACGTTCCCCTCCTGACGAGGAGCTCAGGTCGCCGTACTTCGGGCTTATCCCGATTGAAAGGAATGCGAAAATTCGAGATTCTAAGGACCTTGGAGGATTTTTTTTTTGAGAATTGGAGAATTGAAAAACATGTCCTCCTGGAGTTTCAATGAAAGGCACGGATGTGAAACCCCAGTGGGGCATCCACGGAAAGTGTATGCGGAAGAGAAATGAAATATGCTCACATGAAGTGCCAAATGAATGGTTTGAATTTGCACAATCTTTGATTGATGATCTTTTGAGCCGAGATGTATTTGGCTCCATCTTAAGCATGCAATGAAGCATTAATCTGATTTAGATCTCAAAGAAATTAGAATGAAACTGCTATCCGGTAGGAACTGTAGCTGGGTTTCCGGGCTTCGATCGGCCGTCGGGTGATTTGGAAAATTATGACCTCTTAAGATGAGAGGTCAGCTGGGCATTTTACTGACTGAACCTCTAAAGATGAGAGGTTGGCTTTTTGGGATGTGTTTAGGATTTCTAAGGCGAGGAAATCGATTTTCTTTAAGAATGAGAGGTCAATTCTTGATTTTGGCCAAAGGTAAGGGTAATGGTAAAGGGAATATCCTCTAAAATCGAGAGGATGGCTTGGGATTGATCAAGGATGGTTTGTGAGAGGAAGTCCGAGCTATTGAGAACTTTTGCGAACTCGGGAGGATTTTAGCTCCTTTTTGAACATTGGAGAGCTTCTTCAGAAGTTGTGAACTTTTGCTGAATGGTGAGGATCTAAAGTCCTTCTTTTGAAAAAGCCTCTTGAGAAGTTGAGGACTCTTGCTGAATTATGAGGATCTAAAGTCCTTCTTTTGATATCTTGGAATGCGTCTTGGGGGGCTGAAGATTATATCAGTCCCTCCTTCATGACTTGAGTATTTTGTGCACCGCTGACTCTCGAAGCTAACTTCTTGGCCTTGCTTGGACTTCTCTTAGCAAGGAGCATAGATGATGGCTAAATAGGGTTTCAAAACATGCCAATCTTGAAATGAAAGGGTATTGTTTAGTGAGGGTGAGGTAATGGCTTCCCTAGGGTGAAAGGCTTCAACCGGAATCCCTACCGGATGACCTAAACGAGATTAAGGCTTCATTGCTTGCTTAAGCTTACTTGAAGAAGATTCATGCTAATTCTTTGAACGACGAACTGATGAGGAAGTGTGAGCATATGAGATGCAAGATGGGGAGTTGGTAAGCCCCAATTTAAGAAGGATATCAGTTGATTTTCTCACTCTGATCAATTTAAATATTAGTCATTTCAAAGAATTATTGGTTGAGCAGCACAAGTGATCATTTGGAATAACACCATTTCAATTCATTGTAATGCGGGTGTGCAAGTGATGTCTCGAGTCTAACAAGAAAAGAAACAAAGATTTTTATTACTGCAAAGCAAAACTGGTTCGAAGTGGACTCGACAGACTCATGTCCGAAAGGGACATTCTAGAACCTACAAAGATTGATTGACTTATTCAACCTCGGATGGAAGGAAGAGCATCGTTGACATTGATGGGGTGAGGACCCTTCTCGATCTTTCTATCATTCACCAATCGTCTTCCTTAGCTTGAGCAATCTGAGCAAGCAGCTGGGCCTCCCGCTCACAAGGAAAAACATCTTCCAGGGTAGCTCGCGACATTTTGATGGACACACCATTTGCACTCCGCTGACCCATGGGATACGAACTTCCAGACTGGTGGGCCATAATCTTCTCTGCACCAAACATCTCGGATACCGAATCAGACAAATAACTGCTCGGACACTTGAACTGCTTCCGCCTAGGGAATACAAACCAAACGAGCGCCGGGGACCGGAGTACGCACCCAACTTGCCGTAGCTGCAGAGATGGATTGGAGTCGATAAGGTGGTAGAGGAAAGGATATTGAGGAGGTATGGGAGAGGTTAGGAAGGGAAATGAGACGGACTCGTGCAAGCGCTTTATTAATGTTCAAGTAGAAATCGATATCTTTTAAATCCTAGGAACGGTTGGGAAAGGCTAATCCATTATTTCACGCAATCTAGACCTCGGGGGAACCCTAGGGACACACCATTCGAAAATACACCAAATGTATTGGTCAAAATTAATAATAGGCAATAATACCTAAATAAAACCAAAGCATTTATGGGACGGATGAGCAATCCCAATTTCTGGGGAAATTTGGGCAGCATAACGAGTATTCCTGAAGAAATTCAAGGAAAAAATCCGGCATGACCTCTCGTCGGTGCACGTTGACAAAGCGATATGATCTCTCGTTAGAACATGCTGTGAGAGCGACATGTCCCTTCGTGAAACCATGTTGCAATGGCAACATGCCCACACGTGCTAGGTTTTGGGATAGGTACGAAAGTCTATTAAAAATTTTGAAACAATTCATTTTAGTGTATTTTGAAAATGGCGTGTCAAAAACCAACCGTTGGGTAAGCTTTAAAAGTGTGGCTCCACCTATGATGCGCTAGGGGGATAGGTTTGACATTAGGCGCTCAAGCGTAGGCGACATACATCAACGTCTGTGATGCCGTCAATCGCACCCGAGGGCTCTAGATCTATGTGAAGTAGTGTGCGGATGACTATGTTCCTTTATTTGCGAAAATGATTTTTTTTTATTTTTTATATGGAAAAGGGGTGATAAAAGGAAAACCACACACACAACCAACCCCACAGAGTATAATAATCAAATGATCAAAAATTTTATCATGGGGGACTGCTCCACAATCACAACCAGGTAGAACAAATCACCCCCTGCAGGTTGGCCAATCCTGTCGCACTACACAGGACTGAGAAGGCCACTTATGTCGCGTGACAGGAAAGGCCAAATTCCCAGAATCTGAACAAAAGCGTAACCAGCCCCAGTCTCCAAGAAAATCACTCAGACCAAGTCCCAAAATGACAACACAAGATACATGGAGGGGGAAGAGTAACAACAAAGCATGCCAAAATGCATTTAAACACATAAAATGTCATACAACAAATCACACGCAAATGAATGAGAATGATGTTGAACAAGAATGAAAGTTTGACCCACTTTTGAAAAACAAGTTTCAAGTCCCCAGCGGAGTTGCCACTGAATGAACGATCACCGAAAAATAAAATTTTAGAAGTCTCCACGCCTTTTTAAAGGAAACATTGAAAAGCTTTTGAAAGAGAATTTTGGGTTTGGGGGTCAGGTTACGTGCTGGGAAGAACTGAGAGTTCACCCAACACGCCTCGTCCATAGACGAGTCTTTCTATGTTCAACATTCAAAACATTCAAGAGTGTGTGTGAAATGTGTGTGACAAGATATGTGTAAAATGCATGGAAGTGCTTTGTTTTATTTCTCAAATGGGAGCATTACAACTTGTGAACCATTTATCATTGGAGGCCACATCCCATATTACAAAGAGGATAAACAGATTAAAATTGGAAGATGACTTCTGCAGAATGACAAAGAGTGTCACGTGACACAGGATCTGCTTTACAGATTGTGTCGCATGACACTATCTACCATATGCGGAAGCCTTACAACATTAAGCACAAGACTAACCGAGATATACCCAATCACTTCCAATGAGTGTGGATATTGAAGATCCACACTCTATCTTGAGTGACAAGCAAACTGGACATACGAATTACAACTGAAATGACAGTCTTCGCATAGGGCTAGTTATGTCGCACTACAAAGGAATGATGAGGTCAATTGTGTCGCGTGACACAACGTTACCTTCTGCAGAGACTTTACAATTTCAATCAGATTCAACAGAAAACCAAACAGATCCAGATATTATGCCAAAACAATTCAGAATAACACGAATCAGCAATAGATTGACCAAGGGGGTGTGGATATGGGGAGATCCACATTCCCTTAATGAACAAGTTATAAATCCAATGAAATCACATCATGAACATGAACAATAACAAGTAAAACAGGTTAAACAGAGAGATGGCGATTGCCACTTGATAATCAGAAGTGGATGGAGCTTGATTATCAAATGGAGAAATGGAAATTGAACTGAATTGTGCAAATAGCAAGTAAATGAGAGAGACATGAAGGGAAGGGATTCGTTACCCTTGTAGATCCACCACCACTACACCAATTTAGGTGTAATGGCCTTCTAATCAGCTGCAGGACGCGGATTCGAATACAGATGGAGTGCTTGCCTTGGATCTTCAATGGTATAAAGTATGTATGAAGGTAGATGGGTGAGGTGTATGAGAGATAAAGGAATTGGAAGGGAATTGGTGTAGGTTTGTGTTGAAGGAGGAGAGAGACTGGTTTCTGGCATGAATTTGGCAGAGTGACTTTAGGGAATGGAAAAGGGATCCTGAAATGAGAGGTGCAGTGCTCTATTTATAGCTGCAGATTAGAGACCTGATGTGTCGCACGACCTTCTGTATCAACTTTCCATGGCTCGAGTTTTCGCGTGACACAACATGTCACCAAGCGTTTCTGGCGCCAAAACCTGGTTCTGGAACATTCCAGGTTAATACCCAAAAGGTCCAAAACTTGTTTATTCCCTGTAGGTCCTTTAGCATGAGCAAAGTACTGAAAAGTACTTCCTTCGTAAGAAACTTATGAGATGTTTCTGAAAGTCTCGGAATAGACCAGGAATTTACCAAAATGCCCCTTAATGGAATTTTATCATATTAAAATGCACCTAAAAGGATAGCGAATTGGATTGGCATACTTACAAATAACTTTCTACCCAACTTGATTTTCTGTTCGGGATATGCCGGATTGTTCTCTATCTCTTCCAAATCTAGGCCATCCCTGAATTGTAGGGTCTCAATGACAATTTACCTAACTTTCTTTCTTTCTTTTGCCCCAAGGTGCAGAGCTTCTGTCTCAATCTTTCCATCTAGCTCGACGGCTATTTCATTACTGGTGGCCCCCGAGTTTTGGTTAACTGTAAGGCATTGGTCTCATATCACGACCTGGTCAATCAAAAATGTATTACCTGTGGGACCTTTGCTTCTTGAGGGACATGTAAGATCAATCATGACTATGTCATGTGAGGGATAGGTCCCCTCATCTTGCATCAGTTCCATCTCCTCTTCCACGCAGTAAATTCGTGTCATCCTTGATGTTGTAGTGACGGAATTTGAAAATTTCCAGCTAGCCTTTGTAGTTTCTACCTCGAGTATTCTTTTCTTTTTGGACCTCAACACATGATCAAGGTAGTCCCGGGCTGTACTCAACACACATCCAACTCCCAGGAGGTGGGAAACATAACCCTTTGGTGGGAGATTGAGGGAATCATTCCCATTGCGACCTGTCCAGGAATTCCTAGTATAACATGGTAATGACTTATTACATCAATTACTATAAATGTTACCTTGGCTGTGGTTCTCAGACGGTGTTGTTCGACAACCTCCTCAAACTCCATCTATCCTTTGGAATCGACCCTGTAGTTGTTGAAGCCCTCTAGTCGACCTGAGTAGGGTGACAATCTGACATATGTAAGGCCCATTTCTAGGAATGTTTTGTAGTAGAGGATGTCCTTACAGGCCCATGTATCGACCAAAATCCTGCTGGAGGTGTAATTGTCAATGAGTCATGGAATGACCAAGATTTGTTCCCTTGTCGCCATACTGGTTGTCAACTCGTAGGGATAGAAACTAATGACCTCATCTTGAACACGACTCCTAGGTGGATGTGAGGAGCTTTATTCAGTTGAATTTTTTATGCTTGCGGCTTTGTAAGTGCTCCAATTTGAGCTTGTTAGTATTTTCGTTAGAAAATTAATGAAAGTTATAACATTTCTAACAATTCCTAACATTCCTAACATTTCTAACCAAGTAAGGGTAGATTAGGGATTGCCAAAAAAAGATAAACCAAAGAAAGAATCAAAAAAGCAAAAGAAATGGTCAAAAACCCGAAATAGAAATGGCTGGGACATTTTCTGTTGCTTAATTTGAATTTTATTCCTTGTGTCCAAAGCCTGAAGCTGAAATTAATGAACAGTGCACGCTGCTGATCATGTCCGCGCGGATGGTTTTGTATTTTTCAAAGGGCTATAAATTGAGGCCTTCAGTCTCAGAAATAAAGGAGAAGAAACACAATTTGCAACTGCACCTTGGCGAAAATAGTGAGAAAACAGTGAGAATTCTCTAGAATTGTCACCTTTTTCTCAACTATTCACCCAAAATCACACTCACTCAAACACTCTCATATTCAAGCCTCAAACACTCTTACATTCAAGCCAAAAACTCCAAAACACAAAGAAGATTGGTAAACCCTCCTTCTCCTTACCCTAAACTCCTTCATGCATACATTTTCAAACTCCAAAATGTAGTTTGTTCATCTTCTTGTCTTAGATCCAAGAAGATCACCATGGAAGTTCGTCTCCATGGATGATCTTCTACAAGGATCAACATTATTTTCAAAGTATTCTTACTTACTTGCAAAGAAAACACATTTTCAAAACCCTAAAACTCATTTTCATACATCAAATCTCACTTTCAAAGGAAAAAATTCCCCTTCCCAAGCAAATGAAGTGCTTAGTCCTAATGTACCCCAAGGATGGTTTGATATAGTTGATTCACCACTAAAATGTCAAGTGATCACTAATAAAAACCTAGGGAAATGGGGACAAGCATGGATGCCAAATCCCCTTTTAATCATGTTTTTCTTCAAGAAGAAATTGCTGTCCAGTAGCAATTTTCTAAGACCCCAGTCCATGGTCTAATTTTTTGGACACAGATAAACTTGGAATTTGGTGTTGACTACAAAAAACTTTTTGTAGCCAACATCTAGAGATTTCCAGATATATTTTTACTTTATTTTTTGCATGAGTAAATCTCCATTTTCCAAATTTTTGTTTTGAAGGTCAGATCACCAGTCTCTGGGAGTCCAGATCTCATATCTGATATTTCCAGAAGGTTTTGAGTCCTCAAATCTTCTCCAAACTGAAAAATTCTTTCACAGAAATCTTATTTGAGGTGTCTGAAAAAACTTTCGTTCTCTGAGTTTTCTCAGATTATGAAGTTTTAAAGCCCTTAAATCCGTTTCAAAATCAAGTGTCCACTGCCTTTTTCATTCTGGCAGAAGTGGTTTTCAACTTCCAAAAATCTTTTGAGTACCAAAACTCAACCCAAAAATCACATGGGATCTGTCCAAAGTCTAATAAAGAATTCCAAATTTTTACTTTCCTCATTTTCAACTTATTTTGGCCAAAGTAACACACACACACACACACACAAACAAATGATTTATAGCTTGGAAGACTCGTTTTACGAGGCATTCCGGGTGCACACTAACGTCCTTCCCGGCATGTAACGTGACCTCCGAACCCAAATCTCTAATCTCGGGCATTTTTCAATGTTTTGGCCCTTAAAACAAAAATGGCGTGGCGACTCCGGTCTTTTTTTCGATTGATTTTTCAAAGAAGCGAAAAATTTCAAAGTTAAACCTTTCGGAAAAATTTTGGTGGCACATCATCACAGTGGCGACTCCGCTGGGGATTTTTAAGCTTTTTCTAAAAAAAATGATATTTGGTATATTGGTGGAAACCATTAAACTTCCCGTTATCGTCTCCTAACACGAGTCGGGGATAAATTGTGGTTTAACAATCCCACGTACCGGTATCATTGTTTTCAAAAAAAAAAAAGGAAAAGCTTTTGAGGGTCAAGCTTCCGTCCCGGCATTAAAAATCATTTGTTGTGTGTGTTGATTTTTGCACATTTTCGTGTTGTTTCGGCCGCCTCGAAAAAAGTCAAAATGTTGACTGTCGGAATCATGACCCTAACTGTCGGAATTCTTGTGCTTATGTGCTTATGTGTTCATTAAATTTCAAAAAAAGAAAAATTTCAAAAAAAAAAAAGGATTTTTCAAAAAAAAGAAAATTTTCAAAAAAAAATCATGCATCATATTTTTAAGACACGTGCAAAAATTTCTATTTTACTCAGAAAAAGAAGATAGACTGCTTGCACACTACGCGCACGTTGACCGTACACTGCACACTACGTCCCTAACCCGGGGAAATCCTTGTCGCGGCCCGTTTGGTCTTATTACGCCTCTCGGTGCAAGCACAGGACTACCCAAACATCCCATGGAGCCTCGTGTCGACCATGCACTTGTCCGTGACACACTTTGTTCGAGACCCGGTTGGTTTTTAGTCTGGTCTGTGTCATGCCCTGTCTGTGTATAGACCTTTCCTTTCAAGCCTTTGTCGGCACACCGACTCAATATCTTTCGGGGACCCTAATCAGTCGAAGTCATGCCGGTTTTCCGCCGCAAACTTTGACCAAGAATTGACCGGCACCTTGACTTCGGCTCTGACTGGCACAAATTATACACTGACTCCCAGCATTGACACTGAGTCATCAAGGATTAATGATTATTCCATGCCTAATTACGGCCTAATTGACGACAAATCAAGATCAATCGTGGACATTTATCAGTCCAAATCATGCCGACTTTTTGTCGAGCTCCTGGACATGATCTTGACTTTGACGTCGCCTTGTCCGTAATTTGCATCGAATGCTCGTTAAGACTCGATTACCCGCCGACTTTTAGGATCATTTTCTTTCGGTCGGTGGGACCCGCTGCCCTATAGGACCCTCGCCCGGGCCGTCCCACCCTGGGAGGTCGAAATACAGGTGGAATACGAGGGGCTTATAGACGTAGTGACGGGGCCCACTGATCCAAGATCCCGAGTAGTTTGCGAAAAAGAAGAGCAATCTTTTCCAACCGATTAGGTTAATAAAACATGTTTTAAGTAAACAAGAACAAATAACTGCATGTTGCATGAGCCCAAAGCCCAAACACCTACCTTCCTTCAATCCCCAGACATCTGAACCCTCCTACCTTTTCCCCCGCAGCTCCTCACAAAGGTTGGTTTCGGGCACCGGGTCACCGTTTGATTAGCTGGGAAGAGTCAAGTGCATCATCTGTTTCGCCGTTTGTTCCGACTCCGGGATTCAGAATGTCTGCATCAGCCGGTAATGATGGGGATAACGTCACTCCGCCTCCCGGGACCCCTCAGTAACAACAAAGGGAATCAGCCAGCGTAACGTATGAGGTTACGACAGAAGCACACCGAATAGCCTTATGGAGGCTATTAAGAGCCACGGCTTGGCCGCCGGCCTCAATCCCGATGGCACCTTCACCGTGGAAGAAGACGAGGATGCCAACCCCACTCTCGCCGCCCGATTACTCCAGATGCCACCACCCACCTCCTATGGTACCATTACCGTAACCCATGCTCCTCGATCTTCGGGTCGGCCAGCCTCCCCAACCACGCACCACCGGATCCATGCAGCCCCGACGGCACAAATCGGGGCAAAATCCGCACGGATGTCTTCTCATGGTTGGGGCTATCTCGGAATGCCACAGCCTAATTGGGATCCCTCCACGCTTTGGAACCGATCAATTTGGGCCTTCGCAAAGAACAGTTCAAAGGGCCACAACAACAGCTCGGTTTGCCTCAATGTACCGTCGAGCCCCTCCTCGTAATGATGTTAGCTCGTTGCTTCCTCCCACGGCTTTTCACAAACCCATTTCTCACTGTGGTTCGATGGGTTACCAAACCTCCATCCCGCTTTATCGAATCACCAGACCGCAGCATTCCCGGTTATACACCATCGCCTCACCCACCATGCATCTCAACAAGCCGTGGACAAAGCAGCTCGCACCTAAGCCTACTTATGGGCCCCACTGAAATCCAAGCTATCCGGCTACAAATAGACTACCTCCACCAACTTTGCCGGTTGAAAACCCAGAGCAAGCCGCAAGGTTCTATCCTTTTGCTCAGGGTCCTATTCATGCTCCCCAGGGTAACTCAGCCCAAGGACAGGTTTTCACCTACATCCCCGGGCCGGCCATTCCATCCACTAGTCTGCCTCCAGTGGTAACCCCCCTCTCCGGTTCAAATGCCACGGCTCCGCCACAAGACCCTCATCTGGCCTGGTTCATGGAACAAACACAAGGAAATGAAAGCGCAGATCGCTGAATTGACTGCCAAGAAATTTGCCTTCCGGCCTACAGACCCGGACTCTATTGTTCCTCCGCCCACAAATTCGTGATGCCTAATCTGGATCTCTTTGATGGGACCGCATGCCCGAAAACTCATCTCGGACACGTATACCTTGGCGATGAAGGCCAAAGGATGTACCAATCCCAGATTGGCCGACTATTTCAGTCTATCTTTGAAATCCAGTGCCTTAAAATGGTTCTTTCGTTTGAAACCCGAAGCCAGAACTACGTGGGACCAGATTACCAATGCCTTCACAGAAAAGTACAAGGCCAACTTGGAATGGGAAACAAATAGAGTTGATCTGCAGACAACAGTGCAACGTCCCGACGAGAATGTCGGGGACTTCTACAAGCGGTGGAATCTGAAACTCAGTGAAATGGCCATCCCTCCTTTCGAAGAGGAACAACTGGACATCTTCCAGTCATGCCTGAAACCACATCTGAGATCCTCCCTCAGTCACTTCCCGTACTCAGACTGACGGGCCATGGTTAACTCCGCAGCTAAGTTTGAAAAGGCTTACAATCAGCAACCGGCTGCTGCACCTGCTTACAGATATCGAGCTCCTCCTTCCAACACCGCCCCTACTCTTGCTAAAGGCAAAGAGATGATTAATTACACGGGACATGAATGTAATAACACAACTCCTTTCGCTCCCAGAAAACCAGTCGAGCCCAGACCATGGGTCATGAACATCGAAAACTTTGGAATGCCCCTGAACGACATCTTTAGGGGACTGGTGAAAGAAGGCTTGCTGCGGCCTTTGGAGAATTTCCAACCCAGGAATCCGAATGCTCCCGTGAATACCTCAAAGTATTGCGCTTTTCATCAAGCCCATGGACATCTAACAGATAACTGCTTTACTCTGAAAAAGGCAATCCAGGGACTGATAGAGCAAGGAAAGTTGGAAGGCCCCGAGGGGCCTAATACAGTCAAAAATCCTCTGCCAAGGAACCATAATCAGATAAATATGATTGAATGCGGAAAACCTTCGCATGGCCAGGAAGATGCCGATGAAGGTCCCCAAATACCCGTAGCCAACCTTGTCGAGGATCCTGAATTCGGATTCCCCCTCAGCCTTGAGGATATTGAACGAATCAGCCCACCTTGGTCTCATGTCAGAGAATTCCTGCAGGAATACGAGGCCCGCTATTTCTCGGATGAAGGGAAAACCGATGCTGAAGAACTGGGGCTGTTCCGGTCAAAACATGAAAGAACCATTTACACAAGATGGTTAGAACAATCGAGAAGAATCGAACAAGAAAGCTTCCGGCGAGCGCCTGTACTGGGCTTATCAGCAAAGAGGCCGAGGAGCATCTGGAGCTAGTACACTTCTGGAAATTGGTTTTGGGAGAGGCTGAATATGATCCCGAGAACAGTGAAGAATCAGAGGAGGAGGATTCCTTCTATATCCTGCCGGGAGTCAAATACGTGCCACCCCCTCTCACTCTTCCCCCGCAGTTTTTGGGAGGAGAAGCTGAGTCACAACTACCACTTCCGGGAATGGGAGCATATGACAACTTCTGCGGCTGCACGCACCCATATTCCCCTAACGGGTTTGATCGGCATTCCCTCTCAGCCGAAATCCCGATAGTATGGGAAGATGATTCCGATGACAGCGATGACGATGATGATGATGAGAGCGAAGAGTCAACTGAGGCCCTAGAACCGGAATCAATCTGGAACAATCATGCCGGAAATGAACCCATGGGAGCCAGGCACAATGGTTGGTTGTCAGCAAGCGACGACGAAGAAACTTCGGAAGACGAATATGAAACCGAGGATATGAAGGCCATGAAGTTTCCTGGGTCTGAGCACGTGGATGTCTTGGAATTCAACACTGCCTACCATGCTTTGGGGAAAGGGTTTTCAGGCGTCCGATCCAGGCTGATAGTCGAAGATCTGATAAAGAGAGGGAAACTAACTCCCATTCTCCCAAATATGAAAATAACCATGGTCAAATCAAATCCACCCCAGAACAAAGTAACGCTCCTTGTCAGGGTTACCCAAGAAGAGGTCACCTTCCCCGAATGTATGTCAGCTCTCAGAGAAGTCCTGGAAACCAGCATGATACCGGATGCACCTCCCACACAGAATGCTATAATCATTTCCAACTCTGAGTATTACCGAAAGGAACCAGAATGGCTGCACTATACCGGGGATGAGATCGAAAAGCCGCCGAGCCTCGACAATAGCGACTCTTGTTATATGATAAATGTGAGCAAGGCAGACTATGGGAGCGAATCGGAGGACGCCCTAGCTCTGTGGGCCATCCAGGGGGCAACAACACAACCCCAGACTCAAAAGCCTGTGACTTGGGAAGCAGTTATAAGGGACGCCCAGGAAGGAGCCAATACAGCTCAGCCCCTCACCATCACTAGACTCCGTCAGAACCAGTGGCCGATAGACAAAAAGGCTCCCCCATTGACCTTAGCAGCACTGAAGAAATCTAGTCAAGAAACAACTGATGAGGAAGTTAACCTGTTGACCCGATCCGGACAAATCTTCCAAGGAAATCCCAAGGAAGATAAGAAGGCCACAGATCAAGCACCTGAGGAGAACCGCCGCCCCTATGCTAAGACAGCCGAAACTCCTGACCCCGGGAAGGAGGATCCCGTGCTCACCCAGTTGAAGCAAACACAGGCTAACATCTCTCTATGGTCCCTGCTCACCTCATCCTATCCCCACAAGTTAAAGCTGGAAGAAAGCCTAGCCCGCACCTTGGTCCCTATTGATGCTACTCCCGATGATGTGGTACAGCTGATTGGAAACATCCACTACGGGAACATAATCACTTTCACAGATCTCGACCTCCCTCAATTTGGGGCTGATCATAACGAGCCTCTCTTCATCACAGTCCAATTGGATGAACGACGCCTCCCTCGGGTCCTGGTTGATAATGGGTCCGGAATGAACATTCTTTGGGCAAAGATCATGAGCCTGCTTGATATCAAGTCTACGGACTTAAAACCTTCCTCCCTCACAGTTAAAGCTTACGACTCGACATCTCGAGCAGTCCTTGGAGTTGCTACTTTGGATCTCTGGTTTGGCCAGAAATTGATACCTGTGGAATTCCAGGTTATTGACATCCCGATCACTTTTAATGCCTTATTGGGAAGACCTTGGCTGCATCAGGTCAAGGGGGTCGCCTCAAGCCTCCACCAGTGTGTGAAATTCGTCTCGAATGGGGACCTGACAACCATTTATGGGGACCTAGTCACCTTGGAGGGCACGGATACAGGTGGAATACCTATTCTGGAAATCAAACATGATGAGGAAGGTCTCATGCTAACAGGCTTCACGGTCGAGCCTCCCAAAGCCCAAGTGTGCAACATAGATCTGACAATCACCCGGGATAAAACCCCTCCGGTCTTGAAAATGATGAGAAAGATGAGCTATCTACCTGGCCTCGGTCTGGGGAAACACCAACAAGGAACTCACAAGCTCATCGAGGTGAAAGGACAGAAAACTCGCCACGGCCTGGGATATGAGGCCTCCTCGGTGGACACCGCGAAAGGAAAAGAAATCGCCCGGAAAAGGGGAGAAATGCGCCACAGAAGGGTCCCGGCCGACGACCCTAAATCTCTCCCTTTCACCCTAATTTGGCTGACTACTTTGTAAAGGGTCCCACACAACCGGGTAACATCACAGAGCCCACTCCTACAGAAGGGTGGCTGAAGCTACAAGATAGCCTCAACAAGTTCAGGGGAACCAAAGCTAACCCGGTCCGTAGAATGTTCCTGGACCTACCCAAGATACCCGGGGCTACCACTACCGTGAAGAGTGAGTACACTTTTAAAGGCGTGCCAAGCCTAGTGGAACAGTTCAAGAAGCTCACAACCACAATTCCTACTGCCCAGGAAGGTCCGAAACCTGAGTTTGAATTGACCGTGCCGAAAGCCAAAGCCACAGAAGTCCTTTCAGATGATTGGGATGGTCCGATTATGCAACAGTTATTCGGGGAAGAGATCCAGGTGCCGACTCCGATTGATTTCGCTACCAAAGAAATGGTAGCGACGATCGAGGAAGGAGCACAGTATAATTCCCGAGTCGGGAGGTCACTGACAGCGATGCCGTTAAAGAATCGGGAAACTCTCTCTCAGGCCCGTCCGCGACCAAGGAACAAATGATCTCCAAGCCTGGATTGGTCTCCCATCCCTTTGTGTCAATCTAGGAAAAGTCCTCCGAGTCTTTCATTGTTAAGGTCGAGTCTCTAGAGTCGTCCGATGGCCCAACGCCTGAAGACTACGAGTCCGTAGCAAATGATGTATTTCCTTTCGTTCCTAATGAAATGACGAACCTTTCTGAGTATCCCTTGATTGCCACTTTAACTAATGATAAATCAATAAAATTTTTTAATAATAATTCATTAGATAAAGAAGCAGACACATTAAATGAACAATATATCAAAGAAATCTTTAAGCAGGTTGTTCGGAAAAAGGAAAATCGAGCCCAAGATGCCGAAGATATTTTGACGAGTGTGAACTTGGGAACTGCGAAAGAGCCTAAAGAGACGCAGATTGGTGATTTCTTCGAAGGAACTGAAAAGGATGCCCTACAAAATCCTACAAAATCCTCAACTCAAGGAAAGTAGCCCTCTTCATCAAAGAGAACATCCTATGCAGATACGGGTTGCCAGCCGAAATCATCTCAGATAATGGATCCCACTTCGAAGGGGAATGTGAAAGGCCGCTGCGTAATTCGTAATAACCCGTCACAAGTCATCTCCCTACAGGCCCCAAACCAACGGAGCCGTCGAGGCAAAGAACAAGACTCTGGAAAACATCATCCGGAAAATGGCTGTCCGAGGTCGAGATTGGCCCGAGAAGTTACACCTGGCACTCTGGGGCTACAGAACATCCGTCAGAACGGCAACTGGGGAAACACCGTTTGCCCTCACCTACGGAATGGAAGCCGTACTCCCAATCGAGCTAGAAATTCCCTCACTCCGTGTGTTGTTGGAAAGTCAAATCAACGAGGTCGAATGGCTCCAAAGTCGCCATGATGAATTGGCCCTGCTAGATGAGCGACGATTGAAAGCAATGGAACATATCCGAGCCTACCAAGGGAGAATGGCCAGAGCCTTCGACAAGAAAGTAAAGCATCGGGAGATCCGAGAAGGTGATCTCGTTTTGAAAGAAAAGCCCCCAGTCCGTATCAACCCGCTTGGCAAATGGGAGCCTGTCTGGGTCGGGCCATACGTCGTCCAGAAGATCTTCTCCGGAGGAGCCATGCAACTTGCAGACCTCGACGGAAATCCCTTTGTACACCCAGTGAATGGTGACAAGCTGCGCAGATATTACGCGTAAAACACTGAGTCAAAAAAAAATATCAAAAAAAAAAAGTGCCAAAAGAGTAATACCCAACTAGGTTGAAAAGCGGAAAAGGGCGGCCTAGGTAAAAAACAGGGTTGCACAAAAAAAAAACAAAAAAAAAATAAAAAACAAAAAACAAATAAAATAAAAAAAAACAAAAAAAGAAACAACAACAAAATCGACTGTGTCGAACTACTGAGACCCGAGCCCTTTTGTCCGAAGGGAACGTAGGCACCCGGAAACGGTTCGGTCTAAAGCAAAAATAAAAGTCATACTTTGACATCAATACACCGATCGTACCATGAAAGCGTCTCGAAAACTCAAGCAATTCACATATTCATTACAAGTTAAAAGCTTTTTGATGAGTCTAAGCCCGGTTCATTCCTACAACTGGCAACCTGCTAAAAGAAACTAAGATATATAATCAAACTAATGTGTCTGCTACAACAAGAAAGGGATACTCGGAAAACTCAGAATCACTCCAAGCCACTCGTACTGGCCTCTCCCCTCTTCTTCCCCCTTCGAGTCTTCTTCTTCTGAACAGGAAAAATATCGGTCTTCCTCCTACCAAGCTCTGGTATAGGAACAGGATCTATCAAACCAGCCTCTGTCAGGGCCTTGGTAGCCCTAGCGTCATCTCTCATCTCCTGTAGCCGGGCTGGTAGCGTAGGAGTCCTCCTCTCCTGCTTCTTGACATAAGCCTCATAGTCGGTCACAGTATCCCCGCTCCTGTCATGAGGGTTGGCCCTCGCCTCGGCCCTCCTCCTCTCCAAAACTGTCAGGTCCTCCGCACCCACAATGGCCTCACGCCGTCTCAAAATAGCCATCTGAGTCTCTCCCAAATGCCTCTCGTACCAATCCAGGTACCAAGTGGTCAAGAACACAGGTCTCGGATGCTTGAGGATAACCCGAGGAGGAAAGACGTCGTACCTCCATGCTCGGGACAGAAATGGAAATACCGAGGGATCATCCATAGAAGCAGAAGCCACCACCCTGGTGGCTATATCATCAAAGTCCTCCAAAGGAACCTGCTCCAAGCCAAACTGTCTCAGAACCAAAGACGGAATGTAAAAGCTGGACTGAGAAAGCCCCGGAAGCATGACCACATGAGACCCGTCCTGAAGTACTCTGCGAGTCTCCACCCGCCAACAAGACACTAACCATCTGATATCTTCTGTCTGGCAACCAGCCATCCAACGCTCCCATGAGCCCTGATCATCAAAATCTACAGCAACCCCTCTCCTGGCGAATGTCTAAGGCTTGATCATGTCAGAAGTTTCCCGAAGAATCCCCAAGCGCTCCATCAGCCACAAAGTCAAGAGGAACGGGCTGCCCCCGTGCATATACCGTTTCCCGGTAGCCAGCCTATCGAGAGCATGAAAAGTCTCTCCCAAGATCAAAGGTACAACGTCTCTGCCCAAGCGACAATGAACGACTACATCTAGCAGAGCCCGATGACAGATCCCAAAAGAATAAACCATGAACAAGGTGCCGAACATGCAAAGTGCAAAGGCATCCCAATAGCCATCACCCACCAAGCCTAAGCCCCTAAATCTATCAGGGAGACCAGAAATGTTAAAATGATCGGGACCACAGATCATACCTTGTGCCTCCTCCGGAGAAAGATGAAGAAGGTTGCACAACTTGTCAACAAAAGAGGCTCCTCCGGGAAAAGGAATTGCAATCTCCTCCACCTCGGGACCACCAAGCAAGGCCCGAAATTCTTCGACAGTCGGGACCATTTCATTGTAAGAAAGGCAAAAGACATGCCTTCTAGTATCCCAAAATGATGAAGAAGCTCTCAAGAGGTCGTAGTCCGGAACCAATTCTTTGAGGGACCATAAGCACTTCACCTTGTACCTTTCTTCAAAGAATGACTTCCTCTCATGCATAATCTCCCGAGACCACTCTTTAAACTTGGTGAAGAATTGCATTTGAGAATTTTGGGACAATTTGGGTGGATTTTGCATACTCACAATTCTCTCCATGGTTTTTCTCTCCTTCTCCCCGAAAATGGCTGTTTGAACTGATGGTTGAAGAAGGTGTTTGAATTTGAAATAAAGGGAGACCAGATCTGAAGCAAAATTAAAGGACAATGTCAGATGCAGGTCCTGTCCGCGTGGATATGTTTGCCACCCAGAAAAAAAAAATCTTTGCAACAGTCCAAACTGCTGCACCAAAGGAATATTTTGTCCCAGCCAAAGCCTGTCCAAACCAGTTCTTACACCAAACATCTACACCCTTGCCAAAAAACCGAGGCTCATGCAACATTGCATTCATACAGCATTGCATTCATAAAAAAAAATAAAAAAATAATAATAATCCTAAATTATTACATTCCAAAAAAAAAAAAGAAAAGAGAAAAAAATGCGCATAAAAATAAACTGTATCTGTCTAAATAAATACAATCTCAGTCTCAGAAATCAATCTCAAAAATCAATCTCGAAGGATCGTCAGTCAGAGTCCTCGGTGGCTGGGCCTTTCCCCCGGTCCCTCTTGCGGCTCGGGCCCGCCTCCTCAGTAGTCATGAAGATCTCAGGCTCAGAATCATCATCCTCGTCCCCGGAAGAAGGCTCGTCAGGACCCACCGGCACGCTCTGATACGGCAAGCCAAGATCCGCAAAGAAATCATATCCGAAGGTGAAGGCGTCGGACTCCTGGACGTGCGAAGAAGATCCACCATGCTGCCAGACGTGTCCCTGCCCGTAAGGATCTCCGAGAATGACGTGGTCCGAAGGTAGTACCACGCGGGGGTCAAGGAGAGGAGAAAAAGGAGTCTTGGAGGAAGTCTCTGAAGGGATAGGGGAAGCCTCCCGCCTGACAGGCGCCGGCTGTGGTCGCCTCGCTCTAGCTCGAGGGGCTCCGCAAGCCACCATCCTCCTGATGAATCTCTTAGCCCCGATCACCTGCTTCGTCAGCTTCTCCACGACCACCTCCGGAAACTGCACGAAAGCAAAAGCGTCAGAAACAGTTGAAGCGAAAAATGATGACAGGAAAGAAAAGAAAAGACAGAAGCAAAAAAAAGAGGTGGGAAGGAGAAGCCATACCTTCATACCCGGACGAGGCCGGAAAGCTCGTGGAAGCCGCTCAGGCTGAGGGATCTGCACCCTCAATCGGACCCCATCCTGGACATATGAAAAGTCCGTCCGAGGGTACCGCGGGACCCCTAACCCCTCTCTATCAAGAACCTGGGGCGTCCTCAGCCTCCTCAAGACAAATACTGGATACGGCTCAATCGCCACAAATGCCGAGAAGTGCTGGCCGCCCCGGTAATCATCCCAGGTCACAGATCTCTCACTAGGGTGCATCATGTCGGCAGGAGGCTCCATCGGTGTCAATAGAGGCGAATTCACGCCATGCTGGCGCGTCACCCTCTCCCCCAGATAATAGACGTCGCAAGTCAAGCCCCTCAAAATCCTCCGCTGCACGGTCCATACCTCAGCGCCCCTCAGCTGCGCCACATCGAAACGATCCCAGGGATAAAATATCATCTCCTCATCCGTCTCAGCCCCCGTTAAAGGCAGGCACTCCCTCTATCTGAGGGTCGTGCGCCCTCTGGAACCCTCTTCTCCCGGGCAAACTTGGACCAGGAACGCATGGCTGGATACGCCCCGACGTACTCCGCCGTCTATCGCCACATCGTGACGTGAAAGAACTCCAACGCCCATACCTGCGAAAGGTAAAAATCAAATCAATTAAGTGCGAAAAAAGATACGTGCTTAAAGAAAAGAGGGAAAGCGAAAGGAAAGCTTATACCTCCAGAGGGAACTCGAAGCATGTCAAGGAGCTGACAGCCTTCCGGCTATACCAATCTAGAGCGAAATAGAGCTCTGCCAGTCCTGCCTCTCCCCAAGAGACCTCTCCGGCCATCCCCATGTCCTCCAAGGACCTCAGCAAAGCAAAAACAGCCGTCCCCTCGGCATGTCCAAAAAGGGTGCTCGAAAAAGTAAACCATAAAAAGGCCCTAGCGATCTGCTCAGCGCCTATCCTCTCATCCCCAGCCTCGTAGCTCCCGATGATCTCCACAATCTTTCCCTCGACCACCGCGTACTCCATACCAATCCCCTTTTTGGGAATAGGGGAAAATCCTAGCAGGGCCTGCAGATCCTGATCGCTGTAGCCGTCTCTCCACTCAATGCTGCGTCCATTAAAGGACAGACCCGTGATCGCAGCATAGTCAGAAGGCGTAACCGTCGCCTCGCCCCAGGAGAAGTGAAATGTGTGGGTCACGTCCCACCAGTGCTGTGCCAAAGCGAAAATCAGACCCTTGCTCTTGGGACACTTGACCAACCCCCTCAAGCACTCAATGAACTCGTACAGCCCGGTCTCAATGACGATCTGTCTAGGACTCATCATCGCTCCTCTGCCAATATCTGGAAGTCGGTCCCATAGACCAATCACAGACTCCACTGATCCTCGAGTCTTCATCTTGTTCAGCTGCTGCGTCACAAAGCGATCTCCACCCTGCAATTGAAAAAAAAAAAGAAAGAGAAAGAGTCAAAAAAAAAAAATTTTTTTGCATTCAAAAAAATTTGCATTAAAATAAAAAAGGAGCATGCACATGCATCATAGACATAAAATTTTGAAGAAAATTCGGCAGCATAACAGCATGCAATGAACCTAGCCCCATTTTTCTTGCACAAAAGAAAGCAGTTTTCACCAAATCCCAATCAACATTCATTCATACATAAAAAAAAAAAATTCATACAAGGAGTCAACGGAAACAAAAACTCCGTCCCATTTTTCATGAAATAGCATACATAAACAATCTTTTAAATCATTCATTCAATCAAAGGGGAACGAAAAATCCGTCCCACTTTTCATAGAAAATCATATTCTCAAAAAAAAATGCATACATATCATTCATATCATACATCATCTCATTGCAAAAAAAAAAAGAAAAAGAGCATGCACACATTCATGTCAACATTGCAACAAAAAAAGGTCCGTCCCAATTTCGGAAAATTTTCATAGTCTCATATTTCAAAAAAAAAATTTGGCAAAAATGCCCATTCTTTTTTCAAGCAAAATGCATTACCCATATACTCATTACAACATGCAAAGCATCAAAATCAAAATCCAAGGCCAAGAACATCAATTATTCGAAATTCAAAAAAAAAAAAAAAATCAAAAATCACCAAAAAATCAATTTCAAGCAAGAAATCGACAAAGGGATCGAAAAGATTCGAAGTATACCGTGCGAAGACTCGGATCAGTGGCCCAATGTTGCCACGCATCGGGGTAATGCTCCTCCGCAATCGATTGCGAAAGAGAATAGTGCCTCCTCATTCGGACAAGCTCCAATCGCCTCTCCGCTACCGGACCACGTCCTTGGCCTTGAATGGCTACTCCCGCGTGTTCCATTGCTCGAAAATCGAAGAAAAACGGAAGATTTTTGAAGCTTTTTTTGGCCAACAATGGCTTCCCCTCGGTTTCTCCCTCTTCTCTCTCGAAAACTGAAAAGAAATTATGAAGAAGAAGAAGGGAGGGCGGCGCCTCATTTAAAACCTGTCCAGATTACAATCCCCTCCGCGCGGATAGGTTTGAAGGGTCAAAATGACCCTTTTGCCCTTTAAAATTTCAGGACTCTGCAGTTTAGTCCTCAACTTAACAGAGTTAACCAAAAGTTAACCAAAGTTAATCCCCTCTTCAAAAGAGCTTCACGACAGTAAAACGTAAGTCCGATTTCCCCGAGAAAGATAACGGAATCCCGTATCTTTCATCAAAATCAATCCCGGCAGTCAAACGAAAGACCGATCTCTCCGAGAAAGTTAACGGAATCCCGTATCTTTCATCAAAGTTATTCCCCGGCAGTAAAACGTAAGTCCGACCTCCCCGAGAAAGATAACAGAATCCCATCTCTTTCATCAAAATCATCAACGGTAGTCAAACGTAAGACCGATCTCCCCGAGAAAGATAACGAAATCCCGTCTCTTTCATCAAAATCATCACCGGCAGTAAAACGTAAGTCCAATTTCCTCGAGAAAGATAACGGTATCCCGTCTCTTTCATCAAAATCATCAACGGCAGTCAAACGTAAGACCGATCTCTCCGAGAAAGTTAACGGAATCCCGTATCTTTCATCAAAATTATTCCCCGGCAGTAAAACGTAAGTCCGATTTTCCCGAGAAAGATAACGGAATCCCGTATCTTTCATCAAAATCAATCCCGGCAGTCAAACGTAAGTCCGATCTCCCCGAGAAAGATAACGGAATCCCGTATCTTTCATCAAAATCAATCCCGGCAGTCAAACGTAAGTCCGATCTCCCCGAGAAAGAAACGGGATCCCGTATCTTTCATCAAAATTATTCCCCGGCAGTAAAACGTAAGTCCGACCTCCCCGAGAAAGATAACGGGATCCCGTATCATTCATCAAAATTATTCCCCGGCAGTCAAACGTAAGACCGATTTCCCCGAGAAAGATAACGGAATCCCGTCTCTTTCATCAAAATCATCAACGGCAGTCAAACGTAAGTCCGATCTCTCCGAGAAAGTTAACGGAATCCCGTATATTTCATCAAAATTATTCCCCGGCAGTCAAACGTAAGACCGATCTCTCCGAGAAAGTTAACGGAATCCCGTATCTTTCATCAAAATTATTCCCCGGCAGTAAAACGTAAGTCCGATTTTCCCGAGAAAGATAACGGAATCCCGTCTCTTTCATCAAAATCATCAACGGCAGTAAAACGTAAGACCGATTTCCCCGACGAATACGTCTGATTTTTCCCCAGCAAAGGCCAACCAGATCCCCAGCAAAATTAACGGAATCCCAAAAGCCAACGAAATCTCGAGTAGTTCTCGAACTACGAAAGGGCTTGATTCCCACTAGGGATACGTAGGTAGCCTATCATTAGGTCCAGCCCCTCGACCAAAACGGCCACCCCCTCCTTCGGCAGCAGACAAAGTCCACCGAAAGGCCATTTCAAATTAAGGTTCGAGGCACCTAAAATGCCATCATCAAGGTTCGAGGCACCTAAAACGCCATCTTCAAGGTTCGAGGCACCTAAAACGCCATCATCAAGGTTCGAGGCACCTAAAATGCCATCATCGAGGTTCGAGGCACCTAAAACACCATCATCAAGGTTCGAGGCACCTAGAAAGCCATCATCTCCAGGTTGACACCCCAAAATAGTCATTCCAGGGTCAAAGACCCGAACTACGACTGGCTTGATTCCTCTTAAGGATACGTAGGTAGCCTATCATTAGGTTCAGCCATCCGACCGAAAATGGTCATTCCTATCCCTAGCAGAGCGGATAGCCATCCGACCAAAATGGTCATCTCTTATCCCCAGCAGAGTTTCTTTCCAGCAACCGACTGCAGAACTCGCTCATCAGGTTCGAGGCACCTAAAATGCCATCATCTCCAGGGTCAAAGACCCGAACTACGGCCGGATTGATTCCTCTTAAGGACACGTAGGTAGCCTATTAAATAGGTTTAGCCACTCGATCACTTGATCATCCTGCCAAATATGGAGCCTTACTCTTATCGACGACCCCGCTTCCTTCGAAAGCGCCGTCGCCGAGGGGCTACTGTAAGTGCTCCAATTTGAGCTTGTTAGTATTTTCGTTAGAAAATTAACGAAAGTTATAACATTTCTAACAATTCCTAACATTCCTAACATTTCTAACCAAGTAAGGGTAGATTAGGGATTGCCAAAAAAAGATAAACCAAAGAAAGAATCAAAAAAGCAAAAGAAATGGTCAAAAACCCGAAATAGAAATGGCTGGGACATTTTCTACTGCTTAATTTGAATTTTATTCCTTGTGTCCAAAGCCCGAAGCCGTAATTAATGAACGGCACGCCGCTGCAGATCATGTCCGCGCGGATGGTTTTGTATTTTTCAGAGGGCTATAAATTGAGGCCTTCAGTCTCAGAAATAAAGGAGAAGAAACACAATTTGCAACTGCACCTTGGCGAAAATAGTGAGAAAACAGTGAGAATTCTCTAGAATTGTCACCTTTTTTTCAACTATTCACCCAAAATCACACTCACTCAAACACTCTCATATTCAAGCCTCAAACACTCTTACATTCAAGCCAAAAACTCCAAAACACAAAGAAGATTGGTAAACCCTCCTTCTCCTTACCCTAAACTCCTTCATGCATACATTTTCAAACTCCAAAATGTAGTTTGTTCATCTTCTTGTCTTAGATCCAAGAAGATCACCATGGAAGTTCATCTCCATGGATGATCTTCTACAAGGATCAACATTATTTTCAAAGTATTCTTACTTACTTGCAAAGAAAACACATTTTCAAAACCCTAAAACTCATTTTCATACATCAAATCTCATTTTCAAAGGATAAAATTCCCCTTCCCAAGCAAATGAAGTGCTTAGTCCTAATGTACCCCAAGGATGGTTTGATATAGTTGATTCACCACTAAAATGTCAAGTGATCACTAATCAAAACCTAGGGAAATGGGGACAAGCATGGATGCCAAATCCCCTTTTAAATCATGTTTTTCTTCAAGAAGAAATTGCTGTCCAGTAGCAATTTTCTAAGACCCCAGTCCATGGTCTAATTTTTTGGACACAGATAAACTTGGAATTTGGTGTTGACTACAAAACACTTTTTGTAGCCAACATCCAGACCTTTTTAGACATATTTTTACTTTATTTTTTTCGTGAGTAAAACTCCATTTTCCAAATTTTCTTTTGAAGGTCAGATCACCAGTCTCTGGGAGTCCAGATCTCATATCTGATATTTCCAGAAGGTTTTGAGTCCTCAAATCTTCTCCAAAATGAAAATTTATTTCACATAAATCTTATTTGAGGTATGTGGAACAACTTTCGTTCTCTGAGTTTTCTCAGATTATGAATTTTTAAAGCCCTTAAATCCGTTTCAAAATCAAGTGTACACTGCCATTTTCATTCTGGCAGAAGTGGTTTTCAACTTCCAAAAATCTTTTGAGTACCAAAACTCAACCCAAAAATCACACCAAAAATCATGGGATCTGTCCAAAGTCTAATAAAGAATTCCCAATTTTTACTTTCCTCATTTTCAACTTATTTTGGCCAAAGTAAAACACACACACACACACACGAACAAATGATTTTTAGCTTGGAAGACTCATTTTACGAGGCATTCCGGGTGCACACTAACGTCCTTCCCGGCATGTAACGTGACCTCCGAACCCAAATCTCTAATCTCGGGCATTTTTCAAAGTTTTGGCCCTTAAAACAAAAATGGCGTGGCGACTCCGGTCTTTTTTTCGATTGGTTTTTCAAAGAAGCGAAAAATTTCAAAGTTAAACCTTTCGGAAAAATTTTGGTGGCACATCATCACAGGCTTGTATTGCTTGTTTCCTCAGCTATCACTCCTAGTGTCTGCCTAGTTTACCTTGGTTGTGGTACCCCTCTAGCTGGTCAATCCCCAGCTGGGGGACGATCTCCTTTTTACAAATCTGTCTAGTCTACCATCATTCACCCATTTTTGGATGATCCTTTCCAAACTCAAACACACTTTCGTAGTATGGCCAGTATCCTTATGGTACTCACTATATTTGCCGTTGTCCCGCCTGAACTTATTTTGGGGATTCATGGGGACTGGGGGGGGGGCAGGTCGACTATGTTCATTATCTCTGTCTGACTAAATGTGAGCGGGGTGAAGTTTTCGTGGACTCTCTCATTCACCCTAGTTCTGTTTTTCCCTTTGTTGTTGTTGTTGTTAGTCCTAGCTGATACTCCTTTGGTCGACTCACCAACCTCAGAGTGCTTTGAGCTTCTTTCTTTCTTCCTTTCCTTATATTTTTCGGCAATGGCCACATCATAGGCCCTCTTAAACAACTCTTTCCTCGTATTGGCTCTTCTGACTTGTAGTTCATAATCCAAATCAGGTGATGACACCCCGTTTCCAAAACAATTGATGACTTTTCTGTCAGTTAGGTCCTCCTCTATCTGTTCGACCAACTCCTTGAACCGAGTAAAGTATCCCATGGTACTTTCCGTTTTCCCTTTAGCAATGTTGTTCAGGTCAGTGACTGTCTTCTACGAGCTCCAGCCATTGAAAACCTTTCCAAAAACTTTCTCCTTATATATCTCCATGAAGTGATGCAGCCGGTCGGCAAACCACGAAACCACGTTAATGCTGCACTTGTAAAGATGCTGGTTAGTGCCTTGGATAACACATTATCTTCCGAAGAGACCAAACACATAGTGGCCTCAAAATGTTGCATGTGATTCAGAGCGTTAGTCATGGCGTAATATTTATCAAGCACGGGCAACTTGAATCCTGCAGATGGGCCTTTATCAAGCATACTTTGGGCCAAGGGTCGAAGAGTGCTATCATTTGTTCGCCCTTGCCACCTGGTGCCTGTCGATCATCTTCCATATCGTCTAACCTTCTTTTCAAGTTCAAAAGCTCCCTAACATCCAGGTCGCCTCTTTGGTGAGAGACAAAATTGGACTTCTGCAGTTCCTCCCTGTGGTGCTCCCTCCTCGATGGTGCTCTCTCTCTTTTATCTCTGGGAGGAGTCCTTTCTCTCCGATCTCTCCTGGAAGGTGATCGACCACTTCTTGGGGGCGACGTATGTCAAGCTCTGTCAGCTTCTAGCTGTCTCCTTTGGGCCGAGTCAGCTTCCTGTTTCATTTGATTATTAAGTCTATCCCTCAAATCTCCAGTCCGGTCAACTGAGATATAGGTAGGAGGAGGCCTGTCATCCCTTCTCCTCCTGATAGCCTAGGGGCCTCATTAGCACGCCTGTGTGAGGACAAAGATGGAGCCACCATTTGTGATCTTCGGTTGTCCTTCTTAGGAGACTCTGGGAGCTCGAGTAATTCATCTTGTATCTCGAGTAGGCTCTATATTACTCTTGCTCGCTCTAACAGTATTTCCTTCCTGCTACTGTGAGAAACTGAGGGACCTGCCATATTGCCAGCAGCTGTTCGACATGTTTGGACTTTCTTGGCCTACGGGCTTCCCCTTAGGGTGGCCATGGGCCTCTTTTCTCTTCTCCTATCATGTATTCCTATCACGTCTGCCATGCTATTAGATCGAGTAGGTCTCCTTGTACGGAATCCAGGTGGAGGGGGAGGCAACTTGGTAGTACGGTTCCCAACACCCACATCCGTGCATGGGTTGTTCCCACCGACGTGTTCATTGACTGGATCATTTGAGGTGTAGCAGTGTGTCCTTCAGATACCATGTCTGTAAGTGTGAAAGGTTTCAAGGTCTGGTGGTTTCGTTCCCGGCAATGAGCCAAACTGATGATGCAGGAAATGATGCAGATCCGCCTTAGTCCAGCAATAGATTGTAATCCAACTACTATCACCTGAAATCACGAACAAACGACTTTTCGGGATAGTATAAGGCTAAGACCCTCTAGCGTGATTATGAGATATAGTGTTACGAGTTTGTATGAAACTGTATTGAAACGACTTAATCTCAATAGCTATGATGACATTACCTTTTAACGTAGGATGTTGCATGTTATATATAGTGGTGTTATGAGATCATTATAAATCTCTAAGATCATGGAGATGTTGTGGGCGTAACTGATTCCGATAATGTAGGAGGCGGTTACGATAACGACGTGGATAGACGCACGTGTTGGTTGGTCGAGGTCGGATGAATAATCAAGGGCGACCTGAATTCGTGCCTTGTTTAGGCAGAGATAGCACAAGGATGGAATCGTATGTCGGACGAAGATAAGTCGGGACCATGGGAGGTAAAACAATAAATTTGGTCGACTGATCTCCACTGATGGGTTGATAGACCTGGGGCTGCTTAATAGGCCCACGTCTTTTGACATTTTTTTGGGATGATCCGGACATTGGGCCATATGTATTGAGCCTGATCCATCACTTTTATTCCGTTCAAGTTTAATAATTTTTATATTAAAAATTATGGATATTTTTTTTAAAAAAAAATTGATCAATTTTCGAAAAAAAAATAATATTCAGCTTGAACCAAAATAAGTGTCTAATTTAACTGAGCACATTGATTAGAAAATTCAATTGGCTTATTTAAAATTAAATTTAGTGGAAAGACGATTTAGATATGAGTCCTCAAAATAATTTATGATAATTATATCAATATAATTTTAAGAATATACAAATAAATAAAGTAGCCAAAAACTTATAAAAAACGCGTTTTTTGTTAACTTAACAAAAAACGTGTTTTCCCTTAACGGTCTCAACGGACGGACAGCCTCTCTCTCCAACCTCTCTCTATCCGCAAAACCAGACTTCGTTGGTCTCTCCATCACCAAGCTCCCTCACACAAAATCCACCGGCGCCTTCTTCACCACACCAATCGCCGGCAACCTTCTCTCCAGTCAACCACCGATCCAATCTCCATCGCCCTAATCCCCAATCAACGCCCTAAACCACCTTTCTCTCCATCTTCCAACCCCCAATCAACGCCCTAAATCACCATCGCCAAACCCAAATCAACCGGCCAAACCCACCATCTTCTCCGACCAGACCTAAATCGTTTACCTCACTATTTCTCCATCACCGTCCCCTGTATCCAGACTCAACACCGTTCCCCACCACTGATTTCTCTCTGGTTGTCGCCGTCCCCCTGTTCCAGTCCAATTCCATTCAAAACACACGCACAGACGCCAGAGACCTCAAGTTGTTTATAACGATTAATCAAGTGCCAGTTGGTGATTAATCAAGTGCCCGTTAGTGTATAATAGAGTGCCAGTTCATGTATAATCAAGTGCCCGTTGGTGTAAAATTGAGTGCCCGTTAGTATATAATCAAGTGCCCGTTAGTGTATAATCAAGTGCCAGTCCATGTATTTTGGAGTGCCAGTTAGTGTATAATAGAGTGCCAGTAAGTGTGTAACTGAGTGTCAATGTATTTTTTGAATGCCAGTTCTTGTAATTTTGAATGCCAGTCCATGTTTTTTTGAATGCTAGTTCATGTTTTTTTGAATACCAAAGAAAAATAATTATAAGTGTTTTTGAGTGCCAGTATATGCATTTTTGAGTGCCAGTAAATGTGTTTTCAAATGCCAGTCCATGTATTTTTGAATGCCAGTGCTTATATTTTTGAAGAGATGCCAATTTATGTATTTAAAAGTGCCCGTGTAAAAAGTGCCAGTTTCATGTTTATAAAATGCCAGTATGAAATCACTGGTCATTTGTAATATTAACACTGGCATTTATCATGGTTGCCAGTAATTACAAAAATGCCACCGTTTATTTTGAACATGGTTGCCAGTAATTACAAAATTGCCACCGTTCATTTTGAAAACACGTTTTTTCTTATCTTAAGAAAAAACTAGTTTTTTATAAGACCAACTCAATAAAGTATGCTCCACAAGCACAAATAATGAGTAGTTTATTTTTATTTTTGGTGGAATCACAACCGTGAATGTTTATTAAAAGTAGTTTAAACAGATTAGCTTATCTCATCAATCTCCAATTGCTCGCACCACATTCGACGGCACCTACTTATGTTTGCCACAAATCCTCAAAAATTTTACGAATAATTTCACAGTCCCTCAACCCAAATCATTTTTTATAAAAATTCATACAATATTTAAATGTTCACAGGTTATTGAAAGACTATTTAACGACGAGATCAAAATTTCATGTAAACCCACCGTTTAGGATAAGAAAATTAACATCTTGGCATGACATCTTGAGCTCACAACTTGACAGTACAACTTGACTAAAAGCACGTAACTGATGGGCCGTTATAGTTTAGGGTAGAAAATCCAACTCAGCATGTTCCAATATCTTGGCAGTATGTCTTGAGAAAACATCTTGAGTTTACATCTTGAACTAACGCTTTGCAAAACCGTTTGTATTTTTTCTTATTATTCAGGAATAAAGTCATGTATTAAAGAGTTAATCAAACGATGATTCTGCTCAAAATATAACCGCTTAAAGGCTCCTTCAAATGTAGGCTCTATAACGGCCGTGATCTTCAACGATGCATGATTCAAGGCGCGATATTAGGACACCATTAATTTTGTTATTTCCTTTATCTTTTCTTAGTATATAAAGAAAAAGGGAACACATGTACACACGCGCACACTTAGCTGCAATTTCTTTCTACGCCATTGCTTTGTACCTAGAAAACTCAAAATTAATAAAATCACATTTTGGTTAAAGTAGGTTTTTTCTAAAACCTCCCGAGGTTTTGTGCCGAAGAACGGTTGTTCAAGGGATTTTCTCGTTACATAATCGTGTCCATCTTGATAGTGAGATCATATTCCATTTGTGCCCGAAGTTCATTAGTACAAATTCACATTGTTGAAAATTGTCCAAAACAATTTGGCGCCGTCTGTGGGAACGTTGGTTTTTTAGGTCTCAATCAAGATGAGTAATCCAACCTCCGCAATGCCTACATCCATTGTAACAACTGCGGCAAGGACCAGCATATCAAGCTTGCCCATGACGACCGGTACACATTCAACCGTTGGGTTCAGTGCTGTGACGCCTCAGAACCAACGTCTCAACCTGGGAGATTCTTCATCCATGATGCTGCCTGGGATCTCGCTACATATTGTTTCCAACATGATGGCTATGATGAAGAATCAGATGGATGCACAAAAGCATACCAATCAAATGTTATTCAATACAGTCACCAGGGTGCAGCAAGAGCTAGTAGCCTCAAGGCGTAGTGTTCCAACAGTCAGCATGCCCGAGACATCACCATTGCAACCTAGGATTCTTTTTTCAGAAGCTGGGACGAGTGCAAGGGGCAATCCTAGCTTCATTCCAATGGCCAGCACTGTTCAGACTGACAACACCACCATTACATCCAGCCAGGCTCCACAGTCAACATGTTTCACCTTTACAACTCCACCTCTTGTGGGGCAAACATTTAGTTTTAATGCGTTTAGTACTCCTATGAATCAATATGTTGCCGCTAACACTTTTGCAGATAACCCTTTAGCAAGAGAGTTGAAGCAAATCAAAGAAATTCTCATGAACGTCCCAGGAATTACCTTGCCTTTAAATCAAGCGTCTCTAACCAGTCATCATGATTCGTGCTTTGTCCCTGCCATAGCCTGTGTGGAGATCCCCAAGAGGTTTCAAGTGCCTCCAATGAAGCAATATGATGGCACTATGGATCCAGCAGAACATATAGCCTTATACCAAGAGAAGGTGCATATAATTAGCATCCCTTACCATCTCAAGGAAGTTTGTTTGTGTAAATGCTTTGGATCAACCATATCCAGTCCATCCTTGATGTGGCTGACCAATCAGCCTATGAACTCTATCTCATCCTATTCTCAATTACTAAACATGTTTCTAAATCATGTTTCTTGTAACCGTGTGTTTGAGAAACTAACTAGTAACCTTTACAGGGTAGTACAACATCCTGATGAGACACTGAAAGATCATGTGTTTAGATTCAACAAGGAGGCTGTAAGCATTCCTCATATTGACATGTCGACTATGAAAAAAGCCTTTAGGATGGGAATGAGGAGAGAATCATTATTCTATCAAGATTTGGTCATGTATCTGTCTAAAAGATTGGAGGAGATCAGAACAAGATCTGTTCGTTTCATCCGGCTGGAAAAAATTATTTGATTCATGGCAAGATGTCGAAGAAGACACTTGTATATGAGCATCCTGACAGAAAGGCGGACTCTTCGAATAATAGATCTAATAGGGGAAAACCCAACTCTAAAACCGACTCATCTAAAATTAATGTTGTAGATGAGAATGTTTATGAAGATGATGCAAGTTATCCAAAGATTAGGGACTACTATTTTTCTGTTGATGTTTCGGGACTTCTGTACGTAATGGACAACTTGGGTAGTAAGGCAAGGTGGCCAAAGGCAACTGACAAACCCTCGCCTTGGAAAGACAAGTCTAAGTGGTTTGCTTATCACGAGGATTTTGGCCATACTACCGATAATTCCATCGCTCTGAAGAAAGAGATCAGCCATCTGCTTTCAAAGGGATTTCTTAAAGATTTGCTTGGTAAGAAGAAGGGACGTGCTGAGACGAAAGATGCCGTAGCTGAAGCTCCACCTTCGCCTCCTCCTTCAACCAAGGTGATCAATTTTATCCTAGGCGGTTCTGACATATGTGGTACTACGTACTCTGTGGCAAAGCTTCATGCTAAAGACTCTAAGGAAGATAAGTCGAAACTACCAACTACGCATCCAGACAAGTCCCCGTGCCAGCAGGTTGTTTTTGATGAGGATGATAAGGAGAATATCTTGGATCCACATCACGACGGGCTGGTTGTTATCCTGCAAATTGCCAACTGTAAAGTGAAGCGTATCCTAATCGACAATGGAAGTTTAGTCAACCTGATCATGAAGAGCATCTTAGAAATGATGATTCCCCTAATTGAAGTCGTGAAAAATTCATTTGTTCTAGTAGGATTTAGTGGGGAAACCAAGCAAACGAAGTTGCCCGTATATGTCGAAGGAAAAAACTCCATGGAAAGGTTTTGTGTGATCGATTCTCCATCATCGTATAATGTCATCCTAGGAAGACCTTGGATTCATAAGATGAAGGCAATTCCTTCAACGTATCACCAATGTATCAAGACACCGATGACTTGGGGTGTGATCAGAGTGAAAGGTGACCAACAAGCTGCCAAGGAATGTTACAAAACAGATATGAAATCATGCACCACTTTCCATTAAGCATAGCAACTAAAGAAGAGCATCAGGGATGTCTTGGAGGCTGTAGAGCATGATGTGGTAGAAGTCCCTATAGATGCCTCCAACCCTGAAGCTAAAGTTCTAGTTGGAGCTGACTTACCTCCTGAAGTTGAGAAAGAGTTAATTGAGTTTTTGAAAAGCAGAAAACTATGTTTCACCTGGAAACATGAGGATATGACATGAATTGACATGGGTGTCATAACTCACAACTTGAATGTTGACCCTACTGTCAAGCCGGTTCACCAAAAAAGAAGATAATTTGCACAAGAAAGGAATCTAATCATCATGGAGGAAGTGAAAAGGCTGCTGAAATCTAAGATGATCAGGGAGGTGCAATACCCTAGATGGCTTGCTAACGTGGTGGTAGTAGAAAAGAAAAATGGGAAATGGCGTGTATGCGTAGACTTCACCGACTTGAACAGAGCATGTCCCAAAGATCCATTCCCGTTACCCCACATTGATTCTCTGGTAGATGAGACTGCAGGCCATGACATGTTGACTTTCATGGATGCTTCTTCAGGTTACCAACAAATTCAAATGGAGCCTTCAGACCAAGAATACACTGCCTTTATTACCCCTGAATGTATATATTGTTATATTGCTATGCCATTTGGACTAAAAAATGCAGGTGCAACTTATCAAAGGCTAGTGAATAAGATGCTCAAAGACCAACTTGGCAAGACGATGGAACTATACCTTTATGATATGGTGGTGAAATCCAAGAATATGAAGGACCATGTGCAGCACCTTGCAGAAGCATTTGACATCTTGGAAGCATTCAATATGAAGCTGAACCCGTCAAAATGTAACTTTGGTGTTAGAGCAGGAAAATTCCTGGGCTACATGGTGACCAAAAGAGGAATTGAAGCCAGCCCGAAACAAATCAAAGCTATCCTTTATTTGCAGTCCCCCAAATCCATCAAAGATGTGTAGAGATTGACATGACAAGTAGCCGCCTTGAACCGATTCATTTCTAAATCCTCAGAGAAGTGCAAGCTGTTTTACGACGTCTTAAGGAAGAATAAACTATTTCAGTGGACAGAACAGCATGAAGAAGCTTTCCTCAACCATAAAAAATACCTTATAACTTCACCACTGTTAGCCAAACTGGAACCAGGTGAACCTTTGTACCTATACCTAGCTATAGCAGAAAGCGCGGTAAGTGTTGTCTTGGTTAAAGAAACTTAAGGTGAACAACATCCAGTATACTATGTAAGTAAATCTCTACTAGATACAGAAACCATGTACTCCCATCTAGAAAAACTCATCCTTGCTTTAATTGTTGCATCCACTAAACTGCGTCATTACTTTAAACGCATCATATTATTGTGAAAACTAACTATCCTATCAGGACTGTTATGAGAAAACCTGAAATGTCAGGAAGAATGGCCAGATGGTCAGTAAAACTTAGCACGTTGGATATTTCTTATGAGCCAAGGATTGCAATCAAGTACCAAGCTCTAGCAGATTTTGTAGCTGATTTCAGCTCCACTAGCAACCTGAAGTAGAGCAAGAAGTACAACATCTTGAAGGTAATAGCACCCCTAGATATTGGACTTTATTCACAAATGGGGCCTCCAGTTCTGGAGGTTCAGGTTTAGGTATTTTATTGAAATCACCTCAAGGTGAGTTGATCCCTCAAGTTGTTTCCTGTGAATTCAAGGTGACCAATAATGAAGCTGAGTATGAAGCTTTAATAATGGGTTTATCTACCGCTCTAAGTATAAGTATAACTCATATTAATGTTTTTAGTGATTTATTGTTATTAGTTAACCATTTTAATGGATCTTATGCAGCTAAGAACTCCAGGATGACATCGTACCTTCAACATGTTAAAGCTCTTGCAGTACGTTTTGTTTGTTTTTCTTTAAAACAGGTACCTCGTGAGGAGAATGCCGAAGATGACGCATTGGTGTGAATGTGGTGCCCAAATTTATTTTTTTATTTGTGTCATTTGGATTCACTTGAGTTTGAAAACATCCGGTTTAATTTGAAAAACGGAGTCGCCACACCATTTTGATTTCCTCAAAACTTTGAAAAAAAGGATTTAGGGTTCGAAGGTTAAGTTACCCCTTGGGAAGAACAGATCGTCGTTCACCCAAGGTGCCTTGCCGTAGCAAGTCTCCCAAGATTCCATTTTTTGTGCTTGCTTGCGTGCTTTCTTGTGTGCATGTGTTGAAAAGAGGGGGGGAATGTTCCAAGTTGTCTTTCGGACGTATAAACCATTTAGTTGGTTATCGCTCGGGATTCCTTGGATTTTTATGTGTTCGGGACTTTGATTCCACCCTCATCTTGGACTTGTGATCATCACTATTTGACCTTGGGTCATGTGTGATCGAGAGAAGGACACTTTTTTATGGTCCAAGAGTGAGGTCCTTTAGAAAGGAATGACCTTAGCCCATCAATCCTACACCTTGAGATGATTGAGCTTGTGTAGGGACTACTATGCTCGTCTCAAGTGATAATCGGAGATATAGGGTTCAAGGCTCATTCATTTCCAAAGGGATTATGGCATCTTTCATGGAAGAAACGATGCAAAGATAGGACCTTTACACCATTTCGTTCCAAGAGATGCATCCAAATACCAATGGGGACTAGGGAATGCATGTTTAGGATAAAATTGACATTTTTAATGAAAAAGATGACATTTTAAGTTCAAAGGATGCTATTTGTTTGCAAAGGATGCTTTTTGATGTAAAGAAATGATTTTTAATGCAAAGGATGCATCTTTATGCATAAAAATGAAGTTTCAAGTGCAAAGGAAGCAACTTTTATGTAAAAAAAAAGGTTTTAGGTGCAAAGGATGCACCTTTAATGCAAAGACTACATTTTTAATGAAAAAGATGCAACTTTATGTAGAAAATGGCATTTTAAGTGCAAAGGATGCATAAAGATATCATTTTTAGGAGTAAAGGATGCTATTTTGGTGCAAAGATAACATTTTTAATGCAAAGGATGCAACTTTATATGTAAAAATGGCATTTTAAGTGCAAAGGATGCTACTTTATGCAAAAAGGTGTCATTTTATATGACAAAGATGTTCTTTTGATGCAAATGATGCTGCTTTGTATGCAAATATGCTATTTTAAGTGCAGATTGATATTAAATTACAAGTTGGAAAGGGTTGAAATCTGATTACAAATGAAAAGATGAAGTTTCTGCAAACTGGCCAATGTTGTCGCGTGACATAGGTTGCCTGGCAAGGTATGTCGCGTGACATACTTAGCCACTTGCAGAGACTTTAATAACTGAGATTTACAGAGGCAGCAAGGCATTAATATAGCCAAGTTACTTCAATGATAGATCTCAAAAAGCATGTATATCTATAATGAACATTTCAAGAGAGTGTGGATATGAGAGATCCACACTCATCTCGGATGTTCATGCAAAACAATGTCAAGCCAATGCGACTACATGAAATGATATTCAAACAGATACGGATCTAAGCAATATGAGACTAAAACATGCAATCTTAATCAGGAGGCATCATTATAAACACATTTAGTATAGAGATCTCATGTACAAAGGAGATAGGGAGAGGAAAAGGATAGAAAATCGTTACCCTTGAAGATCCCCGACTTCCTATATCAAGTTAGATATAGGAGCCTTCAAACATCAGCCTCCGGAGCTGATATCAAGCCTTGGTTCAATGAGAACCGTTGGTTCTTTGTGTGTATATGAAGTGGTGTTGGATTGGTTGAATGGTGAGTGATTTGAGAGGATTAGTATGTGTTTTGGAGGGTATGTGAGGAGAGAGACTAGGCTCCTGGGCGTATTCTTGATAGAGTCACACTAAGGAATGAAAAGGCCCCCTTAAAATGAGAGGTGCAGGCCTCTATTTATAGGCTGCATGGCAGTGGCTTAGTATGTCGCACGACATTACAAGCCATAACCGCTTTCCTTCTAGAAACATGCAAGGTGGCAGCTTCTAGAATTCTTCATGGCAGGGTATGTCGCACGACATAGTAAGCCTTATCCATTTACCTTCTAGAAGCCTGCAAGGTGGCAACTTCTAGAAGTGTTTTTATGCCAAAAGGAAAACATGGATTTTTAATTCCAAGTAATTCCTTCACCCCTCGAAAGGTTCGGAACAGTTCCCGAATTGCTCCTGAACTTTAGAAAAGTCCGGGGAATTGCCGGAAAACTTAACCGGAAGGCATGAGCCAGATTTGGGTACTTACAGAAGCCCCTCGGCAACGTCACTTGCAGGGCGAGTGGGGTTGTCGATAGAAAAGGATCCGATCTGGCGAATGCCGAGACGGATTGGGTGACCAAAGTGGTCGAGTGGCTGGACCTTTGGAAGGCTACCTACGTATCCCGGAGGAATCAAGCCAGATCGTAGTTCGAAAAAGATCCACTGGGGAAAGGGGTGTCATATGTGACGAATTTGCTGAACCTACACTAGGCTACCTACGTATCCTGGAGGAATCAAGCCAGGTCGTAGTTCGAACTTTTACTGAGTCGAAATGTTATTCCTTCATCCGGGAATAACGGAGATCGAAAGAGAGCGAAATGTTATTCCTTCATTCTGGAATAACGGAGATCGCGAGAGAGCGAAATGTTATTCCTTCATTCTGGAATAACGGAGATCGCGAGAGAGCGAAATGTTATTCCTTCATTCTGGAATAACGGAGATCGCGAGAGAGGTCGAAATGTTATTCCTTCATCCTGGAATAACGGAGATCGAAAGAGAGCAAAATGTTAATCCTTCATTCTGGAATAACGGAGATCGCGAGAGAGCGAAATGTTATTTCTTCATTCTGGAATAACGGAGATCGCGAGAGAGGTTGAAATGTTATTTCTTCCTTCGAGAATAACGGAGAACAAAAAAGAGTGAAATGTTATTCCTTCATTCTTGAATAACGGAGATCGCGAGAGAGCGAAATGTTATTCCTTCATTCTGGAATAACGGAGATCGCGATAGAGGTCAAAATGTTATTCCTTCATCCTGGAATAACGGAGATCGAAAGAGAGCGAAATGTTATTCCTTCATTCTGGAATAACGGAGATCGCGAGAGAGCGAAATGTTATTCCTTCATTCTGGAATAACGGAGATCGAAAAAGAGCAAAATGTTATTCCTTCATTCTGGAATAACGGAGATCGATAGAGAGCGAAATGTTATTCCTTCATTCTGGAATAACGGAGATCGAAAAAGAGCGAAATGTTATTCCTTCATTCTGGAATAACGGATATCGCGAGAGAGGTCGAAATGTTATTCCTTCATCCTGGAATAACGGAGATCGAAAGAGAGCGAAATGTTATTCCTTCATTCTGGAATAACGGAGATTGCGAGAGAGCAAAATTTTATTCCTTCATCTTGGAATAACGGAGATCGCGAGGGAGCGAAATGTTATTCCTTCGTTCGGGAATAACGGAGATCGCGAGAAAGAATGGATTTTGTAAAGAAGTGGGAAGGACCCGATAATTTTTGTAAAGAAATGGGACGTACCCGATAATTTAATTATTTGAGAGTAGAATTGAAAATGCCAGGGGCAAATAAAATAAGCCATAGGGGTAAATTTGTAAAATAGGCCACGGGGGCACTGGAGGGAAAACTGTATTGATATGATTGGAAATACCAGGGGCACAAAGGGTAAAATAGTCCTATGGGGGACGAAATTATAAAATTGAGCCTTCAGGGGCAAAATTGTAAAAACAAGCCACATGGGCTAAGTATGTCGTACGACATAAGAAGCCATGTGGACAGACTCTTTAAAAATTTGCACATTCGTCATTTGAAACTTAATCAAAATTGAAATTGAGAGGGAGACGAAAACGAGAAACGGGAGAGAGTGGCCATCAGAGCGAAATTGAGAGGAATTGACAGAAACCAAACATTTCGAGTCCGATTCAGTTGGGGAAATGCCTCCTAGAACACGTCCTACCAAGAGGGCTCCACAACACGCCGAGTTGGCTAATCGACGGAAGGGGGTTCAGAGGAACCAAAGGCCATTCATTCCACAAGCTCAAAGAGGGGATTTCTATCCACAGCTTAATGAACACACCTCGGATGTCGGGAAGAAAACTGTGGTACGTAACCTTTGCTAGGTTTTTAAAAATTTTTGATTTGGGTGAAATTGATTGGAACTTGATTTTCCAGACTGCAATGAGTTAACATGAATTGGAATGTGAACATGGATTGAACTAGGAATTGTGATGCTAAATGCACGTTCTACATTGATAGGTTTTGACCTATTTTCAATTGAGATGATTTCAAGAAACAACACGAGATATTTATACATGTGCTATGTTTACCTGCAGGGATTGCGCACCCGAGGTTCTCCGGAGGTGATTGGTAGGCTATGGCAGATCTTGTCGGGCAGCCAGGAGCAGATACATTCGCCTAAGGGCATGGTCTACGCCGTTGGGCTGGGGCAATTTTTTGAGATGGCAAAAGCCATTGGAGACACCCAGAGGAGTGTGGATTTGGTGAAGGCGTTTAGGGAGTTTTGGTGGGAGACCACTCACTCATTCCATTTCTCTTGGGTAAGACGACAGTCACACCATATGATTTTGCGGTCATCACGGGATTGCCCTTTATGGCTGAGCCACTCTATATGGACGAGCCTGCACAGGTGGCTGAGCCCCAGCCTATTGCTGATGCCGACCTTATGAGCTTACTTCGTTTTGTTCCCCAGGTCAAAAAGGGGAATGGATACGAGCTGGGTGAGCTACATGGTTTGATTGGGGAGCAGAGTAGGGACTACCCTATTGTTGATGATTCTGCTGAGAGCTGGCTGAGAGCCGAGAGATTGGCGAGAGCCTTTATATGGGTGGGTTTTTCTGACATGCTGTTTATCAACAGCGCATCTACTGCCCCGATTTCACTGCTGGAGCTTCTGAGAGCTTGGGATGCCGTAGGGAATCTGTCCTGGGGTGAGGCAGGTTTAGCCGAGATGTACTTGGCTCTAGATGACATCAGCAGAGGAGAGGTGAAGTATTTCACCTGCTGTCACCTGGCCTTCGAGGTATTCTTTCATCTTGACTTCTTTTCTTTTGCACATTTCACTCTATCATTATTTTCCTGTTTTGACTTCTTCTTCTTCTTTTTAGGCTTGGGCCTACGAGGTTTAGGTCATTATGCATGGCGTATCCGGGATGAGTTTCTGCCACCACTTTTCCTGCTCTCAGACGATGGGCGAAGAATGCCAGGAGACAGACCAGGATGACGGAGGGTGGGAGGTGCGGGATTACGGCCTCGTATCATGATACGGCCCGACATGCTTGAGAGGGACTCCCGGAGGTTGAGTTTATTCCCTTGGGTAGCCGTTATGACGATCTGGATTTGGATCATGCTGCGCACTTGACAAAATGTCGCAAGCTGTTGGTGGGTTTGTCCGGAGATGCCCTATACTTAGCAGAGAGGGTGTACAGACAACATGGGCCCAATATGCCTGCTCGAATCCCTGATGATCCTCCAGCTAGGATGTGGCTGCCTCGCCAGCTGGCGAATGTAGATGCTTTGATTGTAGGCGTGGTTGCACATCTCTTTACACGGGATGGAGATTACACCTTGTATGTGGCTAGGAATCTTCAGTCCCCACAGGTCAGAGTTGGCTATGATGCTCAGAGTGCGGGACCCTCGACTGGTCATGTGGCTAGACCTCCTTTGCCCCCAACATTCATTGATTACCAGGGTGGCGGCCGTATGCGGCGAGCTCATATTGACATGTCACAGACTCATCCTCATCTGTTGCTCCCGCGAGGTTCTAAATCCGTAAGTACTGCCCCTTGCATCTTTTGGATTGCTTGCATCCCTTTCTGTTATCAATAACTGCATTTTGACATTTATTATGTCTGCTTGTAACAGGTGTCAGCCCAGGCTTACAGGCATTTGACCAGGGCTTTTACTGGCGCTGTGGGCATGATTGGCAATCTCCAGAAAGGCGTGAGTTTTTGGAAGAACCAATGCCGGTCACAGGATTCGATCCATATCTCCCCACCTGGCCAACCGAGAAAGAAGAAGGGCCGCTTTGATGATGTAGGCACCAGCGGGGGCACTAGCGGACCAAAGCTTCGGACAAAGAATCCAAATGTGCCTCTTCACGGACCCATTGAGAGTGACGATGACGATGATGATGATGAGACTAAGACCGCCACGGACTACGAGCTTGATTCTGCTGTTATCACTGAGCTTGATGACTATTACCGCATGGGGACTGTAGCCTACGAAGCACCCTCTGATGACCCTGATGACGGGCTTGAGGAGGCTGAGGACGACGGCGAGGATAAAGATGATGATTCAGGAGATGATGAAGATGGTTTGGAGGATGACAGAGTTGGCTCAGAGGATGGTGGAGACGATTCAGAGTAGCCCCTTCCCCCTTATATCATTATGACTTTTTGGTTATTGTACCCTTTTGGGGAAAACATATACATTAAATCATGCTATTTTGCTATGCACATCTTTTGGACTTGGTCTCTTTTATTTTGTATGTACATTTTTAGCCCTTTTGTTGCATGAGTTTATGAAAGGATGATGGTATGGTAGATGGCTTGAATGGATGGCTTGAATGGATTTCTGGCTTGTATATGTACCAGGTGGATGAATGCATGGGTGTACATGGGGTAAATGAACCCTCTCCCATGCATTCGAGAAGTGGATGGGTGGTATTTGTAGCTTTTGACAAGTCGGGGAGTGCCCTGGGGAATGCAGCATACTGCAGGTTGCTGATGTCTGGTATTGGCTTGGGATGTCGCGCGACTTAGTATGCTATGTGGCCAGGTTTGTCGCGTGACATATATAGCCTGAACTGTACTTTTCATAACCTTTGGAATTGGACTGGAATTGCCGACACGGGTTGGAATTGGGTGACCAAAGAGGTCACATGCCTAATCCTATCAGGGCATGGCAAAGAGATACTGGTCCCTTACTATAAGGATGGAAACGGGGTGACCTAGGAGGTCAAACAGCCGATCCTACTAGGAATGTGCCAAATAAAGGGGGGTGACCAATGTGGTCATATAGTTGGACTTTTATGAAAAGCTTACGCACCATTGAGGAATGGTGAAAGAAAAAGGGTGACCAATGTGGTCGGATGGCTGGACCTTTATGAAAGGCTACCTACGTATTCCGGAGGAATCAAGCCTTGGTCGTAGTTCAAGCCTTACTAGATAGTTAGGAACAGTGCTATGATTCTTGAGGTTTTGACAATTAATGGAGGTTGTCACCTGAATTGACTAAAGCTTACATCACTATCGAGGAGATAGGGGTAGCTAAAGTTTGGAAAATTTGAGCGTACTTCTCAATCTGTGATAGAGATAGCTTATGTTTGGAGAACTTGAGCGTACTTCTCAATCTGTGATAGAGGTAGCTTAAGTTGGATTTTTTTTTTTTTGCAATTAGGAAACTGTCGTCTGGCGTTATCTCGTTATAACGGAAGTAACGGAGGCGCTTTTTGGGAGAAAATGTTATCATTAGCAATTGGCACATTACTTGAGCATAGGGGTGATTTTTTTCTTGGAAATATGGTAGGAACTGGGTTTGGATGTACATATTGAATGTGTTTGGAAATTGTTTAAGACGGGTTTCAAGCAGGTGGGGTCGTATCCCTTGGGTGTGACTGAACTGCTGTTGTCGCTGAGATGTTGTCAACGTGGACTAGAATTCCCTCTTGGGTTGAGACTGGGTTTAAACCCCGAGTCTCGATGAATGTTCCTTTCTCACATTCTGACACTTGAAGCTGATGCTGACAGGCTTTTAGAACCAAAGACTAAAGCAGATGTCGAAGTGACCAACCTCTCTTCTAGGGGTGGATGCAACTTATCGAAGCCCCGATCTAAAGAAAAACTTTCTGCAAAGCCCCATGTCTTATTAAAGCATGGAAAGATCCTTTCATTGGCAAAGCCCCGGTTGGATGAACTGAGTAGACAAAATTTTAGAAGTGACTTAGTGAAGCCCCAATCTGATGACCTAGCAAAAATCCCAATATGATTGGTACTGCGAAAGTGATCCTGAGGATAATCTAACCAGGACTGAATCCATCTTGTGACATAGTGAGGAACCCAATGCGGACCTCAAAAATGGCTAAAGAAACCCCAGTCTAAAGGAACGGCTTGGCAAAGCCCCCAACCTTGAAGAGTTTAAAGGCAGCCCTAATGCAAATTGTAGCAGAAGAGGGAAAAACCTATCCTTTCGTATTTACTTCCTTATTTTCTTTAGTCGCTCAGTCAACCTTAAGAAGATGTGGACTAAGAGAAGAATTTTAGGAAGATATATACATGCAGGGGCATATTTTTCGAAACGTGGGAATAGATCCCAATTTTGTGTTATCTTGATGGCCTTATTCGATGTAGACACAAAAACTCGCTTTGGGTTTGACTCTTTTGAGAGAGTATAAGCGTAGAAGGGTTTGTAAAAGTGTATGGAAGCCCCTGCTGACAGAAAATCAGTGTTTAGCACTATTTTTCCTAAGATGTAGAAAAAGAAGACTTGTCAAGACATCTGAAAACTTGTTTTATTTACAATGATCACAATATTAATTAAAACCCTTTATTAATGTTCGGGTTATTCAACCACTAATCTCGATATGAATAAACATTTTGATTAATCATGAGGAGAAAGTCAACCAGTGTCGCGGATCAAGGTTGGCTGGGTGTGAAAGAAAGGTTTGTGTATAGGGAGGTCATTGATGAGACCGGGTTTTCTGGGATTTGACTGTGTGTATGGGAGAGGTCATTTGATGAGACCGAATTCTCTGGGATTTGAATATGCTTATGACCGGACCATTTCTGGTTGCCTACGTTCCCCTCATTGTGAGGAGCTCAGGTCGCCGTAGTTCGGCCTCGGTCGGACTGTTTCTGGCTTTGGGAAATGGGATTTGTGGTTCCTTTAGTGAAAAGGCTCTGATGAGAAGATTGGATGATGAGGTATGGGCCTCGGGATAATTCCTTGACCAAGTCATTCTTGGACGGCTGCTTCAATTGCTTCCTGATTTTTATCTTTCATCGGGAGAGAAAGAATTTGGATCTAGCTTAAGGACTTACGATATGCTTCGGCCTTTGCTTTGACCACTCCATTGTTATCGACAACATTCGTCCTTCGAGCTTTGATTTTGCCCATCCGTCAAGCTCTTGATTGGCGGTGTTGGGTCCTTAGCCTCACTTTTTTTTTATATGTGCAACCCTGTTTTTTGCCTAGACTGTCCCTTTCAGGGTTTTTAGCCTAGCTGGGTATTACTCTTTTTGCACTCTAATTTATTTTTTATTTTTTTATTTTTTTAATTTTTTTTAATTTTTTTTTATTTTTTTTTATTTTTTTTGAAGCACTCGAGGGCCAAGGCGAGCCCCTGCTTGAACTTTATTGATGCCCTTGAATTCGGAGGCGAGCTCCTAGGTTGTTGTCGACACATGATCAATCGTTCGAAGCTGAGTGGCCTTTTGTTGTTCCTTGATGTTGCCGCCGTCGTTGACTTGGTCAAGGTGATGGTGGGGGCATGACTGGGAAAGTGTATGGCTTGATGAAGGCCTTTTGTGAGGTAAGGAAAGTGTATGGCTTGATGGAGGCCTTTTGTGAGGCAAGGAAAGTGTATGGGGAAGGCATTAGTTGACTTTCTCACACTGATTAATCAGAACGTTAATTATTTCGAGAGATTATTTGTTGAGCAATGCAAGTGGTCATATAAAATAAAACCATTTCATTAAATGTAATGTAGGTGTGCAAATAATGTCTTAAGTCTAGCAAGAAAAGAAGAAAGACTATTTTATAGAAGATTTAAGATTAATTACAATGTCCGAAGAGGACTTGATTGAAAGAGGAAAGTACTAGAACCTACGAAGGTTGACTGAGAGACTATATTCTTTTAATCTTGCTTAAGGATAGGTATACCCTAGTCTAGCTACTCTTCGCTGGTCGGACTGCCAGGGAGCTTGAACTTTCCTTCGTAGATCAACCATTGAATTTCTTTCTTCAGATTCAAACACTTGTCTGTCACGTGACCATAATGATTGTGGTATTCACAAAACTTGGTCCTGCCAACGTTACGTGGGTTTCTTGGCTTATAATTCTCGAGAGGTGTGAGAAGGCCTTATTTCACCAAATCGTCAAAAACTTTGCTCATGGGCATCCCAAAATCATCAAGCTGACATTTCTGACCTTGCACTTCCTGAATTGACCTCTTACCATAGCTTTCTGTTTTGGCCCATGGAGGTTCTCGAGCTTCCCATCTTCTATCAATTTCTGGATCCAATACCTCAAATAGCTGCAATCATCAGTGTTGTGCCCAGGATATTGATGGAAAAGACAATGCTTAGACTCATCCAACCAAACGTTGGGGTTCTTGGGCTTCCAATTCTCCGGTGGCTTTATCAGCTTTTCTTTCATTAGCTCTTCCAGAATCTTGCTTAAGGGCATCTCCGCATTGTCAAAATGAAGGGAGCGGGGTTTTTGGGAGACATTGTTGTTCTTAAGACTTGGATTTCCATTGTCCAATTGGTTCCATTGTTGGATTTGGCTGAAGGAGGCTACGACACTCTTTCCTTTGTTAGGAACTGGTGCTGAGCTGGGTACGGTTGCTGCTTGGTGCTGGTGGCATAGGGTTAAGGGAGTATTGATACTCATCATGAGGTCAAGCTTCTCCTGCATTTGTTTCACTTGCTCCATCAACATTGCCACATGGGGGTCAACGGGAACTCTCGAGTTACTGGAACTCGTAACAGGACTTGTATCGGCGGAGGGAACCACATTAGCAAATTGGTGAAACTGACGGCTGCATTCATTAAGTTCGGTAGGTGACAGCTGAAAACTTGAATCACCCGGATTTTCTTTTGGCAACTCATGATTGCATTCAGGTGGGTATAGGGGCTTCAGAACATAGCCACATAGCTCAAACTGATTATGTGAAGCAGGAGCATAAACTGGCAGGTATTGCTGAAACTGAGGGACAGGTGGAGTGAAACCCAATCCGTTCTGAGGAGCTGAGGGCGATGGAGCCCTGATGGGCTGGGATGTTGGAAAGGACTGAGGAGGAGGAGTGGTCCTTGGCAAGGGATCGTATGCGGATGGGGGAAGGTATTGGCTGTAGGATGGAAGGTCTTGGTTATAGGATGAAGGGACTGAAATCACTGTTTCTGAAGTCTCATCTTCGACCATTACCAGAGAACCGTTGGCTTCGACCGTTACCTGAACTCCATGACGACGGAGTGCATTGATAAGCTTGGCTTGTTGTTCCTCATGAACCTTACGGGCATTTTCCAATGCCAGGACTAACTCTTCCTTTCTAATCATTGGATTTCCTGTACCCTCATTGTTTTCTGTCAAATCTGTCATTCTGAATTTTCTGGGCTGATGAAACGGACGATTCTGACGAACTATCTGAGCCTGAAATTTCCGCACTGACAAGCCGCTGACCCGATATTCTCACCCACTTCTTTCTCACTGCGGGAAAGGGATAGACAAGGTTTAGACTCGGGGGTAGGCAAGGTTTAGACTAGGAGGTAAGTGTTTAGGCTGAAGGCTCAAGTAACATGCACTTATCGCTTAAGTTTTACTCAAAACACATTTTCTCCTAATCTTAATTGATCGAAAAAGATGAAACCTTGAAAGGTCAAGATTGAAAATTGGAGATCGGACCGAGGAGGTCTCGATTAGGGATTTAACCATGAAAGATCGAGATGGAAAATCGGAGATCGGACCGAGGAGGTCTCCATTAGGGATTTGACCATGAAAGGTCGAGATAGGAAAATCGGAGATCGGACCGAGGAGGTCTCGATTAGGGATTTGACCATGAAAGGCCGAGATGGAAAATCGGAGATCGGACCGAGGAGGTCTCGATTAGGGATTTGACCATGAAAGGTCGAGATAGGAAAATCGGAGATCGGACCGAGGAGGTCTCGATTAGGGATTTGACCATGAAAGGTCGAGATGGGAAATCAGAGATCGGATCGAGGAGGTCTCGATTAGGAATTTGACCATGAAAGGTCGAGATGGGAAATTGGAGATCGGACCAAGGAGGTCTCGATTAGGAATTTGACCATGAAAGGTCGAGATAGGAAAATCGAAGATCGGATCGAGGAAGTCTCGATTAGGGATTTGACCATGAAAGGTCGAGATAGGAAAATTGGAGATCGGATCGAGGAAGTCTCGATTAGGGATTTGACCATGAAAGGTCGAGATGGGATATCGGAGATCGGACCAAGGAGGTCTCGATTAGGAATTTGAGAGATAGGACCATGCAATTATGATAATTGTTCAAGTTTACTTAAAACAGTGTCTTTTATTTATTTATATTCGGTTGGAAAAGGGGTTCTGCCCTTCTTTTTCGCAACTACTCTAGATTCTGGATCAGTGGGCTCCGTCACTACGTCTACAAGCCCCTCGTATTCCACCTGTATTTCGACCTCCCAGGGTGGACAGCCCCGGGCGAGGGTCCTATAGGGCACGCGGATCCCACCGACCGAGAGAGAAGAACGCTCCTAACGGGTCTAGCGGGTCATAGGAACTTTTAACGCACGAGCGATGCGGATTATAGTCAAGGCAATACCGGGAAAGTCTCGTCTTTCAGCCTTAACAGAATTTCGGCAGAGTTTCGCTTGCGCGAATGACGTTTTGACTTTTCGGTAATGTCCGAGAAGATAATAGGCATGGGTCGGGCGGTAAAAGCCGGATGACACAGTGTCACATTGAACTTCGTTGCATACGCAGTGCGTGAGTCAAAGTCGAAGTCAATGCCGGGTCAAGATCTTGCCGATTTTTCCTTGTCGGAATTTTGGCAGAGCTCCGCTTGCGCGAAAGATCTTTGGATTTTTGGCATAGACTCGGTCTCGACTCTTACGCATTCCGTGCGGGTCAAGGTCAAAGTTAATGCCGGAGTCAAGATCTTGCCAAATTTTCCTTGTCGGAATTTTGGTAGAGCTCCGCTTGCGCGAAGGACCTTGACTTCCGTTATGGACTAAGGCTTGACCTTTACGAGGATATGCAACTGGGCTATATGACACAGACTAAACCAAAACCAACCAAAAGTCATGGTTTTTTGAAACGTGTGACACGGATTGTGCATTGGTCGACACTGGCTGCCATGGGGAGTTTGGGGTGATTCCGTGCGCGCCCGGGAGCATCGTAAGGCTGTCCGTGACTGTAACTGAACAACCACCCCGGGTTAAAAGGGACGTGCATGCAAAGTGTACAGGATATATAAGGTGCGCGTAGTGTGCGGTCTCCTAAAAAATATTCCTTTTTGAGTTAAAACAGAGATTTTCAGAAATGTGTTTTAAAAGGAATGATTTTTCGGGACGGGGGAAAATGCAACAGATATGGCACGTAAATTTTCTGGAGCCTGGTCAGCTTTGGAACTGAATAGCCCCAAGCTGCCTAAGCTACCAGCTTAACCTCAATTTTGTCCTGGTGGAATTGCCAATGAGGCCGCCCCGCTGGAATCCCAGGAGGATTAAGCCGTACAGCTGCATGGATCAATTTTCCAGGTTCCAATCCTTTGCAGTTTCAGGTTGCTCCCCGAACATTTTAGGAACCTTTCAGCTTCAGAAGGCTTCTGTTCGGTTCAGAGTATGCACAATTCCCAAGATGCAATATGCAATGCAATGCAAAGAAAGAAAGTAAGCACGACAAATGGAATCCGTGACGGGAGGCTAACCCGCTCAAAGGGAAAAAGCTTTCTTTTTCATTTTTTTTCGAAAAAGGGATACCGGTACGTGGGATTGTTAGACCACCTTTTATCCCAAGCCCCGGGTTAGGAAGCGATACAGGAAGGTTAGTGGTTTCCACCTATATACCGGGTATCATTTTTTATTTTGAAAATGAAAGCTTTCTCCTTTGGTTTAATCCCAATGAGTCGCCAAACTGTGAATGTGGTGCCAAAATTTATTTTTTATTTGTGTCATTTGGATTCACTTGAGTTTGAAAACATCCGGTTTAATTTGAAAAACGGAGTCGCCATGCTATTTTGATTTCCTCAAAACTTTGAAAAAAAGGAATTAGGGTTCGGAGGTTATGTTACCCCTTGGGAAGAACGGATCGTCGTTCACCCAAGGTACCTTGCCGTAGCAAGTCTCCCAAGATTCCATTTTTCGTGCTTGCTTGCGTGCTTTCTTGTGTGCATGTGTTGAAAAGAGGGGGGGGGATGTTCCAAGTTGTCTTCCGGATGTATAAACCATTTAGTTGGTTATCGCTCGGGATTCCTTGGATTTTTATGTGTTCGGGACTTTGATCCCACCCTCATCTTGGACTTGTGATCATCACTATTTGACCTTGGCTCATGTGTGATCGAGAGAAGGACTCTTTTTTTATGGTCCAAGAGTGAGGTCCTTTAGAAAGGAATGACCTTAGCTCATCAATCCTACACCTTGAGACGATTGAGCTTGTGTAGGGACTACTATGCTCGTCTCAAGTGATAATCGGAGATATAGGGTTCAAGGCTCATTCATTTCCAAAGGGATTATGGCATCTTTCATGGAAGAAACGATGCAAAGATAGGACCTTTACACCATTTCGTTCCAAGAGATGCATCCAAATACCAATGGGGACTAGGGAATGCATGTTTAGGATAAAAATGACATTTTTTTATGAAAAAGATGACATTTTAAGTGCAAAGGATGCTTTTTGATGTAAAGAAATGATTTTTAATGCAAAGGATGCATCTTTATGTATAAAAATGAAGTTTTAAGTCCAAAGGACGCAACTTTTATTTAAAAAAAAAAGGTTTTAGGTGCAAAGGATGCACCTTTAATGCAAAGACTACATTTTTAATGCAAAAGATGCAACTTTATGTAGAAAATGGCATTTTAAGTGCAAAGGATGCATAAAGATATTATTTTTAGGAGTAAAGGATGCTATTTTGGTGCAAAGATAACATTTTTAATGCAAAGGATGCAACTTTATATGTAAAAATGGCATTTTAAGTGCAAAGGATGCAACTTTATGCAAAAAGGTGTCATTTTATATGACAAAGATGTTCTTTTGATGCAAATGATGCTGCTTTGTATGCAAATATGCTATTTTAAGTGCAGATTGATATTAAATTACAAGTTGGAAAGGGTTGAAATCAGATTACACATGAAAAGATGAAGTTTCTGCAAACTGGCCAATGTTGTCGCGTGACATAGGTTGCCTGGCAAGGTATGTCGCGTGACATACTTAGCCACTTGCAGAGACTTTAACAACTGAGATTTACAGAGGCAGCAACGCATTAATATAGGCAAGTTACTTCTGTTGGGTTTTACGGGTCCATGCGCAGCGGAATTAAGCATTAAAAACATAAAACCCAAGAAGCCCTAGGATCCGTTCTATACAATTAATTTGAATACCTATGAGATAGAATTAAACCAACCTTGAAACGCTTTCCGGTCTTGAGCTATCGAACGATTTGATTATGTGATATCGAATCACAAATTTCGTTCTTCAACTTGCTTGAACTCTAGGCCTTGATCGATGAACGAGCGAAGACCCTCTTTTGGTATCCACACCTTTGAATGAATCCAAGAACAATTTCTTGTTGATTGCTAGATCTAAACCTTGAAGAATATTGAGAGAATTTGATTGTGAATTTTGCTTTAAAATTTCGGCTAGGCTATTAGGTCTGACAGAACCCTTGTATTTATACTACAATAGTGTAAATACCTCTTCTAATCAAATTAGGAGAGACAGGCTGTCAATAACGCGTATTGGCCTATTATGTCGCGCGGTATATCAAGCCATTGGCTTGATATGTCGTGTGACATAAGTAGCGCTTTCGAGCCTCTCAATCATTCTTCCTCCGGTTTAACCAATTCATTCTAGTTGTGTGTGACCCAATAGGATTACATCATGTTGGCAATGAGTTCGATCATATCGAACCTCATAAGACATAAGCGGACTCTAGCAAGCCATTAGGTCTACCCAAATGATGTAACGTAAGAGTTCACGTTTCCAACGGTGTACTTCCATTTATCCCTTTTGTCTCACGATGTTATATTGAACACAAGTCATGGTCCTTGTCAACTTGTTATTGTTCAATGCTTTCTCGATTCTTGAGTATAATGATAATTCCAATCATATTGGGGTACGGCCATACACTTTCATCATTATCACTCATCGAGGGGCCCAAGCATAACATCTCTCTTCCGAGGGACAAATTCCTTCTTGACTTATCATCCTTCCCATCATGAATCCGATCATGCCAATGATAGCCTTTATAGATATCGTGTTAAGATATCGTTTGACTAAAATCAAACATGACTCTCATCATATGTAAGGTTATGATAGTCTTAGGTCTAGGAAATAAATGAAGTAACCGTATGAGATTTAAGTATGACTTTTGACCATGACATAAATCTCATGCGGGTCATGTCCAAATACTTGTTCTCTAACAAGTACCCATAATTTCAATGTGCATCTATTATGCATATAATCATCACATGATTATCCATTGACAATTATACTAATTTATTCTCTTAATAATTAGGGACAGAGATTATTATAAACAAATATACAAAACATATAACAATCAAATAATAAACATCTCATATAATAATAAATAATGTCAACACATAAGTCTATCAATCATAGGCCTAGGGCATAACACCAACAGTCTCCCACTTGCACTAGGCCCAATCTACCATGTATCGAATACCCATGGACCTAACATGACCATCATGTTTAGCTTGCGAGAGAGCCTTAGTTAGTGGGTCCGCCACGTTGTCATCAGTGTCTACTCTGCATATCTTAACGTCTTCCCTTTCACATATCTCACGGATAATGTGGAAACGTCGAAGTATGTGTTTGGATCTCTGGTGTGATCTTGGTTCCTTTGCTTGTGCAATGGCACCATTGTTATCACAAGAAAGTTCAATAGGATCTCTGATGCTTGGAACGACTTCCAAATCACTAATGAACTTCTTGATCCAAACCGCTTCCTTAGCCGCATCGGATGCCGCTATGTACTCGCCTCGGTTGTAGAATCGCCGACGGTACTTTGCTTGGAACTTTTCCAACTCACGGTGCCTCCATTAAGCATAAACAAAAATCCAGATCGCGATTCGAAATCATCTTTGTCGGTTTGGAAGCTAGCATCTGTGTAGCCTTTTACTACAAGATCTTCTTCCATTCCTCCAAAGACCAAGAGTGCATCCTTAGTTCTTCGTAAGTACTTAAGGATATTCTTGACAGCTATCCAATGTGGTTCACCGGGATCAGATTGGTACCTACTCGTCATGCTTAGAGCACACGAGACATCGGGTCTAGTACATAACATAGCATACATGATAGACCCAATTGCCGAAGCATATGGAATACCATTCATTCTCTTTCGCTCATCATTAGTCTTTGGACATTGATTCTTGCTAAGAGATATACCATGCAACATTGGCAAATTCCCTCTTTTAGAATTTTCCATTTGGAATCTTCTAAGGACTTTGTCAATGTAAGTACTTTGACTTAAACCAATCATCCTCTTGGATCTATCTCTATAGATCTTGATACCAAGGATATATGCGGCTTCGCCCATATCTTTCATTGAAAAGCACTTTCCCAACCAAGACTTGACAGTCTCTAGTGCAGGAATGTCATTCCCAATGAGTAAGATATCGTCGACATACAACACTAAAAATAGTGCCACGCTCCCACTAATTTTCTTGTATACACAAGGTTCATCTTCGTTCTTGATAAAACCAAACTCCTTGATTGCTTCATCAAAACGTAGATTCCAACTCCTTGAAGCTTGCTTCAATCCATAAATGGATTTCTGCAACTTACACACCTTGTTAGAATCATGTATACATCCTCAAGTAACTTCCCATTAAGGAAAGCTGTTTTGACATCCATTTGCCATATCTCATAGTCATAATATGCGGCTATGGCAAGTAAAATTCTAATAGACTTAAGCATAGCTACAGGCGAAAAGGTTTCATCATAGTCTATGCCATGAATCTGCCTATATCCCTTAGCTACTAGCCTAGCCTTATAGGTGTGCACCTTCCTATCCATGTCGGTCTTCTTCTTGAAAACCCATTTGCACCCTATGGTTTTTACACCTTCGGGTGGATCAATCAAGTTCCAAACTTGATTATCAGCCATGGATTGTAATTCGGACTTCATGGCTTCTTGCCATTTTTCCGAATCCGGAGCGGACATCGCTTCTTGATTGCAAGTGGGTTCATCATTTTCGATTAACTCCACTTCATCACTTTCCGTAACGAGAAATCCATATCTCTCGGGTTCGGATCGTGATCTACCACTTCGGCGAGGAACTTGTGCATCTTGAACCGGTTCCACAACGGTTTGTGAACTTGGTTCGGTTTCTACCATTGGTTCAATGTTGTTTTCGGGTTCTCGAACTTCTTCGAGATCTATTTTACTCCCACTTTGGTTCCTTTGCGAAGAAACTCCTTTTCTAAGAAAGTACCATTTCGAGCAACAAACACTTTGTTCTCGTTTCGGTTGTAGAAATAGTATCCTTTGGTTTCCTTAGGATATCCCACAAAAACACATTTATCGATTTAGGTGCTAGCTTGTCGAAGTTAACTTCTTGACATATGCATCACAACCCCAAATCTTCATGAAAGACAAACTAGGTTTTCTTCCATGCCACATCTCATATGGGGTCTTTTGAACCGATTTGGTAGGAACTCTGTTTATAGTGAAAGCAGCAGTTTCTAGTGCATGTCCCCAAAAGGATAAAGGAAGCTCAACTTGACTCATCATAGAACGAACCATGTCTAACAAAGTTCTATTCCTCCTTTGGACACACCATTCCATTGTGGTGTTCCGGTGGAGAGAGTTACGAAACGATTCCACAACTCTTAAGATGACTGTCAAATTCTTGGCTCAAATATTCACCACCTCGATCGGATCGAAGTACCTTAATAGTTTTGCCAAGTTGATTTTGCACCTCATTTTGAAATATTCGAAATATCTCAAACGATTCACTCTTATGTTTCATTAGATAAACATATCCAAATCTACTATAATCATCGTGAATGTTATGAAGTACCGAAATCCTCCCTAGCATCGCTACTCATAGGCCCACATACATCGGTATGTATGAGTCCTAATAAGTCGCCCGCCCTTTCACCGGTTTTGGTAAATGGGTCCTTGGTCATCTTGCCAAGTAAACAAGATTCGCATGTCTCATATGATTCATAATCATGTGAGTCCAAAAATCCATCTTTGCGGAGTTTAGAAATGCGTTTCTCGTTTATATGGCCAAGACGACAATGCCATAAGTAAGTGTGGTTTACATCATTGGGTTTAGATTTCTTGTTAATGTTATAGACATCATTATCGCGATTTTCAACATCAAGAATATAAAGGCCATTGAATGAAATAGCAGCATAATAATGCATATCACTCTTGTAAATAGAAAATTTCTTATCACATATAAGAAAATTAAAACCTTCATTATCCAAACATGAAATCGAAATAATATTCCTACTTAAAGCCGGAACGTAATAACAATTGTTCAAAACAAGTATTAGTCCACTAGGTAAAGTAACTTCATAAGTTCCTACGGCTAATGCAAAGCAACTCTTGCTCCATTCCCCACACGTAGGTCCACTTCACCTTCCTTAAGCATCCTTCTGTTCTTTAGACCACCTGCACATTTAAACAAATGTGAGTTCCACATCCGGTATCCAATACCCAAGAACTAGAAGTAGATAGGAATATATCTATAACAAAGATACTGAAGTTGAAGCAACTCCTTTGCTCTTCTTCATGCTTCCTTGTATTTTGCGCAATTTCTCCTCCAATGTCCAATCTCATTGCAATGGAAGCAGATTGCGTCCTCTTGGGACTTAGGCTTAGCCTCTTTAGGCTTGGAGGCCTCTTTGGGCTTGGCAACCTTTGCCTTAGGATTAGCAACCTTTGCTTTTCCTTTACCCTTGAACCCTTTCCCCTTGTTAACCATTAGCACTTGATCGGTCTTCTTCTCGACAATACCGGTTTCCGCAGTAGTCAACATTTGAACTAACTCGGAAAGGTTTCTATTCATTCCACCCATGTTATAGTGCATTATGAAATGACTAAAACTTTTAGGTAATGAATTCAAGATTATGTCGGTAGCCAACTCTTGGCTAATTGGAAAACCGAGCCTTTCAAGATGCTCAATGTGGCCCTTTAACTTGAGAGCATGGGGACCAACGGCTTGTCCTTCACTCATCTTGCATGAGGTCAAGGATGCAAGCGTGTTGTACCTTTCTTGCCTAGCTTGAATTTGGAACATTTCCATCGCCCGATTGTTTAAGTCGATCGTCCCCAAGTGCTCAAGATTCTTCGAAGACTCTTGCACATGGCGGAGAGCATAAGGCAACTAACATCTGTAGAGTCACGCTTGTGCTTCAGATATTGTTCCCTTATTGCCCTAGCGGCATTGGCGGCCGAGGTTCGGAGTGGAATAGGTTCGGTGAGAACGTACGGTTTCTCCTCTTGTTTGAGAACAATTCTCAAACTACGGATCCAATCCATATAGTTTGTACCATTCTCTTCCAACTTTTCCTTCTCAAGGACAGATCGCAAAGTGAAAAGTGATTATTGTTTGATGCCATTTATTCTACAAAAAGATATACATAAAATATGAACACATATAAGTAAACATATTATATGAGAAGTATAGTGCATTTAAATAAATGCTCCCACTAAATTATACACCTTCAAATGCAAATAAGCATAATATACATTTAATGGGCTAAGATCCAACTTTAATTCAATTTCAAGTTTGCTATGGCAAACCGCTCAAAATTAAATTAATTAGGTAGAAAACATCAATCATATCACATATATGACTCTTAGATCTTTTATGAGATTAATTCAAGACATCATATGTCTAGGCATATTTTAATCTCATCTTATGCCTTGGGTCCAAAACCATTTTGATAACCCAATTAAGTTCATTCACTTTAAAACGTATAGGAACCACCATTTCCTCATCTTGCTCGCATTCGAATAGAATCAAAGCACCTTGCTATGGCAAGCCCACCCAAAACTATCCGAATGGTCTCAAGTGTTTTTAATCATGAATTGGCATAAAGAACTTAAAAGTTAAATGAAGGTTCTTTAAAGGTAGATCATAAGCATATCGGAAAGATAGTCAAAATCATGCACCGTGTAAGTTCCCAGTGAAGATAGGTGAGCCGCAAGGACTTCTTAAGTACCAACTCTTCCTTAGGCGTAACTCTCCTAGACATGCATAATTAGAAATCAACTACGATTAGGCAACATAATCCTTACCTTTTTATAAACAATCAGTTTCCTTTTAAATTTCGCGTATTTATGACTTGTTTCCATAAACAATCATAAGATCCAAAATTTACAATGTCTAAATCTAAACATATTAGGAAACTAAATATCATGTTTCAACTAAACATCTAATTTAATAATTCTTAACAATTAAGAACAAATAATTCATGCATCGCAACAATTAATAAAACAAATCTAAATTAATTAAGCATGCATGAACAATGAATCAATCTAGCATGGACTTATAAACTCAATTTTATAACATCCAGTTTTTCATATACATTGCAATAATTATTAAAATCAGATTTTAATCAATTAATCATGTATATCAATGAATCAATCTATCGCGGACTTATAAAATCAATTTTATAACATCCAGATTTTCATATCAACATATCAGATTGTAAACACAATCACAGAATAGCAGAAAATTTGAACAAACAGATTCTGCCCAGCTTTGGCTTGTTATGTCGCGTGACAACATCAGCCAGAGGCTTAATATGTCGCGCGACCTAACATGCCAGTTAACCTGAATTCCACATGGCTCGATATGTCGCACCCACATAGGCAAAAGCTGTGCTACAGGATTTCCAGATTCGAACCAATACAGATTACAGCCAATTAAATCACATAAAACAGCCTTTTTACAGATTTAATTCAGCATAAATTGAAAACGATTTTCACATTGTTTCACATAAACAATTAAAAAATCTATCACATACAAAACATGCAATAAGCATATAAACAATTTATATCTTAAACCTAGCATGTTAATTCAAACTTAATCATACGAACGGGGCTCTGATACCACTTTTGGGTTTTACGGGTCCATGCGCAGCGGAATTAAGCATTAAAAACATAAAACCCAAGAAGCCCTAGGATCCGTTCTATACAATTAATTTGAATACCTATGAGATAGAATTAAACCAACCTTGAAACGCTTTCCGGTCTTGAGCTATCGAACGATTTGATTATGTGATATCGAATCACAAATTTCGTTCTTCAACTTGCTTGAACTCTAGGCCTTGATCGATGAACGAGCGAAGACCCTCTTTTGGTATCCACACCTTTGAATGAATCCAAGAACAATTTCTTGTTGATTGCTAGATCTAAACCTTGAAGAATATTGAGAGAATTTGATTGTGAATTTTGCTTTAAAATTTCGGCTAGGCTATTAGGTCTGACAGAACCCTTGTATTTATACTACAATAGTGTAAATACCTCTTCTAATCAAATTAGGAGAGACAGGCTGTCAATAACGTGTATTGGCCTATTATGTCGCGCGGTATATCAAGCCATTGGCTTGATATGTCGCGTGACATAAGTAGCCAGTTTCTGAGCCTCTCAATCATTCTTCCTCCGGTTTAACCAATTCATTCTAGTTGTGTGTGACCCAATAGGATTACATCAATTTTGTCCTGGTGAAATTGCCAATGAGGCCGCCCCGCTGGAATCCCAGGAGGATTAAGCCGTACAGCTGCATGGATCAATTTTCCAGGTTCCAATCCTTTGCAGTTTCAGGTTGCTCCCCGAACATTTTAGGAACCTTTCAGCTTCAGAAGGCTTCCTGTTCAGTTTACAGAGTATGCACAATTCCCAAGATGCAATATGCAATGCAATGCAAAGAAAGAAAGTAAGCACGACAAATGGAATCCGTGACGGGAGGCTAACCCGCTCAAAGGGAAAAAGCTTTCTTTTTCATTTTTTTTCGAAAAAGGGATACCGGTACGTGGGATTGTTAGACCACCTTTTATCCCAAGCCCCGGGTTAGGAAGCGATACAGGAAGGTTAGTGGTTTCCACCTATATACCGGGTATCATTTTTTTTATTTTGAAAATGAAAGCTTTCTCCTTTGGTTTAATCCCCAGCAGAGTCGCCAAACTGTGAATGTGGTACCCAAATTTATTTTTTTTATTTGTGTCATTTGGATTCACTTGAGTTTGAAAACATCCGGTTTAATTTGAAAAACGGAGTCACCACGCCATTTTGATTTCCTCAAAACTTTGAAAAAAAGGATTTAGGGTTCGGAGGTTATGTTACCCCTTGGGAAGAACGGATCGTCGTTCACCCAAGGTACCTTGCCGTAGCAAGTCTCCCAAGATTCCATTTTTCGTGCTTGCTTGCGTGCTTTCTTGTGTGCATGTGTTGAAAAGAGGGGGGGGGGATGTTCCAAGTTGTCTTCCGGACGTATAAACCATTTAGTTGGTTATCGCTCGGGATTCCTTGGATTTTTATGTGTTCGGGACTTTGATCCCACCCTCATCTTGGACTTGTGATCATCACTATTTGACCTTGGCTCATGTGTGATCGAGAGAAGGACTCCTTTTTTATGGTCCAAGAGTGAGGTCCTTTAGAAAGGAATGACCTTAGCTCATCAATCCTACACCTTGAGACGATTGAGCTTGTGTAGGGACTACTATGCTCGTCTCAAGTGATAATCGGAGATATAGGGTCCAAGGCTCATTCATTTCCAAAGGGATTATGGCATCTTTCATGGAAGAAACGATGCAAAGATAGGACCTTTACACCATTTCGTTCCAAGAGATGCATCCAAATACCAATGGGGACTAGGGAATGCATGTTTAGGATAAAAATGACATTTTTAATGAAAAAGATGACATTTTAAGTGCAATGGATGCTTTTTGATGTAAAAAAATGATTTTTAATGCAAAGGATGCATCTTTATGTATAAAAATGAAGTTTTAAGTCCAAAGGACGCAACTTTTATTTAAAAAAAAAAGGTTTTAGGTGCAAAGGATGCACCTTTAATGCAAAGACTACATTTTTAATGCAAAAGATGCAACTTTATGTAGAAAATGGCATTTTAAGTGCAAAGGATGCATAAAGATATTATTTTTAGGAGTAAAGGATGCTATTTTGGTGCAAAGATAACATTTTTAATGCAAAGGATGCAACTTTATATGTAAAAATGGCATTTTAAGTGCAAAGGATGCAACTTTATGCAAAAAGGTGTCATTTTATATGACAAAGATGTTCTTTTGATGCAAATGATGCTGCTTTGTATGCAAATATGCTATTTTAAGTGCAGATTGATATTAAATTACAAGTTGGAAAGGGTTGAAATCAGATTACACATGAAAAGATGAAGTTTCTGCAAACTGGCCAATGTTGTCGCGTGACATAGGTTGCCTGGCAAGGTATGTCGCGTGACATACTTAGCCACTTACAGAGACTTTAACAACTGAGATTTACAGAGGCAGCAACGCATTAATATAGGCAAGTTACTTCACTGATAGATCTCAAAAAGCATGTATATCTATAATGAACATTTCAAGAGAGTGTGGATATGAGATATCCACACTCATCTCGGATGTTCGTGCAAAACAATGTCAAGCCAAAGCGACTACATGAAATGATATTCAAACAGATACGGGTCTAAGTAATATGAGACTAAACCATGCAATCTTAATCAGGAGACATCATTATCAACACATTTTGTATAGAGATCTCATGTACAAAGGAGATAGAGAGAGGAAAAGGATAGAAAATCGTTACCCTTGAAGATCCCCGACTTCCTATATCAAGTTAGATATAGGAGCCTTCAAATATCAGCCTCCGGAGCTGATATCAAGCCTTGAATCAATGAGAACCGTTGGTTCTTTGTGTGTATATGAAGTGGTGTTGGATTGGTTGAATGGTGAGTGATTTGAGAGGATTAGTATGTGTTTTGGAGGGTATGTGAGGAGAGAGACTAGGCTCCTGGGCGTATTCTTGATAGAGTCACACTAAGGAATGAATAGGCCCCCTTAAAATGAGAGGTGCATGCCTCTATTTATAGGCTGCATGGCAGTGGCTTATTATGTCGCACGACATTACAAGCCATAACCGCTTTCCTTCTAGAAACATGCAAGGTGGCAGCTTCTAGAATTCTTCATGGCAGGGTATGTCGCACGACATAGTAAGCCTTATCCATTTACCTTCTAGAAGCCTGCAAGGTTGCAGCTTCTAGAAGGGTTTTTATGCCAAAAGGAAAACGTGGATTTTTAATTCCAAGTAATTCCTTCACCCCTCGGAAGGTTCGGAACAGTTCCCGAATTGCTCCTGAACTTTAGGAAAGTCCGGGGAATTGCCGGTAAACATAACCGGAAGGCATGAGCCAGATTTGGGTACTTACAATTGGCCAACCTGGGATCAACATGCGGAGACATGATGAATACCAATATTCCAATCATCTATGTCAAATATCCAGCCATTGACCAGCCTGAAGAGTGTACAACTGTAGACCTACCAGACGTACTTGTTCAAAGCCAGGATGCAGATCCAACCTGGATCCAACCAATTGTTAAGTACTTGCAAGATGGAACGATTCCTCAAGATATCTAGAATTACAGATCATTCAGGATGAAAGTATCCATGTTCGTTTTAATTAATAATGTCATGTTCAAAAAATCTGCAACAGGTCTGTACCTGAGGTGATTAGGGCCGGAAGAAGTTAAAGATGTATTGAGAGATCTACCTTGACTGCTGGTACGAAGATGGTGACATGCTGAATACTTTTCAAGACGTTGCAATCCTGAATTTTTACCCACAACAGAGACAATGTGTTAAGCGCTTTGAAAGGTCAAGCTTTTCTTGATGATATAAGGTACACAATCTTTTCGTACACAAAAGTAGTACGTAGCATGCATATAGAACTATTATATTATCGCTTGGGCGCAAGATTTTCACACTTAATTTAAAAGGTTGGACCTAATTCATCTTGGTAAATGATAAATTATGTCTTCCATTTTGAATCAAGTTGTGAACTAGGGTTGTAGCATTGAACATGTTACCAAAAGGACACATAATTGTGACATTTGTACATGTCATCATCAATCATCACTTGTTTATAACATTGTTACATGTTATCTTTACAAAATTGGTCATAACATTGTTACATGTTATCTTTACAAAATTGGTCATAACATTGTTACATGTTATCTTTACAAAGTTGGTTATAACATTTATATGTTATCATAGATCATTTGGTTACAACATTGTTGCATGTTATCTTGACCTAAAAAAGCCCATGGCATATTCATAATCCAACGATTACACAAGATGTCAACAAAAGCCAAAGCACTAACAGGCTTTTAAGATACCATTAAGATAAACAAAGCTTAAGATGTTGGACCAACCCAACACCTTTAAAAAATGTATTGACTCTTATGAGCCCATTACAAACCAAAAATAAAGATGTCTTGGGGACACACCCCCATTCAAAACCAAATTTGTATGCCAACAAAGGCATGACGAATAAAAGTACAAACATAATTGTTTTTGAGGACATCCCCCTCATCAAACCAAAGATATAAAAATAAAAGTTGTTTTTTCAGATTTCTGCAGCAGGTACATTGGCTACTTCACCTTCCTTCTTGCCCTCTTCTTTTGCTTCACCTTAGTCAGTCACCTTGACTCCATACATCTTGGAATTCACTTCACTCACATCAGAAACTTCACCGAGGTATGCATTCAACATAGCCACCTCATCTTCGATCCTCCAGTTGATATGCTGCCCCAATGTCAAATTCCTTCATCATTTCGATTCTACTCTCCATCACATACTTAGTAGCATCCGTCATAAACTTTTCTTTTGCTCCATCTAGCTCTTAAGAGCCCTCATATCAGGAAGACACCACCTTTATCATGCCAGAGGGGATTATTGTTACATCGCAATGCCATTCGGGTTGAAGAATGCAGGTGCAACTTATTAAAGACTGGTGAACAAGATGTTCAAAGATCAACTTGGATAAACTATGGAGGTTTACATCGACAATATGGTGGTGAAATCGAAGCACATTGAAGATCATGTTGAGCATCTTAAAGAGGCATTTGACATCTTGGAAGCCTTCACCATGAAGCTTAATCCCTCGAAATGAAATTTTAGAGTTAGAGCTGGAAAGTTGATTGGCTATATGGTGACCAAGAGGGTCATAGAAGCAAGCCCAAAACAGATCAAAGCTATTACCAACTTGGAGTCACCCAGAACTGTTAAGGACGTGCAGAGGCATACAGGCAGGGTTTGCAACTCTTAACTGGTTTATCTCTAAATCATTTGACAAATGCAAGTTGTTCTACGAGGTGCTCATAAAGAACAAGTTGTTTCAGTGGATAGATGAACATGAAGCAGCCTTCATCCAAATTAAAGAGTACCTCGCATCTCCACCACTATTGTCCAAACCAGAGCAAGGCGAACCTCTACTCTTATATCTTACGGTATCTAAAAATTCTGTTAGCGCAGTCTTGGCTAGGGAATAAAATGGTACACAACATCCTGTCTACTACGTAAGTAAGTCTATGCTTGATGCAGAAATCAGGTATTCCCATCTTGAGAAATTAATACTTGCTTTATTTACTGCTTCTACTAAATTACGTCATTATTTCAAAACTCATGCTATTACTGTCAAGACTAACTATCCTATCATGAATGTTATGAGAAAACCTGAGATGTCAGGCAGGATGGCCAAATGGTCAGTACAACTGAGTACTTATGATATACACTATGAAGCTAGGACTACAATCAAGTCACAAGCTTTAGCAGATTTTGTAGCAGATTTCAGTCCCAATTTACAGTCTGAGGTTGAACTTGAGGTCCAAAAACTTGAAGGCATTGGCTCTCCTAGTATAAGTACCCCAATCTGGATAACTCACACAAACGCAGTCTCGAATACCCGTAGCCTTCAGAATTCCAAAAAACCACCAACCAAACCAGGGGGGCCTTTCTGGGATAAAAAAGTACAAAAGGACTTTTAAGGAATTTTGAAAAATATGGAAATGGTGGCTTGTGTCGTGCGACACACTTTGCCCCCAGACATAATTATTACAAAATCCTCTTAAAGTCCACAATATTCCCCTAAATCCAGGAAAATCAAAAAAATGGTAATGGCATACTGTGTAGCGCGACATAGTTAGCCAGAATCTGGACCCTATAAATAGAGGGTTCCCCCCTCATATTTTTCACACCTCCTCTTCTCTCCCTCTCCCCCAGCCTTCAGGCAGCCTTCTAAGACCCTTCAGGCAATCCCGGTCCCTTTCGGTTCCCTTCGGGGCATTCCGAGGCCCCTCGTGGTACTCCGAAGCCCTGCCGAGCACTGCCGAGCGCTCCCGAGACGCTCCCGAGCTGCCTTGAGGCATCTCGAAGCCTTGCCGATCCATCCCGAAGCCTTGCCAATCCATCCCGTGGCATTCCAGTCCATCCCGAGAAATCCTAGCCCTTTTCGAGCACAATCGACGATCCCAACGCATGACGAAACTCTGCCCGAGTACACACCTGACAATCCCGAGACACGCAGAAGCTCTGTCCGCAGACACCGGCACATTCCGAAAGCAATCCCGGTCCATTTTGGGGCACTATTCACACTCAAACACTATTCCCAAGCGGAAGACAGACACGAACCAACATTGGTAAGGCTTCCTTCCAACACTATTTCAATACATTTCAATACATAGCGTGCAATGTAGACATTATATACAACATGCATTTTTAAAAGCACATACACACACACACTAAAGAAAGAAGGGTTACCGAAAGACTCATTTTTACGAGGCGACTCGGGTGCACTCTACTATGCCCTTCCCGAGGAGTAATCTGACCTCCGAACAAAAAATCTCATCACACAACAACAGTTTTAAACTAAGCCATTTTTTCAATGTTTTGGGCTAAATCAACACGGCGTGGCAACTCTACAATTGAAAAACGCAGCGAGACACCTCCCGACCAAGCGCGAGATGCCCAGGCCCGCGCGCGAGCCGGATCCGGGTAATTTCAGTTGGCGACTCTGCTGGGGATTTTTTTGATTTAAAACTTTTAAACAAAAAACAAAATATTTTTAAAACGATGATGAGGGTCAAACTTTCATTTTATCCCTTTCTTTAATTGTTGTGTGTGTGCATGTGCTTTACTTTTTATTTACAAAAAAATAAAAATACAAAAAAATGCATCATAATACATCTGTGTACATACATTTAAAATTCTTCAAAAACTTATGTTTTACTCAGAAAAAGAATTTTAGTGAACGCACACTACTCGCACTGCTGCCTCGGTACACCGCACGCTACTCCCACTGCTGCCTCGGTACACCGCACGCTACGCGCACTTGCTGCCTCGGTACACTACACACTACAATCCTAACCCGGGGTGGTCTCAATTGCAGTCCATTTGTCCTTCTTACGCCTCTCGGACGTGCACAGGATCATTCCAAACATCCCATCCTAGCCAGTGTCAACCCTGCACGCTTGTGTCACACTCTGTCCAGACTCGGTTGGTTTTTACCCAGTCCGTGTCATAAAGCCTGGATACATATCCCATGCCTGCCATTTTTCTGAGCCGAAGCTCGAAACTCAAGATCCCTTGCACAAGCAAGACAATGAAAGGTCATGCTAAAATCTTGACCGGATCTTGATTTCCGAAGCTACGCCTAGACGATGCTCCGTCCCGGATATACATCCATGCCCACATGACACCATGTCATCAAGCCTTTAATACGTCAGCCATGACTATATGACCTAGCCAACGCCTAACGTCACAGATCCCTTGCGCAAGCAAGGTAAAGAGAGCTCATGCCAAACTTTCGACCAGATTTTGACTCAGGCGCCGGCTCGGCTCACTATTCACATGGCCAACGCGTTAAAACGAACATGACAAGCTCGATCCTTAGGTTCGATTTTTCTTTTAGGCCGGTGGAAACCACTTGCCCTATAGGACCCTCGCCCGGGGCTGTCCACCCCGGGATGTCGAAATATAGGTGCAAAACGAGGGGCTTATAGTCGCACATATGGCCTCCACTGACCCAGGATCTAGCATAGTTGCGAAAAAGAAGAGCAATCTTTTCCAACCAACTTAGGATTCTGAGAAAAGGCCTTCCCATGTCTAAACCTTACCCGTCACCCCCTCAAGCGAACCGAGAGTGGTTGAGAGTACCCGGGAGCTGCCTTTTCAGTATCGAAGTTACAAGGTCCGACAGCCCTTCCGGTTCAGCGGTCCGAACAGTATGCTATTCCCCCATGGCGGGATCAACAGATAACAGTGAGGGAAACGGAACCCCGCCACTGAGAAACCTCCAGACAATGGAAGAGGTGCTGGGAGCCTTTGAAACTCTCAAGAAGCGCCAGGAAGAGCAGCAAGCCTGGATCGTAGACACCATGCGCCACCGCGGAGCCGTGGCCGTTCCCCAAACAGATGGGACTTTCATTCTCATAGAAGACGAAGAAATACCGGCTCCCCCAGTCTCTCAAAGATACCAGCAGGTCCCACCTCCACCAAGCTACGAGATCCCAGCAATGCAAAGCAGCTCTCGCTCAAAGCTTCACTCGGGCATCTGTTAAGCAGCTCTGATCTGCCCGCCTCAGCACAGCCAATTTCTTGGCCGTGCGCCCCAAGATAAATATCAACAGCACACGTACGTGCCTGAAATCCCAATGTTTACCCCAGATAGACATCCCAAGCGGATATCCCGACATTTCAAACCTACCACCCGCTGGTCTGCCATTTGGGGCTAATGAAACATTTCCCCAATTCCCAAACACAACCCTTAGCGGTTCGGGCAACCACGCCCTTAATTTCAACAATCTGGGATGCGGGATGGTGTACACTCAACTACCTCCTCAAGACTCCTGAATGGCGATCCCATCAGCCAATCCACCTCCATCTTTAGTTTCCATCCCTGAAAACAGCAATCTGCCTCAGCCTACTTACCCTCACATGGCTTGGTTAGTCGAACAAATGAAGGACATGCAAGGCAAACTGGCCAACTCTCGGAAGGACTCCCTCATGCCCACTGATCCGAACAAGGTGGTTCCGCTTCCTCCGAAATTCAGAATGCCGGAAATGGAAAAGTTTGACGATACAGAATGCCCAAAAACCCACATCGACACCTATGTCTTGGGTATGAGATCCAAAGGGGCAACCCCTCAACAAATGGCGGATCACTTTCAACATTCCCTCAAATCCACGGCGTTAAGGTGGTTCCTCAATGTAAAGGCAGAAAACCGCTCCACGTGGGACCAAATCAGTGAAATCTTCCTGGAGAAGTACCGCACCAACCTTGAGTAGGAAACAAACCGCCATGATCTGCAGGCCACCGAACAAAAGGATGATGAACCGGTAGGTGAGTTCTACAAAAGATGGAACTGGAAGCGAAGCGAGATAATGGATCCGCTTTCCAAAGAAGAGCAAATGGACATCTTCCATTCCTGCCTCAAACCATCTCTAAGGACCTTGATCAGCCATCACTTCTATCCAGACTTCCGTGCCATGGTCAACACCGGAACCAAGTTCGAAAAGACCTTGAGTCTCCAGAAGACAACATCAACTCCTGCTTCGTCCTATCGCTATCGGACAAACTTGTCAAATCCAGCACCCGTCCCAAATAAAGGAAAGGAAGTAGCTGGAACAGTCCAATACTTCCAGAACGAAGCTCAAGTAAACCGCGATCAAGCACCCCTGAGGAACAACAATTCCCCTCGCATACCACAGTTCTAGCATTTTGACAACCTCGAAATGCCTCTAGGCCAAGTATTCGAAGCACTGGTAAAGCGGAATCTCCTCAAGCCTCTCGAGAATTTCTAACCAAAGACTCTCAATCCCAACATGGATATGAGCAAGCACTACGCCTTCCACAACTACCCCGGTCACACCACCGACAATTGCTTCGTGCTGAAGCAAGTGGTCTAGGGGCTAATCGAAGAAGGAAAGTTGGAACACCCTCGTGGCACCAATACAATCGGAAATCCGTTCCCCCGAAATGACAGGGTGAACATGATAGCCTTCAGCGAGACTCCAGGCAAGAGTAGGCCTCCTGCAATCTCCGAAACTGTCAACATGCTATCCCGCTATGACTGGGTATGCGAAACCAGAGTCAAACGCTCCCGTGATCGGGAATCCTGACAAGAAAACCCAAGGATGATTGTCTCCCTATGATCCCTGCCGCGATCTAGACACACCTATGGATAGACCGAACGCTCCCCGAAGGAGACTGAATCAAACAGCAGCACCGGAAGTGGTCTAACCTTCATAAACGCAGACTTACCGATATGTGAAAACAGACACAACGAGGCCCTCCTCATCCTCATAAAGATAGAGAGGTTCTACCTCCCAAACGTCTTTGTCGACAATGGCTCCGCTGTCAACATCATTGCCTTGCACACAATAAAATGACTCCACATCGATCGCTCCATGATGAGACCTTCACCTCGTATAATCCGAGCTAAAGACTCCACTCCATGCCCTATCGTAGGAGTAATCGATCTGAGGATCCAATTCTACGAACAAATGGAGTCGGTAGAATTCCAAGTTGTGGAAATCAATTCAACCTTCTCTGCCCTACTGGGACGACCTTGGCTGCACCAGATGAAAGCGGTATAATCTTGTTAGGCCCAATTGGCAAGGAAATAGGCTAGAGGGGGGGGTGAATAGCCTTTTTACAAATTTTAATTGAAAATATCTTAATGGTCAAAGTCACTATTCAGAATGTTGTAAGATAATCAGTAACCACAGCGGAATATGTGTGACATAGTTTGAACTCACACAAAATCAGCAAGAAGTTGTTCAAAGCTTGATTTTAACACAAGGTATTTATTTAAACCGTTTATGCAGTGCAACTTGTTTGGTTTAAGGAAATACTTATGATTCAGCAGGATGAACTGTTCTGATTTGTAATGGTGAACGACTAGCAAGATGTAAGTAAAGTAAAGACAAGGACACAGTATTTGGAGAGGTTCACAGCGTGAATGCTGCTACGTCCTCTACTAAGATTGGTCAGATCTTGGATTTTGAGAGAAGTTTACTATCAGTATGTCCTAGTCTATTACAAGTGCGGCCTTGCCGGTTACAAGGATTGAAAACAAAGGATCTACTGATGGATCTTAAGATAAAGAACTGACCAGGTGTTTTTGAGTGGCAAGTTAGACTTATCTCACTCAGGTGTGTGTGTGCTTTCTCAATCAATGCATTCTAATGATTGTCTTGTTGGAGAATGCTTACAAGGTTGAATGAGATGTGCACGAGTGTATGTCCCTAATAATGTCTAATGATTTTCTGAACTTGAAGGCTTGAGCTTCATTGAATGCTTCAAGCACACTCTTCTTCAATGCAACGACCAACCATCTTCAATACAGCAAAGTCTTCTATATATACTTGAGAGAAAGAGAGAGAAGAACTAAGATGCCGTTGAAGGGTAGATTTGGAATAAGGAAATATGGTTGGTAGGTGAGGCTCATTTAATGCCATATCTTTGCAATTAATGCGGGAGATTTGAATAAGACATTTCTGCTTTTGTTCGGTGGGTAATAACCCCTTTGTCCCAACCGGTTACCTGCAGCAAGCAGACAAAGGACAAAGTAGAGCTAAAAGTAGCTCTTAAGTCAGAACAGGCAGAATGGTGTTGGCAGGAAAATGTAACTACTTTTAGCAAAAAAGTACGATGATAGAGATAGAGATGTGACCGTTGTGACTGAGAGTCTGTTTCAAATGAAGGGAGTCATCCCAAATTTAAGTCACCTATCTGCTGAAGTATGTTGCTAAAAAGTGTTAACTCCTGCTGATTACCAGGCAGATCCCACCAGCAGGATAGTAACCTGCAAGGCTTACTGATCTAACAGAGAAGGTATCAGCAAGAGATAAAAAAATAAAATCTAATTAAATTAGGGGTCTCTAACTAGCCATATGATTGGGATTAAGCAATTCTGAGTCCACATATATTTTGATCCAACAATCTCCTCCTAATTGCTTAAGTCCAATCACCTTTAAACAGAATCACTTAAAAGGATATAGATAGATATTAAGATAAAATGTAAGTGATAAGCGTAACGGCAAACTAATAAAGTTCTACTTGAAGGGTTAGATAGATATTAAGCAAGGAACATAAAAACAAAAACCAAATTGTCAACAAAAGTAAGTTTGTCTTTGGGGCTTCATGAGGATATCTATTTCATTGGTTACAAGACGATCAAGGATCGCGGGTTCAACGGCGCGGCAAAGAACGCAGGAATCAGCAACAGACTTGGACTTTTTCTGCTTCTTGGCTTCAACCTTCTCAGCTTTCCTCTTCTTGCTTGCCTTGTAACGCTCCACCAGCACTTCATTTTTCCCTTCCAGCTTGGCAATCTTCAGATTTGCATCAGAAAGCTTGGCTTCAGCAGCAGAGAGCTTGACTTCAAGAATAAAGATCTCTATCTTGGCGGCTTTGAGTTTTAGCTCCAGATCCTTGATGATGTGATCTTGATTGAGATTAGAATCAAGCAGCAGCCGCTGAGTTCTGATGGTGCTGTCTATGAGATCACAAAACTGATCAAATCTCTCTTCACCAACACTTAGATTACTGAGGGTGGCTCTGGCAGGAGAGGGTCTTGGCTTGCTGAGGGCATTGTCAATAAGGGCTGAAAGTCTGGCTGAGACTTTGATTGAGATTCTGTTTGCTAAGCTTACCTCCTCCTGAGTGGACTTAAGCACTAAATCCTTGATTTCCGCAAACTCACCTCGGAAAAACATACCCAAGTCACCAATGTCACCTCTAAGTACAGGCTTATAAGCTTCAGAAAGATGGCCATGCTCATTAGCAAAGTAGCCAAACAAGGTGTAAACAGGTGGAGAATCAGCAGGGACCAAGAAGGTAGAAGGAATGATTGTGCTGACAATCAAAGGAACATCAGCAGATCTTGGAGTAGGTGGAACAACAAGGAGAGGGAAATTGGGATGAATGATGATAGAAAGATCAGCAGAAGTAGGAGAGTCAAGGAACATCTGACCATTATTCTCCAAGGATAGCTTGCTAGCAATCATAAAATTCAGAAATGCTCTCCCATTCAGCAGAATGCGCATGATGCCAAGGCTTAGAATTCTGCCAGTGTCTACTGAATGATCTTGCTGACAGGGTCTGGAGGCATAAAATGGTAAAGTAATGGCCAGGGCATGCTGATAAACCAACTTCCAAACACCAACAGCAGAGTAAGGAGAATACTCAAGAGTTTCAATTACATGATCATTAATCATCAAACGTCTCCTCTTGATTCCATCCGAATAAATGCATACTTCAATTGGAGATTCACCAGTTGGACAAATATCACCACGAATTTGCAAAGAGCCGGTGATTGGTAGAAGGGGGAGAGTTTTGACTTTGGCATGAGAAACAGCAGGGGTTTTCTTCTTGCCATGCTTAATGTCCTTATCCCATTTGAGTAGAATGGGAGTCATGCTGGAAGAGCCTTCAGTAGGAACATAATTTTTGAAAGGATTCTTTACTATCCTTGTACCAGACCTCCACTTAAGTTTCTGATGAGGAGGGAAAAGGGGATTACCAGCAGAGTCCTTTGGAATGGACTTCGAGGTGGTGTACCAGTTTGAGCATATCATCATCCTACAGTTATCAGAAAGTGAGTTATACCATGAGGGAGGTGAGGTATGCTCTTCAACAATAGCAGGAATCTCCTCATAATCTTCTGGATCAATCTCATCAGGACTGTCTTCATCAACAGCAGGCAGAGGATCATCATTGGAAAAGAAATCAGCAATGGCCTGATGAATGAATGCTTGAACAGGATTGCAGACAACAATTGCAGAGAAGGCATTATCAACTTCTTGAGATTGAAGATCAGCAGCAATGTCTGCATCTGTAGTGGCTCCTCCTCCCAAATCAATAGTCTCTTGGAAGGGTTCAGTAGGGACATCAAAGAAAATAGGAGCTTGCTCAGAATTAAGAAAAACTCCTCCTGTAACCACTACAGGAGCATGCTCAGAGGTATCTTTTAGAAGCACAGTGCTGATAAACTATTGGTCATCATCAGAAACAGTTCTGCTGGATTCAATAGGGTCACTTGGAGAATCAGCAGAAGGAACATTATCAGCATTGTCAGAATCAACCTTCTTATCAGAAGAACTACTACTCATTCTCTTCAAAGCTTCTTCAGAATGAGTGATGAGTTCGTGAGTCATCTTCAAAACATTTTCAATCAGCTGAGTAGCAAGAGGACCTCTGGTAAGAGTTTCAGCATCAGAATATTTGAATCCCCAGTCTTCATCATTTTCAGCTCTTCCTTGCTGATAGGGATCATTTTCTTCAAAATCAAACTGAGTCTTATATAAAGAGGCATAAGCAATCCAGACTGAGATGACCATCAAATCTTGTCTTATCCGATCCTGAAAGAGATAAACCTGATTCCAAAGCAGAGGCAGAAGATCAAAGTATCTATTGAAGTTCAGCATCAACACATTCTTCTTTGAAGTTACGGTACTTGGAGAGTGGAGGAAACTTCTCAGCAAAGGTCTCATTCATGTCCAGTCTTGCTCTATCAACATAATCAACTAGGTTTCCAGCAGGGACAGTTTCTTTCTGCTCTTCATGAAACTGGAGAAGTCTTCTGATGAATGGCTGCAGATGGTCAATTGGAAATACCCAGTCACTTGGAGCAATTTTGTTGATCATGGACCAAGGATTGTTGAAGTAGATATGAAATGTAGGGTTCTTGATTGGAGCACATTTTCTGGTTCTGGCTTCGGTGGCTATTCCGGATGAGGCTGTATGCTGAATGTCAGGGAGGTTAGGGTAAGAAAGTAGAAGGGGCTGTAATGGGATCCTCCTCCTCAAATCTTGCTCAATCATTCTTCTTCTATCAGAAATTTCCCTATTGATTTCTTCAGGAGTTTTAGTGACTTTTCTGAAGGTTGGCTTTGGGAGCAATGAGGCATCATCAAGAATGGGTTCAGAAAACAGCACTTTTCTGACTCTGGGATCAGAAGTAGGGATAGGAAAGGATTCATCAACTTTGGCAGAAACAGATTTTGATTTCTTGGAAGGTTTGGCAGTGGATGCAGGCAGTTTTCTCTTCTTTGGTTCAGCAGAGGATGGGGCAGCAGGATTGGAAGCAGATCTCTTGGCTCTAGTAACAGGACCAGCAGCAATGGTGGATGATAAAGCAGGAGCTGAGACAACTGAAGATTTGGACTTAGCAGGGGCTGGAGCTGGTTTCTTGGATTTCTTCTTCTTGACTTTTTCAGCAGCAGGAGCAACAGTTGAACTTTCAGCCGGAGCAGCAACTCTCTCAGCAGGAACAGGGGCTCCATCAGCAGACTGTCTGCTAATTCTCTTCCAATCACCATCACTGTGATGCTTCAACTTAAGTTTGGATATGCTGGTAGCATTGGGATCGGCAAGAACTACAGCAGGGTTTCCTCTAATTATTCTGCTCAGCAACCAATAGTGACAACCTTTGCCAGGGAAATCTTTACATTTCTGTCTATCAGCAGCATACTTCTTGGCTGCTTGGGCAATGACCCTAAAGATAAATCCACACCAATTAAAATTCTTCCTCAGCACAATGGCAGCAAATCCTTCAAACTGAAGATCGGTAACATGGCTATGTGAACCAGATCGGCAAATCAAACATCTGTCAATAATTTCTATCAGGGCAAAATATCTCCTAATATAATGAACCTTGAAGTGTTTGTCTCCACTGAGTCTAGGTCTGGCATTAACACCTCTAATGAGAGTCCAGGCTTCATCCATAACAGAAGCGTCAATAGAATTAGGGCCAGAATTTCCTAGGGTTGGAAAAATAGAGGATATGCTTTCAGGAGTAACTGAGATTGGAACACCAGAAACGGTAGAAGAAATTGCAGAGAAGGATTCTGGGTCATCTTCATCGGAATATTCAACAATGGCATTAGCAAAGAATTCTCTGACCGATTCAATATAGAAGCCAAAATTATCAGAAGGAGCCAGGAAGGGAAGAACAGAAGTATCTGATAAAAGATCCCTGAGAAATTGTCCATCATCTTCATCATCGAAAAAGCTTGGGTCAATGTAACCTCCATAGATATCCTTTTCATTACTCATGATTTCTGCAAAACTCAACAATCAAACGAACTCAAACACAATAAGCCAAAGTTAGAATCAGATGATTGAAATATCAAGATATACGTACCAGATTCCAAGATAAAGAGTTGAGTTAGGGAGTTTTGAGATTTGATGAGAAAGTCGTAGAGAATGCGAAAGGATTTTTGAGAAATGGTTTTTGCTTAAATATGTTATGAAATTAGGAGGGAAAGGTTTGTTTGAAAAGGGTTTTCAAAAAGGCGCAACTGTTCATTTACCTTGGAATATGTTCGGCAGCAATTGTATTTAAAGCGCCGAATTTGAGCGGTTAATCATGATTAAAGATAACTGTTTATGATTTTAAATGATACAGTTTACCTGCGATTTATCACAATATTAATTGGAATAAATCATTTGACACGATTTTCGGAAGTGGAGGTACACACACGTGTCAGAGAGGGGTGTGACCAACTGTCCTTGATTTGATTTGTCTGACAGGGAACTCAGCTTTACATTTATGAGGAGGCTTGCTGATGGGAGACATGAATAGATGGCAACCACAACTAGAGTACCAGCAGAGAAAAAGACATCGGCAAGCTATCGGCAAGTGTAGACACCCCATTCTGAACACATCGGATCATACTTATACCACTCTAAGTCTCGCTTTGAGTCAAGAAGTAGAAATCCACCATTTCGTCATGTTTCGTTAAAGTTTTGACTAACTACCGTTAGTTTGGGACTAAACTGCATACGAGATAACGAGGAAAGGACAAAACTGTCCACAGAGCAATATCTCGCCGCGAGATGGCGTGTCTCGCGCGAGATATCTCCCTCTCGCGGTGCGGGCAGACGGTTCCTCGTCGATTTCAACCTCTTTCCGGGATAAAACTTTATCTCTCCGGCCAACTAATGGGAGAGGAGGTCTAGAACCATCTGATAGGGTTTTAACTCTCCACTTCTTCATATCCAACCTCTACAAATACTTGGTGACTTCCAAGGCTCAAGAGGTCGGAGGTCGAAAATCCCAAACCGCGAATTTACACAACACACACATTTTGTCGTTTTCTTTCCCTGAAAGAATCCCTCAAAATCACCCTAAAACTCACCTCATAGTTTGTTTGTCAACCTTGTTGATAATCAAGCATCAACCTCCAAATCAAGGACCAAGGCGAAGCTCTGTCCGTGTGAAGGGTCGACTCTAAACTTGAGTCGAAACTCTGCCCAAATCACCTCACGCAAGGTAATTCCTAATCTTCCTTCTAATTGATTGTTAGAGTGGTATAAGTCCATAGAACCTAGGATCGGCCTAGAGCCTCTCCAAATCATGGAGACGGTCTCGAAGCAATCGATTCTACATTCCGTTTGACCTCGTCAAATGGACCTTTATTTGTAGTATTTGGATTCGTTTTTACTTCTTCTTTTAAAAAACCTCTCTTTTCTTTAGCAAGATCGATCTCGGATTGGGTGAAATGGATACCTTCTAAACCTACCCATTTCATAACCTAAGCCCCGAACTCAAATCTCTTTCAAATGGGTTTTCTATGTTTCCAATCAAATAATATAGGTGGCGACTCATAAAAATGAAAAGAATCAGAATTTCTTTCTCACAGCGCTACAGTGGCGACTCATTTGGGGCTGAAAATTAAGAGGCTTAAACTTGCGTCAAAATTAAAAGAGGTTTTCAATCTATTTTGTAAAATTCGAATTTTACGTTCTCAGATGGGAGATATCTCGCACGAGATATCATTATCTCGCGCGAGATATGGCTTCGATCTGGTTGTTTTGGTTTCTCTGTTTCGCTCGTAATCCAAGACGAGAGCCGAACATGCAAGGGGATCCCGATTCATTATCTGCGAGTTCCTGCATCTTAAGGCCTCCCTTGAGGTGTAGAACTCGGACCTTTATTTTCCTTAAATAATTGATTATTATTTATGAACTGCGTGTGATTGGGTTTTATTTAATTAAAGTCCGGTCCATTGGGGATTCGGGAGTTGTAAATTAAATTATTTATCTCTCTTTATCTCTCTTTATGTGGAACTACGACGGCCTGAGTCTTCCTAGATTGGGAGAAACGTAGGCAACCACTTGGTGCGGCCACTATCTGTTTTCTCTTTTGACTTTCAAAAAAAAAAAAACTTCCTATTTTACTCTATCACATAGATTGACTATCACACACGCGCACATCATACTATAACTGTCATTGCACTGCATACCCTCTATAAACAGGGACCCACACTAAGGACGGATGACGGTAACCACCTAGTCGCCGGTCTCTCAGAAGTTGGACAATCCCACTCCGCGTATTCAATCCACTTAGATTGTCATATCGCGGGAGCCTAGCCTTCCCGGCCTGCATCGCCACATTCTCATGTAGATTGACTTTTTAGGATCACTCCGTGACCGGTCGGTTTTGACTCGGTGATCTTTTCTTGTTTTTGATCAAAACAAAGCCATGTAAAATTGACAATAAGAAAGGATTCGGAAAAAGTCCCTTCGGAAAAAGTCCCTTCGGATGTCCCTTCAAGAAAAATGTGCATATAATCCTTCAAAAAAAAAAAACAAACAAAAAACAATCTTACATAGCTTTGTTTTACAAAAATCGGATTGATTGCTTAGTCGTTAGGTTCTGATAAAGGCCTTAGAAACCCCTCAAAAACGGACTTTCCGTTCCGACCAAAAATTAGGACTAAATAAAAATCGACTTTCCGTGTGATTATCTCGCGCGGGATTACATATCTCGCACGGGATAATGCTTCTGTTTCTTGAATTTGAGCACGAGCCATTTAAGCACGCTTAGGCTCGTTGGGGCTAGATCACGATATCTGCATATCTTACGTCGGTTTTCCGAAGCTACTCAACTCCAAGACTCCCAACACAATGTCCGACATTGACAACATTAGGGAAATGAGACCTGTCCGAAAACAACCACAAACTTACGGAAGAAGCCAATGATCGCCTAGAAGTGCAAGCTTCCCAAATCCACACTCTCGTGGAAGAAATTCAAGAGCTTAGGGCTGCACTAGCCAACAAAGAAAAGAAGAAGAAAAATGATTCTTCCTCCGGAGAAGAGGAGGCATACACCAAAAGGGCCAAGGGTCGCCGCAAAAGCAAAGGCAAGAAAAAGAGGTACGAGTCTAGCTCATCATCTTCCTCATCCGACAATGAAAGCTACACATCCAAGAAAGAAAGCAAGGGGGAAAGCAAGAATGAACCCCTTACCATGGCCATGCTAGAAAAGAAACTTGCATCCCTTGATGTGAGTAAGGGAGCCTCGCTCTCTATTGATTACGATACCCTTCGTCGAGTCCATGTCAAAGCTTCCTAGAAAGTACAAGACACCCGACATTGCAAAATTCAATGGCACCACCTGTCCCAAATCACATTTGGAGACCTACTCTTGGGCCATGCTACCTATGGGTGTTGATGAGAATCACATTAGCCCAATGCTTTCCCCAAACTCTCGATGGTCTTTGCAAGAGATTGGTATATGACCCTTCTACTCTCTACGAGACTCGGCGGCCACTCGCTAGTTGTACTTTCCAAAAGCAATACGAGGACAACTCCACTTATCGCACCACTAGAAGGGATCTTGAGCAAACCAAGCAGCTTCCAAACGAGTCCTTCACAGATTTTGTTAAAAGGTGGAGAACCAAGCTAACCGAAATTGTTGATAGGCCCAGCCTAGACGAGCAAATTCACATCCTCATACAATGCCTTAGAGAGGAATATCCAAGACAAGCTAGCCGGAAACTATTTTCCTAGCTTCGCCGAACTTCACAAGTCGGGCATACGGTTAGATGACCTCATCAAACAGAAAAGGGAAGCCAAGAAAGAAAGTGGATTCCGTTACAACAAGAGCTCTTCTTCCTCCTCCAATCCTAAGGATACGTCTGTCAACGCCATTGTCTTCAACCATCCCGGAAATGGTAAATACTCTGCAGTACCTCCACCACAAAAGAAGAAGAAAGATAGACATTATGACAAGCTTGAAGGAATCACTCAAGAAGAACTCTTTGAAGTGCTTGTCAAGAACGGGAAAATCAAACCAAGAGAAGGTGGACCTCCAGAGAAAGATCTTCCTGCCAACCATGCTCATCACCTCTTCTGCAAGTACCACAACTTCACCAGTCACGACACCAACTCTTGCTTCCACTTGAAAGACGTCATCCAAGATTTGTTTGACGATAAAGAGATAGGGTTACCAAATGTTGTTACTAATCCTTTGCCAAACAATGAGGTCAATTTAATAGAGATAGAAAGTAGCCGAGGACCCTACTCGTCTAGCCACAATTGTGGACGAGAGCCCTCTTGAATTTAATGAATCTTCTTTACGTTATATGATGTCTTGGGAGGAAATCTTAGAACAAAAGGGAAAAGGGTCTAAAGCAGTCAACCTACTCACACGATCCGGTCGTGTGATCATCAACAAAGACCCAAGGGATGAAAATCCTCCAAAACAAACTAAAGCCTCATCGCCAAGTGAGCCAGGAGGACCCTCTCTTAACTCAATTGAAAAAGACACAAGCAAATATCTCGGTTTGGGATCTCATAGGAGCATCTCACAAGCAGTGAGATGTTGAAAAAGGCATTGGCTCAAATGACCATTTCCTCGAAGCAACACCCGAAGAGCTCACTCAAATGATTGGCCAAGTGCGGTTTGGCAACGTCATCACTTTCGGCGACTTGGACCTCCCATCCTATGGGAACAATCATCATGAGGCCCTTTACATAAGCTGCTAAGGTGAATGGGTACCGAATGCCACGCATTTTGGTCGACAATGGTTACGCAATCAATGTCCTCCCGAAGAAAGCCTTATCATCATTAGGCCTCACCCACAAAGACCTCAAGCCATCAGGGCATCTTGTAAGGGGGTACGATTGTCTTGCTAGAACCGCTGCAGGATCGGTTGTAATACTGTAGAAATGGGGCAAGTCACTATGAGCATCGAATTTCAAGTCATCGACATCCAGGCATCCTTCAACTTGCTTTGCTTGGTCGCCCTTGGCTACACGACATAGGGGGTGTGCCCTCCTCCACTGCACCAATGCATCAAGTTCGAGACACGACAACACGATAGTCACCATACACGGAGAGATGGTCACTGCTAGTCCTATCCTCGAAGTACAACATAGCACTTCGATTTCTGTTCGGTGGTTTTGAGATCGAGAAAGAAAGCCTTTGTGAATGTCATAGACACTTACAACGAGAACGACTACTCAAAGGAACTTAGGTTTTCCGGAAGCCTTCTGTGCGGAGAATGATGCTAGCAAAAGGGTACTTTCTGGATTGGGGCTTGGAAAGCACTTACAAGGAATAACGGAACCACCACCGGTCCCAGCCTCACACAAAGCATGGACTAGGATACGACATCTCCATCCACGATGAAGATGACGTAGGAAGAGTGGGGTTTCACTCAAATCAAGTGGGAAGGAACCTCGTACAAAGGCTGCAATGACCTAAACTCCAAGGATTGCAACCTCAAACCATATCGAAGGACACTCAATGGCTACTTTGTTCGAGAAGGGGAAAGTATTCCCTACTTTATCTTTTGAGAACCATGGGTGATGATAAAGGAAAGCGCCAACCGGGCTTTGAAATCTTCAGCGGCTGCGATGCTTCTCAGATGAAACGAGAATCCGTCCCAGCTGATCCCTAATGATTTGTGGGGCACGAAGAGAAATGACAAGCGAATGGGACTTTGTGTTGGGAGAAGACATCTTTGCGACAGTTCCAAGACTGTCTTAGGTTAGAAGACGGCGAGATTCATGCAATATCCAAGGGGACGCTCCAACTACCGACTACACAAGACTAATACGAAATGTGATGAGCCAATTCTAAGCGGCACGTCACTTGGGAGGACTGATTGTTGATGAAGACTTCATGATCAAAGAGCTTGGTTGCACTCCCCACCCTCGCGGGAAGATAGGCCCTACAACTTTTACATTAGAAGCGAGGCTCCACCTCAGATGAACTCACTCAAGAGGAAATCGAGGCGGTGGCTGAACATGTATTCCCTTACTTCCTTAATGAAAACTTTGATCTTTCAGTACCACGAGATTGCTAACATCGTAAATGATGAATTAACTAATAATAATCAATATAACGAACACGTTAATAATGAATCATACGATGAGATAGATCAAGATAACGAACAAATCTTAAAAGAATTAGCTAAGCAAGTAGGTCGTTGTGGAAAGAATGGCCTGTTGACGACGAGGAAATGCAAACGGTTAATCTTGGGACGACGGAAGACCCCGAGAGAAACAAAGATCGGCGGCTTCTTTAAGGGGAAGACGAGAGAAACCTTGACCCGGCTCCTCGGAGAATATGTCGACGTATTCGCTTGGTCCTACTGAGATATGCAGGTTGAATCGATCGGTTGTAGAACACAAGATACCACTTGCTACCCAACGCCAAGCCGGTCAAGCGAAACTACGCGAGAATCAAGCCGGAATGGTCAATGCAAGTGAAAGAAGAAATCATGAAACTCTTGAATGTAGGGTTCATCAAAGTGATTGAATATCAGGAATGGTTAGCAAACACGGTGCAAGTAGCCAAGTCGAACGGGAAAATACGAGTACGTGTTGATTTCGGAGAGACTTGAACAAGGCATCCCCTAAAGATGACTTCCCACTACCAAACATAGACATGTTGAGTCGATGCCACGGCGGCGTACGAGGTCCGCTCATTCGTCGACGGGTTCGCGGGTATAACCAAATCCTCATGGCGAGAAGAGGACCGGCACAAAACGGCATTCACCACACCTTGGGAACGTTACGCTACACGGTCATGCCGTTTGGCCTCAAGAACAGCTGGGGCTACCTATCGAAGAGCGATCACGACACTATTCCACGACATGATCCATAAAGAAATAGAGGTGTATGTGGACGACATGATTATCCACTCGAAGGGACGGATGGCCAACACTTGAGAGATCTCGAGAAAATTCTTCAATCGGCGAGACGGCACAAAATGAGACTTCAACCCCGCCAAATGCTCATTCGGAGTAGTCAAAGGGAAAGTCTTGGGATACATGGTCACGAACGCGGCATAGAAGCGAGATCCCGCCAAGATAAAGGCCATTACGAGACATGCCTCCACCCGGGACACGAAAGAAGTAAAAAAAGGGATTCATGGGCGAGACTCCAATATATCGGTCGATTCATTAATCAGCGACTACAATGTGCGACCCCATCTTTAAGGTTTGCTTAAGAAAAACGCACCTCAAGAGTGGACCGAAGAATGTCAAGAAGCATTCGAGGAAGTTAAGCACTACTTGACTTCCCCACCTATCCTGGTTCCACCACACAAGGAGAAGCCCTTGAAGTTGTACCTCACGATCACGGACAACGCATTAGGGGCTATGCTTGCTCAAGAACGGCCCGGCTTCGCACACGAGAAAATGCCATCTACTTTGTCGGCCGCGAGATTCCAAGGCGGTGAAATCAACTACTCTCCACTCGACAAGTCATGCGGCTGCTCTCGTCTGGGTATCACAAAGGCTAAAGCACTATATGGAAGCCTTTCCGGTCCGTCTCATCGCAAAGATGGATCCCTTTGAAATATATCCTAGACAAATCAAATTTGTCTTCGAGACTAGCCAAATGGTACTTCATGCTCGCGGGGTATGATATCACTTACGTCACTCGAAATCCGTCGGAGGGAGTGTATTCGCAGATCAGTTGGCCGAATTTCCTTGCGACGAAGTGAAGGGGAAGACCCGCGATTCACGATGAGGACATTCTAAGCATAGAAGAAAATAAGTGGCAATTATTTTTCGATGGCGCAGCCAACAAGAGAGGGTTTGGCATCGGAATGTTATTGGTAGACCCTAACGACATCTACACTCCACTAGCGATGCGTCTTGACTTTGACGCCACCAACAATACCGCGAGAATACGAGGCTTGCATAGCGGGGCTTGAGGCAGCCCTAGAGCGCAACGTGGCCGAACTCGAGGTATTCGGGGATTCCCAATTGATCATCAATCGAGACATTGAAGAAGTGGAGGGTCCAAGATCCAACCCTTCAAAGATACGGTGCCCACCTCCAAGAATTGGCGCAACAATTTCAAGATGTCTCATTCCACTATCTCCCAGAGACAAAAATCGGTTTGCGGACGCATTAGCCACACTTGCTTCTTTGGTCGAAATCCCTAAAGGAAGCGGTTAAACCCTTCAAGATAACACGGCGTGCAACTCACGCATCTTTGCGCCGTTATAGATCTTCACGGCTGCAAAGACAAATGGTTATCCAAAGGTGCATTGTTGAAAACTCCGAAGGAAACCATGGTACCACGACATTTGGTATTTCATCCTAGATGGAACCATACCACACTGAGACAGGACACGAAGACTCGGATCGCCCTTAAGAGGTTGGGCGCCAATTACGTCATCAGCTTTGCGGCCGTTTATTCAAGAAACATTCCCAAGGAAACCTCCTTTGCGCCACCGAGGAAGAGGCCCGGAAATAATGGACCATGTTCATCAAGGCATATGTGGAACCCACATGAGCGGAAACATGCTCGCCAAAAAGATCATCGAGACAAGGGTACTTTTGGGCGACCATGGAAGCCGTACCAAAATGGTCAAGAAGTGCCACAAGTGTCGGATACACGCCAATCTTCGGCATGCACCGCCTTCCTTGCTTTGTACCCAATGACTTCACCTTGGCCGTTCTCTACATGGGGAATAGACGTGATTGGAAAGATCACACCGCGAGGAGCCAACGGACACTGTTTCGTCCTAGTAGCCATCGACTATTTCACTAAATGGGTCGAGGCCGCCTCCTACAAAGTTACGAATGCCGAGAAAGGTTGCGAGAATTCATCAAGCACAACATCATCTGCCGATATGGGGTTCCACAAGAGATGATATCCGATAATGGGTCACACTTCGAAAAGGAAACCGATCGCCTGCGGCCAGAGTACAAAATCACGAGACACAAGTCGTCTCCTTATAGGCCTCAAACAAACGGAGCGGTTGAAGCCGCGAACAAAACAATCGAGACTATCATCGGAAAAACGGCGATCCTTTGGAAAAGAGCGGCCCGACAAGCTACCATTCACACTATGGGGTACCGCACTTGATCCGAACGGCTACGGGAGAAACTCCTACGCCCTCACATTCGGGATGGAGGCTGTCTTACCGATAGAATTGGAAATACCATCACTAAGGGTTCTCCTAGAAAACCAAGTGAATGAAGTCGGCGGCTAGAAAGCGGATACGAAGAGCTAGCCCTATTGGACGAAAGAAGGTTGAAAGCGGCCGAACACACTCAAGCTTACCAAAGAAGAATGGCAAGAGCTTTCAACAAAAGGTCAAGACAAGGAACATCGAGTAGGCGACTGGTGCTCCGTGAGCATCGTCCGGACCTTTCAACCCGTTAGGCAAGTGGGGACCAAGGTGGATAGGACCCTACATTGTGAAGAAGATATTCTGCAGGGGAGCCCTTGGTGGTAGACTTAGACGGAGATCAACTACCGAAGCCGGTCAACATGGACAAGCTCAAGAAGTACTTCGCGTGACTTGGCCTCCTTAAAAGAAATCGCTCGCTAGGTTGAAAATCCCGGAAAGGAAAACTTAGGCAAAAAATTAGAGCTAGCACAAGAAAAGAAGCCCGCTAGATTGAAAACCCGAAGGGGCGGTCTAGGCAAAAGAAAGGGTGTGCATAAAAAAAAAAAAAAAAAAAAAAAAAAAGAAGAAGGGGCCTTATCTCGCGAGATTACTCCACGGCACGGAGCCATATTTTGTCCTTTTCTCAAAAATGAACTACGTTGGACTGAGCCTCTTGTTTAATTCTTGTAAAGAGGAACGTGGCGGCCTTCGGGTTCGGTCTAATCAAATAAATAAATCAAAGTTGTCCCTTTTATTAATCGAATGCGTTTCATTAATGACAATAGGGAAATCCTAACCACAACGACTAATTTGCTAAGCTAACAAACTTGAAAAAAATAATACTAATAAAGCGAAACAATTGATCTATCAAAGCAATCTCTTGGTACTCCTAAAGATCTAGCCTTTCATTAACTTGGTTGGCCGGCGGACATGGTCTCCACCGTCGTCGTGATCCTCCTTGCGCTTTGAGCCTCTCAGCGAACATCCTCGAGACGGTCAAAAACGAGTCGAGACGATCAAAACAGATTCCGACAATCTCTTGAAGACATGAGGCCTATCCAAAGCTTGCGTCTTTCCGAGGCATTCCCTTGCCTCGCCTCTCGTACCAATCCCCATCAAGAAAATCCTGAGTTGGATCGGTTCGCACATTAGCGGGATCGGGCGAGCCTCGCTCCTTCGCAAGATCTTGCTAGCTACAAAAGAATCTCTTAGCGGTGAAAGCCGCAAATCATCAATCTTCTCTGCACTAGGATGACCGGTATGGAGGAACCAATCCAAATATTTGTCGAGACGGGAAGATGCTTGCATTAAAAGTCCGAAGGTTCGACAGCGGTCCCGATTAGTTCCTTCACCCCATGCTTGAGCTAGCACTGCGCAAACTCTACACCAATATAAGACACTACACGAGAAGCTCCTTCGAAAAGATAAGTGTCCTGGCTGGCGACCAAGCGACGGAGCACCCGCTTGGGAAAGTAAAAGGAGGAATCTCGCAAACCCGGAAGAACAACCTGTCAAAACCCTTGGTATTGGCAACATACTTGTTCAACCTCCAATAAGGTGGACACCGAGAGAATATCGGCGGTTTCGGTCTTCGCAATCAACTCGGCCCATTCATCCGAAAGATCTTTGATCAACAACTTTCGCGTATGATATGTAAAGGAGAATATTCCAACGGGGGACCTATCAACTTGAGATGCTCCACTAAGCGAAATAGTCAACGGAGGGGACTCCGCTTGAGTCATGACGCCTTGATCCTATGCGGCTCATCAAGACCATGAAGGGTCTCACCCAAGATTAGCGGAATAATGTTCCTAGAACGTTTCCTAGCACAACGAACAACTTCCACCGGTTGGGAATCGACCAAGCCGTCCACTGCACGTAAACAAAACATCTCAGAAAGAGAAAGAGCCGAGAAAGTTCCGCTTATGGACATGAAAAGCATCATCATCGGAATCACCGGCGAAGCGTCCGGAAAGAAGAGCAATCAACCCACTTGCGGTGAACCAACCCATAGCAAGTATCGAGGGGATCCTAACAATTCGTTCAAAGCCTCCGAATGATTCCTATGATACTTAGGAACGACAATCTCACCGATCAAAGGCATATCCAAGATAATGGCGAATTCCTCCACGGTAGGCACCATCTCATTCAAAGAAAAATTGAAAAGATGAATAGAGGGATCCCAAAATCGAGCGGCACCACTGCAATAACTTCCAATCCGGTTGGAGGTTCTTCAAAATGAAAAGAATTCTAAATTCGAATTCTGCGATAAACTTATTGCGAGACCGGTTGCGAAACGACCTTACAAAATCCCTTGATGCTTGCTTGAAAGAGGCAATCACTTCAGGGGACAAAGAAAAATCATCGACAATCATGGACGTTGGGGCAATCTCCTTGGAAGCCATGGATCACAGGGTTGAAGAAGAAGACAAGAGTTTCACCCTAACGAGGATATCTCTAGAGTTTGAAAGGCTAGAATAAGTTATGCGGCCGGACTACGGGGTGATTTTATAGGGAAAAGCTGTCAAAATCCTGTTCGAAAAAGGAAGAGATTTACACAGGGTAGCGTGTCTCGTGCGAGACACCTTATCTCGCGCGAGATATACCTACGGCAAAGCAACAGCAGTTCTACTCAAACAGCAATCTAGCCCAGACTTGACGAAGCAAGTCTCGAAAAACCTGCGTGTAGAATTCATAACATGCAATAAAACACCATATTCTGGCTCAAAATTGCGGCCTAACGGCCATTCCATTTCCGAAAACATGGAAAGTCGAGAAATTTAATTAACTAACTAATTAGACCTAGGATTAGGGATTAAGAAAAACCATTGTTTGTGCTACCTATGTGTTCCTAACGGGTACCGAGAAAAGAAAGAAAAAAATTATGCAGGCCCTTGCGGCCAATATGTACGAGATAATCGAGATAAAGAAAAGGGAGGGGATCACGCCATCAAGTCGCTCGAGCCGCCGGCACCTCCGCCATCACCACCGGGGGCTACCATCCCTCCTCGACCTCTTGGCTCCGCAAGTAGGGGTCATAGCCGAGGCCACCGTCGAGGCCGCCGAAGAAGCCTTACTGGAACGGCCTCTCGGACGGGTCCGACACCAAAGCCATCAACCCGGCCATCTTGGTCGCTCCACGGTTGTAATCGGCGCGGATATGGTGACTGACAATCAAAGAAAAGAAGATGCTCGAGATGAAGTCGGACATATACACTTATATGGACGAATACGAAAACGAAACATACCGAAGAGACATCGGCGGGAGGCGGTAACCCTCGGGAATCGATCGGGAGACGGGATGTGCCCCATCATCGGCATGCTCCCCATCATATACGTGTAGCTCGGAGGGCCGTAGTGCAGGGCAAAAGGCGAGAGAACCGGTAGCTGAGAGGAAGTGCTAGGGGCTGAAGAACTGAAGCGAAGCGAGGCGGAGCCACGAGCATGTGATCGCCTATCCCCCACCGGGAGGGGACCCATCAACCGAGGCGAAACTCCGCATAAGAAGCCCGGGGATCACGCAAGCCGTCGCTGCATCACCCACCAAAAGACTAGCATAATCATCCTCGGAATAGAGTGGGTGGGATACATCGACCTCGGCGGATCCGCCGGCACCTGTATGATAGTCTACCCCGGCCATCTTTGTGGGAAGACCCGCTCACCGAGATACATGGTATCTCCCTCCAAAGATGCCGGCATCCTCTGCATCCCGGTAGCATCCCAAGCACGATGCACCTCTCGCTCTAACGGGGTCGAGGATATAGGCCCGGCCTCTCATACTCGAAGGTGTCGGCATGGCCCGTGCCTCCGCCACCGTCAAAGTCCAATCCTGGTCCTCCTCCTCATCAACGGTCCGATTCGGGTGGCTCCACCTCGATATCCGGAAACAAAGGGGCCCGGCTCTCCAACTCAAACCTATACGACCCAAGGACGGTGTAGCCCCATATACGCACAAGAAAACGGAGCAGATTCGGTAAGGGAACACGAGATAGAGCATACGGACGAAAACGAAACGAGAATCAAAGAGCATACCTCCCAGGCATAAGAATACTCCGACAGAGTATCCTTGGTATGCCTACACGCCTCATCCATGGCGCGGTAGCGAAGGCCGATCCGGCGAGCCCCAGTCATAGCCGCTCACTCATCCAGATCAACCAACAAACGTAACAGAGAAAGACGGGCCGTAGAAGAATGGTTCGCAAAAATAGTCTCAGAAAGGATATACCAGAGGGCACCCCTCACCAACCGATCAGTATGCATATTTGGCTTCTCAGCATAATCATCAATCTGACGCCGGAGGGGTGTCAGCTCAGCAGCAAATCCCTTAACCTTGTTAGGGACGAAACCAATCAACTGCCTCCACGCCGCTGGACCCGTAGGCTTGAAATTCGGAAACTTCGGCAGGGGATCGCCAATGAATTCCAATCCCGTGATGGCCAGAAAGTCAGTCGGGGTCATAGTCGCTTCCCCGAAGCGCAAGTGAATGGTGTGGGTAGTGTCCCACCACCTCTCCCGAATAGCCTGGAGAACTTGGGGGGTCCGCCTAATTCCCCTAAGATTGTCAACAAAAGTCAACAAACCCGTTTGGGCCACCCTAGCTCGGACGCCGTCAAGATCCTTGATCTTGTCCCAAACCGCCTTAGCCATTTTCGGACTCCCCCGACAGTTCTTAATTGGCTTATACGACTGCAAAACAGAGGAAAAACAGAGAGGGCAACATTAGAAATCATTCCATGTCAAGAAATCAATGAAATAGAAGAAATTTTTCATTGGGGCATTTCATCGAACACTTGGCGTGCGTACAAGAAAAGCTTGCCCAAGGATGTCAATCATAATCCGAATCAACCTCTCCTACAATCCATGATGTGTAGGAGGCTCATACGCACACAATGCAACAACAAACATCCAAAGAAATGCACAAAATTAAAGCATGCAAGGGGAACCTAGTTCTAAGCACAAACATGAACAAAGGCCATTGAGGGAATTTTGAATTCAAGGGAAAGGGGATTCAAATCAATGCAATACAAGAAACAAGAGGTGAAGATAGAGTTCTTACCAAGCCCTCCCGGACAGCGGTAGAGATGTGGGCGTGCCTATCAAAGGTAAGATCATCGCGAGGGTAATCCTTCCCTAGCAAATAGCTACCCAAAATCGGGTTCCTTTGTTCTTGAGCCATGGATTATGGAGGAAGGAGGGATTGAGAATGGATTAGAGGAGAATCTCCAAGCAAATCCACGAAAAACCACGAAAAGGCGACCTTGGCTCGAGCTAGGGAGGGAAATTTTGAAAAGGATATTTTCAAAATGAGCTAGAGCTGTTGTTTATATGCCCCGACAGTACATATCTCGCGCGGTATATCTTATCCCGCCGCGAGATAAACCTTCTGGAAAAGGACAAAATTGTCCTCGACAATAAGCATCTACGCAACGTCAAAGTTCAAAATTTTGACACATTTACCCTTGGAAATGATAAACTAGCAGGGAAACGTGGAAAAACCGGCACCGCAAGTCACGGAACGAGCCAAACGTGACATGCGCATGATCGCCTGGTACGGCACCAGTCGCCCGAGAACCGAGTGGTCCAAAGATCAACCCAATTCACATGATTCAGAGCCCAGAAAGGTGAATCATCACATTAAAAGCTCGGTCCAACGCCCGAGCAGGTGGATCGTCATCGAAAAGCTCGGTCCAACGCCCAAACGGGTGGATCGTCATCAAAGCTCGGTCCAACGCCCGAACGGGTGGATCGTCCGAACCAAAAGCCCGATTCAACACCCAAACAGTGAATCGTCATCCCCAACGACAAAAGCCCGATTCGGAGCCCGAAGGCGAATCGTCACAAAACCAACGGGACTCGGAAGGGACCGGACGGGTAAGCCTTTGTTTTCTAACATAGTTCCCGCAGGTTCGGAGCCCGCAGGGCGAATCTTCAGACAGGCAGGTATATTCTGAATTGGGTCTTGATTTGATTCCTCAGTATGAATTTACCTTTTCAAAAAATAAAATCTCCTCGATTTTCAAAAAAAAAACATTTTTCAAAATACCTAAAGCAACCTTTTCGTGTTTTGGAGTCGAACTACGTTATGGTCTGATTCTCCGATAGAGATACGTAGGCAGCCGTGCGGCACGACCATCCCGATGTTCAGAATGATGTCTTTTCTATCGTCGACATGACTTCTTTCATAAGACTTGTCGCCGAGGGGCTCTGTAGACACCCCATTCTGAACACATCGGATCATACTTATACCACTCTAAGTCTCGCTTTGAGTCAAGAAGTAGAAATCCACCATTTCGTCATGTTTCGTTAAAGTTTTGACTAACTACCGTTAGTTTGGGACTAAGCGCATACGAGATAACGAGGAAAGGACAAGCTGTCCACAGGAGCAATATCTCGCCGCGAGATGGCGTGTCTCGCGCGAGATATCTCCCTCTGCGGTGCGAGGCGACGGTTCCCTCGTCGATTTCAACCTCTTTCCGGGATAAAACTTTATCTCTCCGGCCAACCAATGGGAGAGGAGGTCTAGGGTTTTAGCTCTCCACTTCTTCATATCCAACCTCTATAAATACTTGGTGACTTCCAAGGCTCAAGAGGTCGGAGGTCGAAAATCCCAAACCGCGAATTTACACAACACACACACATTTTGTCGTTTTCTTTCCACTGAAAGAATCCCTCAAAATCACCCTAAAACTCACCTCATAGTTTGTTTGTCAACCTTGTTGATAATCAAGCATCAACCTCCAAATCAAGGACCAAGGCGAAGCTCTGTCCGTGTGAAGGGTCGACTCTAAACTTGAGTCGAAACTCTGCCCAAATCACCTCACGCAAGGTAATTCCTAATCTTCCTTCTAATTGATTATTAGAGTGGTATAAGTCCATAGAATCTAGGATCGGCCTAGAGCCTCTCCAAATCATGGAGACGGTCTCGAAGCAATCGATTCTACATTCCGTTTGACCTCGTCAAATGGACCTTTATTTGTAGTATTTGGATTCGTTTTTTACTTCTTCTTTTGAAAAACCTCTCTTTTCTTTAGCAAGACCGATCTCCGGATTGGGTGAAATGGATGCCTTCTAAACCTACCCATTTCATAACCTAAGCCCCGAACTCAAATCTCTTTCAAATGGTTTTTTTATGTTTCCAATCAAATAATATAGGTGGTGACTCATAAAAATAAAAAGAATCAGAATTTCTTTCTCACAACGCTACAGCAAGATACAGATCGGCAGAACAACTAATCATCAGAGATATCAAGCAGCAAAGACTGATCGGCAGGGATAGCGATCTCAGCAAGATATCAGCATCAACCCGAGTAACCAATAACACCCAGCTCACTCCTAAGAAATTCAAATCTCTTCTGATCAAGAGGCTTTGTCAAGATGTCAGCTCTTTGAAAGTCAGTATGAACTTTCAGCAAGACAACGTTGCCTTTCTCAACATGATATTTCAAGAAATGGTATTTTATGTCAATGTGCTTTGTTTTGGAGTGTATTACTGGATTGTTTGAGGCGAAATGGCGGGCCCGATTGTCACAGTAGATAGGGCAGACTTGAGGTGGAATCTCATAGTCTACTAATTGTTGCTTCATCCATAGGATCTGAGAGCAGCAGCTACCGGCAGCAATGTATTCAGCCTCAGTTGTGGAAGTGGAGGTAGCTGTTTGCTTTTTGCATGACCATGAAACAAGCCTCTCGCCAAGCGGCATGTTCCAGGTACTCTTCCTTGTGACTCGGCAAGAGTTTGCATAGTCGGCATACGAGTAACCGATAAGATTGAAAGAAGAATCTCTGGCGTACCATAGGCCTAGGTTAGCAGTGCCACTTAGATATTTGATAATTCTTTTTATAGCTTGCAGATGGGATTCTCTTGGGTCGGCTTGAAATCTTGCGCAGACACAAACGGCAAACATAATATCAGGTCTGCTGGCTATTAGATAGAGAAGTGAACCAATCATTCCTCTGTAAAGAGTCATGTCTACTTTCTTGCCGAATTCGTCTTTATCAAGATGCACATTTGTCACCATGGGAGTGCTTTGAGGATGAGCATTATCGAAACCAAATTTCTTGATCAGCTCCTTGGTATATTTAGCTTGATGTATGAAAATTCCTTCATCGGTTTGCTTTACTTGAAGACCAAGGAAATAAGTTAGCTCACCCATCATACACATTTCAAAATTGCTTTGCATGAGCTTTTCAATTCTTTTGCATAGGGCTTCATTTGTGGAACCGAAGATGATGTCGTCCACATATATTTGAACAAACAATGAATGGCCCTTGTGCTTGGTCACAAATAGAGTTGTGTCGATCTTTCCTCTTGTAAATCCCACACCGTCACTTAGCAGGAATTTGGACAAGGTTTCGTACCAAGCCCTAGGAGCTTGCTTCAAGCCATAAAGAGCTTTCTTCAATCGGTAGACATGATTGGGTTTCTTAGTATCTTCAAAGCCTGGCGGTTGTTCAACGTAGACCAGCTCTTGAAGTTCACCATTTAAGAATGCGCTTTTCACGTCCATTTGATATAGCTTGAATTCTTTGAAGGCGGCGTAGGCAAGAAATAGTCTTATCGCTTCTAATCTTGCTACTGGTACGAAAGTTTGGTCATAATCAATCCCTTCTTCTTGACGGTATCCTTTGGCCACCAATCTTGCTTTGTTTCTCGTAATCTTTCCAGATTCATCCAACTTGTTTCTGAATACCCATTTGGTTCCAATGACTTGCTGAGAGGAAGGTCTTGGAACCAGTTCCCGAACTTTACATCTTTCAAGGCGATTCAACTCTTCTTGCATAGCTTCCACCCGGCTTGGATCGGCAAGGGCTTCTTCAGTCTTCTGAGGCTCAATATCAGACACCATAGCTGAAGAGAAAAGATTTTCATCAAAGTCCTTATTCAGATTTCTGGTCACTCTGGGTCCAAAGACATCACCAATGACGTTATCAAGAGGATGGTCTCGATGAGGTCTAACTTCTCTGGGAAGGTCTTGTCTTACTGATTCTTGTCTTAAGGATTCTAGAGGAGGTTCAGAATCAGCAGCAGATTTGGAAGATGATATCTTGAAAGGAATAGGAGAGATAGGATGATTTGGACTTTGAGTGGATTTGGAATTTGATTGAGGAATATTTGGTATAGGAGGATGAATTGCGAAATTGGATTTGGGCTAGGATTTATTGGCCTTTGGTTGAGAAGAATCGGCGAGAGGCATTTGGAGGATTATCGGCGGGACGATTTCTTGCGAGGAAGGAAAGATATCTGTGGGTCTTACGCAACAACAAAAGGATCTTGCACATTATCTACGGATTGATTAGAGTTACTAGATTCACTGTCTCAAAACCACTAGATTGGTTAGCACTATTTGGAGTGCAGTCGGACTCTAACAAATCAAATTCATCAAATGTTACATGAGCAGATTCAATAATTTTCAAAAGTTTCTTATTGAAAACTCGAAAGGCCTTACTATGTTTTGAGTAGCCGACAAAGATGCCTTCATCAGCTTTTTCATCAAATTTACCTCGGTGCTCTCTTCCGTTGTAAAGTACATAACATTTGCATCCGAAGATTTTGAAGAATCCAATATTGGGTACTCGGCCTCTCGAGTTCATAAGGAGTCTTATTATGGAATTTGTTGATGAGAGATACATTACGAGTGAAGCAGGCGGTATGAATGGCTTCTGCCCAGAAATATTTCGGCAACCTGGCTTCAGAAATCATGGTCTTACCGGCTTCAATAAGCGTCCTATTCTTTCTCTCAACTACACCATTTTGTTGAGGTGTACCAGCAGCAGAGAAATTATGGTCTATACCATGATCATCACAATATCGAGCGATACCATTGTTTGTAAATTCAGTTCCATTGTCTGATCTCATGCTAACAATATCGCTCTCTTTCTGAGTACATAGCTTGATCGAATAACTTGGTGGCAACAGGCATATGTATCATCTTTGTTCTTTGAAAGCTTCCACCCAAGTATATACGGAATAGTCATCTACTACGACCAAGGTATATCTACTTCCCCCAAAGTGGTTTGTGGTTGTGGGGCCAAATAGATCCATATGTAACATTTGAAGGCACCTAGAAGTTGACATGCGGGGCTTGATCTCGAAAGAGGATTTGTGTTGTTTTCCCAGCGGCAAGCTACGCACTTCTTTCCGTGATCGGCGAGACACTTTTGGAAGACCGGTTGCCAATCTAGGCGCAAGCTTGGATATTGATTTAAAGTTTAAGTGACTGAGTCTCTTGTGCCATAGCCATGAGTTCTCACTGATATTCTTAGCTACAAAACATATATTAGTAATACCAGTAATAGCACTTAAGTCTACTGCATAAATGTTACCTTTTCATTTGGCAGTGAGAAGAGTTTCATTTGAGGCAATGTCTTTTATATAGCAACTTGAAGTAGTAAAGATACATTGCATTCCTCTATCACAGAATTGTGATATGGAGAGAAGGTTATGTTTGAATCCATCCACCAAAGAGACCTTCTATACAGTAACTGCACCTCTAATGATGGTTCCACATCCAATTATTTTACCTTTTCCATTGTCACCAAAAACTACAGGAGGACCTGATGCATCAATAATATCAGCAAGGAGATCGGCACGGCCAGTCATGTGTGCAGGAACGACCACTATCCAAAATCCATACATCTTTCTGGCATCGATCGAGGCCATAAAGCATACTGCAAGTTAAACATGCTTATGGTCCCCCTTTATTCACTGGGTCCAAGAGGTTAGTTCCTCTTGGGCAGCCATATCTGGCCGCCACTAGAGGCCTTAGCCACTGTGGGTCCTGAAAGGCTTTTCAAGAGGCATTCATAAGCATGATGACCATAATCCAAAAAATTTTCACATCTCACTTTGCTTTGTTTGGTAGTAGTCGGCAAGACACCACTAGATTTAGTCATTGCATCATTAGGTTTAGGAGAATCGGCGAGACACGAACTTAGGGACTTTGTAAGTCTTGGTTTTGCCCTTCTTGCCTTTACGCTTGCCTTTGCCGGTCACCTTTGGGGAAGCTGTTCATCGTATATTTGAATAAAGAGTGGCAATACCAGCTTTGCTGATGCATTTACTTTTAATGTCTTCATCCGCAGAATCATTATCAGCAATCTTAATTCCCTTTTGTACGTACCTGGCTTTCTCCATTTCCTTGTAGTTAGGATACTTCATTGCTACAGCATTATATTTTTGCTTGGTATCCTTATGCAATGAGTTAATCGAGTTGTTCTCAGCCTTCTTGTCCTTTTTCTCGATTCTGAGAGGCATCGGTACGGCCCACTCTTTTGGTTTCAAATCCTATCCCATGTTGATTATTTTTAGGACAAATTTGGGTTGCATTAATCGCAATTTTAGCAGTGTTAGGCTTTGAAAAAGTATCAATGGTTTTCATAAGAGAATCATTTCTTTGAGCTAAATCTTTAATCTGTGCAGTGTGTACTTTTGCCCTGCTTTTGAGATCCAGGTTTTCAGTTTTAAGCTGATCGAACTCACTCAGTTTTGTTTTTAAAGAATCAAGTTCAGTTTTGAGTGAGTCTCTTTCAGCAGAAACTAAACTGAAATCAACAGTCAATATTTCATGAACACTACTCAACTTTTCATAATCAATAAAAAGTTCATCCACTGTCTCTATCATCTTAGCTTTAGATATCTCAGGAAGAGGGTCGGTTGTGTTTCTTTTGCTGAGTGATCTTATGGTTCAGGAGAGATGTTGGGTAGGGATGAGATGGGTTTGGCAAGATTTCTTGAAATGCTTGGGAGTTTGGTAAAGGATAGCTTCTTTTCGGAGGATTGTGGACGTCTTGGTTCGGTTGCATAGGAGGCAATGGGTCCACACTGTCCATAGAGTGAGGTTCCAATTTGATGAACCTTATAACCATAAGGATTGACTGCATTGACTTTAACTTCTTGGAATGAATGTCTTGCTGGTCTTTCTTTCCTTGATGATGTTCTTGGAGGAGTTGCATCCCTGTGAATAGGAGTTGGTAGATCTAGTGCTATTTCATCATCGGCATCCAGGGCAACAAAACTTATATCAGCATCTTCATTGTCATCAGCAGCGCCTTCACCTTCTGAGTCAGTTTCACACCAGACTGGCATAGCTTTCTCTGTGCTGTCATCTGCAACATAGCTTCTGGACTTTGGATGTCTTTGGTTTACCGATTTCCTGACATACTCATATTTTGGCTGGGGACATTTAGATGCAAAATGTCCAGGTTTTCGGCAGTTAAAACATACCAAGTCTCCTTTGCTGTTCTTTCCATCAGCAGTGCTAGTAGAAGGCTTATGGTTGTTGGTGGTTCTATGGAAGGGAGTAGTAAATGGTTTGTTTTGATTTGGTTTGCTGTCTTTTTGCATTTTCTTGAAGTTTTTGAACTTTCGATAGTTTCTGGCAAATGCAGCAAATTCATCTTCTTCCACATGAGGCTCAGGAGGGCTTTCAAGTGTTTTGTTACAGCAAGGGCTTTGGCATTGATCAGTAGGAGGATAAGGAGTAGGAATTTGAGATATCTGAGTCTGTGCTGAGAGAGACATGCATTTGAAGTTTTTATCGAGAACATTAAGTTTTTGTAGTTCTCTCTCATACAGAAATAGACTAGACACAATATTTTGAATAGAAGTAGTATTTAAATCTCTAGCTTCTCTGAGAACAGTGACCTTGGTATGATATATACTTCCTAAAGCACTTAGAAAACGTATATTCAGGTCTTTCATAGTATATACTTTACCAAGAGAAGCACATAGATTACTTACCTCGCAGAATCGATCATATCTTTGTTACGAGTGATTCGCCATCGACTTTTGAAGGATTCGAACTCAGCAATTGCATCATAAAGCCTGTTGTCCTTGGTGCAAGCATCTCCTTCAAAGTATTCAAGGAGCTTGTTCCAGCATTCTTGTGCCGTGTAACACAAGTCAATGAACTTGTACTGTTTGTCGTCTAGACCACAAGAGATAATGTGGCTGGCTTTCCCATCAAGAGCATAGGTTAATTTATCTTCGTCAGTCCATTCATCTCTTGGTTTTTCGACCAGAGTTTCCGTAACTTGAACATCTGTTTCTTGTTCATCATCAGCGTCGGCATGCGCAGTTAAGGGAGTGGATGGTATAGGTTTGTAGGTGGTTTGAACCTTCAAGGGAGTAATCGGTCCACCTTCCACTACCTTCATTAATCGTTCATCTATGGAGTTCATGTATTTTATCATTCGGGATTTCCAAACACCAAACTCGTTGGTGTTCAACATCGGTATGGTAGTGATGTTGAACGACTGCATAATTTTTCCCGCCATGGTATCGGCAATCAAGCTGTAAGGCTTGGAAATTTCTTTCAAAATGACAAGCTCTGATACCAATTGTTAGGCCCAATTGGCAAGGAAATAGGCTAGAGGGGGGGTGAATAGCCTTTTTACAAATTTTAATTGAAAATACCTTAATGGTCAAAGTCACTATTCAGAATGTTGTAAGATAATCAGTAAGCACAGCGGAATATTTGTGACTTAGTTTGAACTCACACAAAATCAGCAAGAAGTTGTTCAAAGCTTGATTTTAACACAAGGTATTTATTTAAACCGTTTATGCAGTGCAACTTGTTTGGTTTAGGGAAATACTTATGATTCAGCAGGATGAACTGTTCTGATTTGTAATGGTGAACGACTGGCAAGATTTAAGTAAAGTAAAGACAAGGACACAGTATTTGGAGAGGTTCACAGCGTGAATGCTGCTACGTCCTCTACCAAGATTGGTCAGATCTTGGATTTTGAGAGAAGTTTACTATCAGTATGTCCTAGTCTATTACAAGTGCGGCCTTGCCGGTTACAAGGATTGAAAACAAAGGATCTACTGATGGATCTTAAGATAAAGAACTGACCAGGTGTTTTTGAGTGGCAAGTTAGACTTATCTCACTCAGGTGTGTGTGTGCTTTCTCAATCAATGCATTCTAATGATTGTCTTGTTGGAGAATGCTTACAAGGTTGAATGAGATGTGCACGAGTGTATGTCCCTAATAATGTCTAATGATTTTCTGGACTTGAAGGCTTGAGCTTCATTGAATGCTTCAAGCACACTCTTCTTCAATGCAACGACCAACCATCTTCAATGCAGCAAAGTCTTCTATATATACTTGAGAGAAAGAGAGAGAAGAACTAAGATGTCGTTGAAGGGTAGATTTGGAATAAGGAAATATGGTTGGTAGGTGAGGCTCATTTAATTTCATATCTTTGCAATTAATACGGGAGATTTGAATAAGACATTTCTGCTTTTGTTCGGCGGGTAATAACCCCTTTGTCCCAACCGGTTACCTGCAGCAAGCAGATAAAGGACAAAGTAGAGCTAAAGGTAGCTCTTAAGTCAGAACAGGCAGAATCGTGTTGGCAGGAAAATGTAACTACTTTTAGCAAACAAGTACGATGAAAGAGATAGAGATGTGACCGTTGTGACTGAGAGTCTGTTTCAAATGAAGGGAGTCATCCCAAATTTAAGTCACCTATCTGCTGAAGTATGTTGCTGAAAAGTGTTAACTCCTGCTGATTACCAGGCAGATCCCACCAGCAGGATAGTAACCTGCAAGGCTTACTGATCTAACAGAGAAGGTATCAGCAAGAGATCCAAAAATAATATCTAATTAAATTAGGGGTCTCTAACTAGCCATATGATTGGGATTAAGCAATTTTGAGTCCACATATATTTTGATCCAACACATCTACTCTCCACCAATGTGTGAAATTAATCAATGCCAACGGAAACCTCGAAGTAATCCGGGGGAGTAGCACGATGGAAAGCGCTTGGCCAGCAAGCTATGACCCAGAAGAAGGTCCCGACATGACCGAATATTCCTCTGCAGACGAGTCTCCAGCTATGACCCGCTACGAAATAGATCCCTATATTCACACGCTAAGCCGTGACGAGCTAGAGATCGAAGAACTCATGGGCCAAGACGACAACTCTGAAATATGCGACTGCGAAGAGTGCTTGAAAGAAGATCAAGAGATGGATGCCCAGATGGAACTTGACCGAGAAGTAGACTCATACTTCGCCGAAAATCCTCCTGAGGAAAGCTGGCTCATCACCAACATGCTAGTGCAGGACAACCCTCTTGCCGACACGCTCAGATCTCATGAGGACAGCCATCACAGCATAGTCCAATTCAACATCCCGGTATCTGGCCTGGAAGAACAATGGCGCGACCTCCTTTAAAGCCTAATCAGAGAAGGAGAGATAGCATGCCCCCTCGATTCAGACATCGTGAATGTCATCCAAGCAAATATCTCAGATAAGGAAGTAGATTCTATGAAGATAATCAACATCAGCAAGAATCAACTCTGAATCAGCGAATACTTTGCCCTCCTAGAAGAAGCTCTCCATGACTTCTATCATTAAGGCCCCCCAAGATCTGGTAGCAACACCAATGGAGGGACACTGTCAAAGGAGCAACCTAAAACCTCCGCGATCTGGGTTGAAGTCGAACCGCATGCAAGCCATCCTCCGGGAACCGCATCGACCGAAGAATGGCCACCAAATCCATCGCCACCCTCTCTAGACCTACAGCCCGCAAAGAGCAATGAAGCCTGGTCCAATCCCTCGTCGCCTAGAGTCTAGCTTCGAGTCTTGTTTTCTGTGAATTCAAGTCTTTCGAGTCATCTGATGGCTCTACGCTGGAAGATTGTGAGTCTATAATCAACAATGTATCTTCTCTATGCTTTCAATAAAAGGTCCGACCTTTCTAGATATCCTTCCATCGCATCTTTAACGAAATGATGAGTTAACTAAATCAAAAACAGTTAATAACTATTCATCTAATAAAGAAGCAGACACATTAATTGAACAAATGCATTAAACAAATATTTAAGCATATTGTCAAACGAGAGAAAAACCTGGCCCAAGCTGCCGAGAAGGTTTTAATCACAGTGAATTTGGGAACTGCTGAAGAGCCAAATAGACGCACGTCATAAGCCTCTTCGCCAGCACAGTGCGTCAATCAGATTTTCCAATACCTCAAGAACGGGAAAACCGCCTTCATGAACGAGGAAGGCCAACGCAAAGAAGGAGTCAAAGCCAAGAGCATCATGGCCCTAAAATGCCTCCCCTCTCACTTTGTCATCCTTAGAGACATGCTATACAAAAAACGCTACCAAGGACCGCTCCTACGCTGCATCAGCAAGGAAAAAGCAAACGAGCTCATGAACGAAGTCCACAATGGGGCTTGCGGCCCCCACATGAATGCCAGAGCCCTGATGCAGATCATTCTTCGAATGGGCTACTACTAGATCTCCATGGAGGCAGACTGCATTCACTTTGTCCGAAGCTGCGACAAGTGCCAACGGTTCTCCAACCTCAATCATCTACCTCCTCACGATCTCTACTTCATGACTACTCCCTGGCCCTTTGCCACTTGGGGAATTGACATTATCGGGAAGATCGCTCCGCCAGGCAGCAACAGCCACGAATTCGTCTTGGTAGCCATCGATTACTTCACAAAATGGGTCGAAGCCAAGTCCTACAAAGTGCTCACTTCCAAGAAGGTCGCACATTTCCTCATGGAAAACATTATATGCCGATACGACATCCCGAACGAGGTCATATCAGACAATGGGTCCCACTTTGAAGGAGAATGCGACAGACTGCGGGCCGAATTCAAGATCACACGCCACTAGTCTTCTCCCTACAGGCCACAAACAAACGGCGCAGTAGAAGTAGCAAACAAGACCCTCAAAAGGATCATCCGAAAAATGACCACCCGAGGACGATATTGTCCCGAGAACCTACACCTTGCACTTTGGGGCTACCGAACATCAGTCAGAACAGCCACGGGAGAAACTCCATTCGCCCTGACATACGGGATGGAAGCAGTACTGCCCGTTGAATTGGACATTCCCTCACTCCGAGTGCTGCTGGAAAACGAGATCAATGAATTCGAATGGCTTCAAAGCCGACACGAAGAACTAGCTCTGCTAGACGAACGCCGACTAAAGGCCATGGAACACGTCTGAGCCTACCAAAGCAGAATGACTAGAGCTTTCGACAGAAAGTCAAGTCCCGAGACATCAGGGAAGGCGATCTGGTACTCAAGGAAAAACCTCCCACTCGAACCAACTCACTTGGAAAGTGGGAACCAACATGGATCGGCCCTTTCGTGGTTCAAAAGATCTTTTTCGGAGGTGCTATGAAGCTGGCAGACCTAGACGGCAATCCCTTCATGAATCCAGTCAACGGAAGCAACCTTCACAGATACTTCGCCTAAAGAAGATCAACTGTGCATCTCTTGGCACTCCTTGTAGTGTCGAACTACGCAAACCTGAGCCCTCTAGTCCTAGGGGGAACGTAGGCAACCTTAATTGGTCCGGTCTAAAAACACACAAAAAACCAAAAAATTTGAATGTCAACCAAGACCTCAGTCAAACTATACACTTTTCCAAAACATGCCCCCACCATCACCTTGACCAAGTCAAACGACGGCTGCAACTTCAAAGGACATCAAAAGGTCGCTCAGCATCAAAATATTAACCCATGTCAACTCCAAGCTAGGGGCTTGCCTTTGCCCTCATACGCTTCAAAAAAAGGAGCTCAAGAAGAAGCTTTCAAAAAAAAGGGCTCAAAGCTGAAGCTACAAAAAAAAAGAAGCTCAAGCAGAAGCTACAAGAAAAATGAGGTCAAGGACCCAGCACCGACAAATAAGAAACAAGGGAGTCACTGTAAAGGCCGTAAAAAATGACTTGTCAAGGGACCATCCAACCTTTCCATCCAAGCACAAAATCCAAACAAAAAGGGATGCCGTCAAGGCTCAGACTGCTTCAGTCCACAAATACAACAGAAAGGTCCAAAGCTGGACCCCACCAAGGCTCACAAAAGAAGCAAAAAAAAAGAAGCAAACAAGGGATCTTGCATCTCGAAAAAGCTTTAAAAGTAAATTACAAATCACTAACGGTTACAACATTTCTTGATGAGTTCAAGCACGGTCTACTCTTAAGTTCACAACATGCTAAATGACAGCTTAATACATTTAACAAATAATGTGTCTGCAATGCAATGAATGGATACTTAGGAGGTCATTCCGCACCAACTGCGCTTGTCCCCTCGCCATTCTTCCCTTTCTTCCCTCGTCCCCGGCGAGTCTTCTTTCGCTCCACGCAAGCCAACTCTGTCTCTCTCATTCCGAGATTAGGGGTCCTCCCCGTAGAGTCAAACAACCCAGCAGCTCGCAGAGCTTCATTCGCCCGTGCCTCAACCCGGATCTCCTCCCTGCGAGTCTGCAAAAGAGGACCTCTCTCCGTCAGTCGTTCAACTCGAGTCTCGTAGTCAAATAAAGCATCTCCTATCACATTCTGAGGGTTAGACCAGGCTTCGGCACTTCCAAGGCTATAGCTAGGACGGCAACCTTTCCCCAGAATTGCTTCATGCCTTCTCCCCAAAACCACTTGGGACTGCCCGACATGCTGCTCGTACCAATCCAGGTACTCGGTGGTCAACACAACACTCTCCCGACGTCGAAGGAGCACTACAGGAGGGAAAGCGGAATACTCCCATACCCTAAGAAAATACAGAAGAGCACCTGAAGCTGCCATGAAAAGAGAAGTTACCTCTGCAGTGGCGATGTCATCCCAACCTAGCAAAGGCTCCTGCCTCATCTCGAACTGCCGAGAAACAAGCGACGGAATATAGAAGGAGGACCAAGACAAACCTGGAACTCTGACAACATAGGAACCTTCTGAAAGGTCCTCCTAGTCTCAATCCCCCAATGAGGAACCTACCAACGGATCTAATGTGTACCAAGTTGTGCCATCCATCTCTCCCAGGCAGACTGATCCATATCCAATACAAGAGGCCGCCAAGCAAACGACCACGGGCTAAACGACGTCGGAGACTCGGGCATAGCTTGAAGTCTCTCTCGCAACCACAAAGTGAGCAAAACGGGGCTTCCCCCTCTTATGAACCTATCCCCAGTCGCCAGATGATCAATGCCATGAAGGGTTTCCCCCAGCACCAATGGAGCAATGTCCTCCCCAGCTCGGCAGTGCCCTACTACATCCAGCAAAGCGCCGTCGCATACCCCGAGGGAGCTAACCATGAAAAGCGTCGTTATCACACACAAAGCAAATGCATCCCGCGAGACATCACTCTCGTCATCACTCATGAACCGCTCCGGCAGCGCAGAAATGTCAATATGACCTGAATCGAAAGTCATACCTTGCACTTCTTCCAACGATGTCCGAAGAAAGCATGCGAGCTTCACGCTCACGGCTACACCGCCAATTACAGGAAGCGAGATGGCCTCTACCTCCGGTCCTCCAATCAAAGCCCGAAAATCCTCAAAGGTGGGCATGACCTCATTGTAGGAGAAGCTATACACGTGCCTCCTAACATCCCAGAACTTCGCGGCAGCCCGCAACAATTCCCAATCAGGAACTAACTCCTTAAGGGACCAAACTGAGCAGAGCCGAAATCTCACCTCGAAAGCCCATCTATTATGCCTCATATGGTGCCTAATCCACATTTTGAGCCTCTCAAGGAAGTATGCTTGCCTCTCATTCAAAATCCTCGGCAAAACTCTCAGAACGGACGAAGTATCCATGACAAAAATGGAGGTTTCTAGAGAAATGAGGAAGAAAGCTCGAAATGACTGCAATTGGGAAGTGGGGGAAGCCCAGAAATCCTGTGGCTCTTATTTCCTCTCTAAAAGCAAGGTACGTCCGCACGGACCACTTTGCATGCTAGTTGGATCCGTGCGGACCACTTTGCAGCATGGCCCCACATTTTCAGCAAACTGCAAAACAGCTACTACTCTCAGCAGGACCCTACCTCGACCTGCCCAAAATCCTGGACAAAGCCATTTCCGACAACTATACACTAACCAAAAATGCATTCCCAGCTCACGTGACATGCACAAAATAAAAAATAAACTAGCAACAATTCCTAGGTCCATCCCCGGGAATCACAAATATGGCATTACATCTTAAAATGAATTACTTTGTTGTGCAAATACAAGTGTTTTATTACAGGTACAAAATGTCTATTGCTAATAAAAAAAAAATACAACGGAAAGAGGGAAAGCAAATGAGCCCTACTCCGACTCTTCATCATCAACCTCCATAAACGAGAAATTCGAAATCTTGGCAAACTCGCCAGTCATACCCTCGTCATCGGAATACTGGACCCCCTCCTCGGGCGAGTACTGTACATCCGGCGGAGGAAAGAACTAATGAAGGGTCTGCGGCCTCTGGGCCCCCGAAGACGTCCCTGCATCAATACTTTGCCGCCCCCGAACCGGTACCTCCGGCTGTGGCCCTGGCTCAGCCCTCAATGAAGGATTATCCACAGACCTCCTCGAAGGCATTGGCTCGAACGCCGCCGCGTGCCGCGAAGACCTGCAAGACAGCTTCCCCGCGAGCTTCTTTGCAAAAGACCTCATCCCCACAAACCGACGGGTCAGCGTATCAAAGGATCTCCCAGAGAACTGCGCAAGCAAACAACCAAAGAAACGCTCAGCTAAAGAGATACAATCATACTCGACAAAAGAGAAAAATACAAAAAAGATGCCAAAATGGAGAAGAGTAAGCAGACTCACCGGAGCATCCGGGTCAACTCGATAAGCAGCAGGAGCATGCTCTGGGATGGGCACCGACACCCTCCTCCTCGAAGAATCCCCGCGAACATACGTGAAGTTCGGCCCAGGCACCAAAACATCTGGGGGACGTGGCGGGCCACCCTGCCTCTCCCTCGTCAACACCTGTGGCGTCCTCAGCTTCTGCCTGATAAAGGCCCCATACTCCTCTCCATACAGAATGAACTCCTCAGCACTCACGCCGTCCAGGTACCTCTCGTACTCCAGCATCTCCATGTCACGAGGATTCATCATACCGAAGGACGGATCCCTCGAAGCCACAGGGGGCTCGCCTACGCCATGCTGCCAGAAGACCCTCTCCCCCAGATACATGAAATCGCAAGTAAGGGCCCGTAGCATCTTCCTCTGCCGTGTCACCGCGGGACCACCCTCAAACTCGTCATCGCCATACCGAGTCTAAGGGTATAATTCAAACCCCGCCGGGCTATCCCTCTCCAGGAACTCATGTACATCCTGATATGCAACAGTGACCTTTCCCCTGCTCGTCCTCCTCTTCCTCAAAGAATGAGCCCAGCAAGCATGGCAGGGTAGGCTGCCATGGCCTAATCCTCCCGGTCCCACAGCTGGCACCGAAAGAACTCATAGCACCACACCTGCAACAAAAAGCAGATAGTGCTCAGAACAAAAGAAAAAGAAGACGGAGAAATGATAAACTGCTAAACCACAAAAAGCAATAAACTCATACCTCTAGTGCAAAATCAAAGCATCCCATGGAACTGGTCGCGCCCCAGCTGAATCGGTCCATGGAGAAATAGAGCTCGCCCAAGCCTGCCTCGCCCAAAGTAATCTCACCAACCCTCTCCAAATCCACCAAACTCTTCAGTAGAGGGAAAAGAGCGGAAGAGGCGTGATTCGAGAACAGCGTCTCGGAATGAGCAAACCACAAAAAAGAGCGCGCCAGCTGCTCAGCCGTCACTACTCCAGTGCCCCGGCGATAAGCCCCGATGTTGGCTGTGATCTACACCTCCACATCGCTGTATAAAATGGATAGGCCCTTACGAGGGTAGGTCTCAAATCTTAGCAGCTCTGCCAGCACCCCATCGGACATCCTGTCCCGCCATCTCACTGGCCCTCCCTTGAAGGAAAGCCCGGTGATCGCCGCAAAATCGGTAGGAGTCACCGTCACCTCTCCCCCAGCTAAAGTGGAAGGTATGCATAGTATCCCACCAGTACTCAGACAGAGCCAAGAAGACACCCTTTTTCTTCTGCATCTTCGCGATCCCGGCTAGATTCTCAACGAACACACCCAAACCAGAATCAAAGACCAGCCTCTAAGGACTTACCCTCCCGGGAGTTCTCCGGCAGGTTCTGCCACATCTCAACCACGTCCTCAAGGGACCCCCGCGACTTCATCCTCTTCGCCTTCCCAAATGACGGCACCTCATCCTGCAGGTAAACACAGCAAAGGTACGTCAATAACAGTACTTAAACAAATATACAAAAAAAATACAAAGTATAAAAGTCCGTCCCAACACGGCAAAACACAAAGATCCCCTCACAAAAAACATGGCACACACGTCAAATTATTCAAAACAAAAGCCCGTCACAAAAACACGGCACACACGACACATTTTCAAAAGCCCATCACAAAAACACGGCACACATTGCACATAAATTTCCAACACAAAGTCCGTCACAAAAACACGGCACACGTCAGACTTTTCACACAAAGTCCGTCCCTACACGGCAATTTCTTCACAATGTACATACGGAAATAGCATAAGGTACAAATTATCGAAGCATGCATTTCAAAGAGAGGCACTTTATTTTTACAAATAAGAGCTAATCTCCACATTGTTGTACAAAAATCACATACCCACAATTCTTACATACTCAATTTCCACAATTCACCATAAATTTCAAAAAATGAGCATGGCAACAACAAAAGCCCCAAATATGCAAAAACTAAAATCTAGTTCTAGCATACAACATTTCAAACAAGAATCAAAGCAACAATTGACTTCTTACCTCCCTTACGGCCCTCCCCTGCAAGTTGTGCACCAACGAATCCGGATACAACACATCCGGATTCCTTGTCGAAGGCACGAAGGAAGAGCAATTCCTTTGGAGATCCAATCTCCTCCCCATGGCCTCTTGGTTCCTTTGGCGACAGCCTCGTCTGATTCTCTCCGCCATTATAGCAATTCAAGCAACCCGGAAGAATTCCCTTAAGAAATTTTTGAACCAATCAATTTTCTCTCTCTCTCTCTCTCTCCCTCTCTCTCTCTCTCTCTCTCTCTCTCTCTCTCTTTCGCTTGATAGAAGATGAAAATGGAGGAATGGCATCATTGCTAAGGCCTGATCTGGATTTGGGAAAATCAAATTCCCCTAGTAATGCGCATGGACCACTTTGGCAGGCAAGTGGATCCGTGTGGACCACTTTGCATGCCCAGGCGAGATTACCCTTTTGCCCTTATAATCTTTGCATCTGACCATCCAAAGGTCCTTTTCAGCATATTTAATGCAGTTTCGTCCTTCACCCAACAAAACAAACATTGGCCATCATCGTAAGCCCGGATCTCGCCCACTAAACGGTGAAATTAACCCCGGTAGTCATCGTAAGTCCGACCCTCGCCCACTAAACAGAAAAATAAACACAAAAGGCACAAAATGCCTTCAAGCACAATTCTCAAGGCACAAAACACCTCCAAAAACACAAAACGCGAAACAAAAACCGGCCATCAAAGTAAGCCCGAACCCCTTCCCCAGCGGACAAAAGGTCAAAAGGGAATTCTTGCAAACCCGTAGGAGACCACATATCCCCAGCAAACAAAACACCGGCCGTCATTGTAAGCCCGAACATCACCCACTAAACGGTAAAACAAACATAAAAGGCGCAAACGCTTCCAACCACAAATCCCAAGGCCCCAAACGCCTCCACACACAAATTCCAAGGAGCAAAAAGCCTTCGAACACACATCCTAAAGCATGAATGCCTTCACAACAAACAATTCATTCTCCCCGGTAGTCATCGTAAGTCCAACCTTTCCCCAGCGAACAAAACACGAGGCAATCATGCCTCACAAAAACAAAACACGAGGCAATCATGCCTCTCAAAATCAAGCACAAAGCAAGCACGTCCCATAAAAGGCATCGCCAGGTCATGCTCATGAACCAAAGAACAAACACTTTCATCCTCAGTCAGAGGACAAGTCACGTCCTCATGCACGGAACAACCTCAGTCAGAGGACAAGACACATCCTCATGCACGGCACAACCTCAGTCAGAGGACAAGTCACGTCCTCATGCACGACACAAACTCAGTCAGAGGACAAGTCACGTCCTCACGTACGACACATCCTTAGTCAGAGGACAAGTCACATCCTCATGCATGACACAAACTCAGTCAGAGGACAAGTCACGTCCTCACGCATGGCACAACCTCAGTCAGAGGACAAGTCACATCCTCATGCACGGCACAAACTCAGTCAGAGGACAAGTCACGTCCTCATGCATGGCACAACCTCAGTCAGAGGACAATTCACGTCCTCATGCATGACACAACCTCAGTTAGAGGATATAACACGTCCTCATCATTATCCGTAGCCCGAAAGGCTTTAAATTACTCAGTTCGGAAGACCGTATAAACCTCCCAAATCATTATCCGTAGCCCGGAAGGCTTTAAATTATTCGGTTCGGAAGACCGTATAAACCTCCCAAATCATTATCCGTAGCCCAGAAGACATTAAATTACTCGGTCCGGAAGACCGTATAAACCTCACAAATCATTATCCATAGCCCGAAAGGCTTTAAATTACTCAGTCCAGCAGACCGCATAAATGTCCCAAACACGTCACCTTAGGACACCACCACGTCCTCACAGTCGACCTCAGTGGTCACATCACCTCAGGGCACCACCATGCCCGCATACACTTACGATTACACACTTCAAACTACGATCAGGCTTGATCCTGCTAGGAATATGTAGGAATCCAATCAAAGGGTCCAGCCAACCGACCTAAATGGTCACCCACAGGACAAGTCACGTCCACACATAGAGTCTCCGTCAGAGGACATCACACGTCCTCGTGCATGACAACACTCACCCCACACACGAACTACAATCAGGCTTGATTCATGCTAGGGATACGTAGGAATCCTGTCAAAGGGTCCAGCCAACCGACCTAAATGATCACACAGTAAGACACTACCATGTCCTCACAACCGACCTAAACGGTCACACAATAGTACACTGCCACGTCCTCACGAACTGACCTACATTGTAACCTCCTCTCCCAGCACGTGATCCAGATCAGGACCCTTATCTTATCGACGACCCCACTTCCTCCGTAAGTGACGTCGTCGAGGGGCTTCTGTAAGTACCCCAATCTGGATCACTCCCCATCTGATGCACGGGAAACACCGCAGACTCACACAAACGCAGTCTCGAATACTTATAGCCTTCAGAAATCCCAAAAACTACCAACCAAACTAAGGGGGGGCTTTCTGGGATAAAAAAGTACAAAAAGACTTTTAAGGAATTTTGAAAAATATGGAAATGGTGGCTTGTGTCGTGCGACACACTTTTCCCCCAGAAATAATTATTACAAAATCCTCTTAAAGTCCACAATATTCCCCTAAATCTAGGAAAACCAAAAAAATGGTAATGGCATATTGTGTAGCGCGACATAGTTAACCAGAATGTGGACCCTATAAATAGAGGGCTCCCCCCTCATATTTTTCTCACCTCCTTTTCTCTCCATCTCCCCCAGCCTTCAGGCAGTCTTTTAAGACCCTTCGAGGCAATCCCGGTCCCTTTCGGTTCCCTCTGGGGCATTTCAAGGCCCCTCGTGGTACTTCGAAGCCCTGCCGAGCACTGTCGAGCGCTCCCGAGATGCTCCCGAGCTACCCCGAGGCATCCCAAAGCCTTGCTGATCCATCCCGAAGCCCTGCCAATCCATCCCTAGGCATTTCGGTCCATCCTGAGAAGTCTCGGCCCTTTTCGAGCACAATCAACGATCCCAACGCACGACGAAACTCTGCCCTAGTACACACCTGACAATCTCGAGACACGCCGAAGCTCTGTCCGCAGACACCGACACATTCCCGAAGCAATCCCGGTCCGTTCTGGAGCACTATTCACACTCAAACACTATTCCCAAGCAGAAGACAGACACGAACCAACATTGGTAAGGCTTCCTTCCAACACTATTTCAATACATAGCGTGCAATGTAGACATTATATACAGCATGCATTTTTAAAAGCATATACACACACATACTCAACTTTTAAAGAAAGAAGGGGTACCGAAAGACTCGTTTTTATGAGGCGACTTGGGTGAGCTCTACTATGCCCTTCTAAGGAGTAATCTGACCTCCGAACTCAAAAATCTCATCACACAACAACAGTTTTTAAACTAAGCCTTTTTTTCAATGTTTTGGGCTAAATCAAAATGGCGTGGCGACTCTACAAACAAAAAACGCAGCGAGACACCTCCCGACCAAGCGCGAGATGCCGAGGCCCGTGATCGAGCCAGATCCAGGTAATTTCACCTAAGTATTGGACACTATATACAGATGGAGCTTCAAATACCAGGGGCATGGGTCTAGGAATAGTCCTCAAGTCTCCCCAAGGAGACCTAATTCCTCAAGTTGTAGCTTGTGAGTTCAAAGCGAAAAATAACGAGGCTGAGTATGAAGCCCTCATTATGGGTTTGACTACTGCTTTAGATCTAAATATTAAGCATATTAATGTGTTTACTGATTCCTTGTTGCTAGTTAACAACTTTAATGGATCTTATATAGCTAAACAGGCCAGAATGACAAGTTATCTTGAACATGTTAAGATATTAGCAGGTCAATTTGCAAATTTCACCTTCAAATAGATCTCTCGAGAAGAAAATTCTGAAGCAGATGCCTTAGCCAACCTGGGATCAAGCTGTAAAAGCATGTTGAACAATAACATCCCAATCATCCATGTCATGCATTCAGCCATAGATTAACTTGAAATGTACCAAGTTGACGGTCATCCTGATACGAAATCCAGCCTTGTCAACATATCCACATCTTGGACGCATCCAATAATTAAGTTCTTACAGGATGGGACAGTACCAACAGATGTGAAAAATCCAAGGTCATTTAGAATAAAGGTATCAAGATTTATTTTAATTGATAATGTTCTGTTTAGAAAGTCTTTTTCAAGAATATACATGAGATGCTTAGAACCAGAACAAGCTGAAGAAGTCCTAAGGGAACTACATGAAGGGGAATGTGGCAACCATGGTGGGGCAAGTCGCTATCATCTAAAGCATTAAGAACTGGTTACTATTGGCCAACTATGCGTCAAGATGCGGTCAAGTATGTTCAGAAGTGTGATTCATGCCAAAGACACAGTAACATCCTACATCAACCTGCTGAACCACTGCATCCAATCTTATCATCTTGGCCCTTCATGCAATGGGGAATGGATATAGTTGGCAAACTGCCAAAAGCACCCGGAGGCAAAGTATTCATGTTGGCCATGACCGACTACTTTTCAAAATGGATTGAAGCTGATGCCTTTTTGCAAGTTAGAGATAAAGAAGTGATATCATTCATGAAGAGAAACATTATTACCAAGTTTGGAGTCCCATCTAAGATTATATGTGACAATGGCTCTCAGTTCATCAGCAAGAAAACTCAAGACTTTTGTATAAGATGGGAAATCAAGATAATAATGTCAACACTAGTACATCCTCAGGCTAATGGTCAATCTGAGTCCAGTAACAAGTTAATAATAAACAACTTGAAAAAGTGTCTTGATCAAAAGAAAGGAAGATGGGCCAAAGAATTACCCTTAGTACTTTGGGCAGACAGAACTACTCCAAAGACTGCAACTGGATAGACACCTTACTCCTTGGTATTCGACTGAAACTGTTATTCCTGTAGAATTCACAATCCCAACAGCTAGATATGGTCTAACAACTCCAGAGGACAACCAACTTGACCGGGCCGAAGACCTAGATACTATTGACGAGCTAAGGGATATGGCTAAGTTTAGGATGGCGGCCTACCAGCAAAGGATTGCAAAGTCTTAAAACAAGAATGTCCGTATTAGAAGATTTCAAGTTGGAGACATAGTCCTAAGGAGAGTTTTTCAGAACACAAGGGAGTTAAATGCAGGTAAGCTTGCAGCCAAGTGGGAAGGTCCCTATCTTATTGATGCAGAAACTGGGAAGGGAGCATATAATTTATCAACTTTAGATGGCATAAGGATCCCAAGAAGTTGGAATACAATTCACCTCAAGTTGTACTTCATGTAAGTCGTCCATTCAAATTACCGAAACTCAGGTACAACCTACTTTAACTAATTTTCACTTTATGTTATTTTCTTTTGATTTATACTTTTTCAAACTCTTACTGACTTAAGCATCGGAGGGGTGTTAGCTAAGCTAACACCCACCCCTAATATGTTCTTACTTTGCAAGATAAGCTTAATGCATGTATCAAAAGCCAACATGATCAACATGTCCAATTCAAGTTGCAAAGTGACTAAGAATAAAACCAAGTAGAACTTCAGGTTGCTAAAAGACCAAGTTCTTAGATCTTTCTTGCAATTAATCTTCAAAGTTGCTGCATGCTGAATCAGATTTACACAAACAGTTCAAGATTACACTCAAGGCGTAAGGTACACACCTTTCTAAGGTTTAAAGATTTTGCATCTTTCTTAAGTTTTTAAGGTCATTTACACCTTCGCCTAGGCACACGATTTTCATGTTTTAGTTAAGTTGTGGGTTGGCCAATGTGTCAAGTATATATTGATTCCCTTCTTGCACTTAATTAAAATTATGAACTCAAGTTGAAACAACAGGTTGTAACATTAACATGTTACCAAAATATTTCTATTCATTCATTCCTTATCATAGCTTCCACTTGCTACACATTCCTATTCTATTACATTCCCAAAATATTTCTAGGTTGTAACATCAACATGTTACTCCTAGAAATCCGACAGTTTCTTATAATCAAAATACCAAATAGTCAGATCCTATGATTAAAACAACCAAAAATTTCCACCATGCTATAACAAGACATTGGGAAACATCAAGTGCACCTAAAACATGTCCAAACAGACAAGCATAAACTTTTCACCCTAAGAAAATCCATTATCTAAACGAGGACAAACCCCTTGCAAAAATATAAAGTTACAAACCATAAATTGTTTTTGAGGACACTCCCTTAATTAAAAGCAACAAAACATAAATTTAAATTATTTTCAAAAAAAATCCAGACAAATTAAGATAGTTTTTCAACCTGCACATCCTTGCCCTCTTCCTTCTTCTCTTCTTTTTGAGACTCACCAACTTGCTCAGCCTTCTCCGCATCTTAAGCCTTCGAGTTTGCCTCATCAGTTTCCTTACCAGCAATCTTCCTCAAAGCTGCGTACTCTTTATCCAGGTCCCATTCAGTGTGCTTGCCGGCTTGATATTATTTGATCATCTCGATCCTAGCATAAAAAATGGATTTGGCAGCTTCAGCCATCAGGTCATTGCGAATAATCTCCACCTCCTTGTTGTGATTCCTGCTTGATTCAGCCACTCTAACCACCCACTGAGTAAGCTCGCTGTCTTTTGCTTCAATTTCTTCATTATTCTTCTTCAGCATATCCATAGCAACCTTAAGATTCTCTTCTGGCTCCATCCTGCCCTTGAATGAAGACTTAGCCTTGTCCTTCCATAACTTGATCTCACTTGCCATCAAGCCAGCAGCAGCCACAACCTGTCTCAAGAAACAGACAGTTTCAGTCAAAGCAAAGAAGTAGAAGTAAATTTATAAAATAGTATATTACCTTCTTCTCAAGCTCATTCTCCCTTGGCATCGCTATTTCCACATCAACCACTTCTTGCACTCCTTTCCTCTTGACCATCACCTTATCTCCAACTTCCAGTTTAGGCACCTAGGGCACATTACTTCCCTCAGCCTTCACTTTGCCTTGGTACTTTGCCACCAATTCATATGCTGCAAATCCAGATTGAGAGTGAGACACTGCATGATGAAGATAAACATGTTAGCACAACATAAATTATAAGCACAAATTCAAATTGAGAAAAGGCTTACCAGAAGACATTTTATGGCTACTTTAGGCAAAATGCTAGATTTAACAAACTGTTTCTCAACACTCAACGCAGCAGACAGTTGTACAAATTTTCGAAGATTCCCCGGCAAAGCTTTAATCTGCTTGACAATTTCCAAAGAATATGAACGACCTGGAAATAGTTTGGCCAAATTGGGAACTGAAAAACAGCTAAAGAAAGTCAGCAAATAAGACAAAATATTAAAAGAACAGTTAAAGCAAAGTAGCAAGACTACCTTCCTTCCTCCACTCAAACACCATTTTGTCACTACCAGCCAAACTGTTCCTCCTCACATAGAAAAATCTATTTTTTTCCAACCTCTATCTTTATCTAAAGATTCTGCCAACAAACCTTGTGCCCTAGATTTAACCCTAAAACCAAACCTAGAAGACCCGTGTGACCTTATGTCATAGCAACATGCTAATTCCTCCATTCCAACCCTCAAACCAGTCAAAGCACTCAATCTATCCAACATCTCTAAAATTCTCCAACCAACAGGTATCAATTGGGTGTAGGCAAGTTTGGTAACCTCAAATAAGTGTGTGATTAAAGGGGAAAAGGGGAATTTTAAGCCTATTACGAAAGGATATTCTTAAAAAACACACCCATTTAGAAGAAACACAATCCGAAGCTAAACTAGGGTTAGGGTTCATAAACACTGCATCCTCTGGAAATGCTTTCATCAAATTTGTGATATCTGACAAGGTAAGCTCACAATGCTCCTCAAGAGGTTTATTAAGCAAACCCATAGAAGAAAAACCAGAAGGTAAAACAGCATTTTGGCCTTCCATTTTTACAAGAAAGAAAGAGAAAAGATGGAGAGAAAGTAAGAAAACCGTACCTGCAGAAATTTTCTCTCTTCCTTTGTAGTAGTTAGACTGCCAGGAAAAATATCCTAGTTTAATAAGAGAAGTCTAGACGCTTCAAAGACTCCCATCATGACTCCAGTGCCTAGAGCCACGCAATCGCCAAGCGTCATTGCCCCGTTCAAACTTAAATGCCTAGTGTATGACAGCGGTTAAATGTCAAATTTTCAAAATTAAAAACTCTCTTTTACTTTTAAAAATACAGGGGCAATTGTTTGGGATAAGCCTGGAATGACATCTTGAGCTCACAACTTGACAGTACAACTTGACTACAAGCACGTAATTGTAGGGCCGTTACAGAATCTAATTTTCAGGAGACAATATCGGAAGTATGAAGCCGTTATAGACCAAATCAAGCACATAAAGAATCAATTATTCAAACATGTTTCAACATCAACAAGAAGGCTATCTCCTCAACAAACTGATCCGAGTTTCTAGGGATCCTTAAAGATTGTTATTTCTTTATATTTAAAGGATAGTAGACACATGTATACACACACGCACGTAGTGAAATACTCTATGTACTCTTGCATACGAATCACCCATCATATTCAATAAAATATCATCTTCCGAGGTTTTATGGCGGCAAAGAAGTTGTTCAAGGGATTTCCTCATTAAACACCTTGTCTATCATCTTTCGAATCTTGAACTGTTATATTCCATTGTGCCCAATTTCGTTCCTTGAAGTTGAATTGTATAAATTCGACCAAAACACCCACATCTCATATAAACCCATTCTTATACCCATGTATAAGTGTTATTTTAGTTTTATACCTTTAGATATATGAGCGAATTATTTAATAAAATATGTTTTTTTTTATTTTTTAGAAAAAGACAAAAGCTGTGAAAAAAATACTCTTATACATTAAGGTATAAAAGAAATTATAGTATGATAGCTTTGGGTATAAAAGCGACGGATAGAAATAACGTGTGAGCATTATTTTTTGTGTAAGTTTACATCTCATTTGAGTTTTTATAAGTTTGATATGTCGCTCATGAACACTAGGGTGCTTGGCCAACTTTTTAGCAGAAATGTACCCTTGGAAAAAAGAATCGAGCAAACTCTTTCGATGTATATTAGCTAAATTTCTGAGTTCACACCTTTATTCATTTAATTTTTTTTGGTGCAAATTATATATTCCTATTTGTTTTCTTACCCTTCAATTTTGGACAAATTTTAACGATATGAATTTGTACTTATCGAAGTTTGGGTGCAAATGGAATATGATCCCACAATCAAGATGAACACGATTATGTAACGAGGAAAGCCCATGAACAAACGTTCTCCGACACAAAACCTCGGGAGGTTTTAGGAAAAACCTACCTCAACCAAATTTGTTTATTTGATGTTTTTGAATATAAAGTGCAGAATAACGATGTGTATGAATGATAGCTAGGAGTGCGTGTGTGTACATGTGTTCTCTCTTCCTTTAAATACTAAGAAAAGATAACGGAAATAACATAATTAATGTTGTCCTAATGTTACGCCTTGAATCATGCTCCGTCCATTACAAATCGTACGAATTGAAGGAGTCTTTATGCAGTCATAATTCTGAGTAAAGTCAATATACGTCCAAGTCTTTAATGCACAATCTTATTACTGGAAAATATGAAGAACAAACAGACAATTTTTGTATAGTGTTAGTTCAAGATGTGAATTGAAGATGTTACCTCAAGACGTATTGCGAAGACGTAAGAACAAGCTGAGTTGGATTTTTAACCCCAAACAATTGCCCCCAAAATAAGTGATTCTCCAAGTGGAACACTAAGAGTCTAATGTTTTTCCATGTGTCTTTTCGGCTTCCAAGGAGTTATTGAGGTGGTTGATTTATGTGGTTAATAGGAAGTTAGGGTAATTATGGGCTTTAGGCGCCTATAACCGTCACTTGGCCTTAAATACTCCATTCTACGGTTTTAGAAAAGGTAATCAAAATCTTTTCAAATTTCTTCCAAGTCCGGCGCTAGCTCTTCGTTTGCTTTTTCGATGAGTTCCTCCTTCTTCCTCTTTGCTTTTCATCCTGTTTGATCGTATCAATGGGGAAGAGTAAGAAGAAGGTAAGATACGTAGATGTGTCCCTACCTAAGGTTTTTAGGTTCCTAGGGTTTATACGTAACAGGGAAGATGAACGGTGTAATTGTAATGCATTCCATGTTGATGCTTTGAGGAGGAACAATGCCTTTCCTCCTAGTGCAGAATTCTTAGTCCCCGGTGAAGCCTGTAGTGCTGATTGTGTTTTTGATGAGTGGGTAGGTTTTTATGAGTATGCATTTAGTGTTGGTTTGAAATTCCCTTTCTCCCCTTCAATCACCCATTTTTTCAAGGCAAATCAGTTGTCATATTGTCAATTAATGCCCATAGGTTGGTGCATTCTGCTCACCTTAGATAAAATTGCTGCTGAACATGGTGTAGCAGCCCGTTTGGAAGAGTTAGCTTTCATTTCTGAAATTAGGGCCCATGGTAATGGTAGATATAACTTTAGGATCATGGCAGGTAAGGATCCCTTAATTTTGAATCTGGATGCGACTGATAGGGGTTAGAAACATAAGTTTTCCTATGTGAATAAAATAGCTTGGAGGGTGGCGAGGATTTAGTGACTACTTGGAACCCCAAAGGTAGTAGTTGCTAGTTCTTTTTCTTAGATTTTCACATTTTGCTAGACCCATCTTGACATGTTAATTCTTTTGTAGTTAGCAAGTTGGAGGATCTATTCCCTCCTCTGGATGATACTGCTGCTAACATAGACTGGATTCTTTACTTGTTTCCCGAGTCTCTGCGTATGTTTCAACCTGCAATTGCTGAGTTTGCTGGAGAAAGCTCAAAGGAGGAGGAGAGAACTATCAAGGCTTTCGTCAGCACAAGTCTGACCAATATTTCTTTGGGTAAACCCCTTTTATATTGATGGTTCCTTGAATCTTTGTTCAATTTGTAACTTTGTCCTTTTCCATTATGCAGTAGCTCATTCCAAAGCTGGGTTTGATGTGAATGATATAATGTCAGGACTCAGGGGAAAGGTGGGAGTGAAGGTTGAAGCTGGTAGGCCTCCTATCCCCAAGGGAGATAGTTCAAGAAGTAAGGTGGAGAAGAAGAGAAAGTTTGAAGAAGTAGAGATTCTTAAGATTGTAGAGAAGGATGACCTAAAGTGGAGACTGCAAGGGCTAGCATGGAGAGTTTTTCCAAAAGGTAAAGTTCACTTCTTCATGTATTTTGCACAAGAGATTTTCAATATGTAGTTTTTTAACATGATAACATGTTTCTTGCAGTCAATGAAGTTGGTTGACTATTTGTTGAAAGAGATTGAAATAAGGGATGCCAAGAATAAGATTTTGGACTAAAAAGCTAAGGCAAAAAGTGTGAGGGCTAATCAACCAGCTAGTGAGGTTGACAAAGTGAAGAAGGAACTAGAGAATCTTACCACTAGGATGCTGGAGGTTGAAGAAGAACATATCAAGGAGCTGGATAGGGCTAAATAAAAGTTTATAAAGGATGCTACTGTAGTGGAGAGCAGGATCGAAATGATAAAGAAATTTGAGATGGGGCAACATGTTAGCTGGAGGATCGAAGATGAAGTGGCCATGTTGAATGCTTTCCTTGGTGAAAGTGCGGATGTTGGAGAAGTCAATTCGCAGGAAGTCAAGATGTCAGACCAGGGTGAAGGTAAAGATGGTAAGAAGGGTAAAGCTGTTCCTGCTGCAAAAATCTAAAAACAATTTAATTTTTAAGTCTTTGAATTATTGAGGGGGTCCTCAAAAACAATTTTATGTTTGTACTTTTATTCATCATGCCTTTGTTGGCATGCATATTTGGTTTTGAATGGGGGTGTGTCCCCAAGACATTTTTATCTTTGGTTTATAATGGGCTCATAAGAGTCAGTACATTTCTTTTAAAGGTGTTGGGTTGGTCCAACATCTTAAGCTTTTGGTAGGATGTTTTTAATCTTTCCCAATCTTAATAATATCTTCAAAGCATGTTAATGCTTTGGCTTTTGTTGATGTCTTGTTTATATGTTGGATTATCAATGTGCCATGGGCTTTTTTAGATTTGAAGGCAACATGTAACAATGTTGTAACCAAATGACCTATGATAACATGTAAATGTTATAACAACTTTGTAATGATAACATGAAACAATGTTATAACCAAATATGTAAAGATAACATGTAACAATGTTATAACCAATTGATGATGACATGTAGAAATGTCACATTTCAATGTCCTTTTGGTAACATGTTCAATGCTACAACCTTTAGTTCACAACTTGATTTAAATGGAAGGCATAATTTATCATATAACAAGATGAATTAAGTCCCACCTTTTAAATTAAGTGTGAAAATAGTGCGCCCAGGCGATAATAATATAATCATAGTTCTATGCGCATGCTTCATACTACTTTTGTATACGAAAAGATTGTGTACCTTATATCATCAAGAAAAGTTTGACCTTTCAAAGCACTTAACGCGTTATCTCAAATGCTCTTTTAACCAACATTTTGAGGGATTCTCATCTTGCAAGACAAAAACATGTTAGGGTTGGGTGTTAGCTTAGCTAACACCCCTCCAATGGTTAAGTCAGTAAGGGTCTTAATAAAATAAACAGAAAAAAATTTGGAAAAGATATAAAATGGAGGTTCGTACCTTTGTTTGTAAAAATTTAGACATGTTTTGACTTACATGTAGTACTGCTTAAGATGTATTGCATTCCAGCTTCTACGTATCCTGACGCCATCTGGGGTGGACAACCAATATGCCTCTTTTCCGGGTTCAGGATCAATGAGGTAAGGACCTTCCCATTTTGGGGCCAGCTTGCCCGCATTTAACTCTCTAGTATTTTGGAACACTTTTCTCATTACCAAATCCCTAATTTGAAATTTTCTTATCCTTACATTCTTATTCTAGGACCTGGCCATCCTTTGTTGATACGCTGCCATCCTGATCTTTGCTATATCTCTAAGCTCCTCTACCGTATCCAAATCTTGAGCCAAGAGTTGATTGTTGTCTTTTGAAGTAAATAACCCATATCTTTCAGTTGGAATCATCACCTCTATTAGGATCACAACATTATCACTAAACACTAATGAGTAAGGCGTTTGCCCAGTAGCGTTCTTAGTTGTTGTCCTGTCAGCCCATAACATGAGTGGTAGCTCATCAGCCCATCTTCCATTCTTCTGGTTTAGACGCTTCTTCAGGTTGTTGATGATCAACTTGTTACTTGATTCAGCTTGACCATTGGCTTAAGGGTGTACAGGCATAGAAGTTATGAACTTGATTCCCCATCTTGAACAGAAGTCTCTAGTCTTTTTGCTGATGAATCGGGAACCGTTGTCGCAAATGATCTCTGAGGGGATACCAAACCTACTCAAGATGTTTTTCTTCAAGAAGGAAATGACCACTTTGTCTCTCACTTGTACGTAAGCTTCTGCTTTAATCCATTTAGAAAAGTAATCTGTCATGGCCAACATAAAGACTCTCCCTCCTGGAGCTTTTGGTAATTTGCCAACTATATCCATGCCCCACTGCATAAATGGCCAAGATGAAAGTACAGGATGCAGAGGTTGTGCAGGCTGATGTAGGATGTTGCTATGTCTATGGCAAATGTCACATTTCAAGGCATACTCCATTAAATCTTGTCTCATTGTTAGCCAGTAGTATCCCATCTTGAGTGCTATCGAGGATAATGACTTGTCCCCAGAATGGTTTCCACATTCACCCGCGTGTAGATCTCTCAATACGTCCTCAACTTCTTCTGGCCCTAAGCACCTCATGTACAAACCTGTTGCAGATTTTTTGAACAATACATTATCAATTAGAACGAACCTGGATACTCTCATCTTGAATGACCTGTGATGCTTAACATTTTGAGGAATTGTTCCATCTTGCAAGTACTTAACAATCGGTTGGGTCCAGGTTAGATCTGCATCTTGGTTTTAAACAGGTGCATCTAGTTGGTTTACAGCCGCACATTCTTTAGACTGGTCAATGGCTAGATATTTGACATAGATGATTGGAATATTGGTATTCATCATGGCTCCACACGTTGATCCCAGGTTGGCCAAGGCTTCAGCTTAAGATTATCCTCACGAGGTACCTATTTTAAAGAAAAGCTAACAAAATGTGCTGCAAGAGCTTTAACATGTTGAAGATACGATGTCATCCTGGAATTCTTAGCTGCATAAGATCCATTAAAATGGTTAACTAATAACAAGGAATCAGTAAAGACATTGATATGAGTGACACTTATACTCAAAGAGGTAGATAAACCAATAATTAGAGCTTCCTACTCAGCTTTGTTATTAGTCACCTTGAATTCACAAGAAACAGCTTGAGGGATTAACTCCCTTGAGGTGATTTTATTAGTATACCCAAACTTGAACCTCTAGAATTGGATGCCCCATCCGTGAATAAAGTCCAATATCTAGGGGTGTTGTTTCCCTTGAGATGTTGTAACTCTTGCTCTACTTCAGGCTGTAGAGTGGAGCTGAAATCAGCAACAAAATCAGCTAGAGCTTGCGACTTGAGTGCACTCATTGGTTCATAAGAAATTTCGTACGTGCTGAGCTTTACTGACCATTTGGCCATTCTTCCTGACATTTCTGGTGTTCTCATAACGGTCCTAATAAGATAGTTAGTTTTCACAATAATGTGATGTATTTCAAAATAATGACGCAGTTTAGTGGAAGCAGTAATTAAAGCAAGGATGAGTTTTTCTAGATGGGAGTACCTGGTTTTCGCATCTAGAAGAGATTTACTTACATACTATACTGGATGTTGCTCACCTTGAGTTTCTAAAACCAAGACGGCACTTACCGCGCTTTCTAATACAACTAAGTACAAGTACAAAGGTTCACCTGGTTTCGGCTTGGCTAACAATGGTGAAGATGTAAGGTATTTCTTCAGGATAAGGAAAGCTTCTTCATGCTGCTCTGTCCACTGAAATAATTTATTCTTCCACAATACGTCTTTGATGAATTTGGGGGACTGCAAATTAAGGATAGCTTTGATTTGTTTCGGACTGGCTTCAATTCCTCTTTTGGTCACCATGTATCCCAGAAATTTTATTGCTCTAACACCAAAGTTACACTTTGACGGGTTTAACTTCATATTGAATGCCTCCAAGATGTCAAATGCTACTACAAGGTGTTGTACATGATCCTCCATGGTCTTAGACTTCACGACCATGTCGTCAATGTATACCTCCATTATCTTGCCAAGTTGGTCTTTGAGCATCTTATTTACTAGCCTCTGATAAGTTACACCTGCATTTTTTAATCCAAATGGCATATCAATATAACAATATATACCTTCAAGGGTAATAAAGGCAGTGTCTTCTTGATCTGAAGGCTCCATTTGAATTCGCTGGTAGCCTAAAGAAGCGTTCATAAAAGTCAGCACATCATGACTTGTAGTCTCATCTACTAGAGAATCAATATGTGGTAATGGAAATGGGTCTTTGGGACATGCTCAGTTCAGGTCGGTGAAGTCTACGCATACACGCCATTTCCCATTTTTCTTCTCTACTACCACCATGTTGGCAAGCCATCTAGGATATTGTACTTCCCTGATCATCTTGGATTTCAGCAGCCTTTCCACTTCTTCCTTGATGATTTGATTCCTTTCTTGTGCAAATTTTCTTCTTCTTTGATGAACCGGCTTGACAGTAGGGTCAATATTCAACTTGTGAGTTATGCCACCCTTGTCAATTCCTGTCATGTCCTCATGTTTCCAGGCAAAACATAGTTTTCTACTTTTCAAAAACTCTTTCCCAACTTCATGAGGTAAGTCAGCTCCAACTAGAACTTTAGATTCACGGTTGGAGGTAATCACAAGGACTTCGATCACATCATGCTCCACGGCCTCCAAGATGTCCCTGATGCTCTTCTTTAATTGCTATGCTTGGCGGGAAGTAGTGCATGCTTTTATATATGTTTTGTAACATTCCTTGGCAGCTTGTTGGTCACCTTTTACTCTGATCACACCCCTAGGCGTCGTCATCTAAATACATTGGTGATATGTTGACGGAATTTCCTTCATGTTATGAATCCAAGGTTTTTCCAAGATGACATTATACGATGATGGACAATCGATCACACAAAACCTTTCCATTGAGTTCAACCCTTCGACATAGACATGAAACTTGATCTCGCCAATCATTTGCTTGGTTTCCCCACTAAATCCTACTAGAACGGATGAATTCTTCACGATTTCAGTCAGGGGGATCATCATTTCTTCTATGGTGCTCTTCATGATCAGGTTGACCGAACTTCCATTGTCGATCAAGATACGGTTCACTTTACAGTTGGCAATTAGCAGAGTAACAAAATTCCCATTGTGATGTGGATCCAAGATATTCTCCTTATCATCCTCATCAAAAATAACCTGCTGGTACGGGGACATATCTGGACGCCTAGATGGTAGTTCTGACTTATCTTCCTTGGAGTCTTTAGCGTGACGCTTTGCTGCAGAGTACGTAGTACCAAAGATGTCAAAACCGCCTGTGATAAAATTTATCACCTTGGTTACAGGAGGAGGGGAAGTTGGAGCTTCAGCTACGGATTCTTTTGTCTCGGCACGTCCCTTCATTTTTCCTAGCAAATCTTTAAGAAATCCCTTGGAAAGCAGATGGGTGATCTCTTTCCTCAAGGCAATGCAATTATCGGTTGTATGGCCAAAATCCTCGTGATAAGCACACCACTTAGACTTGTCTTTCCAAGGCGAGGGTTTGTCATTTGCCTTTGGCCACCTTGCCTTACTACCCAAGTTGTCAATTGCGTACAGGAGTCTTGAAACATCAATAGAAAAACAGTTATCACTAATCTTTGGATAGCTTGCATCATCTTCATCATCATTCTCATCTACAACATTAATTTTAGATGAGTCGGTTTTAGAGTAGGGTTTTCCCCTATTAGATCTATTATGTGAAGAGTCCGCCTTTCTGTCAGGATACTCATGTACAGGCGCCTTCTTCGACGTCTTTCCATGAAGCAATTCATCTTTTTCTAGCCTGATGAAACGAATGAATCTGGTTCTGATTTCCTCCAAGCTTTTAGACGGATACATGACCAAATCTTGGTAGAATAATGATTCTCTCCTCAGTCTCATCCTAAAGGCTTCTGTTGCAGTCGACATGTCAATATGAGTAATGCTCACATCCTCCTTGTTGAATCTAAACACGTAATCTTTCAGCGTCTCGTCAGGATGTTGTATCACCCTTTAAAGGTCACTTGTTAGTTTCTCAAACACACGGTTACAAGAAAATTGATTTAGAAACATGTTTAATAATTGAGAATAGGATGAAATAGATTTCATAGGCTGATTGGTCAGCCACATCAAGGCTGGACCGGATAGAGTTGATCCAAAGCCTTTACACAAACAAACTTCCTTGAGATGGTGAGGGATACTGATAATATCCATCTTCTCTTGGTACAAGGCTATATGATCTGCTGGATTCATGGTGCCATCATATTGCTTCGTTGGAGGCACCTGAAACCTCTTGGGGATTTTCACACTGGCTATGGCAGGAACAAAACGTGAATCATGATGACTGGTTGGAGACGCTTTGCAAGGTGATTCCTGGAACGTTCATGAGAATCTCTTTGATCTGCTGCAACTCTCTTGCTAAAGGGTTATCTGCAATAGGGTTAGTGGCAACAAACTGATTCATAGGAGTACTAAACGTATTAAAACTCCCTCTTTGTCCCGCAGGAGGTGGAGTTGCAAAGGTGAAACATGTTGACTCTGGAGCCTGGCCGGATATAACGGTGGTGTTGTTAGTCTGGACGGTGCTAGCCATTGGAATGAAACTAGGATTTCTCTTGGCACTCGTCCCAGCTTCTGAATAAAGAACCCTAAGTTGCAAAGGTGAAATCTCAGACATACTGACTCTTGGAACGCTACGCCTTGAGGCTGCTAGCTCTTGTTGCACCCTGGTAACTGCATTGAATAACATTTGATTGTTATGCTGATGTGCATCCATCTGATTCTTCATCTGCTGCATCATAGATGTCATGTTGGAAACAATATCCAGCGAGATCCCAGGCAACGTCATGGATGAAGAATCTCCCAGGTTGAGACGTTGGCTCTGAGGCGTCGCAGCACTGAACCCAACAGTTGAGTGTGTACCAGTCGTCATGGGCAAGCTTGATATGCTGGTTCTTGCCCAGTTGTTACAATGGATGTACGCATGGCGGAAGTTGGATTACTCATCTTGATTGAGACCAAAAAAACAAAAGTTTCCACAGACGGTGCCAAATTGTTTTGGACAAATTTCAACGATATGAATTTGTACTTATCGAAGTTTGGGTGCAAATGGAATATGATCCCACAATTAAGATGAACGCGATTATGTAACGAGGAAAGCCCCTGAACAAACGTTCTTCGGCACAAAACTGTTGGGTTTCAAGGTTCCATGCGCAGCGGAATTTTAGCATTAATAACTTAAAACCCATGAGCCTAGGATCCGTTCTATACGATTAAATTGAATACCTACGAGATAGATTTACCAACCTTAATCGCTTTCCGATTTTGATCTATCGAACGTATAATTATGTGTTTCGTAATCACAAACTTTGATCTTCAAATCTTCGAATCTTCAACTCCTTTGGATCTTCAGATTTGAACTCTAGGCCTTTTATTTGTTTGAACAAATAAAGACCCTCTTTTGGTAATCCACACAAATATGAATGTCGAGAACGATTCTCGGATTGGGAATTGCTAGATTCCAAAAACTTATGGAAGAATATTGAGAGGACTTTTGATTGTGATTTTCTATTGAAAAATTCGGCTAGCTTTTAGGGTTGGCGACCCTCTCATATTTATACTACAATAGCATGAATATGTTTCCTAATCAAATTAGGAGAACATTTGTCACCCACGCTGGCTCAATATGTCGCGCGGTATACTTAGCCACCGGCTAAGTATGTCGCGTGACAAAGGTAGCCAGTTTCAGAAACTCTCAATCATTCTTCCTCTAGTTTCAATCAAAAACATTCTAAGTGTGTGTGACCCAATAGGATTGTATTATGTTGGCAATGAGTCCGATCACATCGACCCTCATAAGACATAAGAGGACTCTAGCAAGCCATTATGTCTACCCAAATAATACAACATAAGAGTTCATGCTTCCATAATAGTAATAATTTCACAATCCCTTTGTCACACGATGTCATATTGAACATAAGTCATGGTCATTGTCAACTTACATTGTTCAATGCTTTCTCGATTCCGAATATGTTGATCAACCAAGTATCCATGATCTCTATCATGTTCCTTGAGTGTGGCCACACATTTCATCAACACTATTCTACGAGGGGCCCAAGCCGACATCTCTCTTACGAGGGACAAATCCCATCTTGACTTATCATTCTTCCCTACAGGAATCCCGTAATGCCAACATAGCCCTTATTGCTACCCGGTTAAGGATAACTTTAGACTACATCTAACAACACGTTCATCAAGTGGAAGACAATGATAATCTCAGTCTAAGGATTCTAATGACACTACTATTTTGAGATTTAATTATGACATTTGACCATGACATAAATCTCAAGCGGGTCAAGTCCAGTCACTTGTTCTCTAACAAGTACCCATAAATCCAATGTGCATCTCTATGCAAATAATCATAATATGATTATCCATTAGCATTTATACTAGTTATTTACAAGTTGTAATGTGCATCTTCATGCATATGATCATCTCTATGTTCATCCATTACCAACTTTCACTAAATAACTAGGGACACAGATTAATATAATAAACATGCAAAACATATATTAATCAAAATAAAATTTCTCTTTTATTAATGATAAAGACGATACATAAAGGTTTATAGAAACTATAAGCCTAGGGCACAAACACTAACAAAAACCTCGGGAGGTTTTAGAAAAAATCTACCTCAACCAAATTTGTTTATTTGATGTTTTTGAATACAAAGTGCAGAGTAACGATGTGTATGAATGATAGCTAGGAGTCCATGTGCGTACATGTGTTCTCTCTTCCTTTAAATGCTAAGAAAAGATAACATAAATAACCGAATTAATGATGTCCTATTGTTACGCCTTGAATCATGCTCCATCCGTTACAAATCCTACAAATTGAAGGAGTCTTTATGCAGTCATAATTTTGAGTAAAGTCAATTTATGTCCAAGTCTTTAATGCACAATCTTATTCCTGGAAAATAAGAAGAACAAACAGACAATTTCTGTATAGTGTTAGTTCAAGACGTGAATTCAAGATGTTACCTCAAGACGTACTGCCAAGACGTAAGAACATGCTGAGTTAGATTCTTAACCCCAAACACCTTTCACACTTCAACATCACTCATTATTTATTTATTTGAAGATGAATGCACAACATTTTCCAATTTTCATTCTCCTTCTTCCTAGAAATTCTTTACATCTTCCATGTTTACTCTCTTGTCAAGCCAGGACCGTATTTTATAGTGAATGGTTATCTTCAATTAACCTCACTTGAGGTCTTACTATGAATTCTTTAATTAAAAAATAATCATACATTTTTAAATTAGAACATAATTATTAAAAAGAAAAAGAAAATATTTCCAAATTAACACAAGTCTTGGAATGCTTAAATAAATGATTGGCCACAGTAACATGGAACATGTTCCCCTACCCTATCTGCTAAGTGGTGGATTCAGATTTTTTTTTTACAAAAATAAAAACATTTAATTCATTTTTTTTCATATACTGAAAATGTTATAAGTTCTAATAAATACTAATACTTCTAAAATTTTAAAATAGTTTACCTATTAAAAAATAAAAAAAAATTAAATCAAAGAGGGCAGGGGCGTATCTAGTTAATCGCAAGGGTGGGCAATTGCACACCCTCGCTTTTTGCAAAAAATTTACCGAGTAGTTTAAAAAAAAAAAACTTAGGGGTGAAAAGTGTATTAATTGAAAGAGAAGGGATGAAAAGTGTAACATCAGAAAATAAAAACTCTTCTTCTTCTTAAGCGATTTCTTTCATTCATTTTCATCCAACGCAGTTCTCAAACAGAACAAACGCCCCCTCGATTCCAACCGGCGACACTCCTAGACTCGATTCCGATCAATCCGCTACAACCTTGACTCGATTCCGACCGCCGAACGGCGACTGGTGCTTTGGCGCAATAGATTAACAAATGTCTCAAAAAGTTAATTTTTTTAAATTCAATTTTAGGGTTTTAAAAATATTGAATTGATGATTTGGGAATCGGGATGGCTCAGAACGAAAGCCTTCAATCTGAAAATCAGTTAGGTTTTGTAAATTTTGATGATTTGGGAATTGGGATGGCTCAGTTGGGAACGGCGACTGGTGCTTTGGGCCTTTGGTGCTTTGCTTTGTGTAAATTTTGATTTATTTGATTGTTTTGTGGGTTTTGTTTAGATTTTTATTTTGATTTTGTTTACTTCTGTTCTGTGTGAGTCGTGCGACTGTGTCTGTTCCTTTGGTGCTTTGCTTTGTTTACAGCTCAGTTGGGTTTTGTTCCTTTTTTGTGTAAATTTTGATTTATTTGATTGTATTTGTGGTGGGTTTTGTTTAGGATTTGAATTTGTTTACTCTGTGTCTGTGTGTAGGTAAACAGTCTAAACTTGATGGATTCTTCTCCAAACGCCCTCTATGTGAGCCATCGACTCCGATTGATAACTAATATTGTAAATGTTGAAAGGGTTCAAGAAGAAATTGGACAAGGTACTTCTCAACCTCAAGTAAATGTTGATAACTCTTTTAAATATGAGGCTGATCCGGGTTTGAGAAAACCATTGTCTCGCCTTGCTAGCAATTCTAAGGATCTTGAAATAATTCGTAGAGCCTACTTACTTAAAGGCCCTTGTCAACCACGCCTTGAGAATTTTCCTCAAACCACGATTCATAAAGTTTTATTGCACACCCTCACGAGAAATCCTAGATACGCCACTGAAAGAGGGCAAGCCCACTTTTTCTTAAATGTAGGTCCGCCCCGCCTACCCTTCCCCTTTCCTCTCACACTCTCGAATGAACCCAAACAAAAATCCTAATGTTTGATGATAGACGAGTCAACTCAATCACACAATATTACTTTTTTCATCTCAAAATAATTCTTATTTTTAAAATACATAAATATTTTTAACGGAATAAATGTGACGTACTAGACCCATCATACGAAGCCCAATTATTCAGGCGTTATCACAGCTGCATCATCGAGTGGGTCGGCCTAGTTATTACAAGGCCCATAGCCTAACAACAAAGATCAGTCGACCTAGCTCATTGTCCGACCATCATTGGTCCCGACCTAGCTTTGTCCGACATACGATCATGTCTTTGTACAAATCCTACCTGGATATAATACGAAGTCGGGTCGACCTTGATCAACTCAGGCGACCTCGACCTACAGAGACGTACGTCAACCAAAGACTTTTCATAACCGCCTTCTATAATTTCGAAGTACATTATGCCAATATTTTCTCCACTTATTACGAGATTCAATACAATCCTACGACAACACTATCTCTTATCAGAATCTATAAATATCTCACAACATCCAACGTTCAAAGGTAATGCCTTATTTGCTATTCAATTGATTTCAATTCAGTCAATTATAGTTTATAAGCTAGACACGTGATAATTACTCTCACGTCGGAGACTATCCCTCACATGACCCTGTCATGATTGAGCTGACATGTCCCTCTCAAAACACTATGGTCGAAACAGATACAGTTATGGTCGACCAGGTAGTCATAGGCGACCTAAGCCTCTAGGTCAACCATAACTCTGGGCCACCAGTGGGGAAATTGCAGCTGAGTTGGATGATATGATCATCGAAAAAGCTCCTCACTTAGAGGCTAAAGTGAGAAGATGGGTGAGAGAGATCATTGACAAAACCCTGCAATTCAGAGGCGGCCCAGAGCTAGAGCAAGTTGACGAGTTGGAAGAAATAGTGGTAAATCCTTCCTACCCCGAGCAACTTATCAGAATAGGGAAACAGATGTCAACTGAAGAAAGGACAGAAATAGTCGAGCTATTGAAAGAGAGCATGGATGTCTTTGCGTGGCGAGTAGAAGACATGAGGGGGATAAAGGAAGAGGTCATTGTGCACCGTTTGGGGGTCAACCCCACCATCAAATTCAAAGTGCAGAAACTGCAGATTTTTGCTCGCGATAAAGAAGAGGCCATCAAGCTAGATGTAAACAAACTTCTTAGTGCATGTATCACCAAGGAGGCGTCCTATATCACCTGGCTAGCAAATGTAGTGATAGTAAAGAATATAAATGGCAAGTGGAGGATGTGCGTTGACTTCACCGACCTAAATATAGCTTTCCTCAAAGACAACTATCCTCTACCAAGGATTGACAAGTTGGTCGACTTTATAGCCGGACATGCCACATTGAGCTTCCTAGATGATTACTCAGGTTACCACCAGATTAAGATGCACAAGGGCAACATAGAAAAGACTGCCTTCCAAGCTGCTGGAGATACATATTGCTACGTCATGATGCCCTTCGGGCTGAAGAACGCTGGAGCGACCTATAAGAGGATGGTCAATAAGGTTTTAACAAATCAGATTGGCCAAAACATGGAGGCCTACATCGACGATATGGTCAAAAAAACAAAGGTCGGACGACATGTGGTCGACCTAAGGGAAACGTTCGCCAATCAGCGAGCAAACAACATGAAGTTGAATCATAGCAAGTGCGTGTTTGGAGTGGCAGCTGGCAAGTTCTTGGGATTTATGTTATCACAAAGGGGCATTGAAGCCAACCCAGAAAAAATAAAAGCCTTGGTCGGGATGCAGGAGCCGACCTGCATTAAGGAGGTACAGCCACTAAATGGTAGAGTGGCAGTTCTAGGTCGTTTCATAGCAAATTCAGCGGAGAGGTCTCTCCCCTTCTATAAAACATTGAGGGGCACAAAAAGTTTTGAGTGGACGATCGAATGCTCATCGTCGTTCCAGCAACTCAAAGATTATCTAGCCTCTCCCCCTCTGCTAAGTAGCCCGATCATGGGAGAGAGTTTGTTTGTATATCTGTCTGCCGGTGATCGAGTTGTGGCTGCAGTGTTGGTCAGAGAAGAAGACGGAGTTCAGAAGCCCGTTTGTTATGTGAGTAAGGTGTTGTCCGACATAGAAGGATGATACTACAATGCTGAAAAGGTGGCATATGCCTTAGTAGTAACAGCCAGGTAGTTACAAGCCTATTTCTCAATTCACTCTATCATCGTGTTGACAAATGCACCCCTAAGGAAGATTTTGCACAAGCTGGAAAGTTCAGGCTGCCTACTCAACTGGTTGATAGAACTGACAGAGTTCGATATAGAGTACAGGCCTCGAAAGGCACTAAAAGCTCAACCTTTGGCAGACTTCTTGGTTGAGCTTACTTTCACCAAGGAAGAAAGCAAAGAAAGCACCCCAAAGGAAAGTGTGAAGGGAAAGGAACGATAGAGCCAACTAGTGACAAGTTTGTGTGACGATTGCTGGAAGGTCTATTCAGATGGGTCTACGACCAAAAATGTGAGCAAAGCTGGAATTGTTTTGATCGAGCTTGAGATGGGTAAAGTCTTTGAGGAGGCCTTGAGGTTCAAGTTTGAGGCTTCCAACAACTAGGCCGAGTATGAGGCCTTGATTGCTGCTATTGAATATGCCAAGTGCTTTAGGGCGACCAAAGTCATCGTCTATTATGACTCTCAATTGTTCGTGAACCAAGTCAAGGGGGAATACAAAGTGCTCAATCAAGTTTTAGTCAAATATTGCGAGATGATAAAAAGGTTAGTCTAAGACTTGGAATTATGGGAAATTCAAAGAGTAGGCCGTGAAGATAACGAATTGGCCAACCTACTTTCCAAATTGGCTACATCAGACGAGCAACATGGAGAGCCAATTTCCTACTTAGAGCATCCAGTATACGAAAGAGTAAAGGTTCTATGCTCAGTTGACAAATTTAAGTGTTGGATCAATGAGATTAAGGCCTACATAGAAACAGGCAAGCTACCTAATGATGAATAGGCAGCTAGAGCAATCAAGAAAAAGCCCCCAAGATTTGTCATACACGAAGATGCACTGTTTAGAAGGTCGTTCGTGAATCTATTACATAGGTGTGTTCACTCAACGGAAGTCACTCAGCTTTTGCATGAAGTTCATTGTCGGGTATGTGGTGGACACCCGGGGGCCAGAACTTAGGCGGATAAACTATTTATGTTAGGATACTATTGGCCTCAACTAAGGAAGGATGCTCGAGAATTTGTTCAAAAATGTGACAAGTGCCATAAGTATGCTGACCTACCAAGACTGCCTACTACCGAGCAAACTTCAGTGGTCGCTGCTTGGCCATTCATCATGTGGGGGGTAGATTTGATTGGACCCTTCCTGCCCACCCATGGAAACTATAAGTACGTGATCGTAGCCATTGACTACTTCACCAAGTGGATAAAAGCAAAACCTTTAGCCAAGATTATTGAAGAAAACGCCATCAATTTTATCCATGACTACATCTGGTGTCATTTTGGAGTGCCTCATGAAATCATGTCGAATAACGGGCTGCAGTTCTCATTTGGGTTTGAAACAGAAATGAACAGATTGAGCGTCAAACTTTGGAAGTCGTCAGTTGCCTACCCTCAAGGAAATGGGCATGCAGAAGCGGCAAACAAACTTTTCCTATCAGCACTAAAGACGAACTTAGTGGATCAAGCTGGCAACTGACGAGCTATGAGTTCCCACGACTAGAGTGGTTTTCTTTGATCAAGATCAGAACACTACCAACAGATTGCTTGACCTTGATTTTCTTGAAGAAAGACGAACAACGGCTCAACTCAAAATGGTGAACTATAAGCAGAAAACCAAGGGCTACCACGACAAGAAGGTCAAGAAAAGGTCATTCAGTGTGGGAGATTACATGCTGAGGAAGATAGAGGTAACTGGAAGGAAAGCCGAGTAGAACAAGTTATCTCCTAATTGGGAAGGTCCTTACGTCGTCACTCGAATTATCAAAGAACGAACCTACATGATTGGTCATCCAGGGGGTGACGAGCTGAAACATCCATGGCATGCTAGCCACCTAATTAAGTATTATTTTGAGCAATTTCTTGATGTAATCGTTCTACTTATTCAATAAAAGGGAATGTCTTCTATCTACGAGTTGTATTACTTCCATACTTTATTCAATTCAAGTCTGACTCTTAGTTGATCTCGATATTATTATTAAACAGATTCAACTGAAGTCCTAAGTCGACCTCGTTTTTAAAAAGGTCCGACTGAAGACTTAAGTCAATCTCGTTCTTTCAAACAGATTCAAATGAAGTCCTAACTCAACCTCGTTCTTAAATAGGTCCGACTGAAGACTCAAGTCAATCTCGTTCTTTCAAACAGATTCGACTGAAGTCCTAAGTCGACCTCGTTCTTAAACAGGTTCGACTGAGATCTTATGTCAATCTCGTTCTTTCAACAGACTCGACTAAAACTTAGATCGACCTTGTTCTTACACAGGTTGGACAAAACAGTTATCACTACAAGAAAGTTGGTTATTTACGACACTCATTTACGGCGGGTGATACGCGTCCGCCGTATATATTAGTTATATACGGTGGATGATACTGAAATTACCCGGGATCCGAAGCTCCCGCGCATCTCGCATTCGTCGCCGTTTCGGGAATGTTCGCCCGGATCCGAGAGGCAGCGCGTTCGTGCCCCGGCATCTGGCTCTATTCCGTTTCGGCGTTTTACGCGTGTTGGAGGTGTCTCGCCGTGTTTTGCTTTGTAGAGTCGCCACGCCGTTTTTATTATTAAGCCCAAAACATTGAAAAAGGGCATCAGATTAAAAAGAATAATAAACTGTTTTTGTTTGATGAGATTTTGAGTTCGGAGGTCAGATGACTCCTCGGGAAGAGAATATTAGAATCTTAGAGCTCACCCGAGTCGCCTCGTAAAAACGAGTATTTCGGATACCCCTAATATTCTTTAAATGTTGTGTGTGTGTGTGTGTGTGCTTTTAAAAATGCATGCTATGTCGGATGTCTACATTGTACACTATGTATTGAAATGTATTGAAATAGTGTAGGAAGGAAGCCTTACCAATGTTGGTTCGTGTCTGTCTTCCGCTGGGGAATAGTGTTTGAGGATGGAATGATGTTCCGGTACGGACCGGGATTGCTTCGGGAGGGACCGGTTGTCTGCGGACAGAGTTTCGGCGTGAGTTGAGATTGTAGGCTGCGTGCGGGCAGAGGTTCGGTGTGCGTTGAGGTGGCAGGAGTCACTCGGGCAGAGTTTTGGCGTGCGTTGAGGTGGCAGGAGTCACTCGGGCAGAGTTTCGGCGTGGTTTGGGATCGCCGGTTTGACTCGGAAAGAGCCGGGACGCCTCGGGAAAGACCAGGCAAGGCCTCAGAGTACCACGAGGGGCCTCAGAGTACCTCGAGAGTGCCTCGGGGCAGCGCGGGAGCATTGCGGGAGCGCTCGGAGAGGCTTCGGAGCACCACGAGGGGGCTCGGAAGGCCTCAGAAGGATCTGAAAGGGGTCGGGAGTGCCTCGAGAGGACTTAGAGGGGAGCTAGAAGGCTAAGGGAGGAAGAGAGAAGAGGGAGGTGTGTCAAAATGAGGAGGGGGAGCCCTCTATTTATAGTGCCAGATTTGGTGCAAGAAGGTCCGTACGGACCTCCCTGGTTATCCAGAATTTTGGTTTTCCTCGATTTGAGGGAATATGTGATGATGGTGAATATTCTGGAATTATGATGTCCCCTATGCAATAAGGTCCGTACGGACCATCTTGACATGCAAAGAGGTCCGTACGGACCAAGTATGCATGAGGGTAATCATTTTCCCCGGGATTTGAGGGAATATTGTGGACTTTAAGAGGATTCAGTAATTATTAAAGCAAAGAGGTCCGTACGGACCACTTTTGCTTTTCCAATTTCCTTAAAATTCCCAAAAGGTCCTTTTGTCCCTTTTTATCCCAGAAAGGCCCCTCCCTTGGTTTGGTTGAGGGTTTTGAGAGGGTTTTGAGTGCCATAGGTATTCGAGACTGTGTTTGTGAGTCTGCGGTGTTTCCTGTATGTTCGGAAGGAGGTGATCCAGATTGGGGTACTTACAGAAGCCCCTCAACGACGTCACTTACGGAGGAAGTGGGGTCGTTTCTAAGATAAGGGTCCTAATCTGGATCGCGTGCTGGGAGAGGAAGTGACCGTGGAGGTCAGGGTGAGGACGTGGTAGTGTTCTGTTGTGTGACCGCTTAGGTCAGTTGGCTGGACCCTGTGATAGGATTCCTACGTATCCCTGGCGGGAATCAAACCTGGCCGAAGTTCGTGTGTGGGGTGAGTGTTGTAGTGCAAGAGGACGGGAGATGTCCTCTGACTAAGACTCTATGGGTGGACGTGGTGGTGTCCTGGGTGTGACCGCATAGGTCGGTGGTAGGGACATGGAGACGTCCTAGGTGACAGTATAGGTCAATGGCTGAACCCTGTGATAGGATTCCTACGTATCCCTGGCGGGAATCAAGCCTGGCCATAGTTCAGAGGTTGTGAAATTGTGATTGCATGTGGGCGTGATGGTGCCCTGAAGTATCGTGTGACCGTCGAGGTCAGTGGTAAGGACGGGGTGGTATCCTAAGATGTGGTGACCGCCGAGGTCAATTGTGAAGACGTGGTGGTGTCCTGGGGTGGAAATTTTACGATTTTCCTAATCGGGTGGTTTAAGGCCTTCCGGGCCGGAGATGGTATGATGGCTTGAGTCGTCTTCTGGTTGCAGTTTGCCATGCGTGAGGACTTTGAATCGTCTTCTGGCTGCGGTTTGCCATGCGTGAGGACTTTGAATCGTCTTCTGGCTGCGGTTTGCCATGCGTGAGGACTTTAAATCGTCTTCTGGCTGTGGTTTGCCATGCGTGAGGACTTTGAATCGTCTTCTGGTTGCGGTTTGCCATGCGTGAGGACTTTGAATCGTCTTCTGGCTGCGGTTTGCCATGCGTGAGGACTTTGAATCGTCTTCTGGCTGCGGTTTGCCATGTGTGAGGACTTTGAATCATCTTCTGGCTGTGGTTTGCTATGCGTGAGGACTTTGAATCGTCTTCTGGCTGTGGTTGTGGAGGCATGGCTGCCTTGAGCTTAGATTGCGAGAGGTGTAGATGCCTCGTGCTTTGTCCGCCTGGGAGAAAGTTGGACTTACGATGGCTGCCGGTGTTCATCCGTTGGAGATTTATCGTGGCCTTGTAGGAGCCTTTATGCTGAGAGGGTGATTTCGGGCCTACTTTGATGGCCGGTGTTTGAGTTGCCGTTGAGCGGGCAAGGATGATGGCCGGTGATTGCTTCACTATATGGCGTTTTGGAGGCGTTTCGTGCCTTGGGATTTGTACTCGGAGGTGTTGGCTCCTTCTTGCGCTTGTTTTGCCGTTGAGTGGGCGAAGTCCGGGATTACGTTGACGGCCGGTGCTGGGGATATGTAGTCTTGTACGACTTCCCTTTTGACTTCCTGGGGAAGGAGCTCGGGCTTACTTTGATGGCAAAGTTCGGGCTTACATTGACTGTCGGTGGTTGAATTGCCGTTGAATGGGCGAAGTGCGGGCTTACATTGACTGCCGGTGCTTGCGTTGCCGTTGAGTGGGCAAAGTTCGGGCTTACATTGACTGCCGATGGTTGAATTACCATTGAATGGGCGAAGTTCGGGCTTACATTGACTGCCGGTGCTTGCGTTGCCATTGAGTGGGCGAAGTTCGGGCTTACATTGACTGCAGGTGCTTGCGTTGCCGTTGAGTGGGCGAAGTTCGGGCTTACATTGACTGCCGGTGCTTGCGTTGCCGTTGAGTGGGCAAAGTTCGGGCTTACATTGACTGCCGGTGGTTGAATTGCCGTTGGAGTGGGCGAAGTTCGGGCTTACATTGACTGCCGGTGCTTGCGTTGCCGTTGAGTGGGCGAAGTTCGGGCTTACATTGACTGCCGGTGCTTGCGTTGCCGTTGAGTGGGCGAAGTTCGGGCTTACATTGACTGCCGGTGCTTGCGTTGCCGTTGAGTGGGCGAAGTTCGGGCTTACATTGACTAGGTGGTTGAATTGCCGCTTGGAGTGGCGGCTCGGGCTTACATTGCCCGGTGGTTGAATTGCCGTTGGAGTGGGCGAAGTTCGGGCTTACATTGACTGCCGGTGCTTGCGTTGCCGTTGAGTGGGCGAAGTTCGGGCTTACATTGACTGCCGGTGCTTGCATTGCCGTTGAGTGGGCGAGGTTCGGGCTTACACTGACTTCCGGTGCTTGCGTTGCCGTTTGAGCGGGCGAAGTTCAGGCTTACATTGACTGCCGGTGCTTGCGTTGCCGTTGAGTGGGCGAAGTTCGGGCTTACACTGACGGTCGGTTCTTGAATTGCCGTTGGAGTGGGCAAAGTTCGGGCTTACGTTGACTGCCGGTGCTTGCGTTGCCATTGAGTGGGCGAGGTTCGGGCTTACATTGACTGCCGGTGCTTGTCTGTTGATGGGTTAAGGACCAAAATGCACTGAATTTGCTGAAATAGGCCTTAGGACAGCCAGGGGCAAAGATTATAAGGGCAGGAAAGTAATTTGGCCCTCCCTTGCAAGAAGGTCCGTACGGACCAACCTGGGATGCAAAGAGGTCCGTACGGACCAAGTTGATTTTTTACAGTTCCCAGATTTTGACTGGGATTAAATGCCGAGCCCTTCCCCATTCCTTCTTCTTCAGTGCGTGAACCCGAGAGAGAGAGGGAGAGAAAAACCTCCATTGTTAACCAAAATCCTCCATTTTTGCTTTGAATTGCTTGCCATGGCGGAAGGATCTCGAAGGAATCGTCGACAACGCAGTCAAGAAGTGGTCGAGCAACGGATGGAGCTCCAAAGAAATTGGATCTCGTTTGTTCCATCTTCGAAGAACCCGGATGTATTGTATTCGAATCCGGAGGTGCACAATCGTCGCTCTAGGAATGTCGGGGAGGTAAGAAATCCTTTCCGTTTCGATTCCCTGCTCGAATTTTTTGAATGCTAGAACTAGGTTTTAGTTTTTCGCATTTTTGGGGTTTTCGTTATTTGCCATGCTTTTTGTAAAATTCTTGATGAATTGTTGAAAATTAGCATGTAAATTTTGTGAATATGTGCATTTTGTGCAGAAATGTGTAGATTAGCTTTTATTTGTGAAAATAAAGTGCCTCTCTATGAAAATGCATGTTTTGGTGTTTTGTACCTTATGCTATTTATGTATGTACAATGTGGAAAAATTGTCATGTAGGGACAAATTTTGTAGAAAAAATGTGACATGTGCCGTCTTTCGTGACGGGTTTTGTCTGAAAGTGTGTGCCGTGTAGGGATGGACTTTTCTTTTAAAAATGTGTTATGCAGTGTGTGCCGTGTTTTTGGATGACGGACTTTGTGGGGAAAATATGTGCTATATGTGCCGTGTTTCGTGACGGGATATATGTGCTTTGATTTTCTTTTGCATTAAGTACTGCGAATGACGTACCTTTGCTGTGTTTACCTGCAGGATGAGGGGCTCATGGCTGGGAAGGCCAAGAAGATGAAGACTCGGGGATCGCTCGAGGCTGTTGTTGAGTTGTGGCAGCGGATGCCTGATATTTCTGTGGATGGTAGGCCGAGTCCCAGGAGGCTGGTCTACGCTTCTGGCTTGGGTGTGTTCGTAGAGAACCTGGCCGGGGTTTCTGACACGAGGAAGAACAAGAGCGTCTTCCTTGGCCTTTCTGAGTATTGGTGGGATACCTTCCACACCTTCCATCTGAGCTGGGGAGAGGTGACAGTGATGCCTACCGACTTTGCTGCGATTACCGGGCTTTCCTTCAAAGGAGGGCCAGTGCGGTGGAGAGATTTGATATCCGATGTTGTATTGACCGAGCTGCTGGGCTTTGAGCCTCGTCCTCGCAGGGGCCTGGGCATGCTATATAGCGATGTGGAGCTGAGGATTACGGCCAGCATTGGGGCCTATGTTCGGGGTACCGGCCAGGTGACGGCGGAGCAGCTGGCGCGCTCCTTTTTGTGGTTTGCACTTTCCGAGACTTTGTTCTCGAACCACGCGACTGCGGCTCCTTTTGCTCTGTTGGAGAGCTTGATTGACTTGGAGAGAGTTTGTGATATCGCTTGGGGCGAGGCGGGCTTGGCCGAGCTCTACTTCTCCTTGGACCGGTTTAGCCGGGGTGTGGCCAGTTCTTTGGCCTGTTTTGACTTTGCTTTGGAGGTATGAGTTCATTGCTGTTTTTTGATTTAGCAACTTGTCGCTTTCTCCATTTTCTTTTGCACTGAGCCCCTTCTGTTTTTGTCACAGGTGTGGTTCTACGAGATCTTTCAGTGCTTCCCGTGGGATAGAGATCCTGGGGCTGTTGCAGCGTATCCTGCGATGTTAGGCTGGGCTCGTTCGGCGAGGAAGAGGAGGAGCAGCAGGGGGAAGCTCACCATCGCCTACGGGGATGTGCAGGAGCGTCTGGAGAGAGGTAGCCCGGAGGGGTTTGTTTTGTTCCCGTGGGCTCGGTATGAGGCTGATGAGTTTGAGGGGGCTCCGGTGGTGACAGCGCAGCGGAAGATGCTGCGGGGCCTGACTTGTGACGTCATGTACCTGGGGGAGCGGGTCTTCTGGCAGCATGGCCCGGGTGTGCTTCCCGTGGCTCCGAGGGACCCTCCTTTTGGGATGCTTGATTCCCGGGATATGGATGTGTTGGACTTTGAGAGGTACCTTGGCGGTGTGGGTGCCGAGGAGTTTATTTTGTATGGAGAGGAGTATGGCGCTTTTGTGAGGAGGAAGTTGAGGACGCCACAGGTGTTGGCGAGGGAGAGGGAGGCTGGTCCGCAGGGTCCCCCAGAGGTTCCGGTGCCTGGGCCGGATTTTACGTATGTTCGTGGGGATTCCTCGAGGAGGAGGGTGTCTCACTGCACCCGAGCAGGCGCCCGTCGCTACCGCGTCGATCCTGATAGATCGGTGAGTGTGCTTACTCTTTTCCATCTTGGCTTTTTTCTGTATTTTTCTCTTTTTGTTGTTGAGTATGACTGTATTGCTGAGCGTTTCTTTGGCTGCTTTGCTTGTGCAGGTCCCGGGGAGGGCTTTTGACATGCTGACCCGCCGTTACGTGGCGATGCGGTCTTTTGTGAAGAAGATGGCGTCGAAGCTGTCTTGCCGGTCTTCCCGACGCGTGCCGGCGTACGAGCCTATGCCTTCGAGGCATTCTGTAGATGTTCCTCCACTGAGAGCCGAGCCGGAGCCACAGCAGGAGGGACCTTCGAGGGGGCGGCATAGCATGGATGCCGGGACGTCTTCGGGAGCTCCGAGGCCGCAGACCCTTTACCAGTTCTTTCCTCGCCAGATGCACAGGGTGAGGGTTCGTCGAGCCTTCTTTCTTTGATCCTTTCGCCGGATTTGATCCTTCGAGTACTTTGAGTACCAGCCTCGGAGGGCTCGGTACTCTGATGACGAGGATATGACGGGCGAGTTCACCGGGATGCCCGACTTCTCTCTTGATGATCTTGGCGAGGATGATGATGCTGAGGATTCGGACTAGGGTTCATTTGCTTTCCCTCTTTCCATATCTTCTTTTTTTCTTTTAGCAACAGACATTTGATGTACCTGTAATAAAACACTCGTATTTGCATGGCAAACAGCATTTTATTTTAAGATGTAATGTCGTTTTTGTGATTCCCGGGAGTTGTCCTATAAATTGTTGATATTTTTTTTTTTTTAATTTTGTGCATGCCACGTGAGCTGAGAGTGCGTTTGTGGGTAGTGTATGTTTGCCGGGAATGGCTTTGGCCAGTGTTTGGGCAGTTTGGAGCAAGGTCCTGCTGAGGACAGTGGTTGTTGTACCATTTGCTGGGGAAATGGGTCATGGTTACAAGGAGGTCCGTACGGACATACTTAGCATGCAAAGAGGTCCGTACGGACCAACCTTGCTTTTGGGAAGGAGATAAATGCTTTCCAGTGTCTGGTTCTTCCCCATTTCCCCATTTGCAGCCATTTTCGAGCTTTCTTCCCCATTTTCTCTAGGAACCTCCATTTTTGCCATGGATTCTTCGTACGTCCCTAGAATTTTGCCGAGGCTTTCGAAGGAGAAGCAAGCACACTTCCTTGAGTGAAAACGTGGATGCGGCGCCGTATGAGGCAGCAGTGATGGGCTTTCGAGGTAAGGTTTCGTCTTTGCTCGATTTGGTCTTTTAAGGAGTTGGTTCCTGATTGGGATTTGTTGCGGGCTGCCGCGAAGTTCTGGGATGTTAGGAGGCATGTGTATTGTTTCTCCTATAATGAAATGGTGCCCACTTTTGAGGATTTTCGGGCTTTGATGGGGGGACCGGAGGTGGAGGCCATCTCGCTTCCTTTGATTGGTGGTGCTGTCGTGAGCGTGAAGCTTGCGTGCTTTCTTCGTACTTCGTTGGTAGAGGTGCAGTGGGCATGATCCTTGATTCGGGTCATATTGACATTTCGAGCCGCCGGAGCGGTTCATGTTTGATGATGAGAGTGATGTCTCTTGGGACGCATTTTCCTTGTGCGTGATGGCGACGCTTTTCATGGTCGGCTCCTTGGCATTTGCGATGGCGCTTTGCTAGATGTGGTTGGGCACCGCAGAGCCGGAGAGGATATTGTCCCGTTGGTGTTGGGGGAGACTCTTCATGGTATCAACCGTCTGTCGACTGGGGATCGTTTCATGAGAGGGGGAAGCCCCGCTTTGCTCACCTTGTGGCCGCGAGAGAGACTTCAGCCATGCCCGAGGCTCCGACGTCGTTTAGCCCGTGGTCATTTGCTCAGCCGACCTCTTGTGTTGGATATGGATCACCCGCCCGGGAGAGATGGATGGCACAGCCTTGGTACGCATCGATCCGTTGGTGGGTTCCCCACCGGAGGATTGAGACTAGGAGGGTTTTGCAGGAAGGGTCCTACGTTGTTAGAGTTCCAGGTTTGTCTTGGTCCTCCTTCTATATTCCGTCGCTTGTTTCCGGCGGTTTGGGATGAAGCAGAGCCTTTGTTGGCCGGGATGACCTTGCTACTATGGAGATAGCTCCTCTTTGTATGGCGGCTCCAGTGCTTTCTTGTATTTTCCGAGGGTATGGAAGTATTCCGCTTTCCCTCCCGTGGTGCTCCTTAGACGTCGGGAGAGTGTCGTATTGACGACTCGCACTCCGGCCCGGTATGAGCAGCGTGTTGGGCAGTCCCAAGTGGCTTTGGAGAGCAGGCGTGTAGCGATTTTGGGACCCGGTTGCCGTAGTAGCTATTGCCTTAGGAGTGCCGAAGCCTGGTCTGACCCTCAGGATGTGACGGGAGACACTTTGTTTGACTACGAGACTAGAGTTGACCGACTGACAGGGAGAGGTCCTCTTACGTACTCGCAGGGAGGAGATCCGAGCCGAAGCACGGCGAATGAAGCCCCGAGAGCTACCGGATTGTTTGACTCTACGGGGAGGACCCCGATCTCTGACCGAGAGACGCAGAGTTGGTTCACGTTGAGCGAAAGAAGACTCGCCGGGGACGAGGGAAGAAAGGGAAGAATGGCGAGGGGACAAGCGCAGATGGCGCGGAATGACCTCCTAGGTATCCATTCATTGCATTGTAAACACATTATTTGTTAAATGTATTAAGCTGTCTTTTAGCATGTTGTGAACTTGAGAGTAGACCGTGCTTGAACTCATCAAGAAATGTTGTAACCGTTAGTGATTTGTGATTTACTTTTAAAGCCTTGTCGAGACGCAAGATCTCTTGTTTGCCTTTGTTTCTTTTGTGCACCTTGTCGGCGTCCATCTTTGAACTTTTCTGTTGCATTTGCGGACTGAAGCAGTCTGAGCCATGACGGCAATCCCCTTTGCTTAGGCTTTGTGCTTGGGAGAGAGGTTGAATGATCCCCTGACAAGTCATTTTGATGGTCATTTTCGTAGCTTCCTTGCCCTTTGTTGGCGTCGGGCTCTTGACCTCAATTTCGCAGCTTCTGCTTGAGCTTCTTTTATTTTTGTTTGTTTTTTTTTTTTTTTGTGAGCCCTTGCTCGAGCTCTCTCTCTTTTTTTTTGAAGCGCGTGAGGGCGAAGACAAGCCCCTGGCTTGGAAGCGCATACGGGCACTGCTTGACGCCGAGTGACCTCCGGATGTCCTTTGATGTTGCCGCCGTCGTTTGACTTGGTCAAGGTGACGTTGGGGCGTGTTCTTGAAAAGTGCGTAGCTTAATGGAGGTCTTGATTGACATTCAAGATTTTGACTTTTTTGTGTATTTTTAGACCGGACAAATTAAGATTGCCTACGTTCCCCCGGACTAGAGGGCTCAGGTCTGCATAGTTCGACACTACATGGAGTGCCAAGAGATGCACAGCTTGTTCTTCTTCAGCGAAGTATCTCGCGAAGTTTTCTTCCGTTGACCGGATTCATGAAGGGATTGCCGTCTAGGTCCTGTCGCCTTCATGGCACCTCCGGAGAAGATCTTTTGAACCACGAAAGGGCCGATCCATGTGGGTTCCCATTTTCCCGCTGGGTTGGTTCGAGTGGGAGGCTTTTCTTTGAGTACAAGGTCGCCTTCCCGATGTCTCGGACTTGACTTTCTTGTCGAAAGCTCTAGCCATCCCGCTTTGATAGGCTCGGACGTGTTCCATGGCCTTTAGTCGTCCCTCGTCTAGCAGAGCCAATTCGTCATGTCGGCTTCCGCGCCATTCAACTTCATTGACGTCATTTTCCAGCAAAGACTCGGAGTGAGGGAATTTCCAGCTCAATGGGAAGGACTGCTTCCATCCCGTATGTCGTGGCAATGGGGTTTCTCCCGTGGTCGTTTCCGACCGATGTGCGGTAGCCCCAAAGTGCAAGGTGCAGCTTCCGGCCAATCTCGTCCTCGGGTGGTCATTTTTCGGATGATCCGTTCGAGGGTTTTGTTTGCCGCTTCCACGGCGCCGTTTGTTTGTGGCCTAGAGGAGAAGATTTGTGGCGTGTGATTTTGAATTCAGCCGCAGCCTGTCGAATTCCCCCTCGAAGTGTGAGCCATTGTCTCGATATGACCTCATTTGGGATGCCGTATCGGCAGATGATGTTTTCCTTGAGGAAATGCGCGACCTTCTTGGAGGTGAGTACCTTGTAGGACTTGGCTTCGACCCATTTGGTGAAGTAGTCGATGGCTACTAAGATGAACTCGTGACCGTTGCCGCCCGGCGAGCGATTTTCCCGATGACGTCAATTCCCAAGTGGCAAATGGCCAGGGCGTAGTCATGCAAGAGAGATCGTGGGCGCAGATGATTGAGGTTGGAGAACCGTTGACACTTGTCGCAGCCTTCTGACAAAGTGGATGCACCGCCTCCATGGAGATCCAAGAGTAGCCCATCCCGAGAATGATTTGCATCGTGGCTCGGGCGTTCATGTGGGGACCGCAAGCCCCATTGTGGACTTCTGCTCATGAACTTGTTTGCTTCTTCCCCGGGCCGATGCAACAGAGGAGTGGTCCATGGTAGCGTTTCTTGTATAGCATGTCCCCGAGGATGACGAAGTGAGAGGCGAGGCATTTTAGTGGCCATGATGCTCTTGGTTTTGACCCCTTCTCGTGTGTGGGCCTTCCTTGTTCATGAAGGTGATTTCCCGTTCTTGAGGTATTGGAAGATCCGGTTATACCATGGCTCATTGATGGGCTTAGGTTCTCGGGTTCGATCTCACAACAAGAGGTGTGAATTTCCTTTCGTCCGACTTTGAAGGGTTTGATTGCTTTTCCTTCGTGGATTTCCACAAGGGAAGCCAAGGTGGCTAAGGCATCTCGCAAACCTCGTTTCGGTCTCTTGGCAAGTAGTGGAAGGTGACCTCTTCGAATTGTGTGATGAGGTCCTCCATGCAGCATGGTATTTTTGCAAGCCTGGGTCTATGGTTTTCCACTTGTTGGAGACTTGGTTGATGATCAGGCCGAGTCCCCATAAACTTCGAGTTTCGGACATTCCTCTCGAGTGCGGCTTGTAGTCCGGCAACAGCAGCTTCATATTCGGCGGCATTGTTGGTTACCTCGAAATTGAGCTTTATGGCGATTGGGGTGTGCTCGCCCTGGGATCGACCAAAAGCATACCAATGCCGTTTCCTTTTTGTTGGCCGCTCCATCGAAGAACAGCTTGCCATCGGTTTTCGCCTTCGAGTGCAAAGATTCCCTCGTATGGAAATTGTGGTTCGGGGCCTCGAGCCTCGTCGGTTGGGAAATCGCCGCTTGTTCACCCATGGCCCGTCCCTTGATTGACTTTTGGTTCACGTACTTGATGTCAAATTCCGCTAGGAAGAAAGACCATTTGGCGAGCCTCATTGACAGAGATGGTTTGTCGAAGAGGTATTTGATCGGGTCCATTTTGGAAACCAAGTGTACCGTGTGCGACCGCATGTAGTGCCGTAATTTTCCGACAACCCATACCGTAGCCGCGCAAGTTTTCTCGAGGGCCGAGTAATTGAGTTCGCCGCCTTGAAACTTTCGACCGACGAAGTAGATGGCATTCTCGACTCGTGACTCTTTCTTTTCCCGACAGAGCATGGCTCCAACCGCGGTGTCTGGCCACGCTTAGGTATAGCAACAAAGGGCTTCTCCTCGTGGGGAGGACAGAGAATAGGAGGACTCACAAGGTATGCCTTTATTTCCTCAAAGGCATCTTGGCATTCTCGAGTTCCATTCGATGTCGGCGTTCTTCTTCATCGCTTGAAGATTGGCTCGCACATAGAGGTCAATTGGTCGACGAAGCGGCCGATATACCGCAGCGGCCCATGAAGCTTTTCACCTCGTCCGAGTTTGCGGTGGTCTCATTTCGATGATGGCCTTGATCTTTGAGGATCAACCTCGATGCCTCTCTCGGTGACCATGTATCCTAAGACCTTGCTCGATAACCCCAAATGTGCATTTGGCGTGGTTTAGCCTCATTGAGTGTTTTCTGAGGCGATTGAAGAATTTTCTTAGGTCTCGTGAGGTGTTGTCCGTCCGATCCCTTTGAGTGGATGATCATGTCATCGACGTACACTTCGATCTCTTTGTGGATCATATCGTGGAAGAGGGCGGTTGCCGCCCGTTGATAGGTAGCCCCGCCGTTCTTTAGTCCGAACGGCATTACCGTGTAGCAAGAGGTTCCCAGTGGGTTGTGAAAGCCGTCTTTTCTTGGTCTTCTTCGGCCATCTTGATTTGATTGTAGCCGGCAAACCCGTCCACGAAGGACTTGACTTCGAAATTGGTCAGTAGTGTCTACCAACATGTCGATGTTGGGTAGTGGAAAATCGTCCTTGGGACTTGCTTAGTTGAGATCTCAAGTCCACGCAAAGCAACGCACTTTTCCATCGGCCTTCGTGACCGTGACGATATTGGGAGAGCCATGTGGGGTACTCGATTACCCCGATGAAGCCGACGCGGAGCATTTTTTCGATCTCTTCTTTGACTTGTAAAGACCATTCTCGCTTGATTCGGCGTAGCTTTTGCTTGATGGGCTTAGCCGGGATTCAAGGGAATCCGGTGTTCTACAATGTTAGGATCTAATCCGGCATGTCTCGTAAGACCAAGCGAACACGTCCACGAATTCTTTGAGCAAAGGCAACAATGCGTCTTGCTCGTGCCGATGAAGAAACTTCCGATTTGCGTCTCTTTTGGCTCTTCGCCAGCTTCCCAAATTCACTTTGGTTAAAACCTCCTCGGCACTTGGGCCCGGTTTTTCTCTCGTTTGACAACATGCTTAAAGATGTGCTTAATGTATTGTTCGTTTAATGTGTCTCGCTTCTTTATCAAGTGAATCGTTATTAATTGTTTCGTGTGTGTTAGTTAATTTATCGCTTGTTAAAGATGCAATGAGAGGATACTCGAAAAGATCGAAGCATTCATTAAGAGCATACGGAATACATTATTGGCAATGAGTTCGTAATCTTCTCGGTACATGAGGCCATCGATGACTCGAGAGACTCAAATTCAAAGATAATGGACTCAGATGAGTTTTGACACTAGACTCTAGGACTCGAGGGGTCGACCAAGTTGTTCGATCATGTCCTTTTTGCTAGCTGTGGGTCCGGAGAAAGTGGCCCAGTTATTGAGTGGCAATGAGCTTGATAGTAGGTGGGGCTTGAAGGGCTTTATGTCACCATTCCCAATCATTGCTATCACAGAGTTATCAGAATCAAAATCGATCAGATCTGGCATCTCGATTTCTTCTTTGAAGAGTAGGTGGAGCAGTGGCTCGTCCCAAGCATCGTCTGCGGAGTCTTTTGCTTTTGTCTTGGGCATTACTAGCTCGAATGAAGACTCGTCTCGCTTGTTGAAGGCAGGAGTGTAGACAGAGAGTTTTTCGAGTTCTTCTGCCAAAGAGGGGGTTTTCCCGAACCACAATTCGTTGTGAATAGTGGTGGTCATGGATCCCGGTAGAGGCGGTGTGTTGAGAAATGCTCTTCGGACGGGATTTGGCTTGAGGCCTCTGAATCTTGCTGTGTTCGCCGGAGCTTGTCCATGTTTGTCGGCCGCCTTTATTTGGCGCCGATCGCCTCGTTCCCTTTCCCGGATCTTCTTCCAAGTTGCCGGCCTTCTTTGTGAAGTACTTGGTCATGTCGAAGCCGTAAGGACGAAGATCTGAGATTGCGTGCAAGCCTCTTTGTTATCTACGGAGCGTTTCCGTGCAGCTCGTTTGTCCTCCGCAATGTGTTCGGGAGTAGGAGAGTATCCCAAGCCATGGAGGGTATTCTGTTCTTTGATATGGATGATTTGTTGGGTACCCTGATGGCATTTTCCCAAACCGAGCCCCGGGATGTAGTTCATGTGCTTCATCATTTTCATCGGGGAGGGATCTTGTCCCAAATCAAAGGTGTTTATGTGGCATACCCGGGCCTTTGGGCTTTCGATGGTGAACCCCGTTAGCATCATGCCATCATCGTCGTGTTTGATCTCTAAGACCGGGACGCCGTTTGTGTCTGGCCCTTTCGGTGACTACGCTATCACCGTAGATGATGGTTAGATCTCGTTCCTTGGACGAACTTTACGCACCGATGGAGAGTGGATGCCACCCCATTGATCCGGTGTAGCCAAGGGCGTCCCAAAATGGCAGTGAATGTGATCGGATGTCGATGACTTGGAAATCCGTGGGACCATTTGCTTTTCCGAACCATAGGTTCAAAGTGGCTATTCCCAAGACCGGGCGGACGTCGAGTCGTATGCCTTGATTGCTCGAGTTGAGGGCTTTAGATCAGGGCCGCTTTGATCCCTAGCAGATCCATCATTTTGGATGGCAGGACGTTCATGGATGATCCCCCATCTACCAAAACCCGTGGAGACGACGCTCGTCCGCTTGGACCGTTATGTAGAGAGGCTCATTGTGGTCGCCCCAAATTTTGGAAGGTCGAGCTCGTGAAAGTGATGATATTGCCGTAATTAACGTTGCCAATCATCTCGAACCGCTTCATCGTGTCACCGTGATGGGAACCATGGTCCGGGCCGTGCTTTCTTCCAACTTGAGCTTGTGCGGGTAAGATGAAGTGAGTAAGGACCAGAGCGAGATGTTAGCCTCGAGTGCGCTTGAGCCGTGTTAAGACAGATCCTCACTTTGGGTCCAAGGTTTCGCCTTCTTTGGCGTAGTGGCCCCTTTTCGCCCGTGGCTCGTGCATGGCCGGCCTTTGTCCGTCCGTGGAGGATTCACTGGGATTTGACCGAACGTGTCGAACGTTCACTTCGGACTTATGGTTTTGCTTGTCTCTCCTATTTCGTAGTGGGAGGACCCCGATTGGCGTAAGGCCGCACCGCGCATTTCAATTCGTTCACCGTCATGGCTTTTATCAAGAATCAATAGTGGCTTTGAGATCTTCCCAAGACAGGGGTTGGATTATCCGGACCTTCGGGCCTTCTGGCGGTGCGAAGCTCGTCCCCCCTCGATCATGGAGCGTACATTGCCATGGCCTTGTGCAGAGCTAGACTTGCTGGAGTAGATGACATAGTAGTCAAACTTTCCCGAGGGTTCTCCAAGGGTTCCGACCGTGGGATCACCGGATTCATACCTCTTCTTCGCCTTTTGTTGAGAAGATGGCTTCTTCTTTCTTCGAGGACGGCCCTCGTTCATTTCATCATGGAATTCCATTTCCTGCACAAGCACCGCAATCGCACGTCCCACCGTATGTGTTCGTTGTTCGGCGGTGGTACCGGGACCTCGTGAGGCCGAATGGGCGTGCTTTCCTCCGGAGGGTCCCGTGGCCTTATGTCATAACCGCATGGTTCGTACGAGGGTAACAGTTGACTTCTCGGGAGACAATGAGAGGCGTTAAAAGCCGCAGAGCTGCCACGGCTTGAAGTCCTGTAGTTGGGTGGCTAATGTCCCGAAGTGGTGCATAGCATCTTCGATCCAGGCTTGTTGTTCACCTTGGCGTTTCTCAATAGCCATGAGGACCCGCCAAACTTCTTCCAATGTTGGGAAATTTCTCGGGGTAAGGTCCCATTCTCATCGTTGTTATCCACCGACTCGGCCATGGGGAATTAACTGACCGTCCCGGTGACAGAGCTAGGAAGGAAGTTGGACCTTGCGGCTTTGACACAGGAGACGGGTTCCCTGGTACTCTCGATCACTGCTTGGCCGGAGGGGGTGACGGGCAATGTTTAGACACAAGAATGGCCTTACGGGATAAAAGGGGGAAAGCTCACGTGGCATGCGGTTTCCGTTTCTTTTATTTATGATTTTTTTTGTTGTTTTAATTTACTTAAAACGTGTTTTCTCAGAGTCCTAGGTAGGTTGGAAAAGATTGCTCTTCTTTTCGCAACTATGCTAGATCCCGGGTCGCCGGAGACCATCCGTGCGGCTATAAGCCCTCGTTTTGCACCCGTATTTCGACATCCCAGGTGGACAGCCTGAGCGAGGGTCCTATAGGGCAAGCGGTTTCCACCGGCCTAAAAGAAAAATCGAACCTAAGGACCGAGCTCGAAGCCATGTTCATTTTTTGATGCGTTAGCCATGTGAATAGTGAACCGAGCCGGCCACCGAGTCAAGATCAAGTCAAGAGTTCGGCATGACCTTCTCTTGCTTGCTTGCGCAAGGGATCTCGTGACGTTAGGCGTTGGCCGGGTCATATTGTCATGGCCGATGTATCAAAGGCGTGATGACATGGTGTCATGTGAGCATGGATGTATATCCTGGACGGAACATCGTCCGGGTGTAGCTTCTGAAATCAAGATTAGGTCAAGATTTTAGCATGACCTTTCATCGCTTTGCTTGCGCAAGGGATCTCGAGTTTCGAGCCTTGACTCGTAAAATGGCCGGCATGGTATATGTATCCAGCCGTATGACACGGACCGGGTAAAACCAACCGAGTCCGGACAGAGTGTGACTCAAGACTCAAACGTGTGGTTGACGCCGGCTAGGATGGGATGTTTCAATGATCCCGTGCGCATCCGAGAGGCCTAGGAAGACCAAACGGATCGCAACCGAGACCACTCCGGGTTAAGGGTTGTAGTGTGCAGTGTATCCGAGGCGCAAGGCGCGTAGCGTGTGGTGTAACCGAGGCAAGAACAGGCGTAGTGTGCGGTGTAACCGAGGCAAAGAAGGCGCGAGTAGTGTGCGGTCTCTAAAATTCTTTTCTGAGTAAAACAGAAGTTTTTTTTTTTTCGAAGAATTTTAAATGTATGCACAGATGTATATTGATGCATTTTTTTTTTTATTTTTTTGTAAAATAAAAACGAAGCACGTGCACACACACACAACAGTTAAAGAAGGGGGTAAAAGGAAAGTTTGACCCTCATCATCGTTTTAAAAATCTTTTGTTTTGTTTTTTTTTAAAAAAAAAAAGATTTTAAAACAAAAAAGTCCACAGCGGAGTCGCCAACTGAAATTACCCGGGATCCGGAGCTCCCGCACATCTCGCATTCGTCGCCGTTTCGGGAATGTTCGCCCGGATTCGAGAGGCAGCGCGTTCGCGCCCCGGCATCTGGCTCTATTCCGTTTCGGCATTTTGCGCGTGTTGGAGGTGTCTCGCCGTGTTTCGCTTTGTAGAGTCGCCACGCCGTTTTTATTATTAAGCCCAAAACATTGAAAAAGGGCATCAGTTTAAAAAGTATAATAAATTGTTTTTGTGTGATGAGATTTTGAGTTCGGAGGTCAGATGACTCCTCGGGAAGAGAATATTAGAATCTTAGAGCTCACCCGAGTCGCCTCGTAAAAACGAGTCTTTCGGATACCCCTAATATTCTTTAAATGTTGTGTGTGTGTGTGTGTGTGTGTGCTTTTAAAAATGCATGCTATGTCGGATGTCTACATTGTACACTATGTATTGAAATGTATTGAAATAGTGTAGGAAGGAAGCCTTACCAATGTTGGTTCGTGTCCTGTCTTCCGCCGGGGAATAGTGTTTGAGGATGGAATGATGTTCCTGCAGATTTGACCAGGATTGCTTCTGAGGGACCTGGTTCCATGGACGAGTTTCGCGTGAGTTTAGATTGTAGGCCGCGTGCGGGCAGAGGTTCTGGGCGTGCGTTGAGGTGGCGTGGAGTCACTCGGGCAGAGTTTCGGCGTGCGTTGAGGCGGCGAGTGGAGTCACTCGGGCAGAGTTTCGGCGTGGTTTGGGATCGCCGGTTTGACTCGGAAAGAGCCGGGACGCCTCGGGAAAGACCAGGCAAGGCCTCGGAGTACCACGAGGGGCCTCAGAGTACCTCGAGAGTGCCTCGAGGCAGCGCGGGAGCGTCGCGGGAGCGCTCGAAGAGGCTTCGGAGCACCACGAGGAGGCTCGGAAGGCCTCGGAAGGATCCGAAAGGGGCCGGGAGTGCCTCGAGAGGTCTTAGAGGGGAGCCAGAAGGCTAAGGGAGGAAGAGAGAAGAGGGAGGTGTGTCAAAATGAGGAGGGGGAGCCCTCTATTTATAGTGCCAGATTTGGTGCAAGAAGGTCCGTACGGACCTCCCTGGTTATCCAGAATTTTGGTTTTCCTCGATTTGAGGGAATATGTGATGATGGTGAATATTCTGGAATTATGATGTCCCTATGCAATAAGGTCCGTACGGACCATCTTGACATGCAAAGAGGTCCGTACGGACCAACTATGCATGAGGGTAATAATTTTCCCCGGGATTTGAGGGAATATTGTGGACTTTAAGAGGATTCAGTAATTATTAAAGCAAAGAGGTCCGTACGGACCACTTTTGCTTTTCCAATTTCTTGAAAATTCCCAAAAGGTCCTTTTGTCCCTTTTTATCCCAAAAAGGCCCCTCCCTTGGTTTGGTTGAGGGTTTTGAGAGGGTTTTGAGTGCCATAGGTATTCGAGACTGTGTTTGTGAGTCTGCGGTGTTTCCTGTGTGTTCGGAAGGAGGTGATCCAGATTTGGGTACTTACAGATACGCGTCCGCCAAATGATAGAAGCTTTGCAACGTAGAATGCAACAGCGTGGAAATAGCAGTAAGGAATAGGCGGTGGTATGTTTTCTCAGGATGCAGCTTGTTGATTGTAAACATTGATATTTTGTATATATTGAGTTTTGGATACATGCAACTATCTTTTTTGTGTTAATGGTTATTATGTTGTATATACATTTACGAAGCCTAGCTAGTTATTTTATATGCAGGTTGAATTTGGTTTCTGCGGGTGTATTTTTGGTTATATACAGGTTGCATTTGTGTGTGTACGGGTTGAATTTGGTTTTTTCGGGTGTATTTTTGGGGAAAGTGAATTATATAGAGCTGGCAAGAAAAAAAATATAGTTATTTACGGCAGATTTTTGAAACCGCCGTAAATAGACCATTAGACGACTCGTGCCCAAAGGGGGACGAGGGAATCTGGGTGGGGTGCAAATGGGATGACTCGTGCTCTATTGGACGACTCGTCTCATAACTAGTTATTTATGGCAGATCCCTACATCTGCCGTATATAATCATAATGGATGACTCGTCCCCAAAGGGGAAAGAGGGAATCTGGGTGGGGTGCAAATGGGACGACTCGTGCTATATTGGACGACTCGTCTATTATATACGGCGGATATACACCGCCGTATATAATTTTCATTATATACGGCGGTTATATACCGCCGTAAAAAGCTTCCTCAAATACGCCTGTTATACATACGGTGTATTTGTATTTCATTATATACGGCGGTCCATAAGCCGCCGTATTTGTACTCAATTATATGCGGCGATTGTATTTCCGCCGTATATAATATTTACGGCGGGATATCCGCAGTATATACTATATACAACGATGCTTTATACGGTGCTTTATATACGGTGGATAGTCCGCCGTAAATGACATATACGGCGGCATGCGTTCTATATACGGCGGTTAAAATCCGTCGTATATAAGCCTATTTCCTTTAGTGTATGTCAGTCTCGTTCAAATAAATCTTCCTCAATCTAGTTCGACATACACACAAACATATGTATCAAGACAGTATGATTTAAAAAAAGTCAACTAAGCATTGATAAAGAAGTCCCCCAAAAGCGGGCCAGGACTTGGATAAGCAAAAATATGTTAAACTACCTCCCAAATTGGGCCAAGGCAGTGATTACAATTATGGGAAGAAAAATGTTTGAGAATTGTTCATTACACAACCAAGATTACTGAAACATTCGAGGGCGTGTGGCACCTCAGACCGAGATTACTGAAAAATTTGAGGGCATGCGGCGCCTCAGACCGAGATTACTGAAACATTCGAGGGCGTGTGGTGCCTCAGACCGAGATTACTGAAACATTCGAGGGCGTGTGGCACCTCAGACGAGATTACTGAAACATTCGAGGGCATGTGGTGCCTCAGACTGGGATTTACTGAAACATTCGAGGGCGTGTGGCACCTCAGACCGAGATTACTGAAAAATACGAGGGCGTGTGGTGCCTCAGACCGGGATTTACTGAAACATTCAAGGGCGTGTGGCACCTCAGACCGAGATTACTAAAACATACGAGGGCGTGTGGTGCCTCAGACCGAGATTACTGAAACATTCGAGGGCGTATGGCGCCTCAGACCGGGTTTACGAGGACATGTTTGTCCTGAAATGAAGGCGTTCGTGCCTTGAGATTGAATTTTGTGAGGCATTCGTGCCCTGGGTGCTGGACTTATGATGACGGCCAGGTTTTATCTGCTGGGGATATGGTGGAAATGATGGGACTGGTTGCGTTAAACTGGCCTTTTTAACAGCACGGAAGGATTGACGTTCTAACGACAGGGTTAGGAACGGGATATGGTCTCGGGAGAGACTGACACATTGCTGGGGAAAAGTGCCCAGAGTTCTAACAGAACTAGGGGGATTGATTGACGTTTCTTCTTAGATGGATGGTCTTAGGATCCTGCTGGGGAGGAATGTTCAGGCTTACGATGATGGCCGAAGAGGGATTGTTGTGTGGGCTTACCTTGATGGCCGCTGGATTGAGATGGTCGGGCTTACGATGACTGCCGGGGAAGTGAATGTTCACTTGCTGGAGTGAAAAGATATTCGGACTTACGAAGATGGCCGAAGAGGGATTGTTGTGCGTGCTTACCTTGATGGCCACTGAATTGGGATGGTCGGGCTTACGACTGGCGGCCGGAGAGATGAATGTTGGTGAAAACCAATGGGAATTTTGGCATCTGGAGCGGAATTGTGATTTAACGTCCGAAGACGGTCTGAGATTTAACGTCTGGAGACGAAATGTTAGTGAAAACTAACGGGAAATTTAACGTCTGTAGAAGGAATGTTAGTGAAAACTAACGGGAAATTTAACGTCCGGAGACGGAGCTGTGATTTAACGTCCGAAGACGGTTTGAGATTTAACATCTGGAGACGAAACGTTAGTGAAAACTAACGGGAAATTTAACGTCTGGAGACGAAGCTGTGATTTAACGTCCGAAGACGGTTTGAGATTTAACGTCTGGAGATGAAACGTTAGTGAAAACTAACGGGAAACTTAACGTCTGGAGACGGAGCTATGATTTAACGTCCGAAGACGGTTTGAGATTTAACGTCTGGAGACGAAACGTTAGTGAAAACTAACGGGAAATTTAACGTCTGGAGATGAAATGTTAGTGAAAACTAACGGAAAATTTAACGTCTGGAGACGAGATTGTGATTTAACGTCCGAAGACGGTTTGAGATTTAATGTCTGGAGATGAAACGTTAGTGAAAACTAACGGGAAATTTAACGTCTGGAGACGAGATTGTGATTTAACGTCCGAAGACGGTTTGAGATTTAACGTCTGGAGACGAAATGTTAGTGAAAACTAACGGAAAAGTTAACGTCTGGAGACGAGATTGTGATTTAACATCCGAAGACGGTTTGAGATTTAACGTCTGGAGACGAAACGTTAGTGAAAACTAACGGGAAATTTAACGTCTGGAGACGAGATTGTGATTTAACGTCCGTAGACGATTTAAGATTTAACGTCCGGAGACAAAACGTTAGTGAAAACTAACGGGAAATTTAACGTCTGGAGACAGAATGTTAGTGAAAACTAACGGGAAATTTAATGTTTGGAGACGAGATTGTGATTTTACGTCCGAAGATGGTTTGAGATTTAACGTTTGGAGACGAAATGTTAGTGAAAACTAACAGACGTCTGGAGACAAGATTGTGATTTAACGTCCGAAGACGGTTTGAGATTTAATGTTTGGAGATGAAATGTTAGTGAAAAATAACGGGAAATTTAACGTCTGGAGACGAGATTGTGATTTAACGTCCGAAGACGGTTTGTGATTTAACATCTGGAGACGAAATGTTAGTGAAAACTAACGGGAAATTTAACGTCTGGAGATGAAACATTAGAAATATCTAACTAGGATTTAACCTCGGGGAGGGGGTGTTAGAAAAGTATAACTTGGGGAAATTTTACACTTTTGGGGGCTAAAAGGGGTAAAATTGAAATTGTGAGGAGCTGAGGGGTCAAAGTGGAAAGGAATCTTTTCAGCTGCAAAAGAGTCCTGCCGGACTGAGACTGAATTTGACCAGGTTCAAATCAGCAACAGGCCGACGCAAACTAGTAACATTCCACCATATTTTCAGGCGAGAGAAGAGAGAAAAGAGAGAAAAATTCCTTCCCCTTTTGCGAGTTTTGTTCGAATCTTCGAGAGATAATCATCATGGATGCCTGTTTAGAACCACGGGCTTGCCACAGGAGGACTGACAACGAGAGAGCGAGGTCGGTGAGGACCATTCGAACCACCGCTCTTCCCATGGATCCAACGGAGTTTTATCTGGCTCGGGACACTCACAAATACAAGGAAGGGATCGAAAGACAGGTAAACATCCTCTAAATTCCGTTAATTTTCAGAATGTGCATTCTTTAAATTTTAGGAATTTGATTAGAAATGAGTTAGGGTTCTTGGTGCCCGAATTGGGGCTCTTGACTTTGTGATGTGCCTTTGTCGAAATTGACTAGAGTTTAGTTCAATTGACATCATGGGTAGATAACATAAAAATTTTGGTTGCAAAATTCCATGCCTAGGAGTGTTTTACGAAATTAAAGTAAGTTTAATTTGGGACGGAGTAATTTTTCGAAATGTTCAAAATGTTTGAAAGTTCCGACTTCGACGGATTTTTTGAAATGTTTTGAAAGTTCCGAATTCGACGGATTTTTCAAAATGTTTTGAAAGTTTCGAATTCGACGGATTTTTTGAAATGTTTTGAATGTTCCGAATTCGACGTATTTTTCGAAGTGTTTTGAAAGTTCCGAATTCGACGGATTTTTCAAAATGTTTTGAAAGTTCCGAATTCGACGGATTTTTCGAAATGTTTTGAAAGTTCCGAATTCGATAGATTTTTCGAAATGTTTGTACCTTCTTGGGATTTTGGACCGTTAATACTCCAACTGGGATGGAAATATTTTAGGAAAAATGAATTGTATATGTGTTTCATCATATGCGTTTGTGCATTATATGGATGTTGTTCTTGTAGTAACGTACTTCTGCCGTGTTCACCTGCAGGGGCGAGGGCCGGTTAATGTCCGTAAATTAAAAAGCAGGGGAGCCTTTGAGGCGGTTCGAGCGCTGTGGGAGATGTTCCCAGACGAGGCTGGGGATGGAGAGAGGAGTCCACAGCAGTTTGTGATTGACTCCGGTTTGGCTGGATTTATCAGCGCAGTAGCCGCGGTGGCTTCGACGCAGAGGGTAAGGGTCTTGCACGTTGCCCTGAGCGAGTACTGGTGGGACACGACCCACACGTTTCACTTCAGGTGGGGGGAGGCGACTGTGACTCCCACTGACTTTGCGGCGATTATGGGGTTGCCATTCTGGGGCAACACACTTTTGTGGATGGATGGCTACACCCCGTGGTAGTTGTCGGAGCCGCTGGGTTTTGATATTACCGATGCCAGGGGCTTGGGTATTCGGTATGGGCCGATGGAGGCTCATCTGAGGAGGGGTATTGAGGAGTATTTGGAGGGGTCCCCGAGGATGACAGCAGAGTGTCTGGCTTGAGGGTTTTTATGGTTTGCCTTGTCAGCTACGTTATTTCCTACTGCTGACACATCATGTCACTTTCCTCTACTTGGCTCGCTGACTGAATTGGATGTCGTGAGAGGGTTTGCATAGGGAGAGGCTGGTCTGGACGAGCTCTACCATGCTTTGGATAGGTTCTCGCGGGGAGAGGAGAACACTATGTGTTGTTTTGTGTTTGCCTTGGATATAAGTTCCATTCTTTTTCTCTTCCATGTCTCATTTGTACTCGTATGTATCTGCTTTGTAGCTGACATAACTTTCCATGTGTTTGACAGGTGTGGTTTTTGGAGGTGTTCCACCCACAGAGGTGGGAGACCAGGGAGGAGTATGCGTCCTTGTTCCCTGCCATGTTGATTTGGCAAAAGGCGGCGAAGAAGCTTGCAACGACGAGGGAGGGTACTCGGATGACTTATGAGGAGGTGTCTCTGGCCATGAGCTGAGAGTTTTCTGGGCAGATCCAGCTGACCTGGTGGAGCCGGATTGATGCTTTTGTGGTCCAGGCTGCTAGGGACGTGACTCGTCGGCGGAAGCTGCTGGTGGGGCTTCATTGCGATGCGATGTATTTGGGTGAGAGGGTGACCTATCAGCATGGTCCGGGGTCCCTTCCTTTGGTTCCGATGGACCCGCCTCCACACATGCAGTATCCTTTGCTGATACCGATGGAGGATTTGCAGCGGTATAGACAGGGCGTGTTTTACGCTGAGTTCATCATAGAGGGCGCCGACTATGATGTCTTCCTGAGGACGAGGCTGAGGAGCCCGCAGGTGCTGCACAGGGAGGGCGAGGGCCCTGCATATCCTCGGGATTACCCGCTCCCTCGTGCTCGGCTGGCGTATGAGGGGCCTGATGGCTCTCGCAGGCGATTGACAGTTCCGATTCCGGAGGAGGTGAGGCCTCGATACAGAGTGGATCCCAATGCTTTAGTGAGTGTTTTGATTTTCTGTACTTGATAGTAGCATTCTGCAATTGTTGCATCTGTGTTGTCTGTTTGTCTTTTGACGACTTTCCTGATTTACAGGTATCTGGCCGTACGTACAACCAGGTCGTGAGACATATGGATGGGTGGGCCAACTATGCCAGGAGACTCGTGGAGTTCCTGCAGTGTAGTTCCCAGAGGAGTATGGATGTGCATGAGCCGATGCCGTCTAGGCCGTCTATAGCGAGAGACTCGTCTGCCTCCACGACTGGTGGGGCAGACTTTACGCAGGGGTTTGGCCAGTTCTCTGGTGAGATGGCGGGGTTCGGAGCTCGTCACTCTTCGTATTCGGGACACGAACGAGGAGAGTCCTCGGGGACACATGCGCGGAGGCAGCCTTTCTCGTATTTTTGCCTTGAGGAATTTGGAGATTACCTTTCCTCGGTGGATCCGGCTGCTGCGGGGCAGTATTTCGAGTGCTCGGATGACGAGCAGGACTCTGAGTAGTCCTCTTTCTTGATTTATTTTTAGACAAAATGTGTGTATTGTCCAAACAATTTGATTTGTACTTGAAGGGGCCTTTGAGGCAGAACCTTGTATTTTGCATATTTATTTAGTGATTACCTTCCTTTATTTTTGGCAAATATGATGGTAGGTTGATCGAAAATAAATAATAATGAGACATGCATAAAATTTGAACTGGTCAAAATTTATATCTATATGCACTGTTATTTAATTAATTGCACTGTTGCACGAGCCCGGGGCGGAGGTGGTGTCGGCAGTGGTTGATTTAAACTATGGATGCACGTAGTTTAAATAAGGATTGAACAGGATGTGGTTTGGAAATGTTTCCAAATTTGAGGCAGTTGGCTGCAGAGTTGACCCAGTCAGCTTGAAAAACAGTCCGGAGGGACTTGGCTTCAATTCCAGTTTGTTTTAAATTGCAGTCCAGTTTTTGCAAATTTAAAAACATCACGTTTGCTTTTGATCAAACACTGAATTTCTCTCTTAAATTCTTGATGGTTTTCTTTGCTCTTTTCATGGCTCCATTTCCTAGGTTATCATCTCAGATGCAAGAGCGATACTTGGACAATTTCCAGTCGTGGGTACGGCACCACACGAGGCAAAGCAAGGGTTTTTTCGAGGGTTGCTATGGGATGAAATCGGTTTGGGCTTTGAAGGAGCTCATGCCGGATTGGGATCTCTTGAGAGCTGCGGCTCGCTTCTGGGACGTACGGAGGCACGTGTACAGCTTTTCGTACAATGAGATTACGCCCACATTTGAAGATTTTCGGGCCATATTAGGAGGACCTGAGATGGAACAACTAGTTCTTCCTTTGACGGGCGGCATGGCCACCGTTGAGAAGTTGGTGTCTCTGCTTGGTATCTCAGCTAAAGAAGCATACGGGATGCTAATACTGAACACAGATTATGTTGACATTTTGGGGCTGTCCGATAAATTTGTCGGTGTTGAGGGGAGCATTTTTGCGTGAGATGCATTTGCTCTGTGCACAATTGCCACTTTGTTCACGTTTACGTCCCTGGTGTGTGCCATCACAGTGTACTGGACCTGGTGAGGCAGTGTCGGAATGGGGGAGACATCGTGCCTTTGATCCTGGGCGAGACGTTCCTTGGCATAGGTCGGATGGCGACCGGCAGCCGATACATGTGGGGAGGAGTCCCAATATGCTCACGATGTGGTTGAGGGAGCGATTGCAGATGGTGCCTGAGGTGCCAGTGTCATGTGTCCCTTGGTCCTTTTCTCGACGTCCTTTGGTGATAGGGGGCGATCAGGCTGAACTGGAGTTCTGGATGGCCAGACTCCGCACGCATCATTTGCGATGGTGGGTTCCTCATTGGAAGCTATAAACTTGTCAGACCGCTCAGGAGGGTCTTCTAGTTTCAGAGTATCGGGGTTGTCCCAGACTGCTTTCTACATTCCATCCTTGGTGCTGCGACAGTACAGGCTGGAGCAGGTGCCATTGACGGGCTTGGGTAATGCTACTACATTCGAGGTTGGATCTCTTCCGATGGAAGATCCTTCGACGCTGTTGCTTCTCACGCGGCTATGGCAATACACGTCCTTTCCTGCCAGGGTTCTCTTTCACCGGAGAGGGGGCATTGTTCTGTCTACGTAGTATTTGAACTGGTATGAGGAGTGTATGGGGGAGACACAGATGGCCATTTTGTGGAGACGGAGGGAGCTGTTGGGTCTTGATTACCCTGACGGCTCGACTTTGAGGAGGGCCGAAGTGGTGGCTAACCCTCAGAATCATACTGGGGACGACATGGCTGATTATGAGGCCAATGCTAGTCGGGCGGTCGATCAAAGCATGGTCATGATGACTTGGAGAGAGGCAGCTCAAGATAGAGCTAGGGAAAGGGCTGCGTTGGCAGCTGCCTGTCTGACGGAGGCGACGGGAAGGGTCCCAGAGCTAGGTAGAAGGACTACGGGAATATTCCCTGTGAAGGTGAAGAATACTCGCCGTGGAAAAGGGAAGGGGAAGAAGGATGAAGGACCAAGTACGGGGGACTAGGTTAACCTTGCTGTCTGGAGTATCCCCCCACTGTCATTGCAGACACATTAATTGATTAATGTTTTATTGTTGTTTTGCTAGTGTGTAGCGAGTCAAGAGATGACCGTGCTTGAACTCATCAAAGATTGTTTTAACCTTAATGAATTTGTAGGTTAATTTTTAAGAGTTTTTCGAAACACAAGCGATTGATGCTTATTTGTTTTTTTTGTTTTTGAGACCGAACCAATGATGGCTGCCTACGTTCCCCTTTTACAATTGGACTAAGGGGCTCAGGTCACCGTAGTTCGACACTTTAGGTGATATTTGAGAAAAATAAACAAAAGAAGTGGGACCCTGGTTTTTTACCTGGACATTATCGGGAATGTATCCTGTTGGGTATTACTCTTTTAGCACTTTAATTTTACTGAGGGGTGGTGTATGGGGAAGGAGAGTTGACTCGTTCTCTTCCTCAAATGAACTATCTGCGGAGCTTGCTTCCGTTCATGGGGTTAACGAAAGGGTTCCCGTCCAAATCTTCTAACTTCATGGCTCCTCCGGAGAAGATTCTTTGTACCACGAACGGACCTATCCAGGTAGGCTCCCACTTTCCAAGGGGATTTGTCTGCGTTGGAGGCTTTTCCTTTAGCACCAAGTCGCCTTCTCTGATGTCTCGGATCTTGACTTTCTTATCAAATGCTCGAGCCATTCTGCTTTGGTAGGCACGAGTGTGCTCCATGGCTTTCAATCTGCGCTCGTCGAGTAGAGCAAGTTTTTCATGACGGCTCTGAAGCCATTCGACTTCATTGATCCCATTTTCTAAGAGGACTCGGAGGGATGGAATTTCCAATTCCACTGGTAACATTGCTTCCATTCCGTATGTAAGTGCGAAAGGAGTCTCCCCTGTGGCGGTTCTGACTGATATTCTGTATCCCCAGAGCGCTAGATGTAGCTTCTCGGGCCAATCTCGACCTCTGATGGTCATCTTTCTGATTATCATTGCGAGAGTCTTGTTTGCTGCCTCTACTGCACCATTAGTTTGTGGTCTGTAGGGAGAATACTTGTGGCATGTAACTATGAACTCGGTCAACAGTTGGTCACAATCTCCTTCAAAGTGGGTCCCATTGTCGGATATGATCTCTTTGGGCACCCCGTATCTGCACATGATGTTCTCTCTGATGAACTCGACCACCTTCTTAGAATTCAGCACCTTGTATGATCTGGCTTCTACCCATTTGGTGAAGTAGTCGACTGCGACTAGTATGAACTCGTGACCATTGCTCCTTGGCGGATTGATTTTGCCAATGACGTTGATTCCCCATGTGGCGAAAGGCCATGGCGTAGTCATGCAATAGAGTTCGTGAGGAGGGATGTGATTGAGGTTGGAGAATCGTTGACATTTGTCGCAGCTTCTGACGAACTGGATGCAGTCTGTTTCTATTGATACCCAATTGTAACCCATACGGAGGATGATCTGTGTCAATGCTCTGGCGTTCATGTACGGACCGCAGGTTCCGTTGTGAACTTCGTTCATCAGCTCGCTGGCTTTTTCTTTATTTACACACCGAAGGAGTGGTCCTTGGTGGCGCTTCTTGTACAACATACCCCCTAGAATGACGAAATGGGATGCCAAGCATTTTAGTGCCATCATATTTTTGGCTTTGATCCCTTCTTTGTATTTTCCATCTTCATTTGTGAAGGAAGCTTCTCCGTTTTGGAGGTACTGGTAGATTTGATTGTACCAGGGTTCGTCGATCGGTTCATTTTTAACTTCGATCTCACAGCAATAAGCGGGTGTTTCCCATCTGCCTATTCTGATACTGATTTCCCTTTGGGAATTTCGACAAGAGATGCTAGGGTAGCCAGGGCATCTGCGAAGCGGTTCCTGTCTCTTGGCAAATAATGGAAAGAGATGTCCTTGAACTGAGCAATGAGCTCCTCCATGTACGTGTGGTACTTCTGGAGGCCAGAATCTATCGTCTTCCATTTTTTGGACCCTTGATTGATGATCAATGCTGAGTCTCTGTACACTTCCAGTTCTGAGATGTTATGCTCAAGAGCGGCATCTAGGCTGGCTGCGCAAGCTTCATACTCTGCTGCATTGTTGGTTGCTTCAAAATTCAGTTTGATGGCTATGGGAGTGTGCTCATCTTTGGGATCGACCAGGAGCATTCCAATACCATTTCCCTTCTTGTTGGCTGCCCCATCGAAGAAGAGTTGCCAGCGGTTTGCACTGTCAAATGAAAAGATCCCGTCATCCGAAAACTGCGGATCAGGGCCCTTGGGTTCACTGCTTGGGAAGTCTACCAGCTGATCTGCCATTACTCTGTCCTTTGTTGATTTTCTGACCATGTACTTGATGTCAAACTCATCCAGGAAGAATGACCACTTGGCTAGTCTCATTGATAGGGATGGCTTGTCGAAGAGATATCAGACGGGTTCCATCTTGGAGACCAGGAGCACTGAATATGACTGCATGTAGTGTTTTAGTTTCCCGACTACCCATACCAAGGCGGTACAAGTTTTCTCTAATGCTGAGTAGCTGAGTTCACTTCCTTGAAGCTTTCGGCTTACGAAGTAGATTGCATGCTCAATTTTGGAATCTTTCTGTTCTTGTGCCAACATTACTCCAATTGACGTGTCTATTACTGTCAGGTACTGGAAGAGTGGCTTGTCTTCATGTGGCGGGCACAGAATTGGGGGATTCACCAAGTATGTCTTGATTTTCTCGAAAGCTGTCTGGCACTCGGAGTCCCATTTGATGCCGGCATTCTTTTTCATCAGCTTGAACATTGGCTCGCAGAGAGATGTCAACTGGTTGATGAAGTGGCTGATGTACTGAATTCTTTCCATAAAACTTTTCACTTCTGTCAGTGTCTGTGGCGGCTTTACCTGCTTCTTTCTCATCTTCATCAGTTCCACAGTCGGTCCCCTCAGTTCTGCTGTCGGTTTCGCTATCGGTTCCCTCGCTTTGCCTGTTCCCTACCGCTCGCCCGCATTGCCGGTTCCCTTTGTCGGTCCCCACGCTTCGCTCTGCCGGTTCCCTTATCGGTCCCCTCCCCGTCGCCGGTTCCCTTGATGAAGTAATGAGCGAGGTCGAAACTGTAAGGTTGGAGGTTGGGTGTGCCGTTGGAGGTTCCCCTTTTGTGGGCTGCTGCCTTGGTGCGGGGGAGCCTTTTGTTTTCTTTGATATTAGCTGGTGTTGGCACATAACCGAGCCCCTGGACTGTGGTGTGGTCCTTGACTTTGATGACTTGTGTTGGCCTTGTAACCTTTTGCCGAGCCCCAGTCCTGGGATGAAGTTCATGAGTTTCATCATCTTCATGGCAGGAGGGATTTTGTCCCGAAATAGTGGAAGGTCCACGTTTCATATTTGGATCTTGGAGGTCTCCAAAGTGAATCTAGTTAATGCCATGTCGTCATCATGCTTGATTTCTAACACTGGAATGTCATTCGTGCTGGTCCCCTCGGTGGTGACGCTGTCATCGTAGACTGTGGTTAGCTCGTTGCCTTGCATGAACTTGATACATTGGTGAAGGGTGGATGCCACACCATTTATTTGATGCAGCCAGGGTCGCCCCAGGATGGTTGTGAAAGTGATAGGAATGTCCAACACTTGGAATTCGGTGGGGATCACCCGCTTGCCGAACCAGATATTTAGAGTAGCAACCCCAAAAACTGTGCGGGAAGTGGAGTCATAGGCCTTGACAGTGTGGACTGAAGGCTTCAGATTTGTGGGCTTGATGTCAAGCAGGCCCATCATCATGGCGGGCAAGACATTCATTTCGGAACCTCCGTCTACCAACATACGGGGAAGGCGACGCTCGTCCAGCTGGACTGTGATGTAGAGTGGCTCATTGTGATCAACCCCAAATTTCGGCAGGGCCAAATCTGTGAAGGTGATGATGTTGCCGTAGTGGATGTTGCCGATCATCTAAATGACTTCGTCTGGGGTTGCGTCCATAGGGACCATGGTGCGGGCCAAACATTCCTCTAGCTTGAGCTTGTGAGGGTATGAAGATGTGAGCAGGGACCAAAGGGAAATGTTCACCTGGGTCTGGTTGAGCTGAGTGAGGATCGGGTCCTCTTTCACGGAACTTGTGTCTTCGGGCAGGCCAAGTTGCGGTTCTGGCTTCGTTGGCTTTTTGGTGGCCTTGGGTGGTAATACATGGATTTGACCCGATCGGGTCAGGACGCTGACATCAGGTTTGGTCCCTTCTGAACAGGTCGCTCTGAGCTGAGCGACCTGTGGATACATTCTCGAGGGCTTCGGCAGCTTTCCAGATTCTGTCCCAGGATACTGGTTTAGGTGCCTCCACGGGGAGGGAGTCTATGGTTTGCCGCAATTGCTCGAACGTCAGTGCACAGCAGTGGTTACTAGAATTGAATTGTTCATTGGTGACCCTCCGGGGGAGGTTAGAGAGTTCTTGGTTCAAGCGAACAGTCTCTTGGATCTCTTCACGGTATACCGCACTTCTTTCCTTCTTGCTGAGCATGCTCAGGGCATTCTGGAGTTGGGTTAGGCGATATTCATGGTTTGCTAATTTTCCTCCATTTATAGCCCAGATCAGCTCTATTCCCGTAGAGTCTACGTCGAGAGTTAGCGCCCGTGTTTCTTCCCACGTGAGAATAGCCAGTGCTTCCTTGAACTGTATGCGGCAGTCTAGATAAACTTCCATCGGGGAGAGCTTTTTATTTTGCTTTATCTGAGTGGCGGGTATGTCGGAAGGTGAGTACACGGCTTCCCGAACATCTGCCTATGTAACTGGCTGCTGTCCCAATTGATCGTTTTTGTAAACGAATGTCGTAGTCTGTGGAATCTCCCTGAGTAGTTGCTGGAGATGTATTTCCATCTCTCTTTTCTTTTTAAATAGACCTTCCTCCTTCAGTTGGCCTTTTAGTTCGAGAGCGGAAATGATCCGTTCCCATCCTCCTAGGACCCTTGGGATTCCGGTTTTGTTGACTTCATGCCCAGCTTGGAAGAGAATGGTTTCATCGTCTTCGTCGTCGCTTTCACAGAGGATTTGCTTTCCACGGGGAGGTAAGCGCTTGTACTCTTCATGCTGTTTGGCTAGGTATTCCTTGTACTGTGCCATTCCATCTCCTAGGTCGTCGGGACCATTGACCGCCCTCCCTTGCCAGAGGGGGTTTGATGAGAAAAGACGGTAGTCCAGGAAGTTGTCGTGGGCAAAACCTTTGAGGTCGAACTGGTCTAGAGTGGCCTCTAGCTTTCTGTCTGAAGCTGCTTGTGACATTTTAAGGGCTTGGTCCATGTGAGTCCTCTGAGCTTGGTTCTCATCCCAGAGACGGTTCTCTTGAGCGGCTAGTTCCATGAGGGTTTTCCTTGCGAGAGCTAAACAGTCTCCGTAGGTACGCACCGTCTGACTGGTGTCTAGAACTGTAATCACATCCAAGTCCCCGAATGGCGGAAACACTTGAATTATATTGACGAAGGAAGTCGGGCTGGGACATTCCATGCGGCCCTCCTTGATCTCTGTCACCAAGAAGTTCGCCCATATCTATTTGATTGAACCTACAGGGGTGTTGAATTCTGCGATGTTGATAGTCTCGTGATCTCGCTGGATTGTCAAGTCTATCAAAGCTAGCAGTTTGCTGGCGGGATGCCTTAACCTGTGGTCGTGACGACTGGGAGCAGGGTCGAACTTGAGCATATTGATGCTGAGGTGATCATTCCTTTCTTCGGAAGCTTGATCTGTCTTGCGGGGAAGACTCTTACAGATGTTTTCAGGGTAGCTACTGGAAGTGTTCCCAAGGTTGATCTGATTTGTAGCAGGGTGAGGAGCTTTGTCTCCTTTGCTGATGCCCTTGGCCTTGGCGGCGCTCGTGGATGTAAGCTTAACTGACGGCATGGGCCAGTTGCCACTGGGGCTGGTAGTCGAAAGTGATGATGAGCTTTGAGCTCGATTGGCCAGGGCCTCGTTTACCATGAGCAGGCAGCCGTCGAGGGTAACTTTGGCATTGCAGAATCTGATAATAAGGACCGGATCCTTGGTATCATCGGGATATCTAGAAAAGATAATGTTGACGAAGTCATCGTCAGTCACTTGATCAGAGGGGTTCTTTGTCGTGTCAACCAGTTGTTTCCAATTATCGGATAACTACCTGTACTGGACGTTGAGCTTGATGATTTCCATGGTATTGGAGCCCTTGTCATAGGTGACCTGATCAGAACGGGTGCCATCCTCGAAACTGAGCATATGTATGTAGGGATCTTCCCGCGGATCTTCCGTGTCCTTGACTCCGGAGAGTCCTGATTCGTTGTCGTCTGACGGCTCAACCCAGACATAAGGATGTCTCGCGTCCTGCTGCGATGCTAGAGCTGCTAGAAAAACATCATGCCCTTTGCTAGAGAAGAGGGGCTCGACGGGCTATTCCTCATGTAAGACATCCCATACGACTGCCATACATTCATCACGAGTCTGACGATGCTTGTTGACCTTCATCACGAAGAATTCTTCGCCTGGCGGAGCCAGAGAGTAGGATTGAAGGATGCTGACAAATCTCCGATCGAAGACAGGGGGTTTACGTGCCCGCATCATTGCGATGCTCAGGGTTTCTTTCCAATCTGCATCCAAGTTTCGGAAACGGCAGTTGAACTTGATGAATCTGACTGCTTCAGGGTCTGCCTGTTCGAGGACGTTGACATAGTTAGCATCTCCGAACTCTGAGGGATTCTGATGAGATTTGCCTCGATAGTCTGTTGGTCAGCTTGAAGGAGGTAGCCCCGGTGCCTGGCTGCGGGCACGCTTGGCTGTTGTCTCGTCTTCGTTCCCTATGAGGAAACTGTCTCCTCTGATGACTTCAAGATCTCCTTGCCGGTTAATGAACTTGACGCACTGATGGAGAGTGGAAGTTATGGCTTTCATGTGCTGTAGTCATGGGCGTCCCAACAGTGCTGTGAATTCAGACGGGATGTCCATCACATGGAATTTTGCTGGCACCATTTGGGTTTCGAACTTGAGTTCCAGAGTCACCGTCCCTAGGATGGGACGAGACGTGCTGTCGTAGGCTTTGATAGTCCGGGCAGATGGGATCATGTGGCCTTCGTTGATGCGTAGGGCTCGCATCATGCTGAGAGGGAGGACGTTGACTGCTGATCCATTGTCTATCAATACTTCGGGGAGAGAAATGTTGTTGAGCCGGAGAGTGATGTACAAAGCTTCATTGTGCCCTGCGGCATCTTTCGATAGGTCTTCGTCACAGAAGGTGAGCGTACTGCCATACAGACGGGAATCGTAGATCTGGTCTCTTTCAGGAGAAGGAGAATCGTCAAGCCATCCGTTTCCTGTCTTCCTCTTAAGGGGTAAAGCTTTTGGTAGTGCCTTGGGATTGTGTCGAGGTAGTTTATGGCGGTGGCTACCCTTGGTAAGCACGTTGATTGAGTGCGAGTGCCAAGTTGACTTTGAGTTTCCTTTGCCGGCTTGTGCCCTGAAGTTGGGCAAATTGAACCTTCGCTGATCCCGCAGGGGATTAGGCTTCTATCTGGTGGTAAGGTTGTCAAGATTGGAGGTATTCCGGTGTCCTGAGGCCTGAACTTTGGCATCAGCAGGAGTTTTTGGCTTTCCCACCCCTGTATGCTCTAAAGATGCGTGTCCTGGAGGAAGGGAGGACTGGCTGGAGTAGAGTACGTAGTAATCAAACTTCCCAGATGGTTCTCCGAGTGTACCCACGCTGGTGTCTCCAGCTTCATATCTTTCTCTCAGTTTCTGTTGAGAAGACATCTTCTGATTTCTGGGAGAATCAACCCTGATCATGTCTTGGAACTCATACTCAAGGTATTCAGAGCAGTCACATACATCGTAACTAATGTGGACGTTTGATGAGGACCTGGTTGGAAGAGGCAGAGGAACTGGCTCTGCGGCAATCTTCTTTGGCGCCCACTCGATGGAGTTCACACTGTTGTTGTTCGGAAAAGGGTTTCCGACTTTATTAGGTCCACGGGGATGCTCCAATTTTCCTTCCTCTATCAAATTCTGAATCTCGTACTGTAACCCCATGCAGTTGTCAGTGGTATGACCATGATACTGGTGGAAGGCGCAGTACTTGCTTTTATCAGTGTTGACTACAGAATTCTTGGGTTTGTAGTTTGCAACGGGTTTGAGGAGGCCTTCCTTGATCAACCCTTCCAACATTTGACTCAGCGGCATGTCCAACTTGTCGAAGTGCATGGCAGGCTGCTTTGGGGTGGAGTTGTTGCTTTGCGGGACTGGGTTTCTGTTGCCCGACTGCTATCCTTGATGAATGTAGTTGACAGACGTATCTTTCCCTTTGCCGGGGGCCGGTGCGGGATTGAATGCACTGGCGATGCAGATACGTATGGCCGTGTGCGTGGCCAGTTTTTCCTTGAGATCCTTCTCGAACTGTGAGCCGGTATTGACCATGGCTCGGAGATCTAGGAAGAAGTGATGGCTGATGAGGGTTCTGATGGACGGCCTCAAGCAGGACTTGAAGATTCGCATCTGTTCAACCTTGGAGAGTGGCTCTATAATCTCAGAGAGTTTCCAACTCCACCTCTTGTAGAATTCTCCGACGCTTTCACCTGCTTTCTGTTCGGTGGTGATTAAGTCCTCACGACTTGTTTCCCACTCTAGGTTGGATCTGTACCGCTCTAGGAAGATGTTACTGATCTGATCCCAGGTATGGCGATTTGCAGGCTTGACTTAGGAACCATTGTAACGCTGAACTCTTGAGCGTATGCTGGAAGTGATCGTCCATTTGCTGAAGGGTTGCTCCTTTCGCTCTCATGCCGAGAACGTAGGTGTCAACATGCGTTTGTGGACATTCGGTTCCGTCGAATCAGTCCATCTCCGGCATTCTGAACTTGGCAGGGAGAGGCGTGACCATTCCCGGATATGTGGATCTGAGCGTTTCTTGCTTTGAGCTGCTTATACTGGCTTTCAGGTCTTTCATCTGTTCGACCATCCAGGCTAAGGTTGGGTCCAGTGGTGGACTTTGAGGCTCGACGCCGGGTGCTACCATATGAGTGGCAGTGATTGGAGGTGGAAGGCTCGATATATGTGGATATATGGGGGCCTTTTCTGGACTGTATCGGGGTTTATCCCCGGTGTTTTGGGATTCGTGTATAGGCAATGGGTTGAACCCGGGAGGATATTGGAGGATATTGACATCCGTTTGAGATGGTCCAGCGGTGCGCTGGTTGTACTGAGTGATGGGAGTAGTACTGGCTTGGCCGTATATGACAGGGTTGCCTTGAAAGGTGGCAACATGAAGCCTAGGTCGACTGTTTCTTTGGTTCGAAGGCATCCCATAAGTGGGCGGGGGAGGAACCTGGTTGAAGGTTTGAGGAGCTGGTTTCAGGGAATCGTCGTACTCGATTAGGACGAAAGTACCATCTGGTTGGGGGATAGCCGCTATACCTCGCTCATTCAGAAGATGTACCACAACACTTTCAATATAATACTCCCTCCTTAATAAACGTGTAAACAGTAACCGTGAACTATGTAAATAGACGGAGGGAGTATATGTTAACAATTACTATTAATAGTATTAGTTAATTATAATAATTACTATATAGGTTATCATTAATATTAATAGTATTAGTTAATCATAATAGTTACTATATAGGTTAACATTACTATTAATAATATATTATTTAATCATAATAATTACTATATAGGTTAACTATCACTATTACTATTATTGGTTAATTATAATAGTTACTATATAGATTAACTATTACTATTGCTACTATTAGCTAATTATAATAGTGACAATATATATTAACCATTATTATTAATAGTATTAGTTAATCATAATAGTAATTATATAGGGTAACTATCATCATTTAGTTTAATATAAGCTAATATTATTAGTTAAATATAACAATTACTATAACTATCATGGTGAACTTAATGAATATGTCAAATAATCTTATCAAATAATAATTGATGAAAACTAAATACAAATTTGGTGATAAACGGAGATAATCAAAGGTATTAGTAAAAAGAGTTACAAAAAAAATAAATAAAGATGATTGATGAGAAATATAAAAAGTCACCAAGTAATTATTGGTGGAAACTAAATATATACTATATTATTTTAAAGTAGACTAAATCTGGTGATGACACATGAGACCCAAATAGCTTTATCTAATTTCTCAAGCTTCAATGTCATATGTCTTTTCATTCGTGTGCAACTATTTACATTCTTGCAATTAACTAATAACTTTAGTAGATAACTTATAGTTATGCAAAGAGATAATATGTAATAAGGATATATTATAAGTTATAAATAACACATATTAAGATCTAATCTAAAGAGTCACTAACTAAATATAATTAACTTAAATGTTTATATATGTAAAACGTTATTTATAATAAATTATACTAATGATAGTTAATGATTAGTAACTTAAATCATATACACTTTCATCTACTCTCTATGTAATAATGAATTTATATTATAGAAGAAAATATATAACTAATAGAGTAAAGTGAAGTGGAATAGACTCAATAGTTAATATATGTTAACTATTATTATTATTAATAGTATTAGTTGATCATAATATTAATTATATAGGGTAATGGCAAATTAATTTTTCATGCGAAGCACGGGCTACCCACTAGTTTTAAGATAATATCACAACAATTAGTACGGGTAATAGTTAAAGTGTCCTAAAAAAAGTTTTATTTGGGAGGGCAATAGAAAAGAGTGCCAATTACTAAGCATTTCAGAGGGTAAGGGTAGAAGAGTGTCAAATACTAGAGTATTTGGTACGGATATTCCTGCCTTCCCAAAAACAGGTATTTGGGATCGCAATTTAGCCCATCTAAAAAATGTCGTCACAAAAGCCCCTTTTCTTGTAGTGCTTGTTGTAAAAGGTTACACAGATGCAAGCTTTCAAACTGACAAAGATGATTTTCAATCACAGTCGGGATTTGTGTTTATGCTTAACGGAGGTGCGATAAGTTGGAAGAGTTCCAAGCAGAGTACTATAGCCGATTCTACAACTGATGCCGAATATATAGAGGCATCTGATGCAGCTAAGGCGACAGTTTGGATCAAGAAGTTCATTAGTGATCTGAAAGTTATTCCAAGTATCACAAATCTGGTAGAACTTTATTGTGACAATAATGGTGTCATTGCTCAAGCAAAGGAACGAAGGTCATATGAGCGCTCCAAACACATTCTTAGACGTTTCCACCTTATTCGAGAGTTCATTAATAGGGGAGACGTTAAGATATGCAAAGTATCAACCGATGATAACATAGGGGATCCGCTTACAAAGCCCCTCGCACAGGCAAAGCATGATGGTCTAGGTCCATGGGTATACGATACATAGCAGATGGATCCTAGTGCAAGAGGGAGATTGTTGGTGTAGTGCCCTAGGCATTTAGTTATGTTTGACTTATAACTTAATGCCGCTATTGATGGATGTGGTTTTACCCATCCAAAAGATATATTTCCTAGCTTATTTGATGCTCGAAACCTTGAGAATTTAATGTATTTTGTAGTGTTTTGAAAGTATAGGGGTTGAAGTGCAATTACTGATAAAACGGAGGATTGGAGCGTACTTTGGAAGCTTTTGGATCAAATTGCAATTTTGGAAAATCTGGGACAAAACTGACATTTGGAAGTTCAAGGGCTAAATTGGAAATTTTGGAAATTCAGTGACTAAATTGGAAATATGGAAATTTTGGACGAATTTGATTTATAAAAATTCATGGGCTAAAATGAAAAATAAAATCTCAAAGAGCGAGGTGCAAAAAAATTTATTATAGTGACCAAAGTGCGACGGCAAAATTACGGGACGAACCGAATACTAAGTAATACCAAAATGGTACAAATTGTTAAACAGTTGCTGGCCGAGCAAAGCAAGGGTTGGCCGGCCAACTTTTAGGTGCTTGGGGCCAATGCAGGAGCTGGTCTGGGCCAAATGTAGGCCATGGCTAAGAGTCACGTGGGAAGCTGTTGGGGCCAATGGAAAGAATTGGGCCAAGGAAGCAACTGGGCCAAGCTTGGAACATGGGCGGCCGCACAAATGAAGTTTTTGGCCGAGGCATTTTGTCTGTTTACATGGGCAGTCGGTGGGCAATTTATGGGCGACCGCACACAAAGTTTCAGCAACGGAATTAATTTCGTCACAAATAAGGAAAACATAATTTCAACAGAATCAGTGACGGATTTCGGGAGATTTTCTATTTTGACTAGGATTTTGACCCTAATTTGTTCCAAAAAGGATTTTCACCTCCCTCCTCCTATAAAAACAACCCTAGACAAGTTTTGAATCATCTTTGATCTTTGGATTTTTAATCTTTGAATCTTTTGATTTTTATCATTCTCTCTCTATATTTTTAGTTTAGGTTTTTATTTATTTTTGAAGATGAAAGAACAAGGTTCTAATTTATTTATTTTAATGGCCATTCAAGGCTAATTTATTTTATTCATGGATTGAGGTGAGTAACAATTTGATCTTTATGCTAAGGTTTTAATTCTTCCCATCTCTTTTTCGTTCTTGTTCTTTTCAACGATTTTAATTTTGTTCTTGAGATCAAGTGTATTGATCTAGCGGAATATACTTTTGACCTCTTGAATTTATTTGGATATAAACCATTGCATTAGCGTGGATGATTTGTAATTTGACCATTGTTGAGAAGAATAGGTTCAATTTAGGACCTACCGGAAATCAAACGAATCTAGGTTCCCTTGTTCTTAAGTTTTTAATTGAAATTTTTGAATGTTTATATTGACCTACCGAAATATATAAACAAGATTGAATTAGGAGGGTTTTAATGTTCTTATTGACCTACCGGAATATATGAACTTCTTAACCCTAGGTTTTTGTGAACGAACCCAAGAATGAGATTGAATCCTTTTTACATGAAATAAAAAGCATAAAGTGATAATTGTTATGATCCCCAATCCATGAATCCCTTGTCTCTTATTATCTTTAATTTATTTAAATTTTGCTTTCTTTGTTTAATAATTCAATCAAATCAAAAACCCCTTTTCCTTTGTTTTGTTTTACACTAATTAAATCAATTTGTTCAACACTCAAATCTCTGTGGATTCGATCCTTGCTCGTGCATACTACTACATCGGTAACTTGTACACTTGCAAGGTATTTTATTACAAGTGGATTTTTATCCATCAAGTTTTTGGCGCCGTTGCCGGGGATTTGTTGTAATTTGAACAAGTTTATTTTGTTAGTGTATTGTAAATATTTTCTTTCATTAGTTTCTTTTTAGTGTAAATAATTTTCTTTCTTTTTGTTTTAAAAAAATAAATAAATTTAAAGGTCATGCATGAATCTAATTCTCGTGAGAAGTTGGTCGAGCAAGTAAAACAATTAATTGCTTTGTTCAATGCGAAAAGTACTTCGCCTAGTGCCAATATAATACAAGATGCATGTTCCTGTTGTGGATTATACTCTCATGCTACTAATGATTGTCCGTCTAGGACATATTTTCATGAGTATTCTCCACAGATGCAAGAGGGGAGTCCGTTCCATTCACAAAGTCAAGGATGGAACAGTTATGAGCCACATTACTATGAGCCTTCTCATCCTCAACTTGAAAAGCAACCATGGGAGGAAGCTATAGAAAGATATAAGGAGGAGAAACGATAACGGGATAGTCGAATAGAGGCAACCATGAGTAACTTATCGACACAATTGGACAAATTGATAGAGGCAGCGAGGAATCAAAATTCGACCATAATCCATGCACAACCCAAAGAACAACTATTGGGGGACACATTGGGGAACTTTGTCTATGAAGACTCCAATGAAGAACTTGAGAACGAACTACAACAAGAGCCTCTTTTGAAAAATGAAACGGAGGATTTTGTCTATGAAACCTCCCATGAAAATTCTAGTGAAGTGCAATTGTATGATAGTTCGGGTTGTATGGAGACGGAAGAAATTATAGAAAAAGCATGGCATGAGCAAGTTGATGAAATTGAGCTTGCTCTTTATGGTGAGATGCGGGGCAATGAATTTCAAGAAGATATGGTCACTCTCGCCAAGATCGACAAGCCATGTTTGAATGAACACCAACCTCTACTCATGGAAAATGCCGATGACGAATCCTCCATGATTTTGGTGATCCCTCCCATCTTTGAAGACGGAGAAAGTGGCAAGGACTCCCGAGAGAAGAAGCCCAAGAAGCTTAAACGTCAAAAATTCCATTGGGCACCAAACAATATCAAAGCTCAAGGATTTTACATGGGGCATGAACTGAAAATAAGGACCCGCGAAACGATGAAGTGGGCCAAAGGACGAAAAGTGAAGTCCAAACGGGAGCAACGGTCGGGCTAATGACCTTAACCAAATGCGCTAATTAGGAGGCAACCCAAGTAGGTACGTTTTATTTGCTTTATTTATTTACTTTGTTGTGTCATATCGTCCTTTGAACCCAAGGCATGTTTTTGTTCTCTTTGCTATGAGGACATAGTATGTTTTGAGTTTGGGGGTAGATATCTCTCCGAGTTTGTGGGTTTATAGGGGAGTGTATATAGTGTCACCCTCCAAAAAAATAGAAAAAATTTAAAAATTTTGTTCTTTTCATATTTTGGGAAGTTGGCTAGAGTCCATGATGATTTGAGAGTGATTTAATTTTAAAATCTTGAGTATTATTGTCAATATGGGGATATAATTGCATTGAAACATGTAAAGTATGATTTCTCCACCTTTCACTTCCATATGATTTTTCTTGACCATTGTTACCAATTTAGGAGACCTTTATAGAATCACTTTGGCATTCTCGGAGTCCCTAGAACATGTTTGCATGACTGTCAATAACACATCAATTAGGCTATTCGGGAAGTGATATGTGGCTATTTTCTTTGAACCCTATTTGTGAGTCTTTAACTTTCTCGTCACTTATATAAAAAAAATTCCGCTAGAACCCCTTTTGAGCTTGAAAAAGAATGAAATCTCTCACAAAAGTGGGAGGTTATCTTAGACCACCATTCGCCTTCTTTTGTACCCTCATTATCCTACCCTTTTAACCTATACACTATTTTTTGCACCCTTTTCAAGTAAGTGAAACTAGGAAATGAAAGGGAATTTTTGGGGTATGTTTTGAAAATCAAAGGATTGAGTGGAAATTGGTCATGAAAGAAAAAAAGGGGTTATGAATTGTATTGTAATGAAAAGAGGGGCTTGAGCAAAGTATTGAATGCACATTCTCCGTGATATATTTGTGCAAAGAAAAAAAAATTGCCTTGCCCTCTCTAATGTTGAAGTGGAAAGTGATCAAAAAGAAAGAAAGAAAGGTGATCGAGCCCAAGTTTGAAAGTATACAAAATTATAAGTTTGGGGGTTAAATCAATGGGTTGGCTTAGAGCGGAGTGAAAATTTCAATGTGAGGATGTATGATGAAGACTTTCTAGTTTCACTTGCTTGACTTCGTATGTCCTTACCTTCTTTTGGAATCGTGAACCTAGCCCGCATTTATCGCGATACATTACAAACCATAAAGCCATATTTGATTCCTAAAGAGTAGCCGGGTTGACAGTCTTGTTTAAGCATGCATATGAGTGTCCTTGTGCAGAAATTTCATCTTATTATCATTGATTTAGAGCATGTGGTTAGTGACCCTATAAAATATCTTACTTTGGTGACAATGATCTCCCATATTTCATTCATCTTTCATTATGTGGTGGAGAATTGTAAGTTAGATGCATCCATGTAATTATAGTCCCATGTTCATGATAATGCTTGTAGATTATGTGTGTTGTAAGATCTGAGACTTGTTGTGCCAACGACCTATTATATGAATTGAGCAACAAAAATATTTTCTTTTGTTTTAATTAGTTAGTTAGTTTTTATTTTGTTTTAGTTTTGTTTTACTCGAGGACGAGCAAAAGATAAGTTTGGGGGTATTTGATGGATGTGGTTTTACCCATCCAAAAGATATATTTCCTAGCTTATTTGATGCTCGAAACCTTGAGAATTTAATGTATTTTGTAGTGTTTTGAAAGTACAGGGGTTGAAGTGCAATTACTAATAAAATGGAGGATTGGAGCGTACTTTGGAAGCTTTTGGATCAAATTGCGATTTTGGAAAATCTGGGACAAAACTGACATTTGGAAGTTCAAGGGCTAAATTGAAAATTTTGGAAATTCATGGACTAAATTGGAAATATGAAAATTTTGGACGAATTTGATTTATAAAAATTCATGGGCTAAAATGAAAAATAAAATCTCAAAGAGCGAGGAGCAAAAGAATTTTTTATAGTGGCCAAAGTGCGACTGCAAAATTGTGAGACGAACCGAATACTAAAGAATACCAAAATGGTACAAATTGCTAAACAGTTTGCTGGCCGAGCAAAGCAAGGGTTGGCCGGCCAACTTCTAGGTGCTTGGGGCCAATGCAGGAGTTGGTCTGGGCCAAATGTAGGCCATGGCTGAGAGTCACGTGGGAAGTTGTTGGGGCCAATGAAAAGAATTGGGTCAAGGAAGCAACTGGGCCAAGCTTGGAACATGGGCGGTCGCTCTTAAGTCTTGGGCGGCCGCACAAATGAAGTTTTTGGCCGAGGCATTTTGTCTGTTTACATGGGCAGTCGGTGGGCAATTTATGGGCGACCGCACACAAAGTTTCTGCAATGGAATTAATTCCGTCACAAATAAGAAAAACATGATTTCAACAGAATCAGTGACGGATTTCGGGAGATTTTCTATTTTGATTAGGATTTTGACCCTAATTTGTTTCCAAAAAGGATTTTCACCACCCTCCTCCTATAAAAACAACCCTAGACTAGTTTTGTATCATCTTTGATCTTTGGATTTTTAATCTTTGAATCTTTTGATTTTTATCATTCTCTCTCTATATTTTTAGTTTAGGTTTTTATTTATTTTTGAAGATGAAAGAACAAGGTTCTAATTTATTTATTTTAATGGCCATTCAAGGCTAATTTATTTTATTCATGGATTGAGGTGATTAATAATTTGATCTTTATGCTAAGGTTTTAATTCTTCCCATCTCTTTTTCGTTCTTGTTCTTCTCAACGATTTTAATTTTGTTCTTGAGATCAAGTGTATTGATCTAGCGGAATATACTTTTGACCTCTTGAATTTATTTGGATACAAACCATTGCATTAGCGTGAATGATTTGTAATTTGACCATTGTTGAGAAGAATAGGTTCAATTGAGGACCTACCGGAAATCAAATGAATCTAGGTTCCCTTGTTCTTAAGTTTTTAATTGAAATTTTTGAATGTTTATATTGACCTACCGGAATATATAAACAAGATAGAATTAGGAGGGTTTTAATGTTCTTATTGACCTACCGGAATATATGAACATCTTAACCCTAGGTTTTTGTGAACGAACCTGTAAGTACCCCAATCTGGATCACCCTCTTCCAAGCACATGGGAAACACCGCAGACTCACAAACACAGTCTCGAAGACCTATGGCACTCAAAACCCTCAAAAAACCCTCAACCAAACCAAGGGATGAGCCTTTCTGGGATAAAAAGGGACAAAAGGACCTTTTGGGAATTTTCAGGAAATTGGAAAAGCATAAGTGGTCTGTACGGACCTCTTTGTTTTAATAATTACTGAATCCCCTTAAAGTCCACAATATTCCCTCAAATCCCGGAGAAAATGATTACCCTCATGCATGGTTGGTCCGTACGGACCTCTTTGCATGCTGAGGTGGTCCGTACGGACCTCTTTGCACAGGGGACATCATAATTCCAGAATATTCACCATCATCACATATTCCCTCAAATCGAGGAAAACCAAAAATCTGGATAACATGGGAGGTCCGTACGGACCTCTTTGCAGTTTTCTCCTACTATAAACAGAGGGCTCCCCCTCCCTCATTTTTCACACCTCCCTCTTCTCTCCTCTCCCCCCAGCCTTCAGGCTCCCTTCTAAGACCCTTCGGGGCAATCCCGGCCCCTTTTGGATCCTTCTGAGGCCTTCCGAGCCCCCTCGTGGTGCTCCGAAGCCTCTCCGAGCGCTCCCGCGATGCTCCCGCGCTGCCCCGAGGCACTCTCGAGGTACTCTGAGGCCCCTTGTGGTACTCCGAGGCCTTGCCTGGTCTTTCCCGAGGCATCCCGGCTCTTTCCGAGTCAAACCGGCGATCCCAAACCACGTCGAAACTCTGCCCGAGTGACTCCTGCCACCCCAACGCACGCCGAACCTCTGCCCGAGTGATCCCTGCGATCCCAACGCACGCCGAAACTCTGCCCGAACGCAGCCTACAATCTCAACTCACGCCGAAACTCTGTCCGCAGACAACCGGCCCCTCCCGAAGCAATCCCGGTCCGTGCCGGAACATCTATTCCATCCTCAAACACTATTCCCCAGCGGAAGACAGACACGAACCAACATTGGTAAGGCTTCCTTCCATTACTATTTCAATACATTTCAATACGCAGTGTACAAGGTAGACATCCGACACAGCATGCATTTTTAAAAGCACACACACACACACACAACATTTAAAGAATATTAGGGGTATCCGAAAGACTCGTTTTTACGAGGCGACTCGGGTGAGCTCTAAGATTCTAATATTCTCTTCCCGAGGAGTCATCTGACCTCCGAACTCAAAATCTCATCACACAAAAACAGTTTATTATTATTTTTAAATTGATGCCCTTTTTCAATGTTTTGGGCTTAATAATAAAAACGGCGTGGCGACTCTACAAAGCAAAACACAGCGAGACACCTCCAACCAGCGCTAAAGCGGAATAAAGCCAGATGCCGGGGCGCGAACGCGCTGCCTCTCGGATCCGGGCAAACATTCCCGAATAGCGACACACGAATGCGAGATGCACGGGCCCCCCGCGCTCTAGGGCCGGATCCCCGGGTAATTTCAGTTGGCGACTCTGCTGGGGACTTTTTGTTTTAAAATCTTTTTAAGCAAAACAAAAGATTTTTAAAATGATGATGAGGGTCAAACTTTCATTTTACCCCTTTCTTTAACTGTTGTGTGTGTGTGCACGTGCTTCGTTTTTATTTTACAAAAAAAAATAAAAATACAAAAAAAAAATGCATCAATATACATCTGTGCATACATTTAAAATTCATCGAAAAAACTTCTGTTTTACTCAAAAAAAGAATTTTAGAGACCGCACACTACTCGCACTGCTGCCTCGGTTACACCGCACACTACGCACACTGCTGCCTCGGTTACACCGCACGCTACGCGCACTGCTGCCTCGGATACACTGCACACTACAACCCTTAACCCGGAGTGGTCTCAGTTGCAGTCCGTTTGGTCTTCCTAGGCCCTCTCGGATGCGCACGGGATCATTCCAAACATCCCATCCTAGCCAAACGTCAACCCTGCACGTTTGAGTCTTGAGTCACACTCTGTCCAGACTCGGTTGGTTTTTACCGGTCCAGGTGTCATACAGCCTGGATACATATACCATGCCGGCCATTCTCTGAGTCAAGGCTCGGAACTCAAGATCCCTTGCGCAATCAAAGCGATGAAAGGTCATGCTAAAATCTTGACCTGATCTTGATTTCCGAAGCTACGATGTTCCGTCCCGGATATACATCCATGCTCACATGACACCATGTCATCACGCCTTTGATACGTCAGCCATGACAATATGACCCAGCCAATGCCTAACGTCACAGATCCCTTGCGCAAGAAAGGTAAAGAGAGGTCATGCCGAACTCTTGACCTAATCTTGACTCAGTGGCCGGCTCGGTTCACTATTCACATGGCTAACGCATCAAAACGAACATGACAGGCTCGGTCCTTAGGTTCAATTTTTCTTTTAGGCCGGTGGAAACCGCTTGCCCTATAGGACCCTCGCCCGGGGCTGTCCACCCTGGGATGTCGAAATACAGGTGCAAAACGAGGGGCTTATAGTCGCACAGATGGTCTCCACTGACCCAGGATCTAGCATAGTTGCGAAAAAGAAGAGCAATCTTTTCCAACCTACCTAGGACTCTGAGAAAACATGCTTTAAGTAAATTAAAACAACAAAAAAAAATATATAAAAGAAACGGAAACCGCATGCCACGTGAGCTTTCCCCCTTTTATCCCGTGAGGCCATTCCTGTGTCTAAACCTTGCCCATCACCCCCTCCAGCGAACCGAGAGTGGTTGAGAATAGCACAGGAGCCGCCTTTTCGATATCGAGGTCACAAGGTCCGATAGCCCTTCCAGCTTCAAGCGGTCCGAACAGTCCGCTATTCTCCCATGGCGGGATCAACAGATAACAGTGAGGGAAACGGAACCCCGCCACTAAGGAACCTCCAGACAATGGAGGAGGTGCTGCGAGCCTTCGAAACCATCAAGAAGCGCCAAGAAGAGCAGCAAGCCTGGATCGTAGACACCTTGCATCTTCGAGGAACAGTTGCAGTTCCCCAACCTGACGGAACCTTTGTTCTCATAGAGGACGAAGACATACCGCCCCCCCCCAGGTTTCTCAAAGCTATCAGCATGTTCCGCCTCCGCCAAGCTACGAGATCCCAAAGAACGCAAAGCAGCTCTCGCTCAAAGCTCCCCTCGGGCGTCGGGCCAAGCAGGCTCCAACATGTCCGCCTCAAGACAGTCGGTTTCGGCTACGCACATCAAGCTCGCACCAACAAAGACACATACGTGCTCGCTCCGCGTATCCCAATGCATCTCGATATCCCCAGATTCAATCCTTTGCCTCTATACGAGCCTCGCAACCACAATCAAAAGTCCCCATGCTTACTGTGGACGGGCATCCCGAGCGGATATCCCGACATTTCAAGCTTGCCACCTCGCTAGTCCGCCACTTGGGGCTAACGAATCATTTCCCAATTCCCAAACACAACCCTTAGCGGACCCGGCAATCACGCCCTCAACTTCAACACCCTGTGGTATGGGTTGGTATACACTCAACTACCTCCCCAAGACTCCCGAATGGCGATCCCATCGCCCAATCCACCTCCATCTTCGGTTTCCGTCCCCGAAAACGGTAACCCACCTCGCATACCTGATCCCCACATGGCTTGGCTGATCGAACAAATGAAGGACATGCAAGGCAAGCTAGCTAGTTCTCGGAAGGACTCCCTCCTGCCTACTGATCTGAGCAAAGTGGTCCCTCTCCCTCCGAAATTCAGGATGCCGGAAATGGAAAAGTTTGACGGGACAGAATGCCCAAAAACCCACATCGACACCTATGTCCTGGGTATGAGAGCCAAAGGGGCAACCCCTCAACAGATGGCGGATCACTTTCATCATTCTCTCAAATCCACAACACTAAGGTGGTTCCTTAACGTAAAGGCAGAAAACCGCTCCACGTGGGATCAAATCAGCAAGATCTTCCTAGAAAAGTACCGCGCCAACCTTGAATGGGAGACAAACCGCCATGACCTGCAAGCCACCGACCAAAAGGATGACGAACCAGTGGGCGAGTTCTACAAAAGATGGAATTGGAAGCTCAGCGAGATAATGGATCCACTTTCCAAAGAAGAGCAGATGGACATCTTCCATTCCTGCCTCAAGCCATCTTTGAGGACCTTGATCAGCCACCATTTCTATCCAGATCTCCGTGCCATGGTCAATGCCGGGACAAAGTTTGAGAAGACTCTGAGTCTTCAAAAGGCAACAAAGAACCCCCGCCTCGTCTTACCGCTATCGGACAAACCCGGCAACTTCAACTCCTGCCCGAACAAAGGAAAAGAAGCAGCCGGAATAAGACACTACATCCGAACGGAGCTCAAGTAAACCGCGATCAAGCGGCCCCAAAGAATAACAATCCCCTCGCTTCCCACAATTCCAAAGCATTTAGACAACCTCGAAATGCCCTTGGGTCAAGTATGTGAAGCTTTGGTGAAACGCAATCTTCTCAAGCCTCTCGAGAATTTCCAACCGAAGACTCCCAAACCCAACATGGATATGAGCAAGCACCGCGCCTTCCACAACTACCCGGCCACACCACCGACAATTGCTTCGTGCTCAAGCAGTGGTCCAGGGGCTCATTGAGGAGGGAAAATTGGAACGCCCTCGTGGTCCCAATACCATCGGAAATCCATTCCTGAACGACAGTGGTAAACTCAATAGCCTTTGACGAAACTCCAAGCGAGAGCTGCACCCGCAATTTCCGAAACCGTCGCATGCCGTCCCGCTATGATCGGGAGCGTGAAACCGAGTCAAAAGGTCTCGTGACCGGGAATTCGACAAGAATGCCCAAGGGCAACTGTCTCCCTACGATCTGTGCCCCGACCAAGGCATACAAATGGATGGATCGAACGCTCCCCAGAGGAGACTGAGTCAAATGGTAGCACGGGAAGCGGCTTAGTCTTCACAGACGATGACTTGCCGACATGTGAGAATCGGCACAACGAAGCCCTCCTCATCCTCATAAAAATAGAGATGTTCTTCCTCCCGAACGTCTTGATTGATAATGGCTCTGCAGTCAACATCATCGCTTTGAGCACACTAAAACGACTCCGTATCGACCGCTCCCTGATAAGGCCTTCACCTCGGGTAATCCGAGCCTACGATTCCACTGCACGACCAATCGTAGGAGTCATCAATCTGAGGATCCACCCGATGCACAATTGGAGTCGGTAGAGTTCCAAGTCGTGGAAATCAAACCAACCTTCTCTGCCTTGCTGGGACGACCTTGGATACATCAGATGAAAGCAGTATCATCTACTCTTCACCAATGCGTAAAATTCATCAACGCCAATGGAGTGATTGAAGTGATCCGCTGAAGTAGTGCAATGGAAAGTGCTTGGCCAGCAAGCTACGACCCAGAAGAAGGTCCCGACATGACCGAATACTCTTCTCGGATGAGTCTCCTACCCCGTCCCGCTACGAAGTGGATCCTTACATCCACGCTCTAAGCCGCGACGAGCTGGAAATCGAAGAGCTCATGGGTCAGGATGACAACTCTGATATATGCGACTGTGAAGAATGCTTAAGGGAGGATCAAGAGATGGACGCCCTGATGGAGATTGATCGAGGAGTAGACCCTTACTTCGCCAAAAACCCTCTTGCAAACTGGCTCATCACCGATCCCCCGATACAAGATAACCCTCTGGCCAACACTCTCGGATCTTACGGGGACAGCCATCACAGCATAGTTCAATTCAACATTCCAGTGTCCGACCTAGATGAACAGTGGCGCAACCTCCTCCATGGCCTAATCAGGGAAGGAGATATAGCATGCCCCCTCGAATCAGACATTGTAAATGTCGTCCAAGCAAAGATCCCAGATAAAGAGGCAGATTCTATGGAAATGATCAACATTAGCAAGAATCAACTCCGAATCAGCGAATGCTTCGCCCTCTTAGAAGTAGCCCTCAGCGACTTCTATCATCAAAGACCCCCAAGGACTGGTGGCAACACTAATGGAGGGACATCATCAGGGGAGCAACCAAAAACCTCCGCGATCTGGTTTGAAATCGAACCACATGCAAGCTATTTTTGGGACTCATGCCAAGGGAAGATTAGCCACCTGAACCAGCACCACTCCCTCTAGAGCTACAGCCAGCCGAGAGTAATGAAGCCTGGTCCAATCCCTCATCGCCTATAGTCTAGATTCGAGTCTTGTTGTCTGTGAATTCACATCTTTTGAGTTTTTTGACGGCTTTACGCCCAACGATTGTGAGTCTTTGATCAACAATGTACAGTCTTCACGCTTTCAATAAAAGGTCCGACCTTTCTAAAAAATCATTTCATTGCATCTTTAACAAGTGATGAGTTAACTAATCAAAACAGTTAGTAGCAATTCATCTATACAAAAGGCAAGCACATTAATTAAATAAATGCATAAAGAAAACATTTAAGCATGTTGTCAAACGAGAGAAAAACCGGGCCCAAGCTGCCGAGGAGGTTTTAATCACAACGATTTGCAAGATTGCTGAAGAGCCAAAGAGACGCAAGTCCGACGCCATTTCCAGCACAGATCAGATCTTCCAATACCTCAAGAGCGGGGAAACCACCTTCATGAACAAGGAAGGCCCACACACAGAAGGGGTCAAAACCAAGAGCATCATGGCCCTAAAATGCCTCGCCTCTCACTTCGTCATCCTTGGGGACATGCTATACAAGAAACGCTACCATGGACCACTCCTACGCTGCATCAACCAGGAAGAGGCAAACAAGTTCATGAACGAAGTCCACAATGGGGCTTGCGGTCCCCACATGAACGCCAGAGCCCTGATGCAAATCATTCTCAGGATGGGCTACTATCGGATCTCCATGGAGGCAGCATCGCATCCACTTTGTCCGAAGCTGCGACAAGTGTCAACGGTTCTCCAACCTCAATCATCTGCCGCCCCACGATCTCTACTGCATGACTACACCCTGGCCATTTGCCACTTGGGGAATTGACGTCATCGGGAAAATCGCTCCGCCAGGCAGCAACGTTCATGAGTTCATCTTAGTAGCCATCGACTACTTCACCAAATGGGTCGAAGCCAAGTCCTACAGGGTACTCACCTCCAAGAAGGTCGCGCATTTCCTCAAGGAAAACATCATCTGCCGATACGGCATCCCAAATGAGGTCATATTAGACAACGGTTCACACTTCGAGGGGGAATTCGACAGACTGCTGGCTGAATTCAAAATCACACGCCACAAATCTTCTCCCTACCGGCCACAAACAAATGGCGCCGTGGAAGCAGCAAACAAAACCCTCGAACGGATCATCCGAAAAATGACCACCCGAGGACGAGATTGGCCCGAGAAGCTGCACCTTGCACTTTGGGGCTATCGAACATCGGGCCGAAAACCACGGAGAAACCCCATTCGCCCGACATACGGGATGGAAGCACCCTTCCCATTGAACCGGAAATTCCTCACTCCGAGTGCCGCTGAAAATGACGTCAACGAAGTCGAATGGCTCAAGCCGACATGACGAATTGGCTCGCTAGACGAGCGACGACTAAAGGCCATGGAACACATCCGAGCCTATCAAAGCAGGATGGCTAGAGCTTTCGACAAGAAAGTCAAGTCCCGAGACATCAGGGAAGGCGATCTGGTACTCAAAGAAAAGCCTCCCACTCGAACCAACCCACTGGGAAAATGGGAACCCACATGGATCGGCCCTTTCGTGGTTCAAAAGATCTTCTCCTGGAGGTGCCATGAAGCCGATGCACCTAGACGGCAATCCTTTGATGAATCCAGTCAACGGAAGCAAACTCCGCAGATACTTCGCCTGAAGAAGAACAACTGTGCATCTCTTGGCACTCCATGTAGTGTCGAACTACGCAGACCTGAGCCCTCTAGTCTGAGGGAACGTAGGCAACCTTAATTGGTCCGGTCTAAAAATACACAAAAAAGTCAAAAGTTTGAATGTCAATCAAGACCTCCATCAAGCTATGCACTTTTCAAGAGCACGCCCCAACGTCACCTTGACCAAGTCAAACGACCGCGGCAACATCAAAGGACATCCGGAGGTCACTCAACGTCAAACGACTGACCCATGTCTACTTCCAAGCCAGGGGCTTGTCTTCGCCCTCACGCACTTCAAAAAAAAAAAGAGCTCGAGCAAGGACTCACAAAAAATAAAAAAAAATGGGCTCAAACAGAAGCTGCGAAATTGAGGTCAAGAGCCCGACGCCAACAAAGGGCAAGGAAGCTATGGAAATGACCATCAAACGACTTGTCAGGGGATCATTCAACCTCTCAGCCAAGCATAAAACCCAAGCAAAAGGGATTGCCGTCATGGCCCAGACTGCTTCAGTCCGCAAATGCAACAGAAAAGTCCCAAGATGGACGCCGTCAAGGTTCACAAAATACACAAAAGCGAACAAGAGATCTTGCGTCTCGACAAAGCTTTAAAAGTAAATCACAAATCACTAACGGTTACAACATTTCTTGATGAGTTCAAGCACGGTCTACTCTCAAGTTCACAACATGCTAAAAGACAGCTTAATACATTTAACAAATAATGTGTTTACAATGCAATGAATGGATACCTAGGAGGTCATTCCGCGCTATTTGCGCTTGTCCCCTCGCCATTCTTCCCTTTCTTCCCTTGTCCCCGGCGAGTCTTCTTTCGCTCCACGCGAACCAACTCCCGCGTCTCTCGGCCCGAGATCGTGGGTCCTCCCGTAGAGTCAAACAATCCAGCAGCTCTCGTGGCTTCATTCGCCCGTGCTTTGGCTCGGATCTCCTCCCCGCGAGTCCGTAAAGAGGACCTCTCCCCGCCGCCGGTCAACTCGGTCTCGTAGTCAAATAAAGTGTCTCCCGTAACATCCCGAGGGTCGGACTGTGCTTCGGCACTCCTAAGGCAATAGCTACTAGGCAACCGGGTCCCGTAATCGTTACACGCCTCGCTCTCCAAAGCCACTTGGGATCGCCCAACACGCCGCTCATACTGTGCCAGGTAATGAGTCGTCAATACGACACTCTCCCGACGTCTAAGGAGCACCACAGAGGGAAAGCGGAATACTTCCATACCCTCATAAAATACAAGAAAGCACTCGGAGCCGCCATACAAAGAGGAGCTATCTCCGTAGTAGCAAGGTCATCCCACCCAACAAAGGCTCCAGCTTCATCCCAAACCGCCGGAAACAAGCGACGGAATATAGAAGGAGGACAAAGACAAACCCGGAACTCGACGACATAGGAACCTTCCCGAAAGACCCTCCTAGTCGCAATCCTCATGAGGAACCCACCAACGGATCCGAAGCGTACCAAGCCGTGCCATCCATCTCTCCCAAAGTGCGGATCGATCCATATCCAACACAAGAGGTCGCCGAGCAAATGACCACGGGCTAAACGATGTCTGAGCCTCGGCATGGCCCGAAGTCTCTCTCGCAACCACAAGGTGAGCAAAGCGGGGCTTCCTCTCATGAAACGATCCCCGCCGCGACGGCCGATACCATGAAGAGTCTCCCCAAACATCAACGGGACAATATCCTCTCCAGCTCTACAAAGGCTCCAACCACATCTAGCAAAGCACCATTGCAAATGCCAAGGGAGCCGACCAGAAAAGCGTCGCCATCACGCATAAGGCAAATGCGTCCCAAGAGACATCACTCATCATCAACCATAAACCGCTCCGGCAGCTCGAAATGTCAATATGACCCGAATCAAGGATCATTCCCTCGCACTTCTTCCAACGAAGTACGAAGAAAGCCTCGCAAGCTTCACGCTCACCGCAGCACCACCAATCAAAGGAAGCGAGATGGCCTCCACCTCCTGGTCCCTCCAATCAAAGCCCGAAAATCCTCAAAGGTGGGCACCATTTCATTGTAGGAGAAGCAATACACATGCCTCCTAACATCCCGTAACTTCGCGGCAGCTCGCAACAAATCCCAATCAGAACCAACTCCTTAAAAGACCAAATCGAGCAAAGACGAAACCTTACCTCGAAAACCCGTCTCTGATGCCTCATACGGCGCCGCATCCACCTTTTCAGCTGCTCAAGGAAGTGTGCTTGCCTCTCCTGCGAAAGTCTCGGCAAAATTCTAGGAACGTACGAAGAATCCATGGCAAAAATGGAGGTTCCTAGAGAAAATGGGGAAGAAAGCTCGAAAATGGCTGCAAATGGGGAAATGGGGAAAGACCAGACACTGGAAAGAATTTATTTCCTTCCCAAAAGCAAGGTTGGTCCGTACGGACCTCTTTGCAACCTAGGTCTGTCCGTACGGACCTTATTGCATCATGGCCCCACTTTCTCAAAGAACAAGACAACAACCACTGTTCTCAGCAGGACTTTGCTCCAAACTGCCCAAACACTGGCCAAAGCCATTTCCGGCAAACATACACTACCCACAAACTCACTCTCAGCTCACGTGGCATGCACAAAATAAAAAAAATAATAGCAACAATTTCTAGGACAATTCCCGGGAATCACAAAAATGACATTACATCCTGAAATAAAATGCGTTTGCCATGCAAATACTAGTGTTTTATTACAGGTACATCTAATGTCTATTGCTAAAAGAAAAAAAAAGAAGATATGGAAAGAGGGAAAGCAAATGAACCCTAATCCGAATCTTCAGCATCATCCTCCTCACCAAGTTCCTCAAGATAAAAGTCGGGCATCCCGATGAACTCGCCCTTCACATCCTCGTCATCAGAGTATCGAGCCCCCTCCGGAGGCTGGTACTCAAAGTAATCAGAAGGATCAAATCCGATGAAAGGATCGAAGAAAGAAGGCTCTGACGAACCCTCACCCCGTGCATCCCGCCGAGGAAAGAACTGCAAAGGGTCTCGCGCCTCGAGCTCCCGAAGACGTCCCGGCATCCATGCTATGCCGCCCCCGCGAAGGTCCCTCCTGCTGCGGCTTCGGCTCGGCTCTCGGTGGAGGAACATCTACAGAATGCCTCGAAGGCATCGGCGTGTACGCCGGCACACGTCGCGAAGACCGGCAAGACATCTTCGACGCCATCTTCTTTGCGAAAGACCGCATCGCCACGTAACGGCGGGTCAGCATGTCAAAAGCCCTCCCCGGACTCCGCACAAGCAAGCGACCAAAGAAACGCTCAAAGCAATACGGTCATACTCAACAACAAAAAGAGAAAAATACGTAAAAGATGCCAAGATGGAAAAGAGTAAGCACACTCACCTGGTCTATCGATCCACGCGGTAGGCGGCATGAGCTCGCTCGTGGACGGCATGCACACCCTCCTCCTCGAGGAATCCCCACGAACATACGTAAAGTCCGGCCTGTGCACCGCAACCTCCGGGGACCCTGCGGACCAGCCTCCCTCTCCCTCGCCAACACCTGTGGCGTCCTCAACTTCCTCCTCACAAAAGCTCCATACTCCTCTCTATACAACATAAACTCATCGGCACTCACGCCGCCCAAATACCTCTAAAAATCTAACACGTCCATATCCCGAGAATCAAGCATCCCAAAAGGAGGGTCCCTCGGAGCCAAGGGAAGCATACCCGGGCCATGCTGCTAGAAGACCCGCTCCCCCAGGTACATGACGTCGCAAGTCAGGCCCCGCAGCATCTTCCGCTGCACTGTCACCAGGGGATCCCCCTCGAAATCATCATCCTCATATCGAGCCCAAGGATACAAAAGAAACCTCTCCGGGCTATCTCTCTCCAAATGCTCATGCACATCCCCGTAAGCGATAGTGACCTTCCCCCTGCTGGTCCTCCTCCTCCTCCCCGGGCGGGCCCAGCCCAACATAGCGGGATACGCTGCTACAGCCCCAGGATCTCTATCCCACGGGAAGCACTGGAAGATCTCGTAGAACCACACCTGCGATAAAAACAGAAAAGGCTCAGTGCAAAAGAAAATGGAGAAACGACAAGTTGCTAAATCAAAAACAGCAATAAACTCATACCTCCAAAGCAAAGTCAAAACAAGCCAAGGAACTGGCTACACCCCGGCTAAACTGGTCCAAAAAGAAGTAGAGCTCGGCAAAGCCCGCCTTGCCCCAAGCTATGTCACAAACTCTATCCAAATCAATCAAGCTCTCCAGCAGAGCAAAAGGAGCCGTAGTCGAGTGGTTCGAGAACAAAGTCTCGGAAAGTGCAAACTACAGGAAGGAGCGCGCCCGAGTTTGCTCCGCCGTCACTGGCGGTACCGGACATAGGCCCACATCGGCCGTGATCCTCATCTCAACATCACTATACAACATGCCAAGACCCTGCGAGAACAGCGCAAAGCCCAGCAGCCTCGCAACACATCCTCGGCAATCATATCTCGCCACCGCACCGGCCCTCCTTTGAAGGAAAGCCGGTGATAGCAAAGAAAGTCCGTGGCGTCACCGTCACCTCTCCCCGGCTCGGATGGAAGGTGTGGGTGGTATCCCACCGGTACTCGTAAAGGCCAAGGAAAACGCTCTTGTTCTTCCTCGTGTCGAAACCCCGCCAAGTTCTCCACGAACACGCCTGTGCCGAAGCGTAGACCGGCCTCTCCCGGGGCTCGGCCTACCATCCACAGAAATGTCCGGCATCCGCTGCCACAACTCAACAACAGCCTCGAGCGATCCCCGAGTCTTCATCTTCTTGGCTTTCCCAGCCAAGAGCCCCTCATCCTGCAGGTAAACACAACAAAGGTACGTCAGTCACAGTACTTAATGCAAAATACCAAAAGAAAATCAAAGCACAAAAGACCGTCCCAACACGGCAAAGCATGTATTTCCCGTCACAAAACACGGCACATATTGCACATAATTTTTACATGCAACTCAAAACATGACATGCATTATACATATTTTTTCCATACAGTCCGTCACAAAACACGGCACACACTGTACAAATTTTCTCAACAGAGGGATCAAGCACTACACGACACATTTTCAAAAAGACCCGTCACAAAACACGGCACATATTGCACATATTTTCCCCACAAAGTCCGTCACCAAAAACACGGCACACATTGCATAACACATTTTCAAAAGAAAAGTCCGTCCCTACACGGCACATACTTTCAGACAAAACCCGTCACGAAACACGACACATGTCACATTTTTTCTACAAAATTTGTCCCTACATGACAATTTTTCCCACGTTGTACATACATAAATAGCATAAGGTACAAAACATCAAAACATGCATTTTCATAGAGAGGCACTTTATTTTCACAAATAAAAGCTAATCTACACATTTCTGCACAAAATGCACATATTCACAATATTTACATGCTAATTTTCAACAATTCGTCAAGAATTTCACAAAAGGCATGGCAAATAACAAAAACCCCAAAATGCGAAAAACTAAAACCTAGTTCTAGCATTCAAAAAATTCGAGCAGGGAATCAAAACGGAACGGATTTCTTACCTCCCCGACGTTCCAAGAGCGACGATTGTGCACCTCCGGATTCGAATACAATACATCCGGGTTCTTCGAAGATGGAACAAAGGAAATCCAATTTCTTTGGAGCTCCATCCGTTGCTCGATCACTTCTTGACTGCGTTGTCGACAACCTCTCCGAGATCCTTCCGCCATTGCGAACAATTCAAGCTAAGAATGGAGGATTTTGGTATAACAATGGAGTTTTTTTTTCTCCTTCTCTCTCTCTCTGGTTCACGCACGGAAGAAGAAGGAATGGGGAAAGGCTCGGCATTTAATCCCAGTCAAAACCTGGGAACTGTAAAATTCATACTTGGTCCGTACGGACCTCTTTACATCCCAGGTTGGTCCGTACGGACCTTCTTGCAACGAGGGGCCAAATTACACCATCAATTCAACAACCGACCGTCAATGTAAGCCCGAACTTCGCCTACTCAACGGCAATTCAAACACCAGCCGTCAATGTAAGCTCGGACTTCGCCCACTCAACGGCTATTCAACCACCGGCCGTCAATGTAAGCCCGGACCTCGCCTACTCAACGGCAATTCAACAACCGTCCGTCAATGTAAGCCCGAACTTCGCCTACTCAACGGCAATTCAACAACCGGCCATCAAAGTAAGCCCGAGCTCCTTCCCCAGCAAGTCAAAAGGAAGTCGTACAAGACTACATATCCCCAGCACCGGCCGTCAATGTAAGCCCGGACTTCGCCTACTCAACGGCAAAACAAGCGCAAGAAGTAGCCAACACCTCCCAGCAAAAATCTCAAGACACAAAACGCCTCCAAAACTCTCATCGACAACGCAAGCACAGGCCATCAAAGTAAGCCCGACGTCACCCTCTCGGCGGAGAAAAGCCCTCTGAGGCCACGATGATCCCCAACAGAAGAACACCGGCGGCCATCGTAAGTCCAATTTTCTCCCCAGCAGATAAAGCATAAGGCATCTACACCTCTCGCAATCAAAGCACAAGGCAGCCACGCCTCCACAACCGCAGCCAGAAGACGATTCAAGTCCTCACGCATGGCAAACCGCAGTCAGAAGATGACTCAAGTCTTCATACATGGCAAAACCCACAGTCAGAAGACGACTCAAGTCTTCATACATGGCAAAACCCACAGTCAGAAGACGACTCAAGTCTTGATACATGGCAAAACCCACAGTCAGAAGACGACTCAAGTCTTCATACATGACACAACCGCAGCCAGAAGACGACTCAAGTCCTCACGCATGGCAAACCACAGTCAGAAGACGACTCAAGTCTTCATACATGACACAACCGCAGCCAGAAGACGACTCAAGTCCTCACGCATGGCAAACCACATTCAGAAGACGACTCAAGTCTTCATACATGACACACCCGCAGCCAGAAGACTATTCAAGTCCTCACGCTTGGCAAACCACAGTCAGAAGACGACTCAAGTCTTCATACATGACACAACCGTAGTCAGAAGATGACTCAAGTCTTCATACATGACACAACCGAAGTCAGAAGACGACTCAAGTCTTCATACATGACACAACCGCAACCAGAAGATGACTCAAGTCCTCACGCATGGCAAACCGCAGTCAGAAGACGATTCAAGTCCTCACGCATGGCAAACCGCAGCCAGAAGACGATTCAAGTCCTCACGCATGGCAAACCGCAGCCAGAAGACGATTCAAGTCCTCACGCATGGTAAACTGCAACCAGAAGATGATTCAAGTCTTCATACTATCTCCAGCCCGGAAGGCTTTAAACCACTCGGTCCGGAAGACCGTATAAACCTCCCAGCCCGGAAGGCTTTAAACCACTCGGTCCGGAAGACCGTATAAACCTCCCATATTACTATCCCAGCCCGGAAGGCTTTAAACCACTCGGTCCGGAAGACCGTATAAACCTCTCAAATCACTATCACCGGCCCGGAAGGCCTTAAATCACCCGATTAGGAAAATCATAAAGTTTCCATCCCAGGACACCACCACGTCCTCACAATTGACCTCAGCGGTCACCACATCTTAGGACACCACCCCGTCCTTACCACTGACCTTGGCGGTCACACGCTACTTCAGGGCACCATCACGCCCACAATTTCACGACCTCTGAACTACGGCCAGGCTTGATTCCCGCCAGGGATACGTAGGAATCCTATCACAGGGTCCAGCCATCGACCTATACGGTCACCCAGGACACCACCACGTCCACCCATAGAGTTTTAGTCAGAGGACATCTCCCGTCCTCGTGCACTACCACACTCACCCCACACATGAACTACAATAAGGCTTGATTCCCGCCAGGGATACGTAGGAATCCTATCACAGGGTCCAGCCAACTGACCTAAACGGTCACACAACAGGACACCGCCACGTCCTCACCCTGACCTCCACGGTTACTTACTCTCCCAGCACGCGATCCAGATTAGGACCCTTATCTTATCAACGACCCCACTTCCTCCGTAAGTGACGTCGTTGAGGGGCTTCTGTAAGTACCCCAATCTGGATCACCCTCTTCTAAGCACATAGGAAACACCGCAGACTCACAAACACAGTCTCGAAGACCTATGGCACTCAAAACTCTCAAAAAGCCCTCAACCAAACCAAGGGATGAGCCTTTCTGGGATAAAAAGGGACAAAAGGACCTTTTGGGAATTTTCAGGAAATTGGAAAAGCATAAGTGGTCCGTACGGACCTCTTTGTTTTAATAATTACTGAATCCCCTTAAAGTCCACAATATTCCCTCAAATCCCGGAGAAAATGATTACCCTCATGCATGGTTGGTCCGTACGGACCTCTTTGCATGCTGAGGTGGTCTGTACGGACCTCTTTGCACAGGGGACATCATAATTCCAGAATATTCACCATCATCACATATTCCCTCAAATCGAGCAAAACCAAAAATCTGGATAACATGGGAGGTCCGTACGGACCTCTTTGCAGTTTTCTTCTACTATAAATAGAGGGCTCCCCCTCCCTCATTTTTCACACCTCCCTCTTCTCTCCTCTCCCCCCAGCCTTCAGGCTCCCATCTAAGACCCTTCGGGGCAATCCCGGCCCCTTTCGGATCCTTCCGAGGCCTTTCGAGCCCCCTCGTGGTGCTTCGAAGCCTCTCCGAGCGCTCCCGCGACGCTCTCGCACTGCCCCGAGGCACTCTTGAGGTACTCTGAGGCCCCTCGTGGTACTCCGAGGCCTTGCCTGGTCTTTCCCGAGGCGTCCCGGCTCTTTCCGAGTCAAACCGGCGATCCCAAACCACGCCAAAACTCTGCCCGAGTGACTCCTGCCACCCCAACGCACGCCGAACCTCTGCCCGAGTGATCCCTGCGATCCCAACGCACGCCGAAACTCTGTCCGAACGCAGCCTACAATCTCAACTCACGCCGAAACTCTGTCCGCAGACAACCGGCCCCTCCCGAAGCAATCCCGGTCCGTGCCGGAACATCTATTCCATCCTTAAACACTATTCCCCAGCGGAAGACAGACACGAACCAACATTGGTAAGGCTTCCTTCCATTACTATTTCAATACATTTCAATACGTAGTGTACAATGTAGACATCCGACACAGCATGCATTTTTAAAAGCACACACACACACACACAACATTTAAAGAATATTAGGGGTATCCGAAAGACTCGTTTTTACGAGGCGACTCGGGTGAGCTCTAAGACTCTAATATTCTCTTCACGAGGAGTCATCTGACCTCCGAACTCAAAATCTCATCACACAAAAATAGTTTATTATTATTTTTAAACTGATGCCCTTTTTCAATGTTTTGGGCTGGATAATAAAAACGGCGTGGCGACTCTACAAAGCAAAACACAGCGAGACACCTCCAACCAGTGCTAAAGCGGAATAAAGCCAGATGCCGGGGCACGAACGCGCTGCCTCTCGGATCCGGGCAAACATTCCCGAATAGCGACACACGAATGCGAGATGCACGGGCCCCCCGCGCTCTAGGGCCGGATCCCCGGGTAATTTCAGAACCCAAGAATGAGATTGTATCCTTTTTACATGAAATAAAAAGCATAAAGTGATAATTGTTATGATCCCCAATTCATGAATCCCTTGTCTCTTATTATCTTTAATTTATTTAAATTTTGCTTTCTTAGTTTAATAATTCAATCAAATCAAAAACCCTTTTTCCTTTGTTTTGTTTTACACTAATTAAATCAATTTGTTCAACACTCAAATCTCTGTGGATTCGATCCTTGCTCGTGCATACTACTACATCGGTAACTTGTACACTTGCAAGGTATTTTATTAAAAGTGGATTTTTATCCATCAGCTATGTAATCGTCTTTACCATTTATTATAGAGAATATTTATTTGGGTTATTATATGTTTTGCATGTTTATTATAATAACATGCGTCCCTAGTAATTGTGAATAACTAGTATATAATGGATAATCATAGAGATGATTATATGTATGGGATGCACATTACATTTATGGGTACTTGTTAGAGAACAAGGTACTGGACATGACCTACCTATGAGATTTATGACATGGTCTATAGTCATATATGTCATGATTAAATCTCATGATAGTCGTATCATTAGAATCCTTAGTACCTGAGATTATCACTGTCTTCCACATGATGAACGTGGTGCTTGATGTAGTCTAACACTATCTTTAATAGGATAGCAATAAGGGCTATGTTGGCACGATTGGATTCTTGTAGGGAAGAATGATAAGTCAAGATGGGATTTGTCCCTCTCATTGAGAGAGATGTTTGCTTGGGCCTCTCGATGAATGTTGTTGATGAAATGTGTGGCCACATTTAAGAGATTTGATAGAGATCAAATGCACTTGGATTATCAACATATTCGGTATCGAGAAAGCATTGAACAATATGAGTTGACGTGGACCATGAATCATGTTCAATATAACACCGTGGACAAAGGGATTGTGACATTTGATCTATCAAGGAATCAAGCTTTGATGTTATATTTAATTGGGTGGACATAATGGCTTGCTAGAAACCACTTATGTCTTGTGAGATTGATGTTTCAACTCACTACCAACATAAAATATAATTTCTAAAGGGTCACACACAAAGAACAGATTGAAATTGGCTCAATTGTGGAACTGAACAACTGGGCGACCACCGGTGAACACAGTGGGCGACCGCCCACAAGTCAACTGTTCACTTGGGCAACCGCCGAGGATGGTGTGGGGAACCGCACATGTTAATTTCAAAACAAGCTTAAAAGGTTGTTCAATTGGGCGACCGCCGAGTCTTTGTGGGCGACCGCCCAGCCCAGGTTTCGAAAGATGACAAAAAGGCTGTACAAATGGGCGGCCGCTGAGAACCATGTAGGCGACCGCCCAGCCCCCGTTTCAGCAATCCGTTTTGGCTTCGGATATGGCTTTTCTCCCTAACAGTTAAGGATATTTATGAAGTATAAATATGCCCTTTTACCCTAGCCAAGATACACAAATTTTAGAGCTTGAGAAACACAAATCTCTTTATTTTCATTACGAATCAAAGATCAAAACACCCTAGATTCAAATCCATATTAGCCATAGATTGTTGAAAAGTGTTTCAACAATTGGGATCATCTAGCAATCCTATAAGATACAAGATCTTGGTTCATTCGCGTGTGGATTACCGATAGAGGGTGATTCCGTTATCACCTAAAGCTTGAAGATCAATTCATCACAAGAAAGAACAAGGAGAAGATAAAAGGTTCGTCAACGGTTCAAAGATTCGATTTTTCCAAGATTCTTTTTCGAGCAACAAAATCGCTATTAAGGTATGTAAATCTATTTCATAAGTTTTAATCTATTCATGTTATAAGGATTCATGGCTAGGGTTTTGAGTTATATGTTAAAGTCTTCCGCTGCGTTTGTAACCCCAAAACCCAATACTCAGGACCAAGTGTTTGAAGATGCTGAGCAGCAGCAACAACAACAACAATAGGATAGGCCTTTTTATTTTTTGTAATGAACAAGCCTCAAACAATTTTTATGTTGCTATTTAATCATCATGCCTTAGACCGGTTTGGGATGCATTTTTCTTTATAACTTGTGTATCATTTTGTTCTCGGCCCGCTTTTGGGAGACCAACTTTTTAAATGCTAGCTAACTTTATTTACTCTCTGTCGAGCAAAATATTTTTACTTTATTGTCGAACCATCATGAGAACGAGATCGACCAAGGCTTTAGTCGAACCTATTTTAATAACGAGATGGACTAAGGTTTTGGTCTTGTGTGTTTATATAATAAGATTGACTAAGGCTTTAGTGAAATTTATTTAAGAACGAGATTGACCAAGGCTCTAGTCGAATATGTTTAAGAACGAGATTAAATAAGGCTTTAGTCAAATCTGTTTAAGAACGAGATTGACTATGGTTTTATTCGAATCTGTTTAAGAACGAGATTGACTAGCTTTAGTCGAATCTGTTTAAGAATGAGATTGACTAAGTCTTTAGTATAATTTGTTTAAGAAAGAGATTTACTAAGGCTTTAGTAGAATCTATTTAAGAATGAGATTGACTAAGGCTTTAGTCGAATATGTTTAAGAACGAGATTGACTAATGCTTTAGTCAAATTTGCTTAATAACGAGATTGACTAAAGCTTTAGTTGAATTTGTTTGAAATTCGAGATCGACTAAGAGTCGGATATGAGTTAATATATAGAAAACAAGAGGCAATAATGTTGGTAGAACTTCTTGGGGGGCAAGTCCATATTATTTAATACGTAGTTTACTACACATAGAGTTTACCAACTTTTATATCGACATCCAAATAAATTTAAAAGTAATACTTAATCAAGTGACTTGCATGCCACGGGTGTTTCCACTCGTTTCCTCCAGGGTTGCCAATCATGTAGGTCCCTTCCTTAACTATCCCTGTAATGATGTATGGACCTTCCTAATTTGGTGAAAACTTATTCTTCTCGTCCTTACCCTATGTCTTTTCGATTTATTCTCAAGACCTAGTCCCCAACTATGAACGACCTCTTCTTGACCTTTTTGTTGTGGTACCCCCTGGTTTTCTGTTTGTAGTTAACCATTCTGAGTTGGGCTGTAATCCGCCTTTCCTCAAGCAAGTCTAAGTCGATCAACCTATTGGAGTCATTTTGATTCTGATCAAATAGTGCAACCCTTGCTTTAGGAATCTATAGCTCGGTTGGTGTCATGGCCTCTGACCCATAGGTAAAAGCAAATGGGGTTTCCCCAGTATCCCCCCGGTGGTTGTGCTGACTGCCCATAAAGCAAGGAGGAGTTTGTCTAACCATCTCCTGCTCGTCCGTCTAATTTCTTGCTTGGAGCTGTCAAAACCAACTTGTTGGCCACCTCTGATTGCCCGTTACCTTAGGGTTAGGCGACTGAAGACTACCAATGCTTAACACCCAACATGTGCATTTCTGTCTCAAAAGTTGTTGAAAATTGTAGTCCGTTATCAGATACAATTGAATTTGGCACCCCATAACGACACCAAATGTAATTGTGGATGAAGTTGATGGCATTTTCCTCAGTTATCTTGGCCAAAGGCTTTGCTTCGATCCATTTGGTGAAGTAGTCTATTGCGACGAAGACATACTTACAATTTCCACAGGCAGTTGGGAAGGGTCCGATCAAGTCTACTCCCCACATGTCAAATGGCCAGGTAGCAATCACAGGAGTTCGCTCGGTGGTTGGTAGCTTGGGCAAATCAGCATACCTCTGGCATTTGTCACATTTCCACAGAAAATAGTGAGCATCTTCCCTTAAGTGTGACCAGTAGTACCCCAACTTAATTATCTTATCCGCCAATGTCCTGGCCCTCGGGTGTCCACCGCATATCCCAGTGTGCATTTTGAACAAAATGTTTGACACTTCATGAGGATGGGTACATCTTAGGAGCGGTTTGATGAAAGACCTACACAAAGCTTCTCCATGTATAGTGAATCTGGGGGGATTTTTCTTGATCACTTTAGCCTTTTGTTCGTCACCTGGCAGCTTGCTTGTCTCAATAAAGGCTTTGATCTCATCAATCCAACACTTAGCATTGTACACCAAGCACATAACCTGCACCATTTCGTAGGCTGGTTGTTCTAAGTACGAAATTGGTTGGCCGTGTTGTTCCTCTGATGTAGCAAGCTTCAAAAGTAGGTCGGCCAACTTGTTGTCTTTATGGCCTACCCTCTGAATTTCCCAAAACTCCATGTCTTGGATCAAATTCTTGACTAGCTCGCAATATTTGACCAAAATCCGATTAAGTACCTCGTATTCACCTTTGACCTGATGAAAAATCAACTGCGAATCACAATAAGCCACAATCTTGGTCGCCCCAAAGCACTTGGCATATTTAATAGCTGCGATTAGGGCCTCATACTCGGCCTGGTTATTGGAGGCTTGGAACTTGAACCTCAGAGCCTCCTCAAACACTTTTTTGCTTTTTGGTTCAACCAAAATGAACCCAGCTCCACTGACCATTCTTGTGGTAGATCCATCTGAGTATACTTTCCAGCAATCCGCGGGGAACTAACCACCTGCTGGCTCAATAACTCCTTTCCTTTATAAACTTTCCGTCTAAGTGCCTCTGGGTCGTCCTCTTAGGTGAAGGTTAATTCAACCAAAAATTCAACCAAAGGTTGTGCCTGGAGTGTATTTCGAGGATGATACTCAATATCAAACACTGTTAGCTTTATTGTCCAAAGGATAGGCAGAGAAATAAGCTCGTAGCTTCCTTGCAGCAATCACAAAGGCATAAGACACCTTTTCTGCATTAAAATAATGTCCTTCCACATCAGACAAGGCTTTACTTACATAATAAACTTGTTTTTGGGCACCATTCTCTTCTCGAACTAACACTGCAACAACTGCGCAATCACCAGCTTACAAGTATACGTACAAACATTCCCCTTTGACCAGGCTACTAAGAAGTGGGGGAGAAGCGAAATAGTCCTTGAGTTGTTGGAAATATGACAAGCATTCAGCCGTCCACTCAAAGGATTTCGTCCCCCATAGAGTTTTGAAGAAGGGGAGATATCTCTCAGCTGACTTAGCTATGAAGTGACCCAAAGCTGCAACTCGATCATTCAGGCGTTGAACTTCCTTGATCCAAGTAGGCTCTTGCCTTTCTATCAAGGCCTTAATCTTCTCTTGATTGGCCTCTATGCCTCTCTATGATACCATGGAAACCCAAAAAATTTCTTGTAGTTACCTCAAACAAACACTTGCTTGTGTTCAACTTTATGTCGTTTGCTCGTAAATTGGTGAACATTTCCTTTAGATCGACTATATGACCCCATGGCTTGGTTTTTATGACCATGTTGTTGATATATGCCTCCATGTTTGGCCAATTTGGCTAGTAAAGACTTTGTTCACTATCCTTTGATAGGTAGCCCCAGCATTTTTTAGCCCGAATGGCATCTTCATACTCCCCCTGCTGCTTGAAAGGCTATCTTTACAATATCATCCTCGTACATTTTGATTTGGTGGTAGCCCGAATGGGCATCCAAAAAGCCCAAGGTGGCGTGACCAGCAATGGAGTCAACCAGCTAGTATATGAGGGGCAGAGGGTAGCTGTCCTTTGGGCAAGCCAGATTCGTGTCCGTGAAGTCGACGCACATTCTCCACTTTCCATTAGCGTTTTTAACCATTACCACATTCGCTAACCAAGCAGTGCAGGATGATTCTTTAACTACGCTCGTACTGGTTCTAGCTTTGGGCCATCCTTGAATTGTAGGGTCTCAAAAATGATTTCCCTAACTCTTCTTCTTTCTTATGCTCCAAGGTGTGGAGCCTCTACCTCAATCATGTCATCTAGCTCGGTAGCCATCTCATTGGTATTGGTAGCCCCCGAGCTTTTGTTGACTGAGACACACAGGCCACCAATGGCAACTTGGTCAATTAAAACTGTACCAGTTGCATCCCTCGGGCTATCTGAGGGACGTGTCACCTCCACCATGACTGTGTCATGTGAGGGATATGTCCTTTAATGCTGTACTGCTTCCATCTCCTCATCCACACACTTGATGGTTGTTAACCTTGAGGTCGTAGTAACTGACTTGAGAATTTCCAACTTTCCTCGGGAGTCTCTATCTCGTGCTCCCTCTTCTTCTTGGCCCCTAACACATGATCAAGATACTCCCTAGATATTCCTAATACACATCCAACCCCAAGAGGGGTGGGGAACTTAACACTTTGATGAGGGATTGAGGGGATCATTCCCAAGGCGACCTATCCAGGAATTCCCAAGATAACATGGTAATCATTTATTACATCAATGACTACAAAAGTTACCTTAGTCGTGGTCCTCAAAGAATACTGCCCAACATCCACCTTGAGCTCGATCTGACCCTTGGATTCGACTCTATGGTTGGTGAAGCCTTCCAACCGGCCTGAGTAAGGGGACAATCTAGTATCTGTGAGGCCCATATTTTGGAAGGTCTTGTAGTAGAGAATGTCCTTGCATGCTCCCGTGTTGACCAAAATCATGCAGGATGATTAGTTATCAATAAGCCTCGAAATGATCAACCTTTGTTCTCTCGCGGCAATGCTGGTTGCCAACTCGTAAGGGTAGAAGCTGATAACCTCCTCTTGCACACAACTCCTTGGAGGGTCATAAGGAGCCTTGTTTAGTTGAAAAATCTTGTGTTTGAGGCACGTGTTGCTTGTCTCCTCAGAAATCACTCCCATTGTCAGCTAGAGAAGATGAGAATATTACCTCAACAAGACCATCGGAGTGACGGACAAATTCAGTTACAACTGTGGTATGAACAGGAGCTTGGGGGACTTGATGAATTTGTTCATAACTAGTAACCCATTTTTCTGGGAGGAGTTAGAGCAACTCAGCTCTGGTCAACTGTCTTAGGACATAAGTTCAAGTTGGTGTTGCTTTTGAATCAATATCAAGAAATAGAGCATCTCCTGATTATCTTGACCAGGGACAATGATGTCAAGGCAATGGTTTTGAACTTGGTAAACCATTTGGTAATGGAAATTTCCTTGAAACTTGTTTACCTGGGTAGTACCTCCAATCTGAATTTGGACTTTGAGGGCTGTAAAAAGAGAGGGGTCATTGAGAGGCATGTTGAAGTTTGGGTAAAAGGTAACGAAGACTGTGCCAGTATTCAAAGTGGTCTGGATAGTACCAATACAAGCATGTTGGTATTCAACAAATCGAGTATCTACTAGAGCAATTCGAGAGAACGTTGGAAGTCCTTTTCGATCATAGAAGGTGAGAGCTAGTTTGATAGCACCAAAATGGATATGGGTATACCCTTATGCAAGACAATGTCGAGGAAGATCATCCGGAAGATCTAAGGTGACTAAATGTTCACCTGAGATGGCAGGGAGCTGATAAGTATCAAACTTAGAAGATTGGACATATTCTTTGACATGTTGGGTGGAGGAAGAACCCATCAATTTTTTGACTTTTCTAGTGAAAGATGTAGAAGGTTTAGGAAAAACATGGTAAGGATTAACTATAGGTAGCTGGGTGAGGGGGATTTTTGAATCATCTGGAATATAGGAAATTTCATATAACTGATCTATTTTAGAAGCAGATGAACTACAAAAACTAGACGATGAAGAATGAGATAAAATATTATTTGAATCCATATATTTGGAATGGGTTAAAGACTACAAGACTTCTTTGAATTCCTATAGCTTTCCTAGAAGACACAATTGTGACCACCTTGTCTACTTACAATTTCTTCAATAGATGTTAATAGGAAAAATAAGAGGTATTAAAAATCTTCAACAACAAAGAAGACTTAAGAATTGTAAGAACAAGACATTTAAACTGGGACATGTAAGAACAATAAATAAGACTTTAGAACAAGACATTTAAACTAGGGGTGTATGGAAGATCTATAGAAAACCTATAAAAACAATAAAGAAGACTCAAGAACAAGACATTTAAACTAGGATTATAACTATATAAGGAAAAATTTAGAGACTAGAGAGAATTGGGAGAAAGAAGAGAGATATAGAAGAAACTTGGTTTTTTTGTTTTCAAGGGATGATTACAAGTGAAAGCCTTACCCCCTATTTATAGTACATAAGGGATATGATACAAACAACAAACTTTTTACAAGGTGATTGGAGGAAATCTTATCTTTATTTTACAACCACACATAATGCTTTAAAGATAAAAGAGAAATCAGCACTAAAAACATGACCTAAGTGCTTACATCCTAAAATGATGACCTAAGCACTTGCATCATCAGAGTAATGACATAATCATGATAGATGGTGCTTGTCATCAATTACTTAATTGCTGATTTTATTTCCATCTAGAATCTGGATGAGATGGGTCATCTTCATAGGGATCAGATCAGTTTTCTTTAGTATCACTTTCATCACTCTCTGGTAGTAAGTCAGTACCATCTTGTGTTACTCCTTGGTGAGGTGTGATGCATTCCGTCCTTCCAACGCTACAATCCACTTTGCAGCTAACGGGTGATCTTTTGGCCAAACTTCTTTTGCAGATAGTATATCTAACAGGATTGATTTTAGGTCAACCATGTTTGCTCGAGAGATTTATTCTCTCATGCCTAAATGGATATCATGATATTTCATGGAGATTTTGATATATTTCCTATCAAGATTATACCAATAATGGATGAAAGCAATTGGAGCATGATAAACAAATGATTATTCTTGATTTTTGACAATTTCTGATGGAAGATATGAGCATAGCCTTCGGAACATTATCACCACATGATCTTTATGCCTTGGGGTAGAAAACATTTACATGCACTGGTGAGCAGGAAGGAACCACCCGAAGAGTTTGAAAAAATGGCAGGAGTTATGGGGCATCCGCCAAAGAGGCATTGGAGGAGATATGATTGGAGTCTGACTGTGTTGAAAGTGAAAGCAATAGTATACGATTCGAATAAATAACAGAAAAAGCAGAGTGCTTCTTTTGGAAAATTAAACAAGTCTTATATCCTAAAGATATTCAAGAAAGGATAATCTAGTTGAAATTTGTAGCTATCCATGATTATACCAAATTTATGAAGAATGACAGTGAAGAGGGCTTGGTGGTTAGCTCTTTGACAGAGAGTCATATCTGCTATGACTTCAGTGACTTATTCGGTAAGATGAAGAACATGGAATATTTCAAGGGGCTCTGGGGAAGAAGTGTTTGGGCCAGAAGAGTAGGAGGCTTCATTGACAGTGAACATCATGGGAATGAATTTCGGGGAATGATTTGGGTTTATCTGTGAAATCATAGAGGTATTGCATTTCTTTTTATAGTCACTCGGCCTTGAAAGGAAATCAGCGAGTTAAGTACCAACTTCATCACTGACCTATTGACATTTTTACCTATTCATCACTGAGGAATATATTTGTACTATTTCATCCCCAACCTAAGTACTTAGTTTACCATGTCATCCTTCAGTCTCATTTCCATCCAAATCACCGTTAAATAAGCTTATGTGGCATGTTGATGTCATTAAAATGCTAATACGTCCGTTGACTTGTTGACATGGTGGTACACCCTGGATCAATTCCTCTCACGGGTGAATCATGTGACCTTCTCCATTCACTCTATTTTGAGGATGACACCATTATAGACGATTGAATCGCGTGACCTTCTCCATTCACGGCTCAAGATTTATATAGAAGAACTCAAAATTGGTAGGGAAACAGGTAAGATATCCCTATTAAATTAATTATAAAGATTAAGTTTCAGATTTTGAAAGGTGAAAATTCCTAATTTAAAAACTAGGGTTTATGTATTTGTGACTTTAATCCTATGAATTAGCTTCGTATACGTTGAATTAGGTTGTGAGATGGCTTCTTCAAATTCATCACGCACGAGGGAAACTTCAAATACCACTCATATCAATGGAGGTATTGCATTTCTTTTTATAGTCACTTGGCCTTGAAAGGAAATCAGCAAGGACGTTTGTCATACCTTTGATATGCTTCACAGTAAACTTCCATTGGGAGAACCAATTGGCCCATCGCAAAGGTTGTGGCTAGGGAAGTGATATTCTCTTGAATTCTAGCATGCGTGGAAAGGAGGACATGTCCATCTCAACTTGGAATTCGTGCCCAATTAGATGGAACTGAAATTTTTCTATTCCTATTTTGACTGCAAGAATCTCTTTGAACATGGAGTGGTAGTGTTGTTCTGATTTTTTGAACGTGCCACTCTTGTAGCTACATATTGATCTTTTATTTTTTGTCTTGGACGAATAATACTGCTGCCCAGTATTCATCACTAGCATCGGTCTACAGTATTCTCTGTTCGGATGAATTGGGAATCTTTAAAGGGGGCATCACGTCAGTTAACTTTTTGAATGCCCTGACTGCTTCTGTTTGTTTTATTATCTAAAGGGGAGAATTCTTTTTGAGCATGGAGAACAATAACACTATATGACTTGATAACTTGGGTAAAAATCAGCCATATAGTTGACTAGTCTAAAGAACTGTTGAACTACTTTTGGAGAGAATAACTCATATGAGAATTTGGGCAATTCTTGAGCTATGTGGGATTGAAGCTGATATTTGCTATCGGATATGTCCATGCCAAGGAAATTGATAGAAGACACTCCAATTTCTATCTTCTTTTCTAATAGCATTATACCATACTTTGCGACCAGGGAATGAAACTTCGCGAGTAAGTCTATGTGAGACTTTTCATCAGCAGAGTACAACAAGATATCATCAATATAAACCAGGGCATCAGAAAGTATAGGTTAAAAAATGGTTACCATTGGATTTTGAAAAGCAGAAGGTGTATTTTTTAAACCGAAGGGCATGACTTTCCACTGGTAATGATGGTCAGGTATGCAAAAGGCCACCTTCGGTCTATCTTCAGAAGTGATTTATAATTGCCAAAACCTGACTTTAGATCAAACTCAGAAAGAACCTTTGCATCAAAAAGATATTGGAACAAGGATTTTTTTTGTGGAAGAGGAAATTTATCATGTGCCAAAAAATTATTTAATGGCTGATAATTAATAACCAATCTTAACTTTCCTCGAACTTGTTCACTATGCTTGTTGTTGTGGGTATTTTTCAGCATGGTAACATCTTCAGTTGATCCTGCATATCAAGACGTCATTCCACTGTAAGTATCGTTTTAATATTTATTTATTTAATATTTTCTAATATCTGTATTCTTATTTTCCAGTAATTAAGAGAGAAATACGGGATATTTTCCACTCACGTTCAACACATCTTCAACGGCAAGGACGAATTGGTCTCACGGAGGTTGAGGAAGATAAGCTTCTATCCCGAGATTGTAGGAACCGTATTTGACTTATTCATACTTACTTATATTTAAGGGGAAATGGAGACGGAACATATTCACTCCCATATACGCACACACTTTACACACAAGCTATTTGTAATCCTCTCCATTATCTTCCAAAGTTGTATTCGTGATCATCATAGTGAAACTTTTAAGGTTGGAGACCTAACTCCCGGGGTTTTTTCCAAAGAGGTTATCACCTCTAAGGTTTTCCTCGTTAACAAATCGTGGTGTTATCGTTTCTTTTCTTGCTTTTGTTCCATATAATTGAATTCCACAGTCCCCTTCTTATTATTTAATCCACACACTAGTCAAAGTTAAGATTCAACTTTATTGTTTTTTCTACCAAAACAATTTGGCGCCCACCGAGGGGCCTCGTGGTTTATCGGTTATTTGGATCATTTCCTAAGCAAATTCATTATGTCTGCGCCCTCCAATGTATCCGCCGCCGGCAAGAGTCCTGCTGTTGCTCCAACATCAGGAGGTAGAACCAGCTTGTTGCCGCCACCTCCTCAGACCGGACCTCAGCAAACTCAACCTACGAAGACTCCACAAAAGGGAACGACCTCTTCCAATATAGATGCCGACATCCGGAGTATCCTGACCAAGTTGAATCAGAGGCTGGACCAACAAGACATCAATTCGAAGGTGCTGGCCGATTCCATGATTAAGATGCAGAAAGATCAACAGTTCATCACATCTCGGCTTGACAACATATCGCCATTACGTGCGAGGAACCTCAACTTCGACAACACCGAAGGACATACACTTCAGAGTGAATTTATTCCAATAGGTAGTCCGCCTCAAACTCGTCAGCTGACATCCTTAATGATGTCAACATCTTTGCCCGGGGACACCCTGATGACGCCACCTTCTGCAGGATACACTCAGCTCATCCCATTCATCGACAACACAACCGTCACAACTACTACGAGACAACTCTCTGGTTTGCTAAATAATCTTTTCAATAATAATAATTTCAATCGTATTCCTATGGCCGACCCTTTTGCAGAAAACCCACTAGCCAAACAGATGCAGGATCTCGTAGAGCCGATAATGAACGTGCTGTGCGTAACTCCTCCAATCCAACCAGTGACTCAAAACTCAAGCTACAAATCAATCTCGGTTTGTCCCAAAGAATTGCAAATGTCGACATCCCGAAGCGATTCATTGTACTATCTATGAAGTTGTACGACGGTACCACGGATCCAGAAGAACACGTTGCCCACTATCAAGAAAAGATGGACATCATCCATATTCCTCTTCAATTCCGGAGGCCTCGCTTATGCAGGGATTTGGATCAACCTTGTCCGGGCTAGCCCTCAAATGGTTGATTAGGCAACCTCTAGGTTCAATTGGTTCTTACGCCCACTTATCAACATGTTCTATAACCAATTCTTATGCAATCGACAATTTGAAAGGTTGACAAGTGATCTCTACAATGTGACCCAAAGCCTAATGAAACTCTAAAGGACTATGTCCACCTGGTTCAATAAGGAAGTGCTAGAAATTCCCAATCTTGACATGTCGACACCTACGTAAGCATTCAAAATGGGGTCAAGAAGGATTCACAAGATACCGAGATTTGGTGATGACTCCTTGTAAGCGATTGGAAGAAGTCAGAGCAGTGGGGTGAGATTCATAAGACTCGGAGGAAGACGAGCCGCGAAGATCGAAATCCTCATCCAAGATGTCGACATATGACAACCCCGACGTAAAGACCGAATCGTCCCATCGCAGAACAACCGTTCCAATCATTATCCGAGAATTGACACTAGCAAAATTAATTCAATAGACGGTGAGGATGAAGATAATGATAATGTGCCTAACATTTCTGATTATTGTTTCTCTATTGACATTTCGTATACTCAGTGCAATGGGCAACCTTGGGGACAAAGCCAGATGGCCAAAGAAGACGGATAAAGCCACGGGATGGCGTGACAAATCAAAATGGTGCGCTTACCATGAAGACTTTGGACATGTCACCGAAGATTGCATCGCATTAAGAAAGGAGATCAGTTACTTGCTCTCGAAAGGACATCTTAAGGAGTTGCTGGGATCAAGAAAGAAGAAGGCTGAAAATGCGGAAGCTCCTCATGAAGCCGAAAGACCGCCTCCCCAAAGCACCAACAAAGGTGATTAATTTCATTAGTGGAGGTTCAGAAATATGTGGAACATCCTATTCAGCTGCAAAATGACATGCGAAGGAGTCAAAAGAGGAGAAACCAGAAAGACAGCCTAGGATGCCGACATCTTGCCAGGATCCAATCACCTTTGATGAAAGCGATCGAGATAACTTGCTGGAACCCCATCACGACGGTCTAGTTATTTCCTTGTAGATCGCTAACTGTACAATCCGGCGCATCCTAGTTGATGGGGGTAGCTCTGTTAATCTTATCATGTTAGGCACCCTTAAGGAAATGAACATCCCAGAATCGAAGATCATTAAGAAATCCTCAGTACTGGTAGGCTTCAGCGGTGAAGTCAAAGAAACGGTGGGGGAGATAAAGCTTCCAATATACTCGAAGGGTCTCAATACCATGGAACGATTCTGCGTAATTGATTGCGCAAGCTCTTACAATGTCATTCTTGGAAGACCGTGGATTCATGGAATGAAGGCCGTACCCTCCACTTACCATCAATGTGTGAAGTTCCCAACACCTTGGGGTGTCGCTAAGATTTACAGTGATCAACAGGTGGCCAAGGAATGTTACAAAACTTCAATGAAGGCGTCGACATCTCCAAAACAAGCATAGCAATTACCGAAGAAAGTACGTGAAGTCCTGGAAGCCGTGGAGGATGATGTGAAAGAAGTATTGCTAGACCCTTCCAACCCTGACATGAAAGTACTTATAGGCACCGACATCCCACCGTAAATAGAAGAGAAGCTTGTGGACCTATTAAGAAGCGTAATAAAGAGTTTTGCTTGGAAACATGATGACATGACAGGCATCAGCAAAGATGTCATCACTCACAAACTTAACATAGATCCTAGCTTTAAACCAGTACACCAGAAACGTAGGAAGTTTGCAGAAACCAGAAACCAGATCATCAAGGAAGGGTAGAGCGCCTACTCAAAGCCAACATGATACGAGAGGTCGATTATCCAAGATGGTTAGCAAACGTGGTTGTGGTAGAGAAGAGAAACGGGAAATGGCGAGTCTCGTGTCGACTTCACTGCACCCGAATAAAGCCTCGTCCAAAAGATCCTTTCCCTTTGCCACACATAGACTCGTTGGTTGATGCCACTTCCGGACATGAACTCCTCACATTCATGGACGCATCCTCAGGATTTCAACAAATCCAGATGGAATCATCTGACCAAGAGGACACCGCCTTCATAACACCCATAGGTATTTATTGTTATATTGCTATGCCTTTTGGTCTAAAAAATGCAGGTGCAACATATCAGAGGCTCGTCAACAAAATGTTCAAAGATCAGATTGGGGACACAATGGAAGTATACATCGACGACATGGTAGTAAAATCCAAGAAAACCGAAGATCACATAAGCAACTTATCCCGTGCCTTTGACATCTTGGATTGTTTCAATATGAAGCTTAACCCACCTAAATGCAACTTTGCAATGAGGGCAGGGAAGTTTCGGGCTATATGGTTACTAAAAGAGGCATTGAAGCTACCCTGCAACGTATACGTGCTATTATCAACTGTCGTCACCTCAATCCGTCAAGGACGTCCAAAGATTGACAGAAAGATTGCCGCACTCACCAGATTCATTTCAAAATCCTCGGATCGATGCAAACCTTTCTATGATATCCTAAGGAAGAACAAGAAGTTCCAAAGGGGAGAACCAACATGAAGAAGCCTTTCAAGAACTCAAAACTTACCCGTCGATACCTCCGTTATTGGCCAAACCTCGTGAGGAGGAACATCTTTACATCTACTTAGCAAGATCGTAAGGCGCTGTAAGCGCAGCCTTGGTGACAGAACGAGATGGTAATCAAAGCAACCCATCTACTATATAAGTAAGACACTCTTAGATGCGGAGACCAGGTATTCTCATTTACTAAGTTAATTTTAGCTTTGATAAATGCTTCTATTAAATTAAGGCACTATTTTGAAACACATACTATAATTGTACGCACTAACTATCCTATTAAGAATGTTATGAGAAAACCAGAGATGTCGTCAAATGACGAAATGGTCTCGTACAATTAAGCACGTACGACATCAAATATGAGCCTTAACCGCAATAAAATCTCAAGCCCTAGCCGATTTTGTGGCCGATTTTAGTCCAACCATGCAACAAGAGGTAGAATTGGAAGTACAAAGCAACTTCAAGATAATGACATCCCGAAAATTTGGACTCTCTACACGTATGGTGCCTCTAACATGAGAGGTACGGGTCTTGGAGTTGTACTAAAATCGCCACAAGGGGACATAATACCACAATCCATCGCTGCAATTTTAAGGCCACTAATAATGAAGCGAGAATATGAGGCATTAATTGCGTGTTTAACACAGCCCAGACCTAGATGTCAAGCATATCCGGGTGTTTATAGATTCTCTACCGATTATTAACCATTACAACGGATCCTACACAAATAAAAATGCTAAGATGACGACATATTTGGAAATCGTAAAAATTCTTTCGGCGAAATTCAAATCATTTTCTTTGGACCAAATCCCACGAGAAGAAAATTCTCAAGCGTACGCTCCGGCAAACTTGGGTTCAGCCTTCAAAAGCATTTCACAAACAAGTATTCCAATTGTGCATATTGACATCCCAAAGAATTGACCATCTTGAGATGTTCGCTCTAGATGTCGACGTACCTTCTTCTCCAAAGAAGAACCTCTTGGGATGCCTCCTATTATCAAGTATCTCTTAGATGATACGATCCCACCGAGGAGAAAATGCTAGAGCCTTCAGTGGTAAGAGTATCTAAATATTTACTTATTGATAACCTTTTGTTTAGAAAGTCGCACAGTCACTACTTAAGATGTCTAGAAGCGTATAGATCCCATCAAAGGTTCTCAAGGAGCCGCATGAAGGACAATGTGGAAATCATACCGGGGCGTAAGTCCGCATACCAAGGCTCTTAGAATGGGCTATTTTTGGCCCACAATGAGAAAATACGCCATCGACTACGCAAAGAAATGTGATTCCCGTCAACGACATGGGGACATCCTACACCAACCACCGAATTGCTACATCCTATTCTCGTCTCCATGGCCGTTTATGGTTTGGGGAATGGACATTGTAGGAAAATTACCTGTGGCACCAGGTGGAAGAGTATTTTTACCGGCTATGACAGACTACTTTTCTAAATGGGTAGAAGCTGAGGCATACGTACAAGTTCGTGACAAAGAGGTTATATCTTTTATCAAAAGAAACATATTCAGCCGATTTAGAATACCATCAGAGATAATTTGTGACAACGGCTCTTAATTCCTTAGTAAGAGAACCCCAGATTTCTTGACATCTTGGGAGTCAAGATGGTGACATCTTCACCCGTTCACCCTCAAGCCAATGGACAAAGTGTAATCTAGCAATAAAATAATAATAAGCAACATGAAAAAGAGATCGAACCAAGAAAGGGCGATGGGCAGAAGAGTTACCAATGGTTCTATGGGCTGATAGGACGACATCTAAGAACGCTACTGGGCAACCCCCCTACTCACTTGTATTTGGAACAGAATCGCTTATTCCAGCAGAAGTCCTTGTACCTACGGCCCGATACGCTTTGTTGACATCTCGAACATAATAAAGACATCTTGACACATGACTTAGATACCGTAGATGAACTGAGGGACATGGCCAAAGTTCGCATGGCAGCATATCAACAAAGGGTAGCCAGATCTTACAACAAAAACGTAAGGATTAGAAGGTTTCAAGTAGGATACTTAGTCCTACGAAAGGCATTCCAAAATACAAAGGAGCTCAATGCAGGCAAGCTCGCCCCAAAATGGGAAGGACCCTACCTAATAGATGCACAGGCCGGGAAAGGAGCATATCGCCTGGCAACCTTGGATGGCCAAATGATACCACGAAGTTGGAACGCCATTCACCTTAAAAGGTATTACATCTGAACGAAACCCCCCTTGAATTCATCTCTTCCCAGGTATGGACAAACTTTTATTTATTTATAACCTTTTATTTTTCTATGTACTCTTTCATTACTTTATTGCAAATCAAGATGTCACTAACACACCTTGTGGAGAGGCATCAACATTAGTTGACGTCCATTATTAACATGTTTTTGTCTTATGAGGTGTTGACATACAAACGAGGAGACATGTCAAGAGTACACAAGGAACAACAAATTCTCCTCCATTAGAGACTGGCCATCTCTTCTCAAGTAAAGGTACACAATCCCTTCTAAGGTTTAAAGAGTTAATTACCTCTTTCTTAAGATGTTAGGTTACCACACCTTCACCTGGAGCGCAAGATATCTCTTTAATTGAGGTGTGGGGTGGGCCTATATGGGTAAACTCATATAGCTTACCCATTCCCACTCAGTTAAATGATTGATCTAACGTATTATTCTTATGGTTATGACATATACGTGTCATCTAAAGTATCTACGGGTTATGACATATACATGTCATCTTACGTACCTACCGTTTTGATATATTATCATGTCACCTTACGAGCATAACGAATAACCAATACAAAGAGAAATTTCATCCAAAAGAAACAAGCCTTGACATGCTTGAAAATTACTAAACTTTAACTAGATCAAAGTAACCATAAAAATATCCAAGCTACCAACATTAAAGTGCAAAAGTGTTGGACCAACCCAACACGCAAAAGAAATTGTCTTTGGTCCTTATGGACCTATTACATAACCAAACTAAAATTAAAATTGTCTTTGGGATTCCACCCCAGTAAAACCATTTAAAAAACCAAGGACAAAGTTATTTTACCTTCTTTATCAGGTGGCATCCGCCGCAGGTGTTGCATTAGGAGTAACTTCTCCAACTTCTGCTGCATCTCTTACAATTGCTTCGTTTGGGTTTGAGGACACTTCACCTTCATCCACCGATTCGCCTGTCAACCTGGAAAAGTGGGCACATTCCTTATGGAGATCCCAGCTCTCAGCCTTCCCTTCTTGAAATTCCCTCATCATCTTTATCTTGCATTGGGAAACAGTTTTTGCGGCAGCCAGTTTGCAGGAATTCTTCACCTCTGTGATTTCTTTAAGATGATCATCCTCACTTTTAGCCAAACTACCCAGTAAATCCTTAACCGTCTGCTCTTGCTCCGCCAGCAACTTCACTTGTTGTTCTAAAGTCTTCTCATGCTCCTTCACCTTATTCTCCGACATTGTCTTCTCTTTCCTAACCAAAGCAATGTCAGTTTTTGACTTCTTCTTCAGCATCTCAATTTCTTTTGCCATATCCTCCAGATAACCTACAGTCTGTAAGATCATAATTTGACATTATTAGATGTTATAAAAACTTTTTGAGCTAGTCAATAAACAATTAATAAATCTTACCCCAGTCGCAAAGCTCATGTATTTCTTCTTGAAATCCCCTACTGGCATTCCATCAAAACAATCTACAACCTCAACTACCTCTTCTTGATTAGCCATTTGCTTCTTCACTCTAGAGCCAATACCTGCACTCTCATTCAAAGTTGGGGTCTTCTTAGGAGCGGGTGGAGGCTTCATCTCTATCTTCACAATAGAGTCTGTAAACATGGCTTCAATTTCATCGAGGTCAAAATCCGATCCTGAGATGACTGGTTTGGAAACTGCATTGACATATGAACAATTGTCAATAAGTATAGTGCATCAGTCTGACAAACTAAATTGAGAGGACAACACGCTTACCTGTGGACATAATAACGGAGGTGGAGGCCTTTTGCTCTTCCGGGATAGCCAAAGATGGTTCCAATAATCCCTTAGGAGATCTCTTGTCTAGGGGGAGCCTGAAAAATTCTTCAACCTTGGTTAAAGTGTCTTCAGCAGGTGGGAACAGTTCTCCCCAGTCGATATCTTCATAAAGGCAAGAACAATTACAATTCAGTTTGTTTCAAGAATAGTAAGTCACAAAAGTAAGAATTTAATTACCTCCCTTGTTCCATTTGCTTAATATCTCATCTCCTTCTCCAATAGATGCCCTATCAACAAAGAAAAATCTATTCTTCCATCCCCTATCACTAGAAGACGTAGTGCTCATCAAAGAATTCCTACCTGATCTTTTCCTAAAGAGACACCTTTTAGAACCAAAGGGTTGGAGATCATACGAATATGCTATCTCTTGAAGCCCTAGATTTAACCCATTTTCCCTGTTCATTTTGATAACAAAAGCAAAAACTCTTCAAGCCATAGGCATCAGTTGAGCATAGGCAAGTTGAGTCTTTTGGAAAAACTCAGAAACCAGTGATGGGAAGGGGTAACTAAACCCTAGAAGAAAAGGATATTCGTGAAAACAAATCCATTTTCCGGAAACAAAGTCAGATCTAAGGTTTACAGAGAAAGGGTGAAAGATCGCGTCTTTGGGGAAGTAACATTGTTGTTTTAGTGATTCTATTTGAGTATCACTAAACAAACAAGTTTCTTCATCCGGTTTTACAAGGGCATTTCACGAACGAAATCGGTAAGACTAACCTCTATGGGACCTTGTAGGGACTGGACACTTTTAGGTTTGGACGAAGACTACCTGGTCCTACCCATGGTTGACAAAGGAAAGAAAAAAGGTAAACAATGGAAGAAGATGAGAAAGGAAGAAGTTTTACCTTGAAGATGAACGGCGCAGTAAGCTAACAGGGGTTAAAAAGAAGCTTTGAGAAGCTTATTTATCCAAGCGGTTATTAAAGAGAAAAAGAACTCTTATTTCAAGAAAATTACTTTTCCAAACACTTCTCCCCAACTGTCCATTGACGCCACGTATCCCTAAACTGTCCCATCAAGTAAAGCTGGCGGTTGAGCATTTAATTAGAAAGAAAACATTTTGCCTCTTCAGTTGCCTACATAGCCAAATGTTTTTGGGGACAAATTTTTGTGGGTATTTTTCAGCATGGTAACATCTTCAGTTGATCCTGCATATCAAGACGTCATTCCACTGTAAGTATCATTTTAATATTTATTTATTTAATATTTTCTAATATCTGTATTCTTATTTTCCAGTAATTAAGAGAGAAATATGGGATATTTTCCACTCACGTTCAACACATCTTCAACGGCAAGGACGAATTGGTCTCACGGAGGTTGAGGAAGATAAGCTTCTATCCCGAGATTGTAGGAACCGTATTTGACTTATTCATACTTACTTATATTTAAGGGGAAATGGAGACGGAACATATTCACTCCCATATACGCACACACTTTACACACAAGCTATTTGTAATCCTCTCCATTATCTTCCAAAGTTGTATTCGTGATCATCATAGTGAAAATTTTAAGGTTGGAGACCTAACTCCCGGGGTTTTTTCCAAAGAGGTTATCACCTCTAAGGTTTTCCTCGTTAACAAATCGTGGTGTTATCGTTTCTTTTCTTGCTTTTGTTCCATATAATCGAATTCCACAGTCCCCTTCTTATTGTTTAATCCACACACTAGTCAAAGTTAAGATTCAACTTTATTATTTTTTCTACCAAAACACTTGTTGAAATAAAAAGCTTCACATGCCCATGGAGACGACGTGGGTTCGATAAGTTCAGTTCACTCTTAAAGGGCAAGTTGGTAATTGTCTGGGTTCATCCCAGGATGCCTGGCTTTGGTAGGATTCACATCTTCATTTGTTGGATGGGCTTAGCATATGTGGAGGTGAGAATATGGACTTTGGGCAATGGGACAGGCTGGATTCTTGGACTGGTAGAATATGGGGAATGTGAGGAAGAGGATTCATCATGAGAACTTGTAAGTCTAGGTGTTCATAGAATGAATCTGATTCAGAATCTTCATCTGACGAGGAGTCAGAATAGGCAATTGTGAAAATAGCAGAATCACCAGGCTAATAGTCAAGTGAGTACAATGACTCAAGGTTAGAAAGGGTAACTAGCTCGATCTGGTTGAGAGTCTGGATTAAGGCTTGGGATTTCCACTTTTCTGGACAATTCTTTAGAAAATGTCCTTTCTTTTTGACAGATATAACATCTATCAAACGTTTGGCCATGTTGGTATTTCTTCCTTATGAACTTCCACTTCTTTCTGAATTTTAGATTTCTTCGGGAAACCCTCCTTTTTTTAAACAATTCAAAGAACCTTTATCCAGAGATTTTCTTTGAGTGTGCCTTCTTCTTTGTATGGCTGCTGCTACAACTTGACATGTCTTTGCACTTGACCTGAAGATACCTATCATCACATGCTGAACCAAGATGCTTGCCAGTTCTTTCAAACTCGACAAGGAATTTATTTTAGTTACAAAGCTTTTCTAGAGCATTGAGTATCAACTGGTAAAGGTCACCAAGTGAGGTTTGTGCCACCATTACATTTCTTGATTCTAACACTCTGTAGGCTTCATTAACGAGGGACTCTGGAAAGGAGTTGGGAAAGACTTGTTTGAGATTGATATCATCAATCCCATGAAGGAAATAGAACCGCTGAGACATACGATTATAATGCCTCTCAAAATCCTTCTTTTGGAATAAACAACATTTCATCTTCAAAAATTCTTCTCAGGCATGGATGGTATGTTCAACTGGATTTCCAATAAATTCAGAATAAATTATAGTCATGAATTCTTCATGTGAGGGGCTTTATTAAATCTGTAATTGTCGATATTCACCGAGACTAAGGTACCAATCTCGAAGGTGACCTTGAAGTCGGGCCAAAAATCTCTTGATAACCATGTCTATGGAATAGTATTGGAGTTCTGTAGAACACCAGGTTAGCATTTCAACACTTCTTTCTCGCCATTTGGATGGTGATATATAATCGAAGGTAAATTTCTATTTGGTGTCAGGTCGGGGAATAGACTTGGCTTTCGTATTACTCTGCGATAGATTCTGGCTTGTGTACTCATCTAGATCTGAATCAACAAGTTCAGTATCTCCTTGGAATGTTGTCTCTGGCTCTGCCATGAACATATATTCAAAGGAATCAAAGAGGTCTGAATCATCATCAATAATAGGTACGGCAAAGGTGGAGAGTGGAGTCGATACTAGAGGGGATCTGTCTTGGGATAGAGATTGAAGAAATAATGAAACTGGGTTCATTTTTTCTATTAGGAGGATACTTGGAGCTTTTAAAGAAGCATCAACATAGTGATGTAGAGGATCGCTTGGAGTAGGTTGGGTAGCAAAGGTTGAAGAAGATGATGATGATGTTGCTTTATTTAGGGGATTGTTGGGAATTGGTTTGGGCTTGGTAACAGGAAGAGGCACTGAGGCCCAAAGGGAAAGTAAGGGGGATGATTCAGAGCGGGAAGAAGCTGGTATAGGCTGCATATCAAATGATGTCCTGACAAAGGGGGCTGTAGGTCGCTCAAGATCTTGAAGTTGGGTTTTGAGAAACTTCATTTATGTTTCCTTTTGGGAAAGAGCAGAGGTTTGTGTTGCTGGAAAATTATGAATGATTTGCAACAATTCTTGGTGTAAAATTTAAATTCTGTGGCGAATTCACCGATCATGTCTTCTAAGGTTCTGACTTTTGAACAAAGCTTTTCTTGTGATCTCTCAAATTTGTTTTGCTGAGAGATGATGTGCTTTTGAGATTTATTCTGAGCGATCGCATTTTCACTTTGCCAGTTAAGAGTTGCTTCGGATGGGCTAATCGGTTTTGGATTTCCTGATGCACCAATTGAAGTTGGATTTTGGATCTTCCACTCATGTTTGGTCCTTTGATGGGGAAATTCAAATGGGGTTAGTGGAGGAAACTTTTCTTGGTATTCTTACAATCTTGGATCAAGGCATGGGTTTTGGGAAATCATATGGAAATCAGTGGGTGATGGGTGAAGCAAAGGGCCTTTATAGATAATGTAAAGGGATTTTTGGTAATATATAGGAAGTGATGGAGGAAGATCGAGTTTGCATTGTGAAGGAGGCGTGTTAGGCTGGGGAGATTTGTCTGAATAAAGGACATAATAGTCAAATTTTCCATATGGTTCTCCAAGGGTTACAACAGTGGTTTCATCTGCCTCATATCTCCTTATTAGCTTTTGCTGATAGGAGGATTTCCTTCTTCTTGGGAGAATGTTTTCATCCATTTCAACTTTGAAGGCTTCATCTAGACAAGTGGGGCAGTTGCAAACATCCCATCAAATATGTCTAATAGCTGGAGGTTCAATTATATGTACTCTTGTTGGGAAGACATTACAGGATGTATTTTCAGCTTGAGAAGACGAGAATTTTACCTCAACAAGACCATCTAAGTGACAGACAAATTCTGGTACAGTTGTGGTATGAAAAGGAGCTTGGGGGACTTGATGAATTTGTTCATAACTAGTAACCCATTTTTCTGGGAGGAGTTTGAGCAACTTAGCTCTGGTCAACTATCTTTGGGACATAAGTGCAAGTTGGTGTTGCTTTTGAATCAATATCAAGAAATAGAGCATCTCCTGAACTATCATGACCAGAGACCATGATGTCCAGGCAATGGTTTTGAACTCGATAAACCATTTGGTAATGGAAAGTTCCTTGAAACGTTTTTACCTGGGTAGTATCTCCAATCTGAATTTGGAATTTGAGGGATGTAAACAGAGAGGGGTCATTGAGAGGCATGTTGAAGTTCGGGTAAAAGGTAATGAAGACTGTGCCAGCCTTCAAAGTGGTCTGGATAGTACCAATACAAGCATGTTGGTATTCAACAAATTGAGTATCTACTAGAGAAATTCGAGAGAACATTGGAAGTCCTTTTCGGCCATGGAAGGTGAGAGCTAGTTTGATAGCACCAAAATGGATATGGGTATACCCTTGTGCAAGACAATGTCGAGGAAGATCAGCCGAAAGATCTAAGGTGACTAAATGTTCACCCGAGATGGCAGGGAGCTGATAAGTATCAAACTTAGAAGATAGGACATATTCTTTCACATGTTGGTGGAGAAAGAACCCATCAATTTTTTGACTTTTCTAGTGAAAGATGTAGAAGGTTTAGAAAAAACATGGTAAGGATTAACTATAGGTAGCTGGGTGAGGGGGATTTTTAAATCGTCTGGAATATAGGAAACTTCATATAACTGATCTATTTTAGAAGCAGAGGAACTACGAAAACTAGACGATGAAGAACGAGACAATCGATTATCTGAATCCATATTTTTGAAATGGGTTAAAGACTTCAAGACTTCTTTCAACTCCTTTAGGTTTCCTGGAAGACACAATTGCGACCACCTTGTTGACTTACGAGTTTTTCAACAGGCGTTAATAGGAAAATTAAGAGGTATTACAAATCATCAACAACAATCCTGAAAATGAAGTCAGGCTCTGATACCAATAAAGGAGGGTGTATGGCAGATCTATAGAAGACCTACAATTTGTTACTTGGTGATTAGCCTCCATGTCGTCTGTTGGGTATGCTTATTATAAAACCCTCCTATTACTTGATTTGATTGATACCATCAACAATTTTATTTTATATGGACTTTAAGATTTTATGTATGAAGTTTTACACTTCAAATTTAGTTACGTCCATTTATATAGTAGAGTTACTTAGGGTTTGGAAGGATAGAAACTTTAAGTGTTTTGGCTTAAGAAGGACTGAAGAGGGTGACCTCGCGGTCGACCATGCGGCTGACCGCATAGTTTAAGGCAAGCTTCAAATGAAATTCAATCCATGCGGTCGACCGCATGTCATAAAGTTGATCGCATCTCACTCTTGTTCTTAGTCAAATTGAAGACCTTGATGATTGAATATCAGATCTTGGTATAATTGACTCTAACTACAACTCAGAGTTAACTTAAAAATTATACCGTTGCAGAATTCACTCAGAGAATTTCAAAAAGGTGACAACTATTGTCATTCGTATAAAGACGTACCACCTTTCTACTAACCTCTGCAACATGAAGACAAAAAGGAAATAAGCTACAATCAGACATCAACAACACATTATCATTAATGTTTATCCATTAAGGATTTTCCAATGGCTACTTGATCACACAAGGTTATAAATAGGCATTGTGTTCAAGACATGAAAAAGAGCTAGATATATTGTTGTTGAAATTCTCAAGAAGTTTTAAAGCTCATACTTAGATTTCCAGAATCATTTGATTCTTCAAATACTTCATCTTCATGCCTTCAAGAAACATTCAGTATCCATAAATCTCTGGTTATTATCTAGGATTAGCTTCATAGAAAAGATAGTTAGATTTTAGAGTGATTCTCAAATTTGTAATCCTTGTAACAGTAGCTCAATGATCTAAATATACTATCTCACTTAGAAAATCCAAGACTAACCATCTTGTTAGAGGATTTAGATAATTTACGATTGAACCTCTCCAAATACCTTGGTTAACACTTTCTGCACTTTACTTTATTTGTTCATAAGTTTGCTTACTGTTCTTTGTGTTTGATCTTCACGGATATCCAACCTTATTGTGAATTATGTTGATAGTAGAAATCTGTCATATCATATGTTTTAACCTTGCGGTCGACCACAATATCTCTTTTGCAGTCGACCACACTCACTTTCACTACCACAATTTTATACTTAGAAACTTCCGTTGTGCATTTTTCTATCTTATTAGTTGGTTTTTACTTGACCACATTTTCAACATTGTAAGCCAAAGTTGAATTTTGAAAATCGTTAGAAAAATTTGATACAGTTATTCACTCCCCCTCTAGCTGTTTTTCATACCCTTGTTGCACCTTTGGGACCAACAACTGGTATCAGAGTAAACAACTTTATAAAACTATTCTTTGTTTTTCAAGCTTAACAGTTTGTGTGCCGATTCGTTATGGCAAGTTCAAAAGCTATGGCAACGATTAACTATTCACACATTCCCATGTTGAATGACCACTTCGATATCTGGAAATCTCGCATGTTGATTCATTTGGAGTCAATTGATGAGATGGTGGTTGATTGCGTAATAATGGACCTTTCATACCAATGAAGGCCAATCCAGATACAACTACCAACACTGATGTTCCTGAAGTTAAAAAGCTCAAGTTAGAATGGACTGATGAAGAGAAAAGATTTGTTACATTGGACTGCAAAGCCAGACACATCATTTCCGAAACCCTAACCATATCCACCTATCAGAAGGTTATCAAATGCACGACCGCAAAGCAAATATAGGATGCTATTGAAAGCTATCTCGAATGCAATGATCTGTGCAATGAGAACAAGAAGTTTGCAGTTGAAAGAAGATATAGCAGCTTTACAAGACGGCCGAATGAAACTCTGCTTCAAACCTGCGAACGCTATGTTGAGGTAGTAAATGCTTGCTTATCTCTTGGTAAAATTTAAAATGATAAAGAAATTAACATGACATTCCTTGCTGCTCTTGGATCCAAATGGATGCACAAAGCAACTTCCCTAAAAAAATTTAAAGATTTAAATACTTGGAGTCTCAATAACTTGTATGCAAATCTTAAAGACTATGAACTAAAGCTAGATCATATTGACGAGGTTGATGGGAAAGGCAAATCACTTTCTATTTCTGTTGTTGACCATGTAGAGAAACCCTTTAAGCCTACCTCAGATTCCAGCATTTCAACTTCTTCTCATATCGATATGGATGACGAGGATTTTGCCATGTTTGTGAAACGTTTTCAATTTTTTTAAAAAATTCAAAATCGTTTTCAAAAGGTAAACCTCCAGAAACAACTTTTAGGGTGAGTGACCCAAAGAAAAAGAGTGACCTTGTCTGCTACAGTTGTAAAAAGCCCTGTCATTTTACTTCTGAGTGTCCTCAACCTAAATATGAATATTACAAAAAGAAAACTTCTCCTTCGAAATTTTCTCGACGAAAGGGGATGGTTGTTGAAGAAGAAGAGAACTCAAAAGAACTTGCTACTTTGATTAAAAATGATTCTGATGAAGAAAACAATGAGAATACTGAAGAGGTAAATCTCAGTATTTTTTCTAAGGATGCTTCTACTGATTTGAAAGATGACGTTTCTATTCAGTCACCCAAAATAGATAACGAGGTTGTCTCTAAGAGAACCAAGATTGTGGTTAGTAGTGGGGACTATAACAACTTTGAACTCACTCCTAGTTACAAAATTGGTAACTGCTCATTTTCTCGCCCTATCTTTCCACCCAAAAATGAAGCACCTTCAAAAGTGGTATCTACCCCAAGTGTTTCAAAAAGGGTCAATGAGATTTCTCTCATGGAAAAAGAAGAGATGTTCAAGAAATATGAAATAATGATCCAAACATTTGAAAATGTTAAGAAAGCTGTAGGACTATCAACTTATGAGATTTCTCAGCTCAAAATAGAGAAAATTGTGCTAATGTCTAAAATAAAACTTTTGAAATACCAAGGCAAAAGCATGACTCCTCTTGCTGATTTAAATATCACTCTTAAAACTAAAGTTGATGTACACAATATTATAAATGATGACTTGGTTGATCAAAACACCGATCTCCAAAAGGTGATTGATGAGTACATCAAATCTCGTGTCACTGTGGATCAAATACTAGAATCCCAAAAGTCTAGTGGAGATAAAGAAGACTTGGGATTCCAAATTAGTGACAATTTTAAGTGTGACTCTTGTTGTGAAAAGAGTGAAAAAAAAAATCTGATCAAACTCATGAAAATCCTAAGGTGAAGCAATCTAATTCAGAGGGTAAAGGATAGGAACCAAATGCTAAACTTAACTTCCATTATGTCTGCCCCAAGAAATAAACTAGGAATAATTCCAAGATGAAAGGAAAGGAAAGGAAAAAGAGGAAAAAGGTTGTGATGTAAATCATGTGTTCAACAACACCACACCTCCGACCACATACCAAGCATCCATAAGCAAGGCAAGTGCTCCTAGAAAATTTGTGGTCAACCACAAAAGACAATTTTTGTCAAATCCAAAACCTCTGGCCCAGCTAAAGATGTGAAACCTAAGACTTGTAAAGAGTTTATCAAAACTCAGTTTAGTAGTGGCTTTCATCATTGTTCCGTGTGTGATGGTTATGGTCACTTAGCTGCAGAATGCCTTTTGAGATTCACACCTAATGCTCGATGATATAATCCTCCTTCGGTCAAACTCGTGTGGGTCATCAAAAGGTGCTAACTCCAGGACCCAAAAAAATAAAGGGGACCTCGTGCTTAAATGTTTATTTTTCAAGTCATCGGCTTCATAGCTGGAACTTTCAAGGCAAATTCAAATAAATGGTATCTAGATAGTGGTTGCTCAAGACATATGACATGTGATATCACCTTATTTGAAGATGTCCATGAAGAAAATGGTCCATCGATAACTTTTGGGGATAAAAATAAAGGAAAGACAATTGGATATAGACTCATTCGAAAAGGAAATATTTATATAAAAGAAGTTTCTCTAGTTAAAAGACTCAAGCACAATCTTCTCTGCATATCTCAATTTTGTGACAAAGGATTGCATTGCAACTTCACTTCAATAAACTGCTTCATTAAAGATGGCACATCCGTAGTAACTTTGCTCAAACGGGTTCGTAAGAGTAATGTTTATGTTATTGATTTTAATTCTGCTTGCAACATTACTCATCATTATTTTACAGCAAAAAAGTATGAGTGAAAATAGATGGTTGTGGCACAAAAGACTTAATCACCTGAACTTTAAGTATCTATCAAAGACTGTAAGAGAAATTCTAGTTCGTGGTCTACCCAAAGTAGCTGATCACCAAGACAAGAAGTGCACCACATGTCAACTTGGAAAACAACCCAAGGCATCTTTCTCCAGCAAGACCGTGCCTTTAACATCATGATGTTTGCAACTACTCCACATTGATATGTTTGGACATGACACCACCACAAGCATTGGAAGAAGTAGATATACTTTAGTTGTGGTGGGTGATTACTCAAGATATACGTGGGTTGAGATGATGACCTCTAAAGATGATTGTTATGACATCTTGACTTCCCTCTTTAGATAGCTTCAAAAGAAGATGACATCGTTCGTGTTAGATCGGATCATGGAACTGAATTCAAGAACAACGGTGTTGCTCAATACTATGGTGACCATGCTATTGACCATAACTTCTCTATTGCTGGAGTTCCACAAAAAATTGGGGTTGTGGAAAGAAAAAATAGAATGTTGATTGAGGCTGGAAAGACAATGCTCGCTGAAGCCAAGCTACCACAATATTTTTGGGCTGATACATCTAATACAACGTTCTTCACTCAAAATCGATCCCTCATCAACAAGACCTACAAAAAAACTCCATATGAACTTTGGAGAGGAAGAACCCCCAACCTTGCTTTCTTCAAGATTTTTGGATGCAAATGATTTATTCTCTACAATGGAAGAGAGCATTGAGGTAAATTCGCTCCTAAAGCTGATGAATGTATTTTTGTTGGGTATGCCAAACATTCTAAAGCTTTTCGTATTTTCAATAAAAATAGTTTAAAGATAGTAGAATTTGCACATGTTACTTTTGATGAACATTATCTTCTTTAGCCACATTTGATTCCAAATGCTGCTGATGATTTTGTTGAGCCTAATGACACAGGTGTTCCCCCAAAAGCTACAACCTACACCAGAAAATCACTTAACACAAGGAAATCCATCAACTTTGACCGCACCTCCATCAAGTTTTTCAGAACCAACATCAGAAGTTCCTACTGAAGTTGTTCATTCAGAAGATGATCCAGTTGAATCTACTCCCATACATTCCGTAGAGACAATATCTCAACTCACTTAATATGATTGGAATGGCTCGAATAATTGTAAGTACCCCAATCTGGATCACTCTCTTTCAAATGCACGGGAAACACCGCAGACTCACACAAACGCAGTCTCGAACACCCGTAGCCTTCAAAAACACCAAAAACCACCAACCAAACCAAGGGGGGGGTCATTCTGGGATTAAAAAGTACAAATGGAATTTTAAGGAATTTTGGAAAATATGAGGGTGGTGTCTTGTGTCGTGCGACACACCCTGCCCCCGACATAATTATTACAAAATCCCCTTAAAGTCCACAATATTCCCTTAAATCCAGGAAAACCAAAAAAATGGTAATGGTTTCCAGTGTCGTGCGACAAACCTTGCCAGAATCTGGACCTTATAAATAGAGGCTCCCCCCCTCATATTTTTCACACCTCCCTATTCTCCTCTCTCTCCCAGCCTTCAGGCTTCCCTTCTAAGACCATTCGAGTCAATCTCGATCGCTTTCGGTTCCCTCCTGGGCATTCCGAGGCCCTCGTGGTACTCCGAAGCCCTGTTGAGCGCTCTCGAGTCGCTCCCAAGATGCCCCGAGGCACTTCCGAGGCATCCCGAAGCCCTGCCGATCCATCTCAAAGCCTTGTCGGTCCATCCCGAGGCATTCCAGCCCATCGCAAGGCATCCCGATCAATCCCGACGCACGCCGAAACTCTGCCCGAGCACAATCGACGATCCCGACGGACGCCAGACCTCTGCTTGAGTCCAGTCAACTAACCCGACAATCCCAACGCACGACGAAACTCTGCCCGAGAACACACCTGACATTCTCGAGGCACACCAAAGCTATGTCCGCAGACACCGGTACATCCCGAAGCAATCCCGGTCCATCCCGGAACACTACTCAACACTCAAACACTATTCCCAAGCGGAAGACAGACACGAACCAACATTGGTAAGGCTTCCTTCCTACACTATTTCAATGCATTTCAATACATAGAATACAATGTAGACATCATATACACCATGCATTTTTAAAAGCACCTACACACACACAACTTTTAAAGAAAAAAGGGGTACCTAAAGACTCGTTTTTACGAGGCGACTCGGGTGCGCAGTTACTATGCCCTTCCCTAGGAGTAATCTGACCTCTGAACTCAAAATCTCATCACACAATAACAGTTTTTAAACTAAGCCTTTTTTTTAATGTTTTGGGCTAAATCAAAACGGCGTGGCGACTCTACAAACGAAAACGCAGCGAGACACCTCCCGACAATGCGAGATGTCGGGGCCCGCGCGCGAGCCGGATCCGGGTAATTTCAGTTGGCGACTCTGCTGGGGACATTTTGTTTTAAAAACTTTTAAACAAAAAATAAAAGATTTTTAAAAACAATGATGAGGGTCAAACTTTCATTTTACCCCTTCTTTAACTGTTGTGTGTGTATGCATGTGCTTTAAATTTTTATTCAAAAAAAAAAATACAAAAAAATGCATCATAATACATCTGTGTACATACATATAAAAATTCTTCAAAAATTTATGTTTTACTCAGAAAAAGAATTTTAGTGACCGCACACTACTCGCACTGCTGCCTCGGTACACCACACGCTACGCGCACTTGCTGCCTCGGTACACTGCACACTACAACCCTCAACCCGGAGTGGTCTCAGTTGCAGTTCGATTGGTCTTCCTGACGCCTTTCGGACGCGCACGGGATCATTCCAAACATCCCATCCTAGCCAGTGTCAACCCTGCAAGCTTGCGTCACACTCTGTCCAGACTCGGTTGGTTTTTACCCAGTTCGTGTCATACAGCCTGGATACATATCCCATGCCGGCCATTTTCTAGGTCGAAGCTTAGAACTCAAGATCCCTTGCACAAGCAAGACGATGAAAGGTCATGCTAAAATCTTGACCCGATCTTGATTTCCAAAGCTACACCCAGACGATGCTCCGTCCTGGATATACATTCATGCCCACATGACACCATGTCATCAAGCCTTTAATACATCAGTCATGACAATATGACCTAGCCAATGCCTAACGTCACAGATCCCTTGCGCAAGCAAGGTAAAGAGAGGTCATGCCTAACTCTCGACCCGATCTTGACTCAGGTGCCGGCTCTACTCACTATTCACATGGCCGACGCATTAAAACGAACATGACAGGCTCGGTCCTTAGGTTCAGATTTTTCTTTTAGGCCGGTGGAAACCGCTTGCCCTATAGGACCCTCGCCCGGGGCTGTCCATCCCGGGATGTCGAAATACAGGTACAAAATGAGGGGCTTATAGCCGCACAGATGGTCTCCACTGACCCATGATCTAACATAGTTGCGAAAAAGAAGAGCAATCTTTTCCAACCAACTTAGGATTCTGAGAAAACACGTTTTAAGTAAATTAAAACAATAAAAAAGCATAAATAAAAAAAGGAAAAACGGAAACTGCATGTCACATGAGCTTTCCCCCTTTATCCAAAAAGGCCTTTCCATGTCTAAACCTTACTCGTCACCCCCCTCCAGCGAACCGAGAGTGGTTGAGAGTACTCGGGAGCCGCCTTTTCAGTATCAAAGTAACAAGGTCCAACAGCCCTTCCGGTTCAGCGGTCCGAACAGTCCGCTATTCCCCCATGGCGGGATCAACAGATAACAATGTGGGAAATGGAACCCCTCCACTGAGAAACCTCCAGACAATGGAGGAGGTGCTGCAAGCCTTCGAAACTCTCAAGAAGAGCCAAGAAGAACAGCAAGCCTGGATCGTAGATACCATGCGCCGTCGCGGAACCATGGCCGTTCCCCAAACAGATGGGACTTTCATTCTCATAGAAGACGAAGAAATACCTACTCCCCTGGGTCCTCAAAGCTATCAACAGGTCCCGCCACTGCCAAGATACGAGATCCCAGCAACGCAAAGCAGCTCTCGTTAAAAGCTTAACTCGGGCATCAGTCAAGCAGCTCCGATCTACCCGCCTCAGTACAGCCAATTTCCCTACCCTGTGTCCCAAGCTCAATATCAACAGCACACATACGTGCCTGCTCCGCCAGATCTCAATGCATCTCGGTATCCCCCGGGATTCAATCCTTTACCTCTATACGAGCCTCGCAGCCATAACAAAAAATCCCAATGTTTACCCGGGACAAACATCCCAGGCGGATATCCCGACATTTCAAACCTACCACCCATTGGTCTGCCACTTGGGGCTAATGAAACATTTCCCCAATTCTCAAACACAACCCTTAGCGGCCCGAGCAATCACGCCTTCAATTTCAACAACCAAGGGTACGGGATGGTATACACTCAACTACCTCCCCAAGACTCCCGAATGGCGATCCCATAAGCCAATCTACCTCCATCTTCGGTTTCCATCCCCGAAAATGGCAACCCGCCTCAACCTACCGATCCCCACATGGCTTAGTTGATCGAACAGATGAAGGACATGCAAGGTAATCTGGCCAACTTTCGGAAGGAAGCCCTTATGCCCACAAATCCGAGCAAGGTGGTTCCACTCCCTCCAAAATTTAGGATTCCAGAAATGGAAAAATTCGACAGGACAGAATGCCCGAAGACCCACATTGACACCTACGTCTTGGGTATGAGAGCCAAAGGGGCCACCCTACAATAAATGGAGGATCACTTCCAGCATTCCCTCAAATCCACAGCATTATTTTGATTTATTTTAATTAAGTTTATTTTGGTAGGGTTCTAGAATAATCTTTAGAGTAGTATTTAAACGTTGTAATGGCTTTTGAATAGGTGAGACTTTGATTTTGATTTTATGAAAAATAGTATTGCTGTGAGCAACTATTAGAGGGTTCAATTCCCTTCTTGTTTTCTCAAATTCCGTTCAGTCATTTCTGCTTATCATATAACTTCGGTTCTCTCTATCATTTGGTATCAGATTCCTGGTCAAATTGATGGCTGAACGAAGGCGTGTTCGTGGTGTTCATGGTGTTCATAGTAGGGTTCATGCAGCGGATCCCCAGGAATACGATCCCCATCACGAACGTGACTTATATGAAATCGAGAAGGACGAACTGTGAAGAAAGATTCAAGATCTCAAACTTCGTTTGTTACATTCCGAGATTCGAGAACTCCAATGATACTTTGATCGGGTGGAGGGTCGATTCGTTTGTTACATTCCGAGATTCGAGAACTCCAATGATACTTTGATCGGGTGGAAGGTCGACGAATCCAACGACAACTAGCGCGGTTTGAGGACTCGGATTCAGACATATCGTCTGATGAAGAGGGTTTAGCAGTGACCAATCCCTCCGCTAGGGATCACGAACTTGGTGACAGGAAGTGGACATATCCTTCTAGGGTTATCGGCGACATGAAGACCGAGATTCCAGATTTAGAGGGTAAGACACAGCCTGAACAGTTTGTTGACTAGTCTATACCACCGGTGTTTGATACCTGTGATTGCAAGATTTGTCATGTTGTGACAACTCATGTAATTGACAAGGCGAAACACCCAAAACGGCTGCAACCTGGGAGGAAGGAAGTCAGGCTGGGAGGATTACCCCAAGCAGTGAACAACAAGGCTGGGATCCAGGCAGCCGCTCCACCAATGGCCAGGCGAGCGCCTCACCTGAAGGAAGCCATGGCCGAGTTTCTGGAGTCGAGGTGGGCGCCTCCTTCGAAGCCAGGCGGGTGCCTCGTTGACAAAGGAAAGGTACTGATGTTTGGTTCACATGTTGATTTCGGGTGGAAATTTGAAACAGTCACCGTTGCTCTTGAGTACGAAGATCCGTTTGACAGGTATATCCCATGTTCTTCGGTTCGATACATCATTCAGAAGTTGATTGTTGAGTTTTTTGTATCGTTCCAATGGTGTGATTGGATGGATGTTGGGATGAAATGAATGAAGTATACAGTTCGTCGTCGCTTCAGAGATAAATTTCGAACAATCTTTCCCAATACGACACTCAAAATTCGAGGTTGAATTTTTTCTAAGGAGGGGAGGATGATACAGTATGAAGAGCAACGGACGGAGCAACAGACTGGGACCGAGGCGGGCGCCTCATGCGAGGCTGGGCGGGCGTCTCAAGCTCAGGTGTGCTGAAGCTGCTTGCTAATCTTGTTTCCTTTCCTGAGTTCATTCTTTCCTTATTTTCGTTGCTAGTATTTTTGGACTATTATTTTACTGATATTTTGATTTATTTTAATTAAGTTTATTTTGGTAGGGTTCTAGAATAATCTTTAGAGTAGTATTTAAACATTGTAATGTCTTTTGAATAGGGGAGACTTTGATTTTGATTTTATGAAAAATAGTATTGCTGTGAGCAACTATTAGAGGGTTCAATTCCCGTCTTGTTTTCTCAAATTCCGTTCAGTCATTTCTGCTTATCATATAACTTCGGTTCTCTCTATCAAGTAATTTTATTTTATCGATTCTTCAAAAATATCCCGAACTTTGAACTTGACCAGCAATATCAATTTTAAGGAAAAAATAACTAAAGTATCCGGACTTTATCAACAAAGATATCACTTGGTGATCGGTCAACATCTTATTAATTTCTAGAATATAACTATAAGATACTCCCTTCATTCCACTTAATTTAGGACAATTTATCATTTTTGGTGTATCATTCGATTTAAAATATCCAAAAATGACAAGTTTATATTATTTTTATATTTAATGAGATTCATTTGTCATACTCACAACAACAATTTCCTTAATATTTCTTGTACTCATTCTCTATCCTATTTTACTTTTCATACCCACAATACCTCATCCACTCATTTTTTCTCATTTTATTAGTATTTATTAATCCCCATGAGATGAGAAAATTTTAAGTCGAATGATACGGAGGGAGTATTGAAGTTCAACTCTTACTCGATTTCCGACATCATGTTGTTAGAGATTTCCCCAGCCTAAACATGATCTGAACAGCATGACCATATTATAGATAATCAGCGGAAGCTACAAGATTCTTACCTCCAGCCATTGCAATCCGAAATTGGCTTCGATCGACCGGCGGACGGAACACACCTTTGGGTTTCTAAACCTTAACTCTTCCTATGGTGATGGTACTGTATTTCTGAAGGTGAGAGTAGGTTTGGTGACCCAATATGAAGAGCAATGTGTCCCATTTATAGTCCTTTGCCCATCACAAAGTCTATGGACACAATAATTTGATTGAGAGAAATTTTCTCTTGATTGGGAGTAATTCTCTCAATCCGGGTAGAACATATACAAGAAAATGGACCATATTCATCAATCAATTTCCCATACACAATCAGAAAAGGATTTCATTGAAATCAAATTCCCTAAATCATAAATGGGAGTCTTGGAAATCCCTACAGTTACGGGAAATTCTTACATTCTCCCACTTGGTTCATTTAACCCCAACATGTCAAGAAATTAATATATGAATCATAGCGATAGGTCCTCTTGTAGCGAATATTATCTTCCATGTATTACAATACATTAAGCTCCTCAATACTAGCCCTTAACTCATGAATAAACCACATGTTTATTATGGGTCCTAAATGATGTTTTCTCTTAAAACAAATAGTATGTGCACAAAACCGTATGAGAAAAATCAAACATCATAAGAGTTTCATTCAAATAGCGTATGTACAATGAAATATCACATTATGTAACCAAGTCCCATTCTCTCTACATGATCCTTAAAGTTCTTTGGTGACATGCCTTTAGTTAAAGGATCAGCAATCATCAACTCGGTGCTAATGTGCTCAATGACCACTTTCAATTCTTTAACGCGTTCTCTTATAGCTAAGTACTTGATGTCGATGTGTTTACTACGACTTCCACTCTTGTTGTTCTTAGCCATAAATACCGCAGCTGAGTTGTCACAATGTAATCTTAATGGTCAGGCAATTGAATCAACGATTCTCAGTCCCTATATGAAACTCCTCAACCATACACCATGTAGGGTAGCTTCAAAACAAGACACGAACTAGGCCTCCATGGTGGAAGTGGCAGTCAAAGTCTGCTTTGCACTTTTCCAAGACACGGCTCCACCGGCTAGCAAAAAAATATATCCTGAAATGGATTTTCGTGAGTCCATGCAGCCGGCATAGTCAGAGTTAGAGTATCTAACTACTTCCAAATCATCGATCCACCTATACATGAGCATGTAGTCCTTTGTTCCTTGAAGGTATCTCATCACCTTCTTTGCAATCCTTTCGTGGTCAATCCCTGGATTACTTTGATATCTTCCCAACACCCCAACAGCATATGCAATATCGTCCCTAGAACAAACTTGAGCGTACATAAGGCTCCCAACAGCCGAATCATATGCGATGTTCTTCATTTGTTCTCGCTCTAAATCATTTTTCGAACATTGGTCTAAACTGAATTTGTCACCCTTCACAATGGGCGCTACACTTGGGGAACAATCCTTCATCCGAAACCTCTCTAAAACTTTATTGATATAAGTTTATTGAGACAAACCTAAAATGCCTTGAGATCTTTCTCTATGGATCTTAATGTCAATGACATAAGATGCCTCACCCATATCTTTCATATCAAAGTTCTTTGAGAGGAATTGTTTACCTCATATAGCAAGCCCTTATCATTGGTCGCAAGCAGAATGTCATCCACATATAATACAAGGAAACATGACTTAATCCCACTGACCTTTTGGTATATACAATGATCCATGACGTTCTCTTCAAATCCAAATGAAGAGATAACTTCATGAAATTTTAAATACCATTAGCGAGAAGCTTGTTTAAGTCCATATATGGTTTAAACCAAGTGTTCATCACCCTTAGAGGAGAATCCTTCAGGTTGTTTCATGTAAACCTCTTCCTCTAAATCACCATTAAGGAATGCCGTTTTCACATCCATTTGATGTAGCTCTAGGTCATAATGAGCCACCAATGCCATAATTACACGAAGGGAATCTTTCTTGGATACAGGAGAAAATGTTTCAGTGTAGTCAATTCCTTCCCTTTGTGTAAATCCCTTGGAAACGAGTCTTGCTTTATGTCTTTCGATGTTTCCTTCTAAGTCTTTCTTTGTTTTATAGACCCACTTGCATCCAATGGCTTTGGTACCAGAGAAGATCAAGCTGTAAATGAGGAACCACAAGAAGTTGTTGAACCGCATGTTGAACAACAAGTTGAACAACGGCTCCTGAGGATGATAATGCAACATTAAGGAGATCTACTCGAATTAGGAAATCAGCAATTTCTAGTGACTATGAAGTGTATTTGCAAGAATTGGACTACAATGTTGGGGCTGATAATGATCCTATATCATTTTCACAAGCCATGAGTTCTAAGGAATTGAACCTATGGTACAATGCCATGAAAGATGAAATGGAATCTATGGCATCTAATCGAATTTGGGATCTCGTTGACTTAACAGGTTGTGGAATTTTTGTAATTGTTTGTCTAACACCCGTTTGAACTTGAGGGGTGCGAATAACAATTATCCTATTACTTGAACCAGATGGTTGATTCCTAATGTGATCATTTTCAACAACAATGTTTTGAAATTGACCACTCCCACTGATTAAGTCATTTTCGAGAAATTTTGCATTTCTGGATTCCACAATTCTAGTACTGTGAGAAGGACAATATAATCTATACCCTTTAGACCTTTCAGCATATCCAATGAAATACCCACTAATGGTCCTCGGGTCAAGTTTGTTTTCATGTGGGTTGTATACTCTTACTTCAGACGGGCATCCCAAAACACGTATATGCCTTAAACTTGGTTTCCAACCTTTGAACAACTTAAAAGGTGTCTTTGAGACAGCCTTGGTTGGAACTCGATTTAGTATATACGCTGCCGTCTTTAGAGCATCCGTCCACAAGAAATCAGGGAGTTTTGTGTTACTCCTCATACTTCTCACCATTCTGGTCTGCACAACTAGGCATAGTGTGATTGGAAACAATCCCATGCTCTCGAAGAAACTTCACAAATGGACCAGGTGCTTGTCCATTCTCCGTGTATCTTCCATAGTATTCACCCCCTCTATCAGACCTCACGATCTTTATTTGCTTTCCGCATTGTTTCTCTACATCAGCTTTAAAGACCTTAAATGCATCTAGTGCTTCATCTTTACTGTTAAGTAAGTAGAGATACATGTACCGTGAGTAATCATCAATAAAGGTGATGAAGTACTTATCACGATATGCATCCATATCTGGACTACAAATATCTGTATGAATTATTTCCAATATTTCGGAACTCCTCGTGGCACCCTTCTTTGACTTGTTGGTTTCCTTTCCCTTAATGCAACCAATACAAGTCTCAAAATCGAAAAAATCAAGAGTATTAAGTACCCTATCATTAACCAATCTCTTAATTCTATCAATGGAGATGTGTCCCAATCTCCGATGCCATAATTTAGAGGAATTTTCATTCATAACACAACGCTTGGTACCAACATTTTCATGAACATGCATAGCAGTATAGCAGTCATCATTTTGTAAGTTCAAACGAAAAAGATTATTACACATAGTACCATACCCAATAATACTGGGTTTATTCAATAAACTAAAACCCGAGTTTGAAAAATTAAATGAGTAACCATTTGATATCAGTCTAGAAACAGAAATCCAATTCCTAGCAAAATTAGGAATATAAAAAGTCTTTTCCAAATTCAAAACGATTTCCTCCACATGTGAGGGCATCTTATTCCCAGAGTAGATGTTTTCCTCTCTTCCCACTGACTTTCGTAGGTCTTGCAAGTCCTGCAAGGAATTGGTAACATGGATTGTAGAACCAGAGTCAATCCACCATGTGCTATGATTAACTTCAACCATATTGGATTCATAACAAACAAATAAAAGTTGAGTACTTTTCTTATCAAGCCAACTCATGTACTTAGAGCAGTTCATCTTTTTGTGCCCTTTCTTCTTGCAAAAGAAGCATTTCCCCTCCTTCTTGATGTCTTTATGGGGCGGAATTTTGTCAATTCCCTTCTCCTTAGTAGGGGTGGACATGGTTCGGTTCAAACCGCGGTTTGAGACCGAACCGAACCAAACCACGCAGTTTGGTTTGGTTTTTTTCTATAAATGGTTTAGCTTGGTTTGAAAATTATATAAACCGTGTGGTTCGGTTCAGCTCGCGGTCTGGAACCTCAAAACCGAACCAAACCGAACCGAACCAAACCGATTCAGACCGAACCGCGGTTTGGAACCGTGAAAACCGAACCACGGAACCGAACCACGGAACCGAACCATAATATTTTTAAACCGAAATCCTAGCCATTCATTTAAAATTAAAGATGAATCATACCCATTGATTTGAAAACCTAAATTGAAAAAGTCCTAAATCAAACTGCCTCCTCTTTTTCAATTTTCATATCTTCTTTCTCATTCTCAGTTGGTTTCTCTCGTCTCTTCGCTCTTCTTCCTCTCTCTCTCACCAAGAAGCTTCTCTCTCTCTCAAACCGAAATAGGACGTGATTCTCGTGCTCGCCAATCGCCATCTACCTCGCCAAGAACTCGTGCGGCGGATCTCCGATTCTCTCCGTCGTCAAAACCGCCGTCGGTCGTCGAAGGTAATTTCCCTGTTTGTTTATCTCTCTTCTCCGATTCTCTGGCATTGCATCTTGCTTGCCTCCATTTTTGGTTCTGGAAATGATAAAGCCAAAAGGAGTAGAACCATACTAGATTATCCATCTGAAGTTGTACCATGTTCATACATAGTTGTACCATTTGTGGTTTGAAGGTTCTTGTTCTGGTTTTTCAACTGCAATTTATTTCCTTGTCTGAAAGGGTATGGATGTTGTTTATTTCAAATGGATTTTAGTGGCAATTGAGGTGTTACAGTCTTCTCTAAATTCTAATTTATTTATTTCCTTGTCTGTATTTGTGGTTTGAAGGTTCTTGTTCTGGTAGCCTTTATTCATTGCATTTTTATTCTCTTTAGCTTCTAGCTTTCCTTTTGGCTTTTCATATATTGAGCCTGAGGGCAGTGGGAGTTGTGTTAACTGTTAGGAGGTTATCAACATGATTTTGTTTTACGGTTCTGGGGTACATGCACCTCTGAAACTGTACTTCGACACTTGCATATATTTAACATATGCCTCTTTTTCTCAGTAACTTAGTATCTCGAGATGTGCATCGAATAATGTCCTAACGACGGATACTTTACTTACGGGACTCTTTTGGCATATTCTCGGGACAATGACGGCTTTAGCCGCGCGGCTAGCTTTGGAGCTGAAAGCTGATCTTCTTGTGCTCTTAAGTGATGTAGAAGGTCTTTACAGTGGTCCACCAAGTGAACCTCAATCAAGGCTAATCCATACATATGTGAAGGAAAAACTTGAGGGAACAATTACTTTCGGAGATAAGTCTAGGGTTGGCAGAGGTGGAATGACGGCCAAAGTTAAAGCTGCAGTTTATGCTGCTCATGCTGGGATCCCTGTTGTTATCACAAGGTATACATCTCATCTGCACTTGAAAATTCTTAATTTCGTATTCCAAACATACTTTCGCAATGTATCCACTGCGGCCGCTCTTATATGATTGCTAGTTTGATAAAAAAAAAATATGTAAAGAGCAACGCTTTTAGTTGGACAGGTTTGTAGTTCGGATAGCGGTTTAGACCGCAGTTCGGACCACGGTTTGAACCGTTTATGAAACCGTGGTTTGAGACCGAACCGAACCAAACCGAGGTGGTTTGGTTTGGTTTGGTTTGAAATTTTCTATGGTTCGGTTTGGTTTGGGATTTTCCCAAACCGAGTACTAGCGGTTTGGTCTCCAAATCCCTTCCAAACCGAACCAAACCGAACCATGTCCACCCCTACTCCTTAGCATGATATGGCTTTTTCGTTCCTGGCGCAGTGACCAAGTTCACCTTTTCACCCTCCTCCATAGCAAGTCTTCCCTCTTCCTAAACACACATGGTCATTAACTCATTGATAGACCATTTGTCCTTATGTGTGTTGCAGGAAATCTTAAAAGGACCATACTGTGGTGGTAGGGTGCACAAAATAAAATGAATCAGGAAGGTTTTCGACATCTCAACTTCAAGAGTTTTCAGCTGAGCCGCTATGTCCCTCATGCGCATGATATGCTTACGTACACCTTTGATTCCATTCAACTTAGTAGATGAAAACCTCATTATCAGGGTGCTAGCTAATGCCTTGCCTGAAGTCATAAACTGATCATCTATTGACTTCAGCAATGGACGGACTTTGTCATATTGCTCGATGGAACCCCTAATCCCTGTAGATATGTTAGTCTTTACGAAAGAAACTGAGAGACGATTGGATCGCTCCCACTTTTCATAAAGATCAACTTGGTCGGGAGTGCTATTTTCAGTAATAGCCGGGGGTTCATCTTTCCTGATAGCATAATCAATGTCCATCCACCCCAATTGGAGAAGGATTCTTTCCCTCCAAACATTATAGTTGTCCCTATTGAGCTCAGTAACATCACACTTCATATCAGAGAAACTAACAGGTTGAATCGCTGCATATTTTTAAATTGAAGCTAATTAATACAAAGTCATGTTGTACTATGAATCTAGTGACATAAAATTTTCCTGTGAGCTAAAATTTTAATTCAATTAGATTCATCTTAATAGTACAATAGAAATATCAAGCAAAATTCCCTTTTCTAATCCCTGTGGGTAAATTAGAAATCATAACTTAATATTTCAACTTGATTAACCACAAAAATTGCAATAAAGTTCCCGTGGGATAAAATTATTGCATTTTTATGATTCATTAAACCAATGCTATTTTCCATATGTGATCATCAAATCAATGCATAACTTTTACCAATTTAGGATGCTCTGGCTATTCCTAAATTAAAAAAAATTATACTAATCACATAACATTAAGTCAATTCTTTCAAAATATTGTAATAAATCATACACAATACTAGAATCCATAATACACATCGTAAAAGTATAAAATATTTTATAGCCAAAAACATGAGTGTGTAAGTGTAAATACCCAAATTCGGATCGCCAAAATCCGTTAAAAGTTAACCGGAATCCGTTAACTGGCCCGCTCCAGGGTAACCGGAACCCGTTAAGCTCCCCGTTCTCAAGCCAACAAGACGTCCCGGAACTGCCCCATGCATCCCAACGTCGAAGCGTAATCAACACACGTTGTCACACGTAAAAGTACATCTTCTCCTGAAAAACGCACTTTTCGGGGGCATTTCGGACATTTTCCGGATAGTTATTTAAAAAATGGACAAAAACCGGGAATAATGGCACGAAAAACCATGCCCTGGTGAGTCACAGGGGCACGTGGCACGCATGCCACAGCCCTCCGGTCAACATCAATCAGATTTCAGAGTGAAAAGACCAATATACCCCTGGGATGCTGTCACAGTCCGTCCGGACTCTTTTTCAGGCAAAACAGAGTTGCCAACAAGTCCCTCCAATTTCAAAAATACCACAAAACCCCCTGAAATTCAGGTTAAGTCCGTCCGGACTCTTTTGCAATTTTGCCCTATAAATACAGAGGGCAGTCAAACATTTTGAAAAGGAAAAAACATATCCATTTTCACAAATAGCCACGGCCCAAACTGGTTTCACCCTCTCCCGAGCCCCGTTTTGCCTCGATTCGCGTGAAAACTTTGTATTTCAACCAAATACAAACCAAACAACCTCGAACCACCGTTCCAAACACTAAATCATATCCCGTATACGCCTCCCAAGCCAAAAGAGTCAACCCCTAGCCATAGGTAACACTCTTTCTCCCTAAACACTCGTTCCGTCTTGGTTTATGTGCCAGTCGCTACAACCGTTTCGGTCGAACATTGTTGAAATGTAGACGTCATCGTCAACGGGGTTCGATACGTTTTAGTCCCGGATCCTCTTTTCTACCCGTAAGAGAAGTAATCTTGGGTTAAAACGGCATTCCGGCCCCGTTCCTTTACTTTTCATGTCATTTACAATTTCGGATCGTTCGATCCGTTGAACGTCATTTACTTTATGCTACAGAATCCGGAAAGCTGCCGAAGCCCCCGGGAACACATCTACAGTCAACGAATTAAGGGAAGACATATGGCTCTATGCTTCGAGGAATCCTCCTCTGACTATGGCTCAGCTCAGAGCGACCTGTTCAGAAGGGACCAAGCCTGATGTCAGCGTTCTGACCCGATCGGGTCAAATCCATGCATTACCCCCCAAGGCCACTAAAAAGCCGACGGAGCCAGAACCGCAACCCGGCCTGCCCAAGGACACAAGTTTCGTGAAAGAGGACCCGATCCTCACTCAGCTCAAGCAGACCCAGGCGAACATTTTCCTTTGGTCCCTGCTCACATCTTCATATCCTCACAAGCTCAAGCTAGAGGAAAGTCTGGCCCGCACCATGGTCCTCGTGGATGCAACCCCAGATGAAGTAATTCAGATGATCGGCAACATCCACTACGGCAACATTATCACCTTCACAGATTTGGACCTACCAAAATTTGGGGCTGATCACAATGAGCCGCTCTACATCACAGTCCAGCTGGACGAGCGTCGCCTTCCCCGTGTGTTGGTAGACGAAGGTTCCAGATTGAATGTCTTGCCCACCTAGATGATAGACCTGCTTGACATCAAGCCCACAGAACTGAAGCCTTCAGTCCACACTGTCAAGGCCTATGACTCCACTTCTTGCACAGTTCTCGGGGTTGCTACTCTAAACATTTGGTTCGGCAAGCGGATGATCCCCATCGAATTCCAAGTGTTGGACATTCCCATCACTTTCACAGCCATCTTGGGGCGACCCTGGCTGCATCAAATAAATGGCATGGCATCCACCCTTCACCAGTGTATCATGTTTATGCAAGGCAACAAGCTAACCACAGTCTACAGCGACAGCGTCACCACCGAGGGGACCATCACCAATGGCATTCCAGTGTTAGAGATCAAGCATGATGACGACATGGCATTAACTAGATTCACTTTGGAGACCTCCAAGATCCAAATATGCAACGTGGACCTTCCACTGTTTCAAGACAAAATCCCTCCTGCCATGAAGATGATGAAACTCATGAACTTCATCCCAGGACTGGGGCTCGGCAAAAGGTTACAAGGCCAACACCAAGTCATCAAAGTCAATGACCACACTACAGTCTAGGGGCTCGGTTATGTGCCAACACCAGCTGATATCAAAGAAAACAAAAGGCTCGCCCGCACCAAGGCAGCAGCCCGCAGAAGGGGAACCTCCCACGGCACACCCAACCTTCGACCTTACAGTTTCAACCTCGCTCATTACTTCACCAAGGGAACCGACACCAGAACTGAGGGGACCGACAAGGGAACCGACATCAGAACTGAGGGGACCGACAGGGGAACAGACAGCAGAACTGAGGGAACCGAAAGTGGAACTGATGAAGATGAGAAAGGAGCAGGGAAAGTCAGCACAGAGACTGCAGAAAGGATGGAAAAGCTAGCACGGGACCTCAAGCATTTCAGAGGACTCAAGGCTAATCCGATAAGGGGAGCGTTCCTCGACATCACAGCTCTACCTGGACCAATTGCCACCACAGTTCAGCATGAGTACACATTCAAAGGAATCCCAGACTTGGAAGAGCAACTCGAGACACTCTTCACGGAAAAACACACTATTCGGGTCAGCCGCCGAGGTCACATTCGAGACAGTAACTCCAAAGCAGAAGGAACTAGAATTAATAGAAGACGCTCTCAGTGGACCGGCTCTACAGAGTCTTTTTGAAGAAGTCATGGAGGTGCCAAACCTGATTGACCTGGGCTCCGAAAACAGCATGATCGGCATGATCGGAACAGCAGAAGCCAAGCCTCTCGACCCTCGAACCCTCATCAAGCATCCAGCAATGCCACTAAAAAACTGGGTAACTTTCACTGGACCAAGGGCAAGCCAGACAGAAATGGATACAAGCTTGCCTGCACCCACATCTCCCTAAACCCGGTCTCAAACCCTCTGAGTCAGTCCTTGTTAAAGTCCAGTCCCCTGAGTCGTCCAACGGCCTTACACCGGAAGACTATGATAATGTAGCCAACAATGTATTTCCGTTCGCATTTAATGAAAAGTATGACCTTTCGGAGTATCCCATCATTGCCACTTTAACAACTGATAAGTTAACAAACAACTTAAAAGACGTTAATAATGACTCACTTGATAAAGAAACAGACACATTAAATGAACAATACATTAAAGAAGTTCTCAGGCGTGTAGTAGACCAAGAGGACAACTGGACCCAAGCTGCCGAAGAGGTTATGATGAAAGTGAACCTGGGGTCAATGCAAGAGCCTAAAGAGACACAAGTGGGCAGTTTCTTCACCGTTGCAAAAAAGGAAGCCCTAACAAATATCCTCAAAGAGTATGTTGACGTGTTTGCCTGGTCATATGAGGACATGCCAGGACTCGATCCCTTAATCGTAGATCACAGAATTCCCCTGGATCCAGAATCCAAGCCTATCAAGCAGAAATTGCGCAAGATCAAGCCAGAGTAGTCCTTGCAAGTGAAAGAAGAAATTGAGAAAATGCTTCGCGTCGGCTTCATCAGAATAATTGAGTACCCGACCTGGTTCTCCAACTATCTTGATGGTCACCAAGGCCAATGGAAAGGTCAGATGCTGTGTGGATTTACGAGATCACAATAAGGCCAGCCCTAAAGATGATTTCCCACTGCCCAACATCGACATGCTAGTCGACACCACGACAAATTTCGAGGTAAAGTCCTTCGTGGATGGGATTGCCGGATACAATCAGATCAAAATGTCCGAGGAAGATCAAGCCAAGACTGCTTTCACCACTCCGTGGGGGACATACTGCTACACGGTCATGCCGTTTGGTTTAAAGAACGTTGGGGCTACTTACCAGCGGGCTGCAACAGCCCTCTTCCACGACATGATTCACAAAGAAATCAAAGTGTATGTCGACGACATGATCATCCACTCCAGAGGATCAGACATGCAGCACATGATAGATTTGAGAAAGTTCTTCAATAGACTCAGAAAGCACTCTATGAGATTGAACCCTGCAAAGTGCACCTTCGGCGTCAAGCGAGGCAAAGTACTGGGGTACATGGTTACAGAAAGAGGTATTGAAGCCGATCCCCAGAAAATCAAGGCCATCATCGACATGAAGCCACCTCAGACACTGACAGAAGTGAAAATTTTTATGGGAAGACTTCAGTACATCAGCCGCTTCATCAACCAGCTGACATCTCTTTGCGAGCCAATGTTTAACCTAATGAAGAAAAATGCCGATGTCAAATGGGACTCCGAGTTCCAGGCAGCTTTCGAGAAAATCAAGACATAGTTGGTGAATCCCCAAATTCTGTGCCTGCCACATGAAGACAAGCCACTTCTCCTGTACCTGACAGTGACAGATACGTCAATCAAAACAATGTTGGCACAAGAACAGAAAGATTCCAAAGTTGAGCATGCAATCTACTTCGTAAGCCGAAAGAGGACAACCAGACCCAAGCTGCCGAAGAGGTTATGACTAAAGTGAACCTAGGGTCAATGCAAGAGCCTAAAGAGACACAAGTGGGCAGTTTCTTCACCGTTGCAAAAAAGGAAGCCCTAACAAATATCCTCAAAGAGTATGTTGACGTGTTTGCCTGGTCATATCAGGACATGCCAGGACTCGATCCCTTAATCGTAGATCACAGAATTCCCCTGGATCCAGAATCCAAACCTATCAAGCAGAAATTGCGCAAGATCAAGCCAGAGTAGTCCTTGCAAGTGAAAGAAGAAATTGAGAAAATGCTCCGCGTCGGCTTTATCAGAATAATTGAGTACCCGACCTGGCTCTCCAACTATCTTGATGGTCAACAAGGCCAATGGAAAGGTCAAATGCTGTGTGGATTTACGAGATCTCAATAAGGCCAGCCCTAAAGATGATTTCCCACTGCCCAACATCGACATGCTAGTCGACACCACGACAAATTTCGAGGTAAAGTCCTTCGTGGATGGGTTTGCCGGATACAATCATATCAAAATGTCCGAGGAAGATCAAGCCAAGACTGCTTTCACCACTCCGTGGGGGACATACTGCTACTCGGTCATGCCATTTGGTTTAAAGAATGCTGGGGCTACTTACCAGCGGGCTGCAACAGCCCTCTTCCACGACATGATTCACAAAGAAATCGAAGTGTATGTCGACGACATGATCATCCACTCCAGAGGATCAGACATGCAGCACATGATAGATTTGAGAAAGTTCTTCAATAGACTCAGAAAGCACTCTATGAGATTGAACCTTGCAAAGTGCACCTTCGGCGTCAAGCGAAGCAAAGTACTGGGGTACATGGTTACAGAAAGAGGTATTGAAGTCGATCCCAAGAAAATCAAGGCCATCATCGACATGAAGCCACCTCAGACACTGACAGAAGTGAAAAGTTTTATGGGAAGACTTCAGTACATCAGCCGCTTCATCAACCAGCTGACATCTCTTTGCGAGCCAATGTTTAACCTAATGAATAAAAATACCGATGTCAAATGGGACTCCGAGTTCCAGGCAGCTTTCGAGAAAATCAAGACATACTTGGTGAATCCCCCAATTCTGTGCCTGCCACATGAAGACAAGCCACTTCTCCTGTACCTGACAGTGACAGATGTGTCAATCGGAACAATGTTGGCACAAGAACAGAAAGATTCCAAAGTTGAGCATGCAATCTACTTCGTAAGCCGAAAGCTTCAAGGAAGTGAACTCAGCTACTCAGCATTAGAGAAAACTTGTACCACCTTGGTATGGGTAGTCGGGAAACTGAAGCATTACATGCAGTCACATTCAGTGCTCCTGGTCTCCAAGATGGACCTCATCCGATATCTCTTCGACAAGCCATCCCTGTCAATGAGACTAGCCAAGTGGTCATTCTTCCTGGCTGAGTTCGACATCAAGTACATGGTCAGAAAATCAATAAAGGGCAGAGTAATGGCAGATCAGCTGGCAGACTTCCCAAGCAGTGAACCCAAGGGTTCTAATTCGCAGTTTCCGGTTGATGAAATCTTTTCACTTGACTGCGCAAACCGCTGGCAACTCTTCTTCGATAGGGCAACCAACAAGAAGGGAAATGGTATTGAAATGCTCCTGGTCGATCCCAAGGATGAGCATACTCCCATAGCCATCAAACTGAATTTTGAAGCAACCAACAATGCAGCAGAATATGAAGCTTGCATAGTCGGTCTAGAGCCGCTCTCGAGCGCAACATCTCAGAACTGGAAGTATACGGAGACTCAGCATTGATCATCAATCAAGTGTCCAACAAATGGAAGACGATAGATTCTGGCCTCCAGAAGTACCACGCGTACATGGAGGAGCTCATTGCTCAGCTCAAGGACATCTCTTTCCATTATTTGCCAAGAGACAGGAACCGCTTTGCAGATGCCCTGGCTACCCTCGCATCTCTTATCGAAATTCCCAAATGGAAATCAGTAAAACCCCTCAGAATAGGCAGACGGGAAACCCCCGCCTATTGTTATGAGATCGAAGTTAAAAATGAACCGATCGACGAACCCTGGTACAATCAAATCTACCAGTACCTCCAAAACGGAGAAGCTTCCTTCACAAATGAAGATGGAAAATACAAAGAAGGGATCAAAGCCAAAAATATGATGGCACTAAAACGCCTGGCATCCCATTTCATCATCTGGGGGGTATGTTGTACAAGAAGCGCCACCAAGGGCCACTCCTTCGGTGTGTAAATAAAGAAAAAGCCAGCGAGCTAATGAGCGAAGTTCACAACGGTATTGTTGTGAGATCGAAGTTAAAAATGAACCGATCGACGAACCCTGGTACAATCAAATCTACCAGTACCTCCAAAACGGAGAAGCTTCCTTCACAAATGAAGATGGAAAATACAAAGAAGGGATCAAAGCCAAAAACATGATGGCACTAAAACGCCTGGCATCCCATTTCATCATCTGGGGGGTATGTTGTACAAGAAGCGCCACCAAGGGCCACTCCTTCGGTGTGTAAATAAAGAAAAAGCCAGCGAGCTAATGAGCGAAGTTCACAACGGAACCTGCGGTCCGCACATGAACGCCAGAGCATTGACACAGATCATCCACCATATGGGATACTATTAGGTATCAATGGAAATAGACAGTATCCAGTTCGTCCGAAGCTGCGACAAATGTCAACGGTTCTCCAACCTCAATCACATTCCTCCTCATGAACTCTATTGCATGACTACGCCATGGCCTTTCGCCACATGGGGAATCGATGTCATCGGCAAAATCACTCCGCCAGGGAGCAATGGCCACGAGTTCATATTAGTCGCATTCGACTACTTCACCAAGTGGGTAGAAGCCAGATCATACAGGGTGCTGAATTCTAAGAAGGTGGCCGAGCTCATCAGAGAGAACATCATGTGTAGATACGGGGTGCCCAACGAGATCATATCCGATAATGGAGCCCACTTTGAAGGAGATTGTGACCAACTGTTGACCGAGTTCAGAGTTACATGCCACAAGTCTTCTCCCTACAGACCACAAACTAATGGTGCAGTAGAGGTAGCAAACAAGACTCTCGCAATGATAATCAGAAAGATGACCGTCAGAGGTCGGGATTGGCCCGAGAATCTACATCTAGCGCTCTGGGGATACAGAACATCAGTCAGAACCGCCACAGGGGAGACTCCTTTCGCACTTACATACGGATTGGAAGCAATGTTACCAGTGGAATTGGAAATTCCATCCCTCTGAGTCCTCTTGGAAAATGGGATCAATGAAGTCGAATGGCTTCAGAGCCGTCACGACGAACTTGCTCTACTCGACGAGCGCAGATTGAAAGCCATGGAACACACTCATGCCTACCAAGGCAGAATGGCCCGAGCATTTGATAAGAAAGTCAAGATCCGAGACATCAGAGAAGGCGACTTGGTGCTAAAGGAAAAGCCTCTTACGCAGACCAATCCCCTCGGAAAGTGGGAGCCTACCTGGATAGGCCCATTCGTGGTACAAAGAATCTTCTCCGGAGGAGCCATGAAGTTAGCAGATTTGGACGAGAACCCTTTCGTTAACCCCGTGAACGGAAGTAAGCTCCGCAGATACTTCGTTTGAGGAAGAGCACAAGTCAACTCTCCTTCCCCATACACCACCCCTCAGTAAAATTAAAGTGCTAAAAGAGTAATACCCAACTGGATACATTCCCAATAATGATCCAGGTAAAAAACAGGGTCGCACTTCTTTTGTCTTTGTTTTTCTCAAATATCACCTAAAGTGTCGAACTACGGTGACCTGAGCCCCTTAGTCCAATTGTAAAAGGGGAACGTACGCAGCCATCATTGGTTCGGTCTAAAAAAACAAAAACAAAAAAAACAAATAAGCATCAATCGCTTGTGTTTCGAAAAACTCTTAAAATTTAACCTACAAATTCATTACGGTTAAAACAATCTTTGATGAGTTCAAGCACGGTCAACTCTTGACTTGCTACACGCTAGCAAAACAACAATAATACATTAATCAATTAATGTGTCTGCAATGACAGTGGGTGGATACTCTGGACAGCAAGGTTAACCTAGTCCCCCGTACTCGGTCCTTCATCCTTCTTCCCCTTCCCTTTTCTGCGGTGAGTATTCTTCACCTTCACAGGGAATATTCCCGTAGTCCTTCTACCTGGCTCAGGGACCCTTCCAGACGCCTCCTTCAAACCGGCAGCTGCCAACGCAGTCCTTTCCCTAGCTCTATCTTGAGCTGCCTCTCTCCAAGTCATCATGACCGTGCTTTGATCGGCCGCCCGATCAGCATTGGCCTCATAATCAGCCATGTCATCCCCAGTACGATTCTGAGGGTTAGCCATCGCTTCGGCTCTCCTCAATGTCGAGCCGTCAGGGTAATCAAGACCCAACAGCTGCCCCCGTCTCCACAAAATGGCCATCTGTGTCTCCCCGATACACTCCTCATACCAGTTCAAGTACTGCGTAGACAGAACAATGCCCCTTCTCCGGTGAAAGAGAACCCTGGCAGGAAAGGACGTGTATTGCCAAAGCCGCGTGAGAAGCAATATTGTCGAAGGATCTTCCATCGGAAGAGGCCCCACCTCGAAGGTAGCAGCATGACCCAAACCCGTCAGTGGCATCTGCTCCAGCCCGTACTGTCACAGTACCAAGGATGGAATGTAGAAAGCAGTCTGGGACAACCCCGGTACTCTGACAACCAAAAGACCCTCCTGAGCGGTCCGAAAAGTTTGTATCTTCCAATGAGGAACCCACCATCTCACGTGATGCGTGCGGAGTCTGGCCATCCAGAGCTCCAGCTCAGCCTGATCGCCCCCTATCACCAGAGGACGTCGAGAAAAGGACCAAGGGTCACAAGACACTGGCACCTCGGGCACCATCTGCAGTCGCTCCCTCAACCACATAGTGAGCATAGCGGGACTCCCTCCCCACATGTATCGGCTTCCGGTTGCCATCCGACCGACCTATGCCCATGAACGTCTCACCCAGGATCAAAGGCACGATGTCTCCCCCGTTCTGACACTGCCTCACTAGGTCCAGTACACTGTGATGGCACACACCCAGGGACGTGAATGTGAACAAAGTAGCAATCGCGCACAGAGCAAATGTGTCCCACACAAAAATGCTCCCCTCAACACCGGCAAATTTATCGGGCAGCCCCGAAGTGTCAACATAATCTGTGTTCAGTATTAGCATCCCGTATGCTTCTTCAGCTGAGATACCAAGCAAAGACACCATCTTCTCAACAGTGGCCATGCCACCTGTCAAGGAAAGAACTAAATGTTCCGTCTCAGGTCCTCCTAATATGGCCCGAAAATCTTCAAAGATGGGCATAATCTCGTTGTACGAATATCTGTACACGTGCCTCCGTACATCCCAAAAACGAGCTGCAGCTCTCAAAAGATCCCAATCCGGCATGACTCCTTCAAAGCCCAAACCGATTTCATCCCGTAACAACCTCGAAAAAACCCTTGCTTTGCCTTGTGTGGTGCCGTACCTGAAATTACCCGGGATCCGGCTCCTAGAGCGCGGGAGCCCCGTGCATCTCGCATTCGTGGTGTCGCTGTTCGGGAATGTTTGCCCGGATCCGAGAGGCAGCGCGTTCGCGCCCCGGCATCTGGCTTTATTCCGCTTTAGCGATGGTTGGAGGTGTCTCGCTGTGTTTTGCTTTGTAGAGTCGCCACGCCGTTTTTATTATTAAGCCCAAAACATTGAAAAAGGGCATCAGTTTAAAAATAATAATAAACTGTTTTTGTGTGATGAGATTTTGAGTTCGGAGGTCAGATGACTCCTCGGGAAGAGAATATTAGAATCTTAGAGCTCACCCGAGTCACCTCATAAAAACGAGTCTTTCGGATACCCCTAATATTCTTTAAATGTTGTGTGTGTGTGTGTGCACTTTTAAAAATGCATGCTGTGTCGGATGTCTACATTGTACACTATGTATTGAAATATATTGAAATAGTAATGGAAGGGAGCCTTACCAATGTTGGTTCGTGTCTGTCTTCCGCTGGGGAATAGTGTTTGAGGATGGAATGATGTTCCGGCACGGATCGGGATTGCTTCGGGAGGGGCCGGTTGTCTGCGGACAGAGTTTCGGCGTGAGTTGAGATTGTAGGCTGCGTTAGGGCAGAGGTTCGGCATGCGTTGAGATCGCAGGGATCACTCGGGCAGAGTTTCGGCGTGCGTTGGGATGGCAGGAGTCACTCGGGCAGAGTTTCGGCGTGGTTTGGGATCGCCGGTTTGACTCGGAAAGAGCCGGGACGCCTCGGGAAAGACCAGGCAAGGCCTCGGAGTACCACGAGGGGCCTCAGAGTACCTCGAGAGTGCCTCGGGGCAGCGCGGGAGCGCTCGGAGAGGCTTCGGAGCACCACGAGGGGGCTCGGAAGGCCTCGGAAGGATCCGAAAGGGGCCGGGATTGCCCCGAAGGGTCTTAGAGGGGAGCCTGAAGGCTGGGGGGAGAGGAGAGAAGAGGGAGGTGTGAAAAATGAGGGAGGGGGAGCCCTCTATTTATAGTGCCAGAAAAATGATAAGAGGTCCGTACGGACCTCCTAGGTTATCCAGAATTTTAGTTTTCCTCGATTTGAGGGAATATGTGATAATTGTGAATATTCTGGAATGATGGTGTCCCCTTTGCAAAGAGGTTCGTACGGACCATCTAGCATGCAAAAAGGTCCGTACGGACCAACCATGCAGGGGGGGGTAATGATTTCTCCGGGATTTGAGGGAATCTCGTGGACTTTAAGCGGATTTTGCAATTATGATGCAAAGAGGTCCGTACGGACTTCCATGCTTTTACACATTTTGTAATTGTGATGGCCAGCTAGTTCTCTTTGAGAGCTTTCCAACCATATATGGCACGTCTCAATCGGAGTTCGTATGAAGGAGTTATGACCTCCGGAAGTTTGCCCATGGTTTTGTCGTATGCTTGGATGGAGAGCGATCCAAATTGGGGTACTTACAGTACCCACGACTGGAAATTGTCCAAGTATCGCTCTTGCATCAGAGACGATAGCCTAGGAAATGGAGCCATTAAAAGAGCAAAGAAAACCTTCAAAAATTTAAGAGAGAAATTCAGTGTTGATCAGAAGCAAACGTGCTGTTTTCACAATTGCAAAAACTGAACTACAATTTAAAATAATCTGGAAATTGAATCCCAGTCCGGCCGGACTATTTTTCAAGTTGACTGGGTCAACTCTGCATCCAGCTGCCTCAATTTGGAAACATTTCCAAACCATATCCTGTTCAAGCCTCATTTTAAACTGCGTGCACCCATGGTTTAAATCAACCACTGCCAACACCACTTCCGCCCCGGGCTTGTGCAACAGTGCAATTAATTAAATAACAGTGCATATAGATATAAATTTTGACCGGTTCAAATTTTGTGCATGTTTTAGTATTATTTATTTTTTATCAACCTACTTGCTTACTTGCTAAAAATAAAAGAAGGTAATCACTAAATAAATGTGCAAAATACAAGGTTCCGCCTCAAAAGCCCTTTCAAGTACAAGTCAAATTGTTTGGACAATACACACATTTTGTCTAAAAATCAATCAAGAAAGAGGACTACTCAGAGTCCTGCTCATCATCCGAGCACTCAAAATACTGCCCCGCAGCAGCCAGATCTACCGAGGACAGGTAATCTCCAAATTCCTCCAGGCGGGAATACGAGAAAGGCCGCCTCCACGCATGTGTCCCCGAGGACTCTCCCTGTTCGTGCCCCGAGAACGAAGAGTGACGAGCTCCGAACCCCGCCGTCTCACCAGAGAACTGGCCAAACCCCTGCATAAAGTCCGCCCCACCAGTCGTGGAGGCAGACGAGTCTCTCGGCCTAGACGGCATCAGCTCATGCACAGCCGCACTCCTCCGGGAATTATACTACAGGAACTCCACGAGTCTCCTGGCGTAGTTGGCCCACCCGTCCAAATGTCTCATGGCCTGGTTGTACGTACGGCCAGACACCTGCAAATCAGGAAAGCCGTCAAAAGACAAACAGACAACACAGATGCAACATTTGCAGAATGCTACTATCAAGTACAGAAAATCAAAACACTCACCGAATCATTGGGATCCACTCTGTAGCGAGGCCTCATCTTCTCCGAAATAGGGATCACCAATCGCCTGCGAGAACCATCAAGCCCCTCATACGCCAGTCGAGCACGAGGGAGCGGGTAATCCCGGGGATATGTAGGGCCCTCGCCCTCCCTATGCAGCACCTGCGGGCTCCTCAGCCTCGTCCTCAGAAAGACATCATAGTCGGTGCCCTCTATGATAAACTCGGTATAGAACACGTCCTGTCTGTACCGCTCCAGATCCTCCATCGGTATCAGCAAAGGATGCTGCATGTGTGGAGGCGGGTCCATCAAAACCAAAGGAAGGGACCCCGGACCATGCTGATAGGTCACCCTTTCCCCCAAGTACATCGCGTCACAATGAAGCCCCACCAGCAGCTTCTGCCGACGTGTGACCTCCCTAGCAGCCTGGACCACAAAAGCGTTAATCCGGTTCCACCAAGTCAGCTGGATTTGCCCGGAAAACTCTCGGCTCATGGCCAGAGACACCTCCTCATAAGTCAGCCGAGTACCCTCCCTCGACGTTGCCGGCTTCTTCGCCGCCTTCTGCCAAATCAACATGGCAGGGAACAAGGACTCCTACTCCTCCTTGGTCTCCCACCTCTGCGGGTGGAACACCTCCAAAAACCACACCTGTCAAACACATGAAAAGTTATGTCAGCTACAAAGCAGATACATACGAGTACAAAATGAGACAAGGAAGATAAAAAGATGGGAACTTACATCCAAAGCAAACGAAAAGCAGCATAAGGTGTTCTCCTCTCTCCACGAGAACCTATCCAAAGCATGGTAGAGCTCGGCCAGTCCAGCCTCCCCCCATGCGAACCCTCTCATGGCATCCAGATCAGTCAGCGAGCCAAGCAGAGGGAAGAGATAGGATGTGTCAGAAGTAGGAAATAGGGTAGCTGACAAAGCAAACCATAAGAACCCTCGAGCTGTACGCTCGCGGTCATCCTGAGACCCCTCCAAATAAGCAACAATACCCTCCTCGATGAGCCTCCATCGGCCCGCACCGAATACCCAAGCCCCCGGCATCGGTAATATCAAAACCCAGCCCCGACAATCGGCCTGTGGTGTAGCCATCCACCCACACCAGTGTGTGCCCCAGAATGGCAACCCCGTGATCGCCGCAAAGTCAGTGGGAGTCACAGTCGCCTCCCCCCACCTGAAGTGAAAAGTGTGGGTCATGTCCCACCAGTACTCGCTCAGGGCAACGTGCAAGACCCTTGCCCCTCTGCGTCGAAGCCACCGCGGCTACTGCGCTGATGAATCCAGCCAAACCAGAGTCAACCACAAACTGCTGCGGACTCCTCTCTCTGTCCCGAGCCTCGTCTGGGAGTATCTCCCACAGTGCTCTAACTGCCTCGAAGGCTCCCCTACTCTTCAAGTTGCAAACGTCAACCGACCCTCGCCCTTGCAGGTGAACAAGGCAAAAATACGTTAATACAGAAACAACATCAACATAGTGCACGAACGCATGTCGAAATGATGAAACACAGATATAGTTCCTTTTTCCTAAAATATGTCCATCCCAGTTTTAATATTAACATTTCCAAATCCCTAAAAGGTCAAAACATTTCAAAAACTCCGTCGAATTCGGAACTTTCAAAACATCTCGAAAAATCCGTCGAATTCGGAACTTTCAAAACACTTCGAAAAATCCGTCAAATTTGGAACTTTCAAAACATCTCGAAAACTCCGTCGAAATTCGGAACTTTCAATAATTTCGAACATTTCGAAAAAATTACTCCGTCCCAAATTAAACTTACTTTAATTTTGAAAAACACCTCTAGACATGGAATTTTGCAACCAAAATGTTTATGTCATCTACCCATAACGTCAATTGAACTAAACTCTAGTCAATTTTGACAAAGGCACATAGCAAAGTCAAAAGCCCCAATTCGGGCACCAAGAACCCTAACTCATTTCTAATCAAATTCCTAAAATTTAAAGAATGCACATTCTGAAAATTAACGGAATTTAGAGGAAGTTTACCTGTCTTTCTATCCCTCCCTTGGATTTGTGAGTGTCCCGAGCCGGATAAAACTCCATTGGATCCACGGGAAGAGCGGTGGTTCAAATGGTCCTCACCAACCTCGTTCTTTCATTGTCGGTCCTCCTATGGCGAGCCATTGGTTCCAAACCGGCATCCATGATGATTTTCCCTCGAAAATTTGAACAAAACTCGCGAAATGGGGAAGATTTTCTTCTCTCCTTTCTCTCTCTCTCGCCTGAAAGTATGGTGGAAATGTACCAGTTTGCGTCGGCCTGTTGCTAATTTGAACCTGGTCAAATTCAGTCTCAGTCCGGTCGGACTCTTTGCAGCTGAAAAGATTCCTTGCCAATTTGGCCCTTCGGCTTCTCACAATTTCAATTTTACCCCTTTTGGCCCCCAAAAGTGTAAAATTTTCCCAAGTTAGACCTTTCTAAACACCCCCTCCCCGAGGTTATGTCCCGTTAGTTTCTCGCTAACGCTCCGTCTCCAGACGTTAAATTTTCAATTAGTTTTCACTAACGTTCGTCTCCACTTCAGGGGCCATCAAGGTAAGCCCGCACAACAATCCCTCTTCGGCCATCATCGTAGGCCCGAACATTCCTCCCCAGCAGGATCCTAAGACCATCCGTCTAAGAATAAACGTCAATCAACTCCCCGGTTCCTAACTGGCCTCGTTAGAACTCTGGGTGCTTTTCCCCAGCAATGTGTTAGTCTCTCCCGAGACCACATCCCGTTCCTAACCCCATCGTTAGAATGTCAATCCTTCCGTGTTGTTATAACATCCATTTGACGCGATCGTTCCCGTCATTTCCACCATATCCCCAGCAGATAAAATCTGGCCGTCATCATAAGTCCAGTACCCAAGGCACGAACGCCTTACAAAATCAATCTCAAGGCACGAACGCCTTCATCTTAGGACAAATGCATCCTCGTAATCTCGGTCTGAGGCACCACACGCCCTCAAAGTAACTTCGGTCTGAGGCGCCACACGCCCTCGTAAGTTTCAGTAATCTCGGTCTGAGGCGCCACACGCCCTCGTAAGTTTTAGTAACTTTGGTCTGAGGCACCACACGCTCTCAAATGTTTCAGTAACTCCGGTCTGAGGCACCACACGCCCTCAAATGTTTCAGTAACTTCGGTCTGAGGCATCACATGCCCTCAAATGTTTCAATAACCCCGGTCTGAGGTGCCACACGCCCTCGTATGTCCTCGTAATCTCGACCTGAGGCACCACACGCCCTCGTAAGTTTCAGTAATCTCGGTCTGAGGCACCACACGCCCTCGAAGGTTTCAGTAATCTTAGGTTCAGACGCCTCACAATAGTCTCCATTCAGGTTCAGACACCTCAAAATGGTCTCACTTAGGTTCAGACGCCTCACAACAGTCTTACTTAGGTCAAGGTCCCCACGTGCGGCCCTTGCACCTACGAACTTCGATCAGCTTGATTCTCGCTCGGGATACGTAGGAATCCTTTCGCTAAGGGTCCAGCCAGCTGACCTCTCAGGTCTCTTCAAGTAAGGCATCCCCCGATTTGGATCCTTATCTTTTTCAACGACCCCACTTCCTTTGAAAGTGACGTCGCTGAGGGGCTAACTGTAAGTACCCAAATCCGGATTGCCAAAATCCGTTAAAAGTTAACCGTAATCCGTTAACTGGCCCGCTCCAGGTTAACCGGAACCCGTTAAGCTCCCCGTTCTTAAGCCAACAAGACGTCTCGAAACTGCCCCGTGCATCCCAACATCGAAGCGTACTCAACACATGTTGTCACAAGTAAAAGTACAGCTTCTCCTGAAAATGCACTTTCCGGCACTTTTCGGGGGCGTTTCGGACATTTTCCGGACAGTTATTTAAAAAACGCACAAAACCGGGAATAATGGCCCAAAAAACCATGCCCTGGTGAGTCACAGGGGCACGTGGCATGCATACCACAGCCCTCCGATCAACATCAATCAGATTTCAGAGTGAAAAGACCAAAATACCCCTGGGATGCTGTCACAGTCCGTCCGAACTCTTTTTCAGGCAAAACAGAGTTGCCAGCAAGTCCCTCCAATTTCAAAAATACCACAAAACCCCCTGAAATTCAGGTTAAGTCCGTCCGAACTCTTATGCAATTTTGCCCTATAAATACAGAGGACTGTCAAACATTTTGAAAAGGAAAAAACTTATCCATTTTCACAAATAGCCACGGCCCAAACTGGTTTCACCCTCTCTCGAGCCCCGTTTTGCCTCGATTCGCATGAAAACTTCGTATTTCAACCAAATACAAACCAAACAACCTCGAAACACCGTTCCAAACACTAAAATCATATCCCGTATACGCCTCCCGAGCCAAAAGAGTCAATCCCTAGCCATAGGTAACACTCTCTCTCCCTAAACACTCATTTCATCTCGGTTTACGCGCCAGTTGCTACAACCGTTTTGGTCGAACGTTGTTGAAATATAGACTTCACCATCAACGGGGTTCAATAAGTTTTAGTCCCAAATCCTCTTCTCTTCCCGTAAGAGAACTAATCTCGGATTAAAACGGCATTCCGGCCCCGTTCCTTTACTTTTCATGTCATTTACAATTTCGGATCGTTCGATCCGTTGAACGTCATTTACTTTACGCAAATTTATAGTCCGAACCGTTTGGTTCTTGATATTCATTTAACGGTCTGGATCGTTTGATCCGTTGAATGCTATTTACTTAACGCACTTTTAAAATCCGGGTCATTTGATTCCGTCGATACCGCACTATAAATACTGTCATTTACAAGTCCAAGCCGTTTGGCTCGTGATAGTATTTACTTATCAAAGTCCGAGTCGCAAAACGATTCGTTGATCGCATATCATTTAATGCTTTTTCTCGTAAAATTGCTAACAATGTAATGCCCGGTTCAAAACCGGAGTTCGACATTCGAACTCTCTTTCAAAATGCGCAAGATGACGTTTGGCATCCAAACGATCATCTTCAAATTCAAAACCCAACATTTGACATTCAAATCTCATTTAATGCCTTTTTCCCATAAAATAGCTAAAAATGAAATGCCCGGTTCAAAATCGGAGTTCGACATTCGAACTCTCTTTCAAAACGCGCAAGGTGACGTTTGGCATCCAAACGATCATCTTTAAACTCAAAAATCTGACATTTGACATTCAAACGCTCCTTTCTTAAAAGTCAACATTTGACACTTAACTTAAAAGTTCAAAATCATCACTCGTATCACTTTTCCTAAAAAACTCCAAAACCGACGTTTGTCGTTCAAACGCTCGCTTTTTCTAAAAGGAATCACAAAAATCAACGTTTGACATTCAAACCAGGATTAAGCTTGTCATTCAAGCCCCCATTTTCAAAATGCAAACACACACTCACACGCACACATTTTCGAGAAAGGTAGAAAGACTCGTCATACGAGGCATTTCGGGTGATCTCAAAATACTCTTCCCAAAAGTTAACGTGACCTCCAAACCTAACAATCTCTGGTACTAAAATAGCCTTTTTGTCATTTTTGCTACCAATAAAAATGACACCCCTTTTCATAGCCTTTTCCTCGTTTTTCCTACCAATAAAAACGATACCCCATTTCAAAGCCTTCTCCTAAGTTTTTGCTACCAATAAAAACGACACCATTTTCACTAAGCCATTTTTCGACGTTTGGGCTCAAAATACAAAACCGCGTGGCGACTCCTCTCCTTCCCGTAAGCGAGGTCTCAAACACCAAATCCCGCGAAAGACAACCGCGGTCGCCCCGCTCGAACCCCGGGTAATTTCAGTAAGTTTCTCATACATTTCCCCAAAATATCCAGTTACAAGCGAATAAATCTGGATTTTTTTATGGTTAATAAATAATTAATATTGCAAGTTGAAACCAGTACAGTAGCAATAATTTGTACAACCCAAAAGTTATACAGCCCAACATTGCTGCTCATATGGTACTCTCCACGGTTCAGGAAATGATTAAAAAAATACAGTGTATCCTTTATTATGTAATCGTATATGCCTAGTGGTCAAGGGTTCAAAATTAACAAAACAATTTGACCAAAAGGTGTTGTGGTTGGGCAGTTGACCAATAAATAGTCTATATTAGTTAAACAAACTATTATCACAGAAGCATAACAGTGGTCATCTTCAACCTCAAGCCGGGTCTTTTCAACATGGTTTTGACCCCAAATAAAATTCGCATTCATGAAATATGATATCTAAATAGAGAATTCACTTTCGTCATATAATAATCAAAATCAATATACCCCGTTATTTTAAGCAAATAGACATTTGTATATATATATGTATTTCATACTCTGTTTCAAAGTTTCAAACCTCAAATCAAAGGATGTTTTAGTAGCTTGAAGTAATTGATCACATGGACCAAATAATATATCCTCCAGATAATTTTCATTTATCAAAAGCAGTAAAAACATCCCAATATGAATACACTAAATTTCAGCAGAAACATGCGAACCATAAAAATGAACAGAGCATGACAGTAGCAAGGCAGAGGTTCTAATTGGGGGCTCTGATACCAAATGTTAGATATTTCCCTAGCCTAAACATGATCGGAACAACATGATCATATTATAGATAATCAGCGGAAGCTACAAGAATCTTATCTCCAGCCATTGCAATCTGAAATCGGTTTCGATCGACCGGTGGACGGAACACACCTTTGGGTTTCTAAACCTTAACTCTTCATATGGTGATGGTACTGTATTTCTGAAGGTGAGAGTAGGTTTGGTGACCCAAGATGAAGAGCAATGTGTCCCATTTATAGTCCTTTGCCCATCACAAAGTCTATGGACACAATAATTTGATTGAGAGAAATTTTCTCTTGATTGGGAGTAATTCTCTCAATTCGGGTAGAACATATACAAGAAAATGGACCATATTCATCAATCAATTTCCCATACACAGTTAGGAAAGGATTTCATTGAAATCAAATTCCCTAAATCATAAACGGGAATCTTGGAAATCCCTACAGTTACGGGAAATTCTTACACATGTCACTATAATTCTCCGCTTCTGAATCTTGCTTCTGAATCTTGATTTTATAACATGTTCGTTCAAAAATAGATATAACCATAATTTTATCCCTTTTTTGTTTCTATTTTTTATTGGAAAATAAATACACATGTTCCGATGTATATACTTCCTCCGTAACACTACAAAATATTGTAGACATTACATTCTAAACACATTATTGCATAATTACACTACTCATGTTCTTGCCTGTGTGTTTTGATTAAAGCTTATTGGTTTCATCATATTTCGTTTGGTTTGACTAAATTCGTTAGTTTTGAACTTAAATTACTAACGGAATAACCGAAGAGGACAAAATAGTCAATCTTACTAGTTGTCTCATACGTGACACGTGTTTCGCACGAGACAGCCTCTGAATAATGAGAAGATTAAATTTTTTTCTTGGTTTCGATCTCTTCATTGATCTCTACTCTCCTAATATGGGATTTACCCTAATCTAGGACTTCTTAGAATCTTACTCAAGCTTTCCTACCGTACTTGTGTTTCCTAATCTTGATAGACAAGTAATTTTTACCTATAAATACAAAGTTCCTCCTCCTTGTTCAGGGACCCTCAATCACACCTTCCGATACACATTTTGTTGATTCTCGCATAGATAGAAGATGCAAAACAACCCTAAATCTCTCTCTAAATTCATTATTCATCTCTCCTACGAAAATTTTCAGCCTTTGTCAATACTATCCATTGAAAACTCTCAAAATCACAAGATAAACTTCTATACTTCTATATTCTTCTTCTCACCCCCTCTAATTGCTTTTAAAGTAGTGTAATCCCATAAAAAATGATTAGCCTATATTCCCTTCAATTAATGAAGGTGATCTCGAATCACACAATCCGACATTTCAACCCTAATTAATAAATTAATTATATTTTTTTGTTTCTTATTTAATTGATTTGATTGAATTGATTGATAAACACATAAATAGCAAGACCAATCCTAATATTGGGTGGAATTGGTGCTCGTTTACCTCCCGATTCTATAAATTAACCCTTAAACCCTTGAATCTCTTGAAATCACAAAAAAAAATGTTTTCCTACAAATAAATAATAAGTGTTGACGCTAAATCGCAAAAATTCACCATTGTTACAGTGACGGCTCTGATGGGGACAATTAATTAAGAAGGTTAGACTTGTATTTACTTGGTGTTATTAATCTTTTCTTAATTTTAAAATTTTCGAAAATGCTATGTGCGTTTGTCTCGCACGAGAGACAACTTGTCTCACACGAGACAATATTGTCTCGCGAGAGACAACTTGTCTCACACGAGACAATATTGTCTCACGCGAGACAAATTTTTTGGTTTCTTGAATTTGGTTTTTCTTGTATTAAAGGGAATTTTCGCTTGGTTTATACCTGAAAGGGGGATCCCAAATTCAATATTAGTCGAGTCTCTTTATCTTGGGACCTTCTTGATGATGAATGATCCAATATTTGTCATTACAAATCTTGTGCTAACTCTCTTTTGCAGGATTAAAATGATTAATTGTATAAATGTTTGAGATTGAATTATTTTTATTTTTTACGGGTAATCTGTTAAATCAGGCTTTATAATTAATTAATTAATTCTCTCTCTCTCCCTCTCTCCTCCCTCTCTCTCTCTACTCTTTACATGTGAACTACAACGAATTGCATCTTCCTAATATGGAGAATGTAGGCAACCACTTATTGCGGTCATTGCTTGTTTTTATTTTGGTTTTTTTTAAAAAAAAAACTTATTTTTTCATCACCTATATTGACTCTCACACATGTGCACATCATAATATACTTGTTTGCATTGCACTACATTACCCTATTTTAACCCGGGTTCCCACACTAAGGACATGTGTCAATCACCTATGTCGCCAATCTCTCCAAAGTTGGTGCTTCCCACTGTGTGGTTCGCTCATATACGACTGTCATACTGTGAGGAGACTAGGCTGTAAGCCTGCATAAACCTCATGAATCATTATAGGCATTTTAAGACACTCCTTTACCAATTGGTTTGATTTCTGGGCTATTTATGTCTTTTACCAAAATAAATTATGTGCAATCTACCATTTGAAAGAAAAACAAATGTCCCTATGGGATATACCTTCGGAATGTCTCTAAAAGGTTTGTCGCTCAAAGCAAAAATAATCCTTTACAAGGTTTATCACACATGACTTTGTTTTACAAATAACCAAAATAATCACTAAGTCGTTTGTTTGGATTTAAATGGTGGATTCCAATGAGAATGTGTGACATTTGATCGAAATTGTCCTTTTTGAGGAGTGCAATATAGGTGAAATACAAGGAGCTCACATTCTAGGGTGACAAATCCACTATTCCAAGATTTAGTTAAAAACCCAAGAAAACGGATTTGTCTCCATCCAACCAAAATAGGATTTAAAATCTAAAAAGTTTTATGTGGTGTTGTCTGGCGCGAGACAACCTTGTCTCGTGCGATACATCCATTATGTTTGATGTGTTTGTGCCATTTGGTCAAGTCTATAAGCCTTCATACCCCTCATTCAGCCGACTTGTTAGGACTCGATCATGGTTTAACACGGTTGCTACACATCTAGTTTCGACATCAAGACAACTAGCTCGACACAATGACGGATTCTCCTTCCATCACCGAATTCGATATCAAGGAAAACAAGGCTTTGCTTTCTCAAGCCTACCTTAAACTAGAGGAACAAAGAAAAAAAATGGAGGAACAAAATGACAAAATTCTCGAGCAAAGTGCTCAAATAGGTGCCCTAATAATGGGACTCCATGAGATAATGGTCAAAAAGGCTAGAAAGTAAAAGAAGGAAGAGAATGAATCCCCCTCATCCTCCAATGATGAGGATTCCTCCACTAAAAAGGCTAAGAAGCAAAGCAAGAGAGATGACAAATCCGACTCTTCCCCCTCCTCCTCTGAAGACAATGAACCAAGCTCTAAGACTCGAAAGATCAAGAAAGAAAGTAGTGGTGAAACCAAGAATATCGATGGTCATGTGACCATGAACTACGTCGAGAATAAGCTTGTTTCCCTTGATGCTCCAAAGGGATCACTCACTCTATTTGATCCAGATGCTCTCCTACAATCCATCTCTAAGCTTACTCGCAAGTAAAGGATACCCGATGTGGCCAAGTATAATGGCATCACTTGTTCTCGAGCTCATGTTGAAACCTACACTTGGGCTATGATCCCAATGGGCATTGATAATACAATTTTGGCCAACTGTTTTCCTCAAGCTCTGGAGGGTACGGCAAGGGATTGATATATGTCACTCCCTCTCCACACTAGGCTTGATTGGTCGACTCCATGACAAGTTTTTCAAAACCAGTTTGAAGACAACTCTCCTTACCACCCTACTAGAAGGGATATTGAACAAACCAAACAATATTCAAATGAATTCTTTGCTGACTTTGCTAGGAGGTGGAGGCTCAAACTTACTGGAATTGTTGAAAGACCTACTCCCAAGTAACAAATCCACATCTTTCTGCAATGCCTCCGTGATGAATTTTTAGAAAAGCTCGCTGTTAATTACTTTCCTACTTTCAATGAACTCCATGAATCTGAAATTAGGATTGGTGACTTTCTCAAGAACAATAATAAAGAGAGTAGTTTTCACTACAACAAAACAACTACAAGCTAGGACACCTCAGACAATGCTATTGCATTTAGCCGTCCCAATACCGAAAAATATTCGGTTGTTCCCCCTCTTGAAAAGATGAAGAGATACTATTAGAAACTTGAGGGAATTACTCAAAAGGGTATCCTTGATATCCTCATGGAAGAAGGAAAAATTAGCACAAGGGAAGGTGGTCCTCCTAAATATGTGGGTATTAACCATGTACATCATCTTTTTTTGCAAATTCCACAGCACCACCGACCACGATACCAACTTATGCCACCATTTGAAGGACATCATTCAAGAACTCATTGACAAAAAGGAAATTAGGCTACCTAATGAGTGTCACGACCCTAATCCTAGGCACCATTTTAGCACATGTTGAGCACGTGGGGTTGGGGTTGTAGTATCTCATTTTATGCATTATATGCTACTTGTTGGATTTTATGTGCTTATTTTTATAATGGGCCATTTATGTGAAATTTAGGATGTCAATAAATTAATACTCCCTCCGCCCCACGTGAATGCAAACTTATTTCTATTTTGGTCCGTCCCACGTAAATGCAAACTGCCCAAAATGGAAACAAATTTATTATTGTATATTCACCCTACCCCACCCACTCATTCTCTCTCTTCATTTTTCACCATACAATTTATTCAACCAACCTACTATTAACTCCACTCATTCTCTCTCTTCATTTCCTACCACACATTTTCATTATCTTAATAATATTTCTTAGTTATTGTGCTCAAAAAAATGGTTTACATTCACATGGGACGGAGGGAGTATTAATTATTAATGTCAAAAGGAAATAAATATGAAATGTTGTAGTATAGGAATAATACTTGAAATTTTAAATAAAAAGTATTAAAGCATTGAGGTGCTTAGATGTCAAGTTTGTAAGTAAAGGGTGTTAGTTGTATTGCCTAAGTTCATGGAGTAGCTTAGCATAACGGGTATTCCTGAAGAAATTCAAGAAAAAATCCGGCATGACCTCTCATCGGTGCACGTTGACAAAACGACATGATCTCTCGTTGGAACATGTCATGGGAATGACATGTCCTTACGCGAAACCATGTTACAATGACAACATTCCCACACGTGCTAGGTTTTGGGATAGGTACGAAAGTGTAAGTACGCCAATCCAATTCGCGACCTTTCCAGATGCATTTTAATATGATAAAATTGCATTTAGGGGCATTTTGGTAAATTCCCAGTCCATCCCGAGACTTCCAGAAACATTTCATAAGTTTCACGTGAAGGAAGTACTTTTTTTGTACTTTGCTCAGGCTAAGGGACCTAGAAGGAATAAATCTGTTTTGGACTTTTTAGGAATTATCTAAGAAGGTTCCAGAACCAGATTTGGCGCCAAAAATGGTTATGGTCACCTTGTGTCACGCGACAAGTTGAGGCATGGAAAGTGGTTACGTTACGTCGTGCGACACAAGGCTACCATGGACTGCAGCTATAAATAAGACCCTACCCCTCTCAGTTTTGGATCCGAATTGGAACCTCCCAAAGTCACTCTGCCAAAATTCATCCAGAAACTCTCTCTCTCCTCCTTTCTCACAAAAACTACCCAATTCCCCAACCAATTTCCTCACCTCTCACCTCTCTTCAACCCATTTTCTCTCCTTACTCCCTCATACACTTCAGATCCTCTCATCCAGCTCTCAGTTCGTGCTCAGCTCTCCATTCAGAAGGTTGAATTGAAGACTCCCACACCTAACTTGGTGTAAGAGTTGAGGACTACAAGGGTAACTAGTTTCTCTCTCTCTCCCTCTCTCTCATCTCATTATTTAATTGTCTTCTCTTCTTCTCAACTTGATAATCAGGCTCCATCTGCCTCAGATTATCAAGTGGCAACTGCAATCTCTCTGTTTAAATCGTTTATGCCTTGAGTCCAATTGCTTGATTATGATGTGATCTACTTAGATTGGCAATTTGGATGTCAAGGGAGGGTGGATCTCCCATATCCACACCCCTTTGATCAATTTGTATCTAATTCGTATTGTTCTTATTGGTTTTGATATAATTGTTGTGTATCTGTTGGATCTGCATCTCAGTTTGTGAGGTACCTGCAGATGGTAACACTATGTCACGCGACACATTTGGACATGAGGAGTCCTGTGTCACGCGACATGTCATGACCATCTGCAGGGACCATTGTTTCAGTTGTAATTCATTCTAGTTGGCTATTTTCATATTCAGCAATATGTTTATGTTGTTTAGTGCCTAGATCTGTTCTTAGTTATATTTTTATGTTCATATGAAGGTTGTGTGATTTGTCAGTTGTGAACCTCTTTAAGGTGACCATTGATGTCACGTGACATACTTGGACAAGGGAGTCCTATGTCACGCGACATAGATGATCCTTTGCAGAGGACCTGAGTCCTTTTGTAATCTGTTCTCATTGATGTAAAGGGATGTGGCCTCCCGGACAATTGGTCTACAAGTTGTAATGATCTTGCCTATTCAATAAAATTCATGTTTATCGCACTTGCATATTATCATTGTTTGCACATTGTTTTGAATTATTTGGATGTCTAGATTAGAAAGACTCGTCTACGGACGAGGCGTGTTGGGTGAACTCTCAGTTCTTCCCAGCGCGTAACCTGACCCCCGAACCCATTCTCTTTTAAAAAGGTTTTTCAAAGTGCACCTCTCAAAGCATGGCGTGGCGACTCCCTTTTTATTTTATTTACAATTTTGGGCGGGCGCACATTCAGTGGCGACTCCGCTGGGGAATTGTGTTTTTGAAAACCTATTTTTTTCGAAAACTAAGAGGGTCATACTTTTGCTCGTTTAGACATCCAATCTATTCATTTTAATGTGCATCCTTGATAATCATGTGCGATACATGCATTTTATGAGATCTTACAACTTGTAGGCCTTTTGTATGTTGTTTGTGGTTTATATGTGTTGCTTTACTGGTTGGTTTCATCCCTTGCCATGGAGAGGCAGGGGCTAATCTCAGTTTTGCAGGGTCTGGTTCAGTGACTCTCTTGGTCGTGCGACAGCCTTGTCCCATGCTGTTCTGTGTCACGCGACAAGAGTAGTCACTGGACAAGTTTCAGGTTCTGGTTTGAGGGCAGTCCCTTGAATCAAGAGAAAGATTGCTCAACTGACTGTTGTTCCTTTTTTTCTTCCCTGAGAGAGTGTGTGTGTGTTTTATTTTTAATAAATAAAATAAATAAATCAAAATCTTTGTTTTTTTGTAAATAAAAGAATATAGTCATCCGCACACTCATCACATAGTTTTAGAACCCTCGGGTGCGATTGACTGCATCGCGGACGGTGATAATATTCGCCTACGCTTGAGCGCCTAATGTCAAACCCATCCCCCTAGTGCGTTTAGGTGGCACCACACTTAAACCTTACCCACGGTTGGTTTTTGATACAACGTTTTAACTACACCAAAATGAGTTGTTTTTGAATTTTCCAATAAGTCTTTCTACCTTCCTCAAAACCCCGCACCTTGTGGGCATGTTGCCAACGCAACATGGTTTCACGTGAGGACATGTCACTCCCGTGGCGTGTCCTAAACGAGAGATCATGCCGCATTGTCACCATGCACCGACGAGAGGTCATGCCGGATTTTTCTTGGAAATTCCCCGAGAATACCCGTTATGCTGCCCAAATTTCCCTAGAAATTGGGGCTACTCGTCCGTCCCACGTCGTGTTAGGTTTTGTTTAGGTATCATCACTTATTATTAATTTCAAATGCAAAACATTTAGTGTAATATGAACGTTCCGTCCCTAGGCTTCCCCAAGGTATAGTTTGCGTAAATAAAGGATTAGCCTTTCCCAACCGTTCTTAGGATTTAAACCACCGATTTATACTTAAAGATAAATAAATTGTTTGCGCGAGTCTGTTCTCTTCGTTTCTTCTCCTTCTCCCGTGTCTCCTCTTCTTTCCCTATCTCATAAACCCGTATATATACCCCTGCAGCTATGGCGAGTTGGAGTCGATCATCTGTACCGGGAGCTCGTTTAGTTCGGGTGGTCAAAGAAGTCCTAGCAGTTTTCGAAGCTTTAGTCAGTGCAGAATCAGAAATGGCAGGGAATGGAGATATGTTCGCCGCTCAATCTGCTGGAGGTTCAGGTCCGATGAGTCAACCAAGCTTGAATGATCTGTCTACAGATGAGTTGAGGATGAATTTGGAAGCCACTTTGACCCGGGAGCGTGAGGCCCGCCTGTCAGCTCAGAATGCCAAAATTCGAGAAGAAGAAGCTCATAACCGCTTTGTTGAGGCCATGCGGGCCCGGGGAATAGCGATGCTCCGTAGAGAAGATGGTTCCTATGAGGAAATTACTGAAGAGGGCAATAACGAGATTGGATCCATTTCTCCTATCCAGCCTGCTCCACCCAGTTACAATGCCATGCCTCCTCCCACAAGCTATATCCCGCACCCCGAGCAAATGCCATCTCCAAGAGTGATCATGAATGTTCAAGGAAAGCTTCCTCCCCCTTCTTCCCAGGCATATAATCAGGTGGCTCAGCAAGGTCTTAGCAAGAATGTTGGTCATCCGGTGAACTTCCTTGATCTCACTTCCTCTCGGCTCCCGATGCCCCGATGCCGCGGGTTCGGTATGGGTCTCGGTTCCAAGCCGATTACTCCCAACCCCAGTTCAGTGTGTACCCAGAAGGTTATCAGAGTGGTCAGTATAATGCGCAGCAGAGTGGTCAGTATCGTCTTTCGGGAAATCAGATTTGCCAAGACAGTGTTCCGAGGTATCAGTAGTCTCAACTTCAAGGCAGTTTTCCTCAGCCTGCAGTGTGTTCTACCCTTACTCAGCATCTTTATGGTTCCACTCCTTATTCAGCTCCATGTGTCAGTACAAGATTTTCTTCTCTTGGTCAATTCGAGAGGTCGATCGGCGTGATACGGCTCCCAGAACCCCAGCATGCAGTTTAATGGCTATGATATGTACGGGAACAGAATTCCCAGCTCTGTTAGTTTGTTGGACAGTAATATTAGTATCCCCAGTACTCTCGATCTCCCACCAGCTGCTTTGCCCATTGGGCCCAATTCATATTTCCCCGTACCGTCTTCAACAATAGCTCCCGCTATTCCCCAAATTCTCGGTTTAACCCCAGAAGTGACGGCCTTGTTGAAGCAAATGCAGCAACAGATAGAAAAACTGACTGTAGGTTCTAGCGGTCTCAGAGTGGTGGATCCAACCCAAGTAACGCCTTTGCCTCACAAATTCAAGATGCCGAAAATGGACTTCGATGGTACTGCTTGTCAGAAAACGCATGTGGATACTTATGTAATGACTATGGGAGCAATGGGCTACACGCCCGAATTTATGGCATCCTACTTTCATTTGACTTTGAAAGGACCAGCTCTCACATGGTTTTTGGCCCTGAAACAAGAATGCCGCTCTACTTGGAGCCAGATCATGGAGACCTTTTTGGAGAAGTACAGAGGCAACTTAGAATGGCGCACTACTCGGGATGATTTAGTAGGGACTATCCAGAAGGCTGATGAGTCGATTACTGAGTTTTATAAGCGTTGGAATGCTAAGCTTAATGAGTTATCGGAGCCCATTCCCCTACAGGACCAAAAAGATATCTTCTTGTCGTGTGTGAAGCCAGTACTCAGGGAAGCCATCGGGAAAGGTTGGTATCCGGATTTGCGAGAGATGGTCGGGATGGGAGCTAGATGTGAAAATAGATTGTTTAACCAAACCCCGAATGTGAATGCTAGTGGAAACAGTGGTAATGGAGGTTTCGAGATGCAGGACGGCAAACCCGGTCTCAGCCATGGCACCAAAAGGAAGAGAGACAGTTAAAGATAACATTGTTAACAACCTGCAGAGAGGAGGCAATAACGGTCCTAATGGTGGAAGATCCCAGCCGAGGCAACAGAGACAGTTTGACAATTTGGGGATGACTACAGAGGAGGTCTACAACGGATTGCTCAGGACAGGTATGATAAAGCCATTGGAAAATTACAAGCCTGCTATTCCCAACCCTAACCTTGATACAAGCAAGTACAATCGATTCCACCAATTCCCAGGACATACCACCAATACGTGCTTCACCCTCAAAAGAATCATTTAAGAGCTTGTAGATGAGAAGAAAATTGAGAAGTCCCCTCGTCCTAATGTCGTCAGCAACCCGCTACCTAACAACACCGTGAACCTCATGGATTTTGGCCAGGACTATTTTGTTAATGTAATAGAGTTCGGGAAGTCAATAGATGAAAGTGATAGTGACGGTTGTAATGAGATTGAAAATAATGTAATCCCTTTTTCTGGTGAAATGAAAGATAATTTCTGTTATGTTTTGTATCTTGATGATCTTTATGGTTTGAACAATACTGCTGATTATGACGATTATGAAGAAAATGTGATTGCCAACACTATATCCTCTATGGTTCCTAGAGATTCCCCAATCTCTCTAGAGGAACTCAGAATAGCGGCTAATGTAGAGGCTCCATTGTCCATAAATGAGATAAGGCAGGCGGCCTGGCCTTACAGTACTCGTCCTGTCCCGATTTCGCTAGCAGAACTCAAAGAGGCCAGTAAAGATTTTGTGGTTGAGAAAGATCAAGAAGTTAATTTGCTGACTCGATCAGGGAGAATGTTGGGAGTAAATGATGCAGATCCATCAGGGAAAGGTAAAGCAGTTGCAAATCCCCAGTCCTCTCAGAACCCTTACAGATCAACAAGAGATGAAGAAGTTCAGGAAGATCCAATCTTGACACAATTGAAGAGAACCCAAGCTGATATCTCCTTATGGTCTCTACTCACATCCTCCTACCCTCACAAACTGAAATTAGAAGAAGCTTTGTCCAAAACAAAAGTATCTGTCAATGCCACCGCAGACGAGGCCTGTCAGCTAATTGGAACTGTGCAGTACGGGAACATCATCACCTTTACGGATCTTGACCTGCCTGCTTATGGTGCGAAGCATAATGAGTCTCTACACATCACAGTACCTCTGGAAGGACGGTGGATTCCCCATGTTTTGGTAGACAACGGGTCGGCTATGAATGTGCTCCCTGCTAAAATGATGAGTATGCTGGACATTAATCCGCAGAACCTTAAACCATCCAATCAAACCATAAAGGCCTACGATTCCACGTCTAGGGCAGTGTTGGGAATAATTTCTCTGAATTTGATGTTTGGGGGTAAAGAGATGATGGTAGATTTCCAAGTTATTGATATTCCGGTTACATTCTCAGCGCTATTGGGCAGACCATGGATTCATGAAATCGGAGCCGTAGCCTCTACTCTCCACCAATGTCTAAAGTTTATCCAAGACGGAGTCCTGACGACTATTTATGGTGATAGTGTCACGATTGGGGAAACCAGCACTAATACCTTGACAGTGATGGAAATCAAACTCGACCAGGAAAACTTGATGCTTAGTGGTTTTACAATTGAGAAGCCCAAAGGGCAAGTCTGCACCATAGACTTGACGACCTCCTCCGACAAGATCCCTCCTGTGCTAAAAATGATGAGAGGCATGAACTATATCCACAGTGCAGGGTTTGGGAAAATGTCAACGAGGGACCGTGCCATTTTGCGATACCGAAGCCAAGAGGAATAGGCGAGGCCTAGGGTACGTAATGACGAAGGAAGACAAAGCGTACGATAAGTCGAAACGTTTAAAGAAAAGATGACCTCGAGTTCTTTGGTAAGAGGTACAAGAGGCTGAGATGCGCCCGTATGGTGGTCTTTGAACCAACACTTTGTCAAAGAGGATGGAGAAATGTTTGTTTGCCCAGAGCCGAGGTTGAGCCAAATGGAAGAAAGGTTGAAGACGATTCGGAATTTTACCGGCAGTCGAAACCCGGTGAAAGAAATGTTTGATAACTTGCCCAGGCCGGGTGTTGCCACTTATGAAAACGGCTATCATGTACGGGGACCCGATTATGTGAACCGGTTTGAGAAGCTTGCTCTGGATGAACTTTGTTGTGCACAAGATTCGTGGTGCGAGATCCTATAGATATTGACGGTGATTTGGCGAATTGTTTGAGAATCGGGGCTGTACGAACCGAAGGTGGTGTGTCTACGAGAGAAGTTGCCTGCGAGAAGGGTTTGTTCTTGTTGAAGATCTCGGAGATTTGATTGACTTTTCCTCTGATAGTGAGGTGATAGCTGTGCTGGAGTTTGAAAAGGGGCCAGTGGCAGATATGAGTAGTTTGAAGATAGTCGCAGAGGAGCCGCTGCAGATCTGGACTTCATTTCGGGGACCGGTTGCGAGACGGGGAGACTATGATTGGAAAGCTTGGGCTTAAACCTCATCCTTGTCCCCCTGACTCTAAATTTGTTCCCCGTATCGTGAGTCAGTCCTCAGAGTCCCTTGTGATTGAATTTGAGTCTTCCGATCGGTCCAATGTCCTCAAGACAGAAGACCGTCTTCGAGTTGTAAACACTGTTTTTCCCTATGATTTGAATAAAATGGTCGACCTTTCTGAGTATCCCGTGATTGCTAATCTAACAATTGAACGCTTAAATAAAATGAATCATCAAGATCTAAAAATAATTAAGCCAGATTCAATTGAAGATAATGCAGACTTAATTGATGACCAAATTTTAGAAAACAATTCAAAGCAGGTTCGCGAACAAAAGGAATGCCGGGCCCAAGCTGCCGATGAGGTATTGACAACAGTGAACCTGGGAACAGCCGAAGAACCCAAAGAAACACAGATTGGTAGTTTCTTCTCCGGAGATGAGTGGGTCGCCCTGGTTGAATTGCTTAAAGAATATATGGACGTCTTTTCTTGGTCTTACAAAGATATACCCGAGCTGGATACTTCTATCGTAGAGCACCGGATACCCCTGGATCCAGAGATTAAGCCAATAAAGCAGAAGTTGAGGCGGATAAAACCGGAGTGGTCCGTGCAGGTGAAAGAAGAAATTGAGAAACTCATACGGGTGGGATTTATAAAGGTGATTGAATAGCCAACTTGGCTGGCAAACATAGTTACGGTCACAAAAGCGAATGGGAAGCTCCGAGTTTGCGTAGACTTCCGGGATCTTAACAAATCCAGTCCCAAAGATGACTTCCCTTTACCCAACATTGATATGCTGGTATATGCAACGACGAACTACGAGGTCAAGTCTTTTGTCGACGGTTTTGAGGGTTATAACCAGATTATGATGGCTGAAGAAGATCAAGACAAGACAACATTCACCACTCCTTGGGGCACTTATTATTACACTGTGATGCCGTTCGGGTTGAAGAACGCTGGGGCTACCTACCAGAGGGCCGTCACCACCTTGTTTCACGACATGATCCACAAGGAGATTTAAGTGTATGTGGATGATATGATTATTCACTCGAAAGGGCCAGACGAGCAGCACTTTACAGATTTAAGGAAGTTCTTCAACAGACTCCGGGAGCATTCTATGAGGCTAAATCCCACCAAGTGCACTTTTGGGGTTATCCGGGGTAAAGTTTTGGGCTACATGGTCACAGAGAGAGGCATTGAAGTAGATCCCAGGAAAGTCAAAGCAATTGTCGAGATGAAGCCACGAAGCTGTCTCCGAAGTGAAAGGTTTCATGGGCCGTCTGCAGTACATCATCAGATTCATCAACCAGTTGACCTCTATATGTGAGCCAATCTTTAAGCTATTGAAGAAGAATCAGGAAGTGGTTTGGAATGAAGAATGTCAGCTAGCTTTCGAGAGAATCAAAGCTTACCTTGTTAATCATCCTATCCTCTGCCCACCTCACGGAAGCAAGCCTTTACTTCTATACCTGACAGTCACAGACACAGCTATCGGAGCTATGCTAGCGCAAGAGAAGAAAGACTCCAAGATTGAGAATGCCATATATTTCGTCAGTCGAAAATTCCAAGGTAGTGAGTTGAATTACTCTGCCCTCGAGAAGACATGAGCAGCGCTGGTTTGGGTGGTCGGAAAATTGAAACATTATATGTTATCCCACACAGTGCACCTGGTCTCCAAGATGGACCCGATCAGATATTTGTTTCAAGGCGATAGAGGCAACATCTCTACCAGATTGGCAAAATGGACTTTCTTCTTAGCTGAGTTCGATATCAAATATGTGATCCGGAAGTCAATCAAGGGGCAAGCTCTGGCAGACCAATTGGCTGATTTCCCCAGTACAGAACCCCGAGGACCGGATCTCCAGTTTCCAGATGAAGGGATTCTTGTTATAGAAAATGGCAATCGATGGCAGTTATTCTTCGACGGCGCAGCAAACAAGAGAGGTAATGGCATCGGGATGGTACTGGTAGACCCGAATGATATGCATACCCCCATTGCTATCAAGCTGAATTTCTCGGTTACCAACAATGCGGCCGAATATGAAGCCTGCATAGCTGGTCTTGAGGCTGCCCTAGAGCGACATGTGGATGAGTTGGAAGTGTTCGGTGATTCCCAATTGATAATCAATCAGGCCGCTAACAGATGGAAAACCTCAGATCCATGTCTCCAGAAGTATCACACTTACATTGCAGAGCTCGTCGGCCAATTCAAGGAAGTGTCATTCCAATTCCTGCCGCGAGATAAGAATAGATTTGCCGATGCCCTAGCTACTTTGGCCTCTTTGGTAGAAATCCCAGAAGGAAAGTCAATCAAACCGTTCAGGGTCGGTAGGCGAGAAAACCCTGCATACTGCTGTGAAATAGAGATCGAAACCGTCAATGAGCCATGGTACAGTCAAATTTTCCGATACCTCAAGCATGGTGAAGCATCTTTCCCCGTCAATAAGGAGACCTAAAGGGTATTTACGCCAAGAGTATGCAAGCTTTGAAAAGGCTATCGGCTCAGTACGTCATACTTGGCAATGAGTTGTGGAAGAAAAGGGAAGGTTGCCCTCTCCTGCTCTGTATCAGCAAAGAAAAGGCTCAGAAAGTAATGGAAGATGTCCACAATGGCGCCTGCGAACCTCATATGAATGCTCGATCCCTTATGCATAGCATTCTCGGGCCCAGGCTACTTACGGATTACTATAGGAAACCGATTGTATTCAATTTGTGCGAACTGTGACAAATGCCCGATTCTCCAATCTGAACCATATCCCTCCTCATGATCTCTACTGTATGACAACTCCCTGGCCCTTCGCAACATGGGGAATTGATGTCATTGGGAAGATAACTCCATCTGGAAGCAATGTGCACTCATTCGTATTGGTTGCTGTGGATTACTTCACAAAATGGGTAGAAGCTGCATCTTACAAAGTGCTCACGGCTAAGAAAGTGGCCCGATTCATAAAGGAGCAGATTTTTTACGCCGCTACGGAGTCCCAAATGAGATTATTTCGACAATGGAACCCATTTTGAGGAGCGATCGCCCGCTTATTGAATACGGGTCAAACGTCACAAGTCTTCGCCGTAGAGACCGCGGACGAATGGTCTTTGTTGAAATTTGCTAATAAGAATTTGGAGAGAATCATTAAGAAAATGGCCGAACGAGGAAGGGATTGGCCAGAGAAGTTACATCTAGCATTATGGGGCTACCGCACGTCAATCCGAACTGCTACCAGTGCAACCCCTTATGCCTTGACTTACGGAATGGAAGCTGTCATGCCCATTGAGTTAGAAATTCCTTCCCTCAGGGTGTTGCTTGAGAATGAGATAAATGAGATTGATTGGCTCCAAAGTCGATACAACGAGTTGGCCTTTGTTAGATGAACGCAGATTAAAGGCCATGGAGCACAATCGAGCATATCGAGAAAAAGAATGGCCCGTGCTTTTGACAAGAAAGTGAAGCCCGGAGACATCAAGGTTGGTGATTTGGTTCTCAAGATGAAGCACAAATCGGAGCAAGACATTGGGTAAATGGGCACCTGTTTAGGTTGGACCGTTTCTAGTCAAGAAGATATTCTCCGGAGGAGCAATGCAGCTAGCAGATCTGGATGATAACCCATTTTTGCACCCCGTCAACGGAGACAAGTTGCGGCGGTATTATGTGTAATTGAGTCTTTCCCCCTACGTAAAAAAAAAAAAAAAAAAAAAAAAAAAAAGAAATGAAAATAAAGGCACAACAAAATTGTCCCAGATGAGACTGAAAACCTCTCAAAAGGCAGTCCAAGTAAAAATAAAGGACGCGCTAGGTGCTAAAAGAATATACCTAGCTAGGCCGAAAACCCTAAAAAAGAGCGGTCTAGGTAAAAAACAGGGTTGCACCATGTCCCCCTTCTATCTTCCCCTTTCTTTAAACACAAAGTGGATTGAGTCGAACTACGGAGACCTGAGCCCCTTAGTTCTCTTACAAAAGGGGAACGTAGGCAACCACTTGTGGTTCGGTCTAAAAATGCTGCAAAGCCTTATGTCTTGCCAAAATGTGTTTTGATTACAGTTCCAAAGTTTTTTCAAAGGTTCATTTCGAGTTAATATTCTTTTTGATGAGTTCAAGCACGGCCTACTTTTTGACTCAAATAACTTGCTGCGAATAAAAGAGAAATAAAATTTCAACATCCATTTTGTCTGCATTAAGGTAATCAAGGGATACTCAAATTCTGTTCAAATAAATCTCTCTCACAAAGTACAAGCAAAAGAAAGAATAAGGAGTCTTCTATCTCTCAGAAAGGTGTCTAGATGCTCGTCCCCGCTCCCGAACTCGTACCTCTGTCTTTCCTCTTCCTTGGTCCCCGGGAGGTCTTTGGCTTAGGAATGTCGAATAAGTCAGTTTGAGCCCGTCCCAACTCAGGAATAACGCGCGCCGGTGGTTCAATCGCACCCGGTCTCCCTCAAAGCGACCACAGCGGCTCTCTCTCATTGCAAGGCCTCTCTGCGTGCACTCACCTCTGGATCATCCCTCAGAGCAGCCCTCCGTATCTCTCGCCTCCGATAATCCTCAACAACATCACCGGTAACATTATCTGGATTCCCTCGGGCCTCCGCATCTCGAAAAGACCGGCTGGATGGGTATTCTGCTCCTAAGTACTCCCTACGGCGAGCCTCTATCGCCAGCTGCATGGGACCCTGTTGCTCCTCATACCAAATCAGATACTCTGTGGTCAAGAATGTAAACCCTCTGGCCTGACGAAGAAGCATCCGTGTGGGAAGAAAACCCTCCAAGAAGGATCTGCTGAAGAAATGCACAGTCTGGGGCTCGGTCATGATCATCGAAGTAGCATCAGTCATCAGCCTCTCTCTCAAAGCCCGGATAATCTGCTGAGGGTACCGATACTGCCTGCTTACCAATGACGGGACACAGAATGAAGACACATGCAACCCTAGCAGTCTGACTACCACCGATCCATCCTGAATGTCTCTCATGGTCTGCAATCCCCACGCCGGAATCCAGAAGTTCATATCAGCAGTCTCGTATCGTGTCAACCTCACCTGCCAACAATTAGCTGCCCCATCCCTCAGTAATCTGCGTTGTCTAGTCACCCAAGGCATTGCTATCTGACCCTCCGATAATGGCCCAATCAAGCGTAATCTCTCAGAAAGCCACAAAGATAGCAAAGTGGGTTGCCCGCGCCCATGAAATCAGATCCCCCTGCTAGTCTATCAAGGCCATGGTAAGTCTCTGCTAATAGCAGGGGTACAATGTCCATTTCCCCTTTGCCGGACCTAATTTGATGAAGATCCACACCCCGGTCACTCCTAAGCTGTCTGACAACCTCCAGCAACGCACCTGAGCAGACTCCGACATATTCACGTAAGTAGTAGGGCGACGGGGTAAACAATACATGCATGTCCGAAAAGGTAGAAAGATCAAACAAAGACCGGATCGGAAGATCGCAGCCGAGCCATCCGGGTTAAGTCTACAAGCTCACCATTCGAGAACCATAGGTGCCACACGATCTGGCGAGGCACGTGAAATCCGATAACTGCTCTGCAATCGGTCGTCTGTCTCGAGGGAATGCTACAGTTTCCGCCTCACCCAAACCTGTCAATGCTCTGAAATCCTCCATGGTTGGCATCATATCATTGTATGAAAAAGTAAACACATGCCTCTACGAATCCCAGAAATGCGAAGCTGCTCGGAGCAAGTCCTAATCAACTCTCCAGTTCTTCAGAGGCCAGAGGCACGGCATACCATATCGCTTGTCAATGATCTTCCCATGATGATTTTGGTGAAATTGTGAAACCCCGATAAAGTCTTGATGAAATTGATGTTCCCGAGAAGCTATTTCCTGGTTATAATGCTCCATGATGATTAAAAGTTCCAACCTTTGTCGCTGAAATCGCCTGTCTACCAATTTGGGGCTACTGGTGTCTTCCTGTTGAAAAAGCAATGTCTGTAAGAGAGGCGGAACTGATTTTAAAAAGGGCCCTGTTACGAGCTTCGTCCAGTCGTGTGACACATCTTGACAAACAGACACATAAAGTCGGGCGACACATCTGGTCTGCATCAGGAAGCATCAAGGTCTTGCAAGTGGTTTATCTGTGACATTCTTTAGCTCGCAGTCGCTGCAATACACCTTGTACCCACACGTCAAGGTACGGGAGAAGATTTCCCCACCATATGTACCACTATACACAATTACCCCAAAGAAGTCCCAAAAACTTATTTATAAACCCGGCAAAGCCGACCTGTCAATACAATAAGTCGAACACCTTTCCTCTCTCTCCCGAAACGAACAGACTCATGCAAATAAGCTAACATAGTTTAGCTTTTGCTAACAAAATAGCGTAATTAGATTGTACTGTTTCGAGTGTCGCATTTCCCCGCAGGTACAACAGTTAACTAAGCAAACCTCAAAGATTGTCCCTCAAAGCAAAGCCGAGACGAAAAAATTCGTGTCTATCTGAATCCCCCCAGCAGGACGCATCAAAATCAATGGCCCCACCGTCAACCGTCAACTGTCAATAAAAGTCCGTCACAAGCAAGCAATGCCCCCGTCACAACAAGCAAGGCCTCCGTCACAACAAGCAAGGCCCCCGTCACAGCAAGCAAAGCCCTGTCACAAACAAGCAAAGCCCCCGTCACAACAAGCAAGGCCCCCGTTACAGCAAGCAAAGCCCTGTCACAAAACAAGCAAAGCCCCCATCACAACAAGCAAAATTCCCGTCACATCAAGCAAGGTCCCACATCCCAAAGCCAACAGTCGACAAAAAACCGCCCCACACCCGGCGACCGTCAACAACAGATAGTAGCATAGGACCCTCCGGCAGCTACATCCATCCCCAGCAGCATAAACCATAGCATCAGTCCCTCCGGCAGCTACAAATTTCAGATGATGGGTGACAACCTCACAGTCAGATGATGGGTGACAACCACACAGTCAGATGATGGGTGACAACCGCACAGTCAGATGATGGGTGACAACCGCACAGTCAGATGATGGGTGACAACCGCACAGTCAGATGATGGGTGACAACCGCACAGTCAGATGATGGGTGACAACCGCACGATCGAGATGATGGTGACAACCACATGGGCCAGATGATGGGTGACAACCACACAGTCAGATGATGGGTGACAACCACACAGTCAGATGATGGGTGACAACCACACAGTCAGATGTTGGGTGACAACCGCACAGTCAGATATTGGGTGACAACCGCACAGTCGTGTCCTTTGTTGATTTGCCCCTCCAGTCACATGTCCGAACTACAATTTGGCTTGATTCCCTCCCCGAGATACGTAGGAATCCTTTCTCAAAAGGTCCAGCCATCCGATTCCCCAGATCACCGTCTAGCCCTCCGCCTTATCCCCCAGCCGCTCATTGGGATTGGGTCTTATTTTATCGACAACCTCACTTCTTCCATAAGTGACGTTGCCGAGGGGCTCTGTAAGTATGCCAATCCAATTCGCGACCTTTCCAGATGCATTTTAATATGATAAAATTGCATTTAGGGGCGTTTTGGTAAATTCCCGGTCCATCCCGAGACTTCCGGAAACATTTCATAAGTTTCACGTGAAGGAAGTACTTTTTTTGTACTTTGCTCAGGCTAAGGGACCTAGAAGGAATAAATTTATTTTGGACTTTTTAGGAATTATCCAAGAAGGTTCCAGAACCAGATTTGGCGCCAAAAACGGTTATGGTCACCTTGTGTCACGCGACAAGTCGAGGCATGGAAAGTGGTTACGTTACGTCGTGCGACACAAGGCTACCATGGACTGCAGCTATAAATAAGACCCTACCCCTCTCAGTTTTGGATCCGAATTGGAACCTCCCAAAGTCACTCTGCCAAAATTCATCCAGAAACTCTCTCTCTCCTCCTTTCCCACAAAAACTATCCAATTCCCCTACCAATTCCCTCACCTCTCACCTCTCTTCAACCCATTTTCTCTCCTTACTCCCTCATACACTTCAGATCCTCTCATCCAGCTCTCAGTTCGTGCTCAGCTCTCCATTCAGAAGGTTGAATTGAAGACTCCCACTCATAAATTGGTGTAAGAGTTGAGGACTACAAGGGTAACTAGTTTCTCTCTCTCTCCCTCCCTCCCTCTCTCTCTCATCTCATTGTTTAATTGTCTTCTCTTCTTCTCTACTTGATAATCAGGCTCCATCTGCCTCGGATTATCAAGGGGCAACTGCAATCTCTCTGTTTAAATCGTTTATGCCTTGAGTCCGATTGCTTGATTATGATGTGATCTACATAGATTGGCAATTTGGATGTCAAGGGAGGGTGGATCTCCCATATCCACACCCCTTTGATCAATTCGTATCTAATTCGTATTGTTCTTATTGGTTTTGATATAATTGTTGTGTATCTGTTGGATCTGCATCTCAGTTTGTGAGGTACCTGCAGATGGTAACACTATGTCACGCGACACATTTGGACATGAGGAGTCCTGTGTCACGCGACATGTCGTGACCATCTGCAGGGACCATTGTTTCAGTTGTAATTCATTCTAGTTGGCTATTTTCATATTCAGCAATATGTTTATGTTGTTTAGTGCCTATATCTGTTCTTAGTTATATTTTTATGTTCATATGAAGGTTGTGTGATTTGTCAGTTGTGAACCTCTGCAAGGTGACCATTGATGTCACGCGACATACTTGGACAAGGGAGTCCTGTGTCACGCGACATAGATGATCCTTTGTAGAGGACCTGAGTCCTTTTGTAATCTGTTCTCATTGATGTAAAGGGATGTGGCATCCCGGACAATTGGTCTACAAGTTGTAATGATCTTGCCTATTCAATAAAATTCAAGTTTATCGCACTTGCATATTATCATTGTTTGCACATTGTTTTGAATTATTTGGATGTCTAGATTAGAAAGACTCGTCTACGGACGAGGCGTGTTGGGTGAACTCTCAGTTCTTCCCAACGCGTAACCTGATCCCCGAACCCATTCTCTTTTAAAAAGGTTTTTCAAAGTGCACCTCTCAAAGCATGGCGTGGCGACTCCCTTTTTATTTTATTTACAATTTCGGGCGAGCGCACATTCAGAAAGCCTTTTAATAATTTTGAAACAATTCATTTTAGTATATTTGAAAATGTCGTGTCAAAACCAACTGTTGGGTAAGCTTTAAAAGTGTGTCTCCACCTATGATGTGCTAGGGGGAAAGGTTTGACATTAGGCGCTCAAGCGTAGGTGACATACATCACCGTACGCGATGCCGTCAATCGCACCGAGGGTTCTAGATCTATGTGACGTAGTGTGCGGATGACTAGATTCCTTTATCTATGAAAATGATTTTTATTTATTTTTTGAAAAATGGGATAAAGGAAAATCAACACACACACATCCCACAAAGTAAAATAATCAAATGCTCATGAATTTTGACCATGGGGACTGCCCACAATCACAACCTGTACCAGAGTCCAACACCTGCAAAGTGACCACTTCTGTCGCGTGACACAGGACTGATGAGGCCAGTTCTGTCGCGTGACAGAAGGAGCCATATATCCAGAATCTGAACAATAAATAGAACCAGCCCCAGCCTCCAAGCTCAAAGCAATAGTTCAACCCTAAGCCTCAGCAATACAGACAACATGGAGTACAAAGGCAACAAAGCACATAAAATGCATTTTAGGCACATAGAATGTCACACAACAAAGCACACAACAAATGAATGAGATGTATCTTGAACAAGAATGAAAGCTTGACCCACTTTTGAAAACCAGTTTCAAGTCCCACCGGAGTCGCCACTGAATGTACGCTCGCCAAAAAATTTATGAAAAAATGGGAGTCTCCACGCCGTTTTAAAGGAATCATTGAAAACCTTTTTGAAAAGAGAATTTGGGTTCGGGGGTCAGGTTATGTGTTGGGAAGAACCAAGAGTTCACCCAACATGCCTCGTCCGTGAACAAGTCTTTCTAAGTTCAACATTCAAAACATTCAAACGTGTGTGCGAATTGTGTTTGACAAGGTATGCGACAAAATGCACTTTAATGCTTTGTTTTATTGCTCAACTAACTAAGGGAATTACATCTTGTGAACCATTTACCATGGGAGGTCACATCCCATTTACAAGAAGGATGAACAGAACTTACAACTGAAATGAACCTTCTGTAAAGGGCCACTTGTATCGCGTGACACAGGACTCCACATGTCCATTCGTGTCGCGTGACACTACCAGCCACCTTATAGAGGTTTTACAAGGAAACGAGAATGAACAACTGAAATCAACACAATCACTTCAAATGAGTGTGGATATTGAAGATCCACACTCTACTTTGAGTGACAAGTGGACATAGATGAACGGTTTACAACTGTACTGATGGTCTCTACAGAGGGGCTACTTGTGTCGCGTGACACAGGACTCCACATGTCCAGTTGTATCGCGTGACACAGGTTACCGATCTGCAGGAACCGTACAATTTGAAACCATAATCAACAGATATCAACCCAGATCAAGTTAGAACACCAAATCAACTCAGGAAACAATGAATCAACCACGAATCGACCAAGGGGGTGTGGATATGGGGAGGTCCACACTCCCTTGATGAACAAGTAACAAATATAATCCAAATCACATCATGAACATCAATTAAACAAGCAAAATGACTTAAACAGAGAGATGGCGATTGGGACTTGATAATTGAAGGCGGATGGAGCCTAATTATCAATTCCAAGGAACAGAAACTGTGTGAATTATGTAAGGAGCAAATAAATGAGAGATATAAATTAGAAGGGAGTCGTTACCCTTGTAGATCCACCACCACTACACCAAGTTAGGGGTGATGGCCTTCTAATCAGCTGCGGGACGTGGATTCGAGCACAAGAGGAGCTTCTGGGCTTAGATCTTCAGTGATGTGTATGGATGTATGAGAGGGAGATGGGTGAATTGGATGAGAGAGAGGGATTGAATTGAGAGGATTGGTGTGTGTTGTGTATGTTTTGGGAGAGAGGGGAGGTATTCTGGCATAATTTGGGCAGAGTGACTTTAGGGAATGGAAAATGGATCTAGAAATGAGAGGGGTAGGGTCCAATTTATAGGCTGCTGGTGAGGGGCTACTTCTGTCACACGACCTCCTGCGTCGATTTTCCGTGGCTCGTTGTGTCGCGTGACACAACATGCCATTAACCGTTTCTGGCGCCAATTTGCCATTCTGGAACCTTCCAAGGTAATTCCTCTTAGGTCCAAAATGGTTTAATTCCCTGTAAGTCCTTTTGCATGGAAAAAATACTTAACAGTACTCTCTTCGTAAAAACTTATAAAAAGTTTTCGGAAGTCTCGGAATGGACCGGGAATTTACCAAAATGCCCCTAGTGCAATTTTATCATATTAAAATGCACCTATAAAGGGTCGCGAATTGGATTAGCGTACTCACACTCTACCTCCTAGTTTCACATACAAAGGAGTTACTCCAGAAATGTCAATCCCCATAGAGTCGATGCTTGGATCAACTTTTTCGAAAATAGATTTCATCATCCCTCAATAAAACCGGAGTTTAGTTCATCATTCCCCATCAAGAATTTAAATACTCATTTCTCTCCTCAATGAGATTTTCTCCACTGAGTCCTCTTTCGAGTTAACATACTTTTAAAAAAACGCAAAAGAGATGACTGCTAATTGAAAATTTGAAAGGCCGATCTAGGCAAAACCATGGTGCATCACAATGAAAAAAAAATCAAAGACAAAGGGAGAGCATTCTTCAAATCAAAGAGCCTTGCAAACTTGTTCACGAAGTCATTCAACCTTCTTCAAATCAAAACAGCCTCACAAGTTTGTTCACAAAGTCGTCTACAATATAACTTATGCTTGGGACTTGGCAAGAATAGAGCCTTGGAAAAGACTTTCTTGGAGTGAGCAACACATCTACCACATCAACAGTCGTATCCTTCCTCCTAAAAGACATGACTTGACTCAAATGAAGATTTATATCGACCCAGATGTGCTTCCACAAGGGTTACTCATCAGAAATCTACAACAAATATGAAGAAATAATACAACAGTTTCGTACGAGACAAGCCATCTCGCACGAGACAACTGATCAACAACAATTTTGCAGAAAACCTGATTTGGTCCCAACTTGTCAAACCAAGTTTCAAACCTATAGAAATACACCCCTACAGCTCATGCTTCTCATATTTACACCCATATACATGTTCTTACATATGCTTATACACAAACTCATTACCCAAAAATGACCAACATCGATCGAATTGGCCATCCACAAACAGACATGGGCACCACCACGCAAAACAAAACTAAACAACTAAAATATGAAAAATTATACTTAGAGTCTTTATGTGTACATGTTGTTACTGGATTTTGTCCGCTGAGTCATCAACAACAAGATTTGGTCCACCGAGTCATCAAGTATATGATTTGGTATGCCGAGTCATCAACTACAGGATCTGGTCCGTCGAGTCATTAACTACATGATTTGGTCCACCGAGTCATCAACCACATGATTTGGTCCGTCGAGTCATCACCTACAGGGTTCGCATACAATGAACATCATCAATAGGTACAAGGTTCAAGTACATCAACGTCAATAACAACCTACAGGGTTCGAATACAACGAACGTCATGAACACCTACAGGTTTCGAGTACATCGAGTGTCATAAACAACCTACAGGGTTCGAGTACATCAATCATCATCAATAACCTACAAAGTTCACGTACAACGAACGCCATCAACAATCAGGGTTTGAGTACATCGGGCGTCATTAACATCTACAGGGTTTGGGTACACTATGCGTCCTCAACACTTACAGGGTTCCGTTTGCTGGACGTCATCAATAACTGGGTATTTTCAGAATAGGACCAGAGCGTTGATTCCTCAATATAGATTTACCTTTACTTAAAAATATTTATTTTCAAAATACCTAAAATAACCTTTTTAGTGTTTTGGAGCCGAACTATATTTGGTCTGATTCTCCAATAGAGATACGTAGGCAGCAACGCGGCACAACCATCCCAAAGTTCTGAATGGATGTCTTTCTATCAACGAAACCACTTCTTTCATAAATTCTATTGCCGAGGGGCTCTGTAGACACATCATTCTGAATACATGATTACATGATTCTTGGTCTCATCTTTGTGCTTTGATGAAAGCTATTTGGTTTCGTCATGTTTCGTTAGGTTTTGACTAACTTTGTTAGTTTTGGACTTAACTGACTAACATAATAACTGAAGAGTACAAAATAGTCAATTCGACTAGTTGTCTCGCACGAGACTACGTGTCTCGCGCGACTGTGAATGTGGTGCCCAAGATCGCGGCTCTCATTTTTATTTTTTTGTGTTTGGAACCGCTTTCTCGTGTAAGGGGATCACCGCCTCACATCGGTTTGAAGACATCCGGTTTAAATTGAAAAATGGAGTCGCCACGCCATTTTGATTTCCTTAAAACTTTGAAAAAAAGGATTTGGGTCCGAAGGTTAAGTTACCCCTTGGGAAGAACGGATCGTCGTTCACCCAAAGAGCCTTGCCGAAGCAAGTCTTCCAAGATCCGATTTTCATGCTTGCCTTTGTGTTTTTGTGTGTGGGATGTGATTTTTGAAAAGGGGGGGGGAATGTACCAAGTGTCTTCCGGACGTATAAGCCATGAGTTGGTTATCGCTCGGGATTCCTTGGATTTTGATATGTTCAGGACTTTGATCCCGTTCTTATCTTGGACTTATGATCATCATTATGAGACATTGGGTCGCATGTGATCAAGATATGGACACCTTTTTTATAGTCCAAGGATGAGACTCTTTAGAAAGGAAGGACCTTTGCCCATCAATCCTACATCTTGAGACGATTTGCACTTAGTCGGGACATTTATGCTCGTCTCAAGTGATGATCGGAGATGTAGGGGCTCAAGCTCATCCTTTTCTAAAGGGATATCCGTCTATGGCATCTTTATGTGAAAAAAATGATGTAAAGATAGGACCTTTACACCATTACACTCCAAGAGATGCCTCAAGTACCAAAGGGGACTAGGGGAGGGGTATAAAGATTGGATCTTTACACTCATCCTATGCCTTTTTGTGCCTTATGAAGGTCACTAGGCAATCCTTGGAGAGTGATCCAACCATGAGGGACATGGGGAATGCATTTTAAAGTAAAGATGACATTTTTATGCTAACATATGTAATGAACATGATGCAAGCTAAGACTAGGGATGGTAAAGGGAGGACCTTTATGGCTTTTCTATGTCCTTTATGAACCTTTTAGGTGGACAATCCTTGGAAGCAAGGTCTATGGGAAGGGGGAATGACATTCATGAATAAAGATGACATTTTTAATGAAAAAGATGACATTTTTATATGAAAAGATGACATTTTTCACATCATCATGTGAGAGATCCACCCTAGAACAAGCCATTTGAGGTCTTATTGTTCATCCTTGGGATGGATCTTCCATGAATCCCATGTGATAGGGGAATGGGGGTATTATGATCTATATGACTAAAGATTTGATTTTTATAACAGTAGATCAAATATCAAGCAAGTAGATAGCAAGATAAGTAGCAAAAATCAATATAGAAAGTATGAAAAGTATATTTTCAAGAGAAGAGGAGGAGAGGTTACCAATGGTGGTGTCCCTCTATCTCCTTGAAGATTGCATAAGGAAGGACCAACTTTGGAGGGGTTTTGAAGAGGAGGGAGGTGATTTTGGGAGCTCTCAGCTTTCTGGAATTTCGTGGATGTATTTTGGCAGAGTAACAGTGCCAAAAATTGTATATCAAAATGAATAGAGGAGACCTCTATTTATAGGCAGTCTGGTGATGGCTGATGAAGCCGTGCGGCTGTAACCCTCAGCTAATGAAGCCGTGCGGTCTTATCCATTAGTGACTCAGCCTATTTCTAGAACCATGCAAAGTGGCCTTCTAGAAGGTCTTTTCCAGCGAGGGACTACATGGAATTTTAATTCCTAACAAGTCCTTCGCCCCTCGGAAGGTTTGGGAAAGTTCCCAAATTGCCCCTGAACTTTAGGAAAGTCCGGGGAATTGCCGGGAAATTTAATCGAAAGGCATGAGCCAGATTTGGGTATTTACAGAAGCCCCTCGGCAACGTCACTTGCAGAGCGAGTGGGGTTGTCGATAAAAAAGGATCCAATCTGGCGAACTGCCGAGATGGATTGGGTGACCAAGGTGGTCGAGTGGCTGAACCTTTGGAAGGCTACCTACGTATCCCGGAGGAATCAAGCCATGATCATAGTTTGGAGAAGATCCGCTGGGGAAAGGGGTGTCATATGTGACGAATTGGCTGAACCTAAAGTAGGCTACCTACGTATCCCGGAGGAATCAAGCCAGGTCGTAGTTCGGAAAAGATCCGCTGGGGAATGGCAAAGAGAAACTGGTCCCTTGCTAGGAAGATGAAGGAAAGTGACCTAGGAGGTCAAATGACTGATCCTACTTGGGATATGCTAGATGAAGGAAGTGACCAATGTGGTCAGGTATCTGGACCTTTGTGAGGGGCTACTTCACCACTAAGGAGTGATGAATGAACAGGGTGACCAATGTGGTCGGATGGTTTGACCTTTATGAAAGGCTCATGCGCCACTGAGGAGTGATGAATGAAAGGGGTGACCAATGTGGTCGGATGGCTGGACCTTTATCAAAGGCTACCTACATATCCCAGAGGAATCAAGCCTTGGTCGTAGTTCAAGTCCCACTAGATTGTTAGGAACATGTCTAGGATCCTTGAGGTTTTGATGATTCATGGAGGAGTCCTCTGATTTGACAATTAATGGAGGTTGTCACCTATTTGACAATTAATGGAGGTTGTCACCTGATTGACAATTAATGGAGGTTGTCACCTGACTTGACAATTAATGGAGTTGTCACCTGATTGACAATTAATGGAGGTTGTCACCTGATGAAACTAAAGCTTACGTCGCCATCGAGGAGATAGAGGTAGCTGAAGTTTGGAGAAACTGAAGCGTACTTCACTATCTATGAGATATAGGTAGCTAAAATTGGAAAAACTTGAGCGTACTTCACTATCTATGAGATAGAGGTAGCTAAAGTTGGAAAAACTTGAGCGTACTTCACTATCTATGAGATAGAGGTAGCTTAAGTTGGGAAAACTTGAGCGTACTTCACTATCTATGAGATAGAGGTAGCTAAAGTTGGAAAAACTTGAGCGTACTTCACTATCTATGGGATAGAGGTATCTAAAGTTGGAAAACTTGAGCGTACTTCACTATCTATGAGATAGAGGTAGCTAAAGTTGGGAAAACTTAAGTGTACTTCACTATCTATGGGATAGAGGTAGCTAAAGTTTGGAGAAACTTAAGCGTACTTCACTATCTATGGGATAGAGGTAGCTTAAGTTTAGGGTTTTGACAATTCGGAGGATGTCACCTAACATTATTCCGTTATAACGAAAGTAACGAAGGCGATTCGGGAGGAAAGTTTATTCTTCTTGGAGATAACAGATATCCTTTGGAAACAGCGTTATCCTGGTTAAGAAATAACAGGAGTTGTATGCCTAAGTGGAAAGTCCAGGGCCAAAAGTGTAATTTCAGCTCAGAGCAAATGAGGCCGCCCAACATGAGATGGAGGAAAAAGAAGCCGTACGGCTTTGAATTTATTTTTACCAGATTATTTAAACAGCATTGGAACGGGCATTGGGTGCCATTGCCGCTTGCCTTCTGTCGAGGAAGAGAGAGAGAAGAGAGAGAATTTTCAAAAATTCTTCAATTCCTTTGCTTCTATCACTCAAGATGGATCCGGAAGGGAACATAGCGCCTAGGCAAGCACAAAGAACCTTGTCGGAACCCGCGAGGAGGAGGAGGAGGGAGCTCATTTGAACGGAGCGGAAGTATGACTTCAATACGCCTCAATCTGAGCTTTATCTCGGTAGGGTGGAGCACAAATCTACGAAACCTCAATCTATTGGGGTAAGAATTCTTGATTTGCTTGATTTCATCAATTTTGATTGGAATTTTGATTGATTTAGGGCTTGACCCGATTTTTAGGAATTTTTCAAATTTTCCTAGAATTTTTGTTGATGATTTTGGAATTTTGATGATTAACCTATGAGGTTAAGGAGATAAATGAACATGCATGTGCAATTTATTTGAAAAACAATGAGAATGACCCATTTTTTGAAAATAAAGTAAGAAAAATAATGTCTAAAATGTGACGGAGCCCTTGCATGCGCTAGAACTAGGTCAATTCTTGATCATGAATGGGAAAACAGGATTTTGGACGATGAAAAGGATTCATGCATGCCATTTTTGAAAAAATTAATGCTTATGTGCAAAGAATTTTGGAAATTGGAATTTTGTGTTTAGGAGAGCAATGTGCTCGGGATGACGTGTTTCAAATGATGAAAGACACGCTTTCTAGGAAAAGGATGCTAGAAATTTCTTATGAATGTTTTTCTGTGCACTTTTTGAATATATGCATGCTTTTGAGATGAAATTATTGGAAATGGGTAACGGAAAGTTAAGTTTAACTTAACGTTGACCTAGGTTTCTAACGAAAGTTCGTTATTTGTTAACGAAACTAGTTACAAATGGTAATCTACATTTGTTGTAGATTATATAACTCATTTAATGTCTCAAGAACCATTTCCGGGTGAATGAGAAATTAATGACAAAGTTTTGTAACTTAACAAGAGTTATTAAAGGGTGTTTAATTTGGTTTGAAGTGCTCGGCCGAGCAGAGTCCTTGACTCGGCCGAGCAGAGCACAGAAATTGGCCAAAGTCTCTGGACAAGCTTGCTCGGGCGAGGCATATGTCTGCTCGGCCGAGCAGTGTGATTGACACGGCCGTGCGAGTCTCTTGACTCGGCCGTGCAGCATGGTGCTCGGCCGAGCGAGTCCCTTGACTCGGCCGAGCAGATCCTGAACAGGTGCCAATTCAAACAGAAAGTTGTGCCTTTTCAAGGGAAAAGACACAAACCCCTTAACTCTCTTTATATACTTCCCCTCCGAATTTCAATACATACATACAGTCATTTGAGCCTTCCTACCCTCTAGTAAGATAGAAAAACATACCCAAATCATTGGCATATTGTTGCATCAAAATCCTTCAAAGTCCAAAGTTTCAAACATAGTGTTGTTCGTTAGAGTATTTGATTTGGAGTGCTCCTATCATATACTTAAAAGTCATTTTATCTTACTAGAAGATTGCCATTGAAACCGTAAGCACCTGTGCGGGGCAATAACTTCTTACGGAGATTGTATTTAATACAAGACTCGACTTGTCTCATAGTTTTCCAATCTCCGTTACTTTTTCTGTTAAGTTTTCTGTTAAGTTCTTGAGAAGCCTACCAAAAGTCCAACAATCGTAAGAAGTTATTTAACGCTTCTTCAAGACCTTCAAGATGGCAACCGAGAAAGACACCACCTCATCCTGTCAAGGGAATGTAACGCCTCCTTCTCAAGGTGACGCTACGTTCAACCATGTTGCACCCGCTCCTACACCGCATCACCCGGGTCATGGTGAGAAACCCCCGAAGTTCACTGGTGTGGATTTCAAGAGATGGCAACAGAAGATGCTATTCTACTTGACCACCCTAAGCTTGCACCGCTTCTTAAAGGAAGATCCTCCGGCGGTGGAAAATGGTGATCCCGACCCCCAAAGGCAAATGGCCGAGGCTTGGGCTCACGGTAATTTTTTGTGTAAGAATTACATTCTGAATGGACTTGACGATGGACTATACAATGTGTATAGTAACGTCGAGATGGCCAAGGCGTTGTGGAACACCTTGGAAGGGAAGTACAAGATCGAAGACGCCGGGTCAAAGAAATTTGTCGTCGGTAAGTATCTTGACTTCATGATGGTCGATTCCAAATCGGTAACAACTCAAGTAGATGAATTCCAAATCATTCTACATGGGCTTGATGCTGAGGGGATGATCATGAATGATCCATTCAAGGTGGCCTCTATCATTGAAAAGTTGCCGCCTTCGTGGAAGGATTTCAAGAACTATCTCAAGCATAAACGCAAGGAGATTTCCTTGGAAGACATTGTTGTTCGTCTTCAAATAGAAGAGAACAATAGAATCAACGAGGCCAAGGTTGCTAAGGGCAAGATGGAGGCTAAGGTCAATCTCGCCGAGGCTAGCACAAGTGGCACTAAGAGAAAGCATTCCGAAAATGCCGGGAATGCTAAGAAAGGGAAGAAGAAGGGCTCTAAGAAGTTCAAGGGGTCTTGCTATAATTGTGGCAAACCGGGCCACTTAGCGAAGGACTGTCGTCTTCCAAAGAAAGAGGCAAATAATATTGATCACATGGACCTAGACTTTGCAGCGATGATCTTTGAGGCCAATGTTGCAAACTTGGAGGAGAATCCAAAAACTTGGTGGATAGATACCGGTGCTACCCGCCACATTTGTGGTAATAAGGAAAGTTTCTCCTCCTATACTCCCATCTCCGGAAGAAAGCTCTACATGGGAAATTCTGCGACCTCCGATGTTCAAGGCATTGGAAACGTGATATTGAAGATGACTTCCGGAAAAGAAGTAACCTTGTTGGATGTGCTGCATGTTCCAGACATCCGTAAAAATTTGGTGTCCGGCGCTTTGCTTAGTAAGGCCGGTTTTAGACTAGTATTTGAATCCGACAAATTTGTATTAACCAAGAATGGTTTATTTCTTGGAAAGGGTTACCTTGAGGAGGGCCTTTTCAAGATGAATGTAATGAACGTGATCATCCGAGGTGCGATGAATAAAAATTGTCTTTCTTATGTTTACTTTTCGGAAAGTTCTAATTTATGGCATGATAGATTAGGACATGTAAACCTCGACACCATTAAGAAATTAGCGAGACAAGATTTAATCCAAATGACTAAATCCGACTCGACTAATAGGTGTGAAGTTTATGTTGAGGCAAAAATGACGAAGTCGCCATTTAATGCAATAGAAAGAAACACGACTCCTCTTGAATTAATTCACACCGATATATGTGATTTAAAACTTGTGCAAACTCGAGGAGGTAAAAAGTATTTCATTACATTTATAGATGATTGCACAAAATTTTGTTATGTCTATCTCTTAAGAAGTAAGGATGAAGCCTTAGTGGCTTTTGAGACTTATAAGAAAGAAGTTGAAAATCAACTTAACTTGAAGATTAAGAAAATTAGAAGCGATAGAGGTGGAGAATATGAAGCACCATTTGAAGGACTATGTTGAGAATCCGGCATAATTCATCAAACAACAGCTCCATATACCCCTCAATCTAACGGAGTTGCTGAACGCAAAAACCATACTCTCAAGGAGATGATGAACGCGCTTTTGATAAGTTCAGGCTTACCCGACAACTTGTGGGGGGAAGCAATACTCACTTCTAATAATGTTCATAATAAAATACCCAAGAAAGGTATCGATAAAACGCCTTATGAATTGTGGCATAATTGTAGGCCATGTTTTAAATACCTTAAAGTGTGGGGGTGTTTGGCCAAGGTTGAAGTACCTAAGCCGAAACAAGTCAAGATTGGTCCAAAGACCATTGACTGTATTTTTATTGGATATGCCAATAATAGTAGTGCCTATCGTTTTATAGTGCACAAATCGGACATTCCTGATATGCATGTAGGAACTACTATAGAATCAAGGAATGCGGTATTCTTTGAAAACATCTTTCCGGCTAAGGACAGGAAAGATATAGGTTCTAATAAGAGGTCACATGAATCTACAACCGGTCCTTCTCAAATAGAAGATGAAGAACCGAGACGTAGCAAAAGGGCAAGAGTGGAAAAGTCTTTTGGTCCTGATTTTCTATCTTACATGTTAGAAAACGAACCAGCAACTGTTAAAGAAGCTTTATCCGGTCCAGATAGTTCATTCTGGAAAGAGGCTATTAACAGTGAAATAGAATCCATAATGCTCAACAATACTTGGGAATTAGTTGATCTCCCTCCAGGATGCAAATCATTAGGTTGCAAATGGATCCTTAAACGGAAGTATAAGGCGGATGGATCAATCGAAAAGTACAAAGCTAGGCTAGTTGCCAAGGGCTTTAGACAGAAAGAGGGATATGATTTCTTCGATACATACTCCCCTGTCACAAGGATCACATCTATTCGTGTTCTCATAGCTATTGCAGCAGTGCATAATCTTGAGATACACCAAATGGATGTGAAGACAGCTTTCCTAAATGGAGAGTTAGACGAAGAAATTTATATGGAACAACCCGAAGGGTTCATTGTTCCTGGTAAAGAAAAGAAAGTGTGTAAACTTGTAAAGTCATTGTACGGACTAAAACAAGCACCTAAGCAATGACATGAAAAGTTTGACCGAACTATGCTGTCAAATGGATTCAAGATTAATGAATGTGACAAATGTGTCTACATCAAAGGATCATCTGAATCATTTGTAATAGTTTGTCTCTACGTAGATGATATGCTCATAATGGGAAGTAGTCATGATTTGATCATGAATACCAAAGGCATGTTAAAGAAGAACTTTGACATGAAAGACATGGGATTAGCTGATGTAATATTAGGGATAAAGATCTCTAGAACATCTGAAGGATTAGTTCTTTCACAATCCCATTACCTAGAGAATGTTCTTCGGAAATTCAATGTCTTTGATGACCCTCCGGCTAAGACACCGGTAGACTTGGCTCAACATTTAGCCAAGAACAAAGGGGAACCAGTTTCTTAACTGGAATATGCAAGAATAATTGGTAGTCTAATGTACTTAACGAATTGTACACGTCCAGGCATTGCATATTCAGTGAGCAAACTAAGTAGGTTCACAAGTAATCCTAGTACTGATCATTGGAAAGCACTAATGAGAGTACTAAGATATTTAAGGTATACATTAAACCTTGGGATACTTTACAAGAAATATCCAGCAGTATTAGAAGGATACTGTGATGCCAATTGGATATCGGACACAAAAGACTCTAAGTCCACGAGTGGATATATATTCACTATAGGTGGAGGAGCAGTGTCATGGAAATCCTCCAAACAGACATGTATAGCCAGATCCACAATGGATTCTGAGTTTATCGCTTTAGATAAAGCTGGGGAAGAAGCAGAATGGCTTAAGAACTTCTTGGAGGATATTCCTTGTTGGAGTAAACCTGTGCCGGCTGTTATGATACATTGTGATAGTCAATCAGCAATAGGAAGGGCACAGAATAGTATGTACAATGGTAAGTCTAGACATATTCATCGTAAACACAATACCATTAGACAGTTGATCAAGAATGGCGTTATCACTATTGATTATGTAAAATCATGTGATAACTTAGCGGATCCATTTACCAAAGGTATAAATCGAGATCAATTGTATAAACTGTTAAGGGGAATGGGTTTAAAACCCACAACAAAAGAACTTATAGCAGACACTAAACCTTGAGAAATGGAGATCCCAGGCCCTTGGTTCAATGAGACAACCAAGTTATAAGTTCTAGTAGAGTTACTTGGAAACAACAACTCGGTTTATTAACCTGGAGATGTTGAATACTCATTCCCAGAACATCCAAGTACAAGCACATGCAGCAGTGGTAAGGATAAGTTGAGAAAACTTTTAATGATTTCTATACCTACGGGTGGAGTAGTGCATGATACTCCTTATAGTGAGAATCACCTATATAAGTGAGAGGTAACTAGGCTGCCTCTAAATGAACGCTTATGAATGAGATACGGTCCAGGGCCGAAATGGACAAAACGTGAGAACAACAATTGTTAGAGCTATTATTATGTGAGTATTATTGTCTTGGTATACATCCGACAGTCACTGGTTCAAAGCGACTCGCTACCAAATGGCTAGTATATCCGATAATATTTCACTAGGGAGGATTCAAGGCCACAAGCTATCTATCCCGATATAATAATAGTTCGCCAGAACTTTGGACGAAATTGCATTCATGCATTAATTGTCATTCATGTGGGGGATTGTTTGAAATGGGTAACGGAAAGTTAAGTTTAACTTAACGTTGACCTAGGTTTCTAACGAAAGTTCGTTATTTGTTAACGAAACTAGTTACAAATGGTAATCTACATTTGTTGTAGATTATATAACTCATTTAATGTCTCAAGAACCATTTCCGGGTGAATGAGAAATTAATGACAAAGTTTTGTAACTTAACAAGAGTTATTAAAGGGTGTTTAATTTGGTTTGAAGTGCTCGGCCGAGCAGAGTCCTTGACTCGGCCGAGCAGAGCACAGAAATTGGCCAAAGCCTCTGGACAAGCTTGCTCGGGCGAGGCATATGTCTGCTCGGCCGAGCAGTGTGATTGACACGGCCGTGTGAGTCTCTTGACTCGGCCTTGTAGCATGGTGCTCGGCCGAACGAGTCCCTTGACTCGGCCGAGCAGATCCTGAACAGGTGCCAATTCAAACAGAAAGTTGTGCCTTTTCAAGGGAAAAGACACAAACCCCTTAACTCTCTTTATATACTTCCCCTCCGAATTTCAATACATACATACAGTCATTTGAGCCTTCCTACCCTCTAGTAAGATAGAAAAACATACCCAAATCATTGGCATATTGTTGCATCAAAATCCTTCAAAGTCCAAAGTTTCAAACATAGTGTTGTTCGTTAGAGTATTTGATTTGGAGTGCTCCTATCATATACTTAAAAGTCGTTTTATCTTACTAGAAGATTGCCATTGAAACCGTAAGCACCTGTGCGGGGCAATAACTTCTTACGGAGATTGTATTTAATACAAGACTCGACTTGTCTCATAGTTTTCCAATCTCCGTTACTTTTTCTGTTAAGTTTTCTGTTAAGTTCTTGAGAAGCCTACCAAAAGTCCAACAGAAATGAAGGACTGACACATTTTTTTTTTGTGTTTTCCTATAGGAGAACAAGTCGAGGGGACCTTCTGAGGTGGCTGTGAAGTTGTGGGACAGGATGCCCAACTTCGAGAAGGATGGGGTGAACCCCAAGCAGCTGGTGATGGCTACCGGCCTTGACCTTTTCATTGACGCTATCGATAGAGGTATCCACGTGACCTCTAAGAGTAAGGGGCTGGTCCAGGCCCTCTCAGAGTTCTGGTGGGACATCACCCACAGCTTTCATCTCAGCTGGGAGGAGATCACGGTGACTCCAGCCGACTTTACTGCTATCACTGGCTTACAGTTCACTAGGAGGCCTGTGACTTAGAGGGATCACATTACTGTAGAGGAGTTTAGAGCTCTGGTGGGATTTGGCCGCCGTCTTAAGGGGCTTGGGATGGAGACAAGGAATGTGGAGGTGGCGGTCCTGGAGTGCATGCAGGGGTTTACCGCAATGAGGTGACTGCCCACCAGCTCGTGAGAGCTTTTCTGTGGTTGATGCTGTCAGTCACCATTTTTGCAAACTCTGGGACATTGGCAATGCTGTGCCTACTTGACTCTTTGGAGAATCTAGATGAGGTTGGGGCGGTCTCTTGGGGTGAGGCCGGATTAGCTGAGCTTTACTTTTCTTTGGATATGTACAGCCGTAACAAGGTTACTTCTATGGATTGCTTTTCTTTCGCATTGGAGATATTCTCACTTTCTTTTCTCTCTTTTACTTTTTTGTCTTGAGATTTTTATGAGAGAAATGACCCTTTTGTCTCGAACATGCAGGTCTGGTTCTGTGAGGTGATCGGGTTCTTTCCTTGGAACCAGTAGAGCGATCCGGAGATCTTCCCGGCCATGATTCGTTGGAGGGGAGAGGCTAGAGACAAGTTCACCGGGAAGACCCGAATCACTTTTGATTACAAGATGGTGAGACCGGTCATCAACAGGGATGGTCACAATGGGGTTGATTTCTATCCTTAGGGGAGGTACCCGGAGGTTCTGCTAGGGGATGCCTTGGAGGCGACTAGGCATAGGAGGTGGTTGACGGGGCTGACTTGCGATGTCATTTACTTGGGGGATCGCTTTTCTAGGCAGCATGGCCATGTCCCTCCTTTGGATGCCATCACTCCTCACGATCCTCCACCGCGTGTGCTGCAGCCCAGGGACTGGTCAGAGAATGAGATAGCGAGGTATCAGGCCGGTGTGGCGGCTGAGGAGTATTTCGACTTGGCTACCCCGTATGCCACCTTCGTGGAGCAGCGGTTGAGGACACCGCAGAAGCTAGTGAAGCTGGCTGTCACTCAGGAGTATGGGGAAGCTGAGCTAACTGACCCACCTATGCCTCCTGCTCATCTCTCTTATGTGGTGAATGGGGTACCGAGGAGGTTCTTGATACCTGTTCCTGACATGAGGGAGCCCCGGTATACTTTGCCGCCTGACAGCACTGTAAGTATCTTTAGGGTCTCTTCCCTTTTAGATTTCTTTGCTTTCTGCGATTTTTTGAACTTTTCTCGAGATTTTTTTTGAGTTTTTCTTCTCTTTTCTCTCAGGTTCCTGCTCGTTCCTATGATGGCTTGGTACGGCAGAACAGAGGCTGGAAGCATATGTGTCGGCCCCTTCTGAGGAAATTGGCTTGTGCTTCCAAGGCTGGGGCGAATGTGTAGGAGCCCGTGCGCAAGAGGAGGCACGTTGGGAGCACACCCTCTACCTCATCGGCCTTAGAGTATCATACCTCCTCTACCAGCGCTATGCCTCGGGGACAGGGGCCCAACACAAGCATTCTGGAGTAGCTGGCGGAGTACGAGCATGTGAACGCCAATCTTTCTGACGTGAGTGATTGTGAAGACTTGATGAGGGATCCTAGCTTCTATGAGCTGAGCAGCAACGACGAGGAGTCGGAGGCTTAGGATTCTTTAGGATTTGATCTAGGAGAAGAGAAACAAACAATGAACAATTTTATGCACAATTTGTCTATTTTTCATTTTATTTGGGCGCCAAGGAGACGAAGACAATGTATTGGTATTTTATTTGCTTTTTCTATTTATGCTTTATGAATTTGCATATTACTTGAGCCTCGGGGTAGTTTTTTTGCTTGGAAATGGGGCTGATACTGAGCCAAAATGGTTTGTGATGATATATGATTGCATAAATGGTATTTGGATATGTTTCTATGCAGGTTTCATTGAGAAAGTGGGGTGAGAACTCCACTTGGGCAACAGCAAGAGCTGCTGAAGATTTTTTTTTCTGCAGCAATCAAAAGAAGCCATCCGGCCAGGTCTTAGGGCAAAAGAAGCCGTGCGGCTGGAAGTTCTGTCTGAACTGTTTTTTTTCAAAATAAAATCAAGGCTTGGCCTTTTCATTTCATTTTTGCCCTAGACTTGTCCCAACTAATCCCAGAGCACATTTTTGACAAAAAGACATCAACTTCGATCACGGCCAATGGAGAAACCAATCAGATTGCAAAAGGGGAAAAGGGACCGTTTTCTGTCCGATCTTCAATCTTGGATGAGACACAACTTCCAATCCAAAAAGGGGCCGTTCGATACCACCTTCAAGATCAAATCTTTATGGCATTTGAAGGATCTCCCTCCCAATTGGGACCTTTTGAGAGTCGTAGCGAGGTTTTGGGACGTCCGGAGACATGTCTACTGCTTTTCTTACAATGAACTCGTCCCAACCTTTGACGACTTCCGGGCATTGATTAGGGGTCCAGAAATTGAATCCGTTTCGAATCCTCTGACTGGAGACGTGCCGATGGCGGTAAAGTTGGCATCTTTTCTGCAAATTTCTATGGAAGAGGCCGAGGGGATGATGGTAGCCCGTAACAGGATCGACCTTTCTGGTATCCCAGGCAGGTTTGGATCTCCGGATACGGCTACGACCACGGTGGCTATGGATGCCTTTACTCTCTGCGTGTTCTCATTTTTGTTCACTGCTGAGTCCGTAGGGGTCTGTCATGATGGCCTTTTGGACATGGTCAGGGATTGAAGGGCTGGGAAGGATATTATCCCGTTGGTTTTGGGTGAGACTCTGCATGGAATTGATAGGATGGCTAGGGGGGCCATTTCATGAGGTCTGGGAGCCCAGCGGTGCTGACTTTATGGTTAAAGGAGAGGCTTGGGGCTTTGCCAGGGGCTTCATCTACTCAATGCCCTTGGGTGATTTCTCAGAGGGGTGCACCTAGGCAACAGGAACAGGGTAGCTGAGAGCTGATGATGGTGTCCACCTCGGACATTCACTGGTGGGTGCCTCATTGGAGGTTGCAGACCCAAAGGACATTTCAGGAGTCCTACATAGTGAAGGTTCCAGGGCTTTCTTGGTCATCCTTATACATACCCTACTTAGCATCCAGGCAGTTCGGGACATTGCAGGAGCCTCTGGATGATTGGGAGGACATCCGTACCATGGAGGTGGTGCCTTTGGACATGAGGGACCCAGCCAACTTCTCATTTTTCTCGAGGGCTTGGACCTATTCTGCTTTTCCACCCAGGGCTATTCTCAAGAGAAAGAAGAGTACCATCTTGACCACGGCCTACTTGGACTGGTATAAGAGGGAGATGGGAGCGACTCATGTCATTTTGGGATAGAGACGTCAGGCTTTATTAGGGGCTGACTGCGACTCGAGCAGGACTCTGAGGGAAGCTGAGGCTAAGGCTAGTCGCCATAACCAATCAGGTGACCTTATCAGGGATATGGAGGCTCGATATGAGAGGTTATCGAAAGTCGCTCCCCTGACTGAGGCTCAGAGGGAGGAGGTACGTGCTCGTGCCCGGATTGAGAAGGAACTTATTGACACGAGTTTGGTGGAGGCTCCAGTGAGGATACCTGAGATTGGGATGAGGGAGACCGACATCATAGAGAAGAAAAGGAAGAACACTCGACAAGGTCGAGGTAAAGGGAAGAAGAACAAGGAAGACTCAGTTAATGACAACTGATAGATCTTTTCCTAGGATTCCCTCATTGCCATTTTGCAAACACAATAGTTTATTAGGCATTTTATTGTATTTTAGATCTTTGTAGCAGGTTAGCAGAGTCAAGAGTAGACCGTGCTTGAACTCATCAAGAAGTTTTTAACTTGTAATTAACAAAGATATTTATCATAGAAATTATAAGACACGTTTCATGGAAATTTAAATGTCTTATTTATTGTTTAGACCGAACCATTTCTGGCTGCCTACGTTCCCCTTTTACAAGAAAGACTAAGGGGCTCAGATCTTCGTAGTTCATTCTGGTGAACTATCGGGATTTTTGTTTTTTTTTCTCTTTTTTTTATTATTTTTTTTATGTGCAACCCTGTCTTTTGCCTAGACTGCCCTTTTTTTGGGTTTTCAGCCTAGCTGGGCATTACTCTTTTTGCACTAATTTTTTTTTTTATATATGTGCAACCCTGTCTTTTGTATAGACCGCCCTTTTTGGGTTTTCAGCCTAGCTGGGCATTACTCTTTTTGCACTAAATTTTTTTCTTTCTATTTTTTTCTTTCTTTTTTTTATTAGACATAATACCTGCGGAGCTTATCACCGTTGACTGGGTGGACAAATGGATTGCCGTCCAGGTCTGCAAGCTTCATTGCTCCTCCCGATAGTATCTTCTGTACCACATACGGGCCGATCCAAACGGGTTCCCACTTTCCCAGGGGGTTGTCTCTTGTGGGGGGCTTCACTTTCAGCACTAGGTCACCTTCTTTGATGTCCCTGGCCTTAACTTTTTTGTCGAATGTCCTGGCCATTCGCCTCTGGTAGGCTCGGGTGTGCTCCATGGCTTTTAGCCTTCGTTCATCAAGCAGGGCCAACTCATCGTGCCGGCTGCGCAGCCACTCTACTTCGTTGACACTATTTTCTAGGAGGACCCTTAGTGACGGGATTTCCAACTCTACTGGCAACACTGCTTCCATCCCGTAAGTTAAGGCAAAGGGAGTTTCTCCCGTGGCTGTTCTGACAGACGTTCTGTAGCCCCAGAGTGCCAGATGCAACTTCTCAGGCCAGTCACGACCACGGGTGGCCATTTTCCGAATAATCCGCTCGAGCGTCTTATTGGCAGCTTCTACGGCTCTATTGGTCTGAGGTCTGTACGGGGATGATTTGTGGCGAGTGACTCTGAATTCTGACAACAATCTATCGCAGTCCCCTTCAAAGTGTGACCCGTTATCTGAAATGACCTCATTGGGCACCCCATATCTGCACATAATGTTTTCTTTGACAAACTGGGCCACCTTTCTAGAAGTGAGGACCTTGTAGGACTTGGTCTCTACCCACTTTGTGAAGTAGTCGACTGCCACTAACACAAATTCATGCCCATTGCTTCCTGCCGGGGCTATCTTCCCCATCACGTCAATACCCCAAGTTGCAAACGGCCAAGGAGTCATCATGCAGTACAGGTCATGAGGCGGAAGATGGTTGAGGTTGGCAAACCGTTGGCATTTGTCGCACTGTCGGACATGCTGGACACAGTCTGTTTCCATGGAAATCCAATAGTAACCCATTTTGAGGATCACTTGCATCAATGCTCTGGCATTCATATGAGGACCGCAGGGACCATTGTGGACTTCGGTCATCAATTCTCTGGCCCTTTCTTGGGTGACACACAGGAGGAGTGGTCCTTGGTACCGTTTCTTGTACAGGTTGCCCCCTAGAATGACATAATGGGAGGCCAACCATTTCAGGGCTTGCAAGCTCTTGGCCTTGATGCCTTCCCTTAGTCTACCTTCTTCATCTCTGAAAGCTGATTCCCCATCCTTGAGGAACTGGTAAATCTGACTGTACCAGGGTTCTTTGACAGGCTCGAGTCCCAAGTCTATTTCACAACAGAAAGCCAGGGCTTCTCTTCTACCCACTCTGAATGGTTTTATGGCCTTTCCCTCAGGGATCTCTACCAATGGGGCTAGAGTAGCTAAGGTATCTGCGAATCTGTTCTTGTCCCTCAGCAAGTAATGGAAGGTCACTTCTCTGAACTTCTCAGTCAATTCTCCCATATAGGCATGATACCTCTGAAGGTTTGGATCCACAGCCTTCCACTTGTTGGAGACTTGGTTGATGATCAGGGCTAAGTTTCCATAGACCTCGAGCTCCTTGACATTCCTTTCTAGGGCAATCTCTAAACCAGCAATGCAAGCTTCATACTCGGCGACATTATTCATGGCAGGTAAGTTCAATTTGATGGCTATTGGCGTGTGCTCGTCTTTCGGATCGACCAGTAGCATTCCTACGCTGTTTCCTCTCTTGTTAGCAGCTCCGTCAAAGAATAGCTGCCATCGGTTCTCAGGCTCAACTAAGAAGATCCCTTCATCTGGGAATTGGGGTTCAGGCCCGCGGTCCTCATTTCTAGGGAAGTTTGCTAGATGGTCTGACAGAGCTTGACCCTTGATTGCCTTTCTCGTCACATAGTTTATGTCATACTCAGCTAAGAAGAATGACCACTTTGCTAGACTCATCAAAAGGGAAGGCTTGTCAAAGATGTACTTGAGGGGGTCCATTTTCGAGACCAAGTTCGCAGAGTGGGCTTGCATGTAATACTTCAGCTTACCGACTACCCAGACCAATCCTGCACAAGTCTTTTCGCACGCTGAGTAATTGAGCTCACTTCCCCGCAACTTCCGACTGACAAAGTAAATGGCATTTTCTACCCGAGAGTCCTTCTTCTCTTGAGCAAGCATAGCCCCAACTGCCGTATCAGTGACAGTGGGATAGAGCAGAAGAGGTTTCTGTCTATGTGGGGGCATAGCACTGGAGGATGTACTAGGTACGCCTTGATTTGGTCAAAGGCATCCTGGCATTCTTCGGTCCATTCTGTGTCTACATTCTTCTTTATGAGCTTGAAGATGGGCTCGCACATGGTAGTCAGCTGGTTGACAAAACGGCTGATGTACTGTAGCTTGCCCATAAAGCTTTTGACCTCTGTCTGGGTTTGAGGCGGCCTCATGCCCATAATAGCCTTGACATTTCGAGGATCGACTTCAATACCTCGTTTCGTGACCATATACCCAAGCACTTTTCCCCTTGTCACTCCAAAGGTGCATTTGGCAGGGTTCAGTCTCATGAAATGCTGTCTCGACCTTTCAAAGAACTTTCGTAGGTCGACAAAGTGCTGTCCATCCTCGCCTTTGGAGTGGATTATCATGTCATCGACATAGACCTCAATCTCCTTGTGGATTATGTCGTGAAAGAGTGCGGTCGCTGCCCTCTGATACGTAGCCCCGGCATTTTTAAGTCCAAAAGGCATCACCGTATAGCAGTATGTTCCCCACGGCGTGGTGAAGGCTGTCTTTTCCTGGTCCTCCTTGGCCATCTTGATCTGGTTGTAGCCAACAAAGCCATCAACGAAGGATTTGACTTCGTAGTTGGCAGTGGCGTCCACCAGAATGTCTATGTTTGGCAAGGGATAGTCGTCCTTGGGGCTGGCCTTATTCAGATCCCAAAAATCTACACAGCAGCACACCTTATCGTTGGCCTTAATCACAGTCACGATGTTGGATAGCCATGTCGGATATTCAATGACTCTGATGAATCCTACCCGCAGTAGCTTCTCAATCTCTTCTTTGACCTGTAGAGACCACTCTGGCTTGATTTTTCTTAGTTTCTGCTTTACTGGCTTGGCATCTGGTGCCAGAGGGATTCTGTGCTCTACAATCAAACTATCTAGCCCCGGCATATCCCTGTATGACCATGCAAACATGTCCATGTGTTCTCTGAGCAGATTGACCAGTCTGTTCCGTTCAACCCCCTGGAAGAAGTTCCCAATCTGTGTCTCTTTAGGTTCCTCGACAGTACCCAAGTTAACACTTGTCAAAACCTCCTCGGCAGCTTGGGCCCGATTTTCCTCTTTGTCTGTAACCTGCTTAAAGATTTCTTTAATGTATTGTTCGTTTAATGTGTTTGCATCTTGTTAAAATGATTCATTATTAATTGTTGTTAAGTTTTTAGTTAATTTATCATTTGTTAAGTTGGCAATAAGGGGATACTCAGAAAGATCTGTCATTTCATTCAAAGCGAAAGGAAAGATGACATTGGCTACATATTCATAATCCTCAGGCGTGAGGCCTTTGGATGACTCGGAGGACTGGAATTCGAAGACTCCTAACTCGAGGGTATGGACAACAGGGTGTTTGACACGACTGGGCTGAGAGGGACATGGTACCAATCCAAGCTCCGTGATCATTTGCTGCCGGCTGGCTATCGGCCCTGAGAATGTCTCCTAATTCTTTAAAGGCATCTCTGTCTTAGTCACCAAAGTACGGGGATCAAAAGGTTCTTCACCACCGTCTCCAATTACGGCAACTACCTCTTCATCTGAGCAGAAGTCGATCAAGTCAGGAATCTGCGCCTCTTCATCAAACAGCTTCTGCAAACCCAACTCACTGTCTTTATTACTGGCAGCTTCTATCTGGCTGATCTTTGGAAGGGCTAACTCGAAGACGGAGAAATCCATTACCCCTGATGGGAAGAGTGCTGACTATTTAAAGCGGTCTGGGTCTCCTTTGAAGGCATACTTGTTCTGAACAGTAGTGGTAGCCCCAGGAATGTCCGGCAAGTCAAGGAACATTCTCCGAACAAGATTTGATGGTTTTCCCCGAACTTTCTCAAGGTTTTCCAGAAGAGTTTTTCTCAAGGAGATCTGACTATCACTTTAATCGTATTGGATCCCACCTCTTGTGAAGTACTGGGCTAGAGACAAGCTGTAAGGATGGAGATGGATCCCTTCACTTCATTTTTCTGGAACTGTTCCTTTAGCCTTTCTATCATCCCGAGGATTCGGTTTGTATCCCAACCCATATCGGGTGGTCTGTTCCTTTACGTCAATGACAGCATTGCGATCCTGAAGTCTTTTACCCAGTCCAAGCCCCAATAGATAACCCATCTTTCTCATCATTCGTATGGCAGGAGGTATTTTGTCAGAGGTAGCAGTGAGGTCGGTGCAGCACACTTGCGCTTTAGAGGAAGCTACAGAGAATTCGATCAAGGCAAACCCTTCATCATCATGTTTGATCTCCAGTATCGGGATATCTTCTGTGATGGTTCTGTCCACGGTAACACTGTCTCCATCGATAGTAGTAATAGTTCCATCTCCTGACTGGAATTTGACACATTGGTGCAAAGTAGAGGCTACCCCATTTATCTGGTGAATCCATGGCCGTCCTAACAAAGTGGTAAATGAAATGGGAATGTCAATCACTTGGAAGTCAACGTCCATAGCCTTTTTCCCAAACCACAACGTGAGAGTAGCAATCCCCAGAACTGATCGAGCAGTGGAATCGTAGGCCTAAATAGTCTGACTGGAAGGCTTCAAATCCGTGGGCTTCAAATCCAACAAGTCCATCATTTTTGCTGGAAAGACGTTCATTGCAGACCCTCCGTCAACTAATACCCTTGGTAATCGGCGTTCTTCCAACTGGACTGTAATGTAAAGGGGTTCGTTATGACTAGCCCCATATTTTGGCAGGTCCAAGTCAGTGAAGGTAATGATATTTCCATAGTGGATATTTCCAATCATCTGGACGACCTCATCTGGGTGACATCTATGGGCACCATGGTCTTGGCCAACTTTCTTCTAGCTTCAGTTTGTGAGGGTATGAGGAGGTTAACAGGGACCACAGGGAGATATTGGCTTGAGTACACTTCAATTGAGTCAGCACCGGGTCCTCTTTTTCAGAGTCTGGCTTTTCTGCTTCTGGCTTGTAGGGTCTTTTATCTGGCTTGGGCTTGGAGACGACATTTCTTTTGTCACCCTTAGGCTGCTCCACACTCATCTGTCCAGATCGAGTCATCATATAGACATTAGACTTTTTCGAGTCATCATTCCTAGTGGAGGATTCCTTCAGCTCCTTGAATGTAAGAGGCGGGCTTTTGCTGGCGTATGGCCAACTTTGCTGGTTAATTTGATTAACAGCACTACCAGATGCATAGGCATCTTCCCGAATCTGATCCCAGGTCACTGGCTTTCTGGCCTTTTCTGAGTTCTGACTTCCTAATTGTCTTAGCAACTGGTTGATTTCAGTTTCATCTTCCTCATTCAAGGCCTTGACAGTCTCATTCAAGCTCTTCAGGGTCAACATGCAACAGGAATTATCATTCCCAGGGTTTGGAGGTTTGCTAATGGCTTCCTTACCTGAACATAGCAACTTTTCCAACAGAGCGGGATCACATTCCTCATCACTGTCAAACATATCCCTTCTTTACCTTGGGGTCAATCTTCTGACGGTGTCTTTGACATTGGCCAAACACTTCCTGAAGTGGGAGATTCCATCATCGAAAAGGATTTCTGCGGGGTCAAACCTCATGGCAGGTTCCTGTTCTTCACTCACGGGAAGGTTTTCTGGGCTTTTTGGCTTCTGGGCTAACCACTCTTCCACCGTTCCTTTCGGCATTTCGACTGTGTCTTCCTCAGTATCACTGCAGTAACTCCTGTGGGAACTCTCATCTTGACTCTGATCACCAATGAGGGTAAAAGCAGGTTGGGACACTTGGCACCATATAAGGGGTATTTTGGATTCTTCCCCTGACTTAGGGATTACCAAGAAGACATCACTGTCATCGTAAGATAGGAAGGGGACCGGGGTCTCTTCAAACTTTAAGACCCTTTCTAGAGCTTCCATACACTCTTCTTCGGACAAAGTCTCAGGGGTGACCCTTAACACTGCAATGGAGTCTATTCTTCCCGATGGGGGTTTGGCCTCAATGACGCTTACATGTTCTAGATCGGCGGGTGGAGCCCACTTCCCTCTTTCAGCTAAAGCTTCGATCAAGTTTCTCCATTCACTGACCAAGTCTTTGTAAGGAGTGTTGGACTCTAGGATGTGGAATTCATACTCTGCCTCATCTGAGATCGCATCCTTTTTCTCTTTCGCGCCCTTGCAAAGGTGACAGACACACTTTGAGGTGATATAGTCTCCCATTCCAGGTCTTTGATTTTCTACCCTATCTTGTCCTCCGAGTTTCATTTCCATTGGCTCCATGTTCATTCCTTCTACTGAACTGTCATCATCACTGTAAATCCATCCATTCCTATTCTCATTTCCGACTAACTCTTTGCTGTCACTGTCTGGGAGATAGGCAAATTCACAGGCATTGACGAAGTTGGAAAGGTCAGGTTGATACTGAAATTCCGGGATAAGGAAATTTGGTTCATGCTGAGGAAAGGGAGTGAGTCCCATGAGATGATGCAGAGACTGAGTAACTGGGATAGCCGTGGCATTTGCTCTCTGTTGGTATGGAACAAAGCTGGGTCTTATCTGAGGAGGCGAGTGCATTGGAACCCTGATGGCCTGGAATGTTGGAAGGGACAGAAAAGGGGTAGTCCTTGGTAAGGGATCGTACGTGGATGGAAGAGGGCATTGGTTATAAGCTGGGGGAGCTGAGATGGCTGCTTTTGGAGTCTCATCTTCTACCATGACCAGGGAACCGTTGGACTCAACCACTATCTGAACCCCATGACGACGGAGCGCATCAATGAGCGTGGCTTGCTGTTCCTCATGGACCTTACGATTGCTTTCCAAGGCTAAGGCTAGTTCTTCTTCCCTAGTTATCTGGTTACCCAAACCTGTGAGTACGCCAATCCAATTCGCAACCCTTTTTGGTGCATTTTAAATGATAAAATTGCATTAAGGGGCGTTTTGGTAAATTCCCGGTCCGTTCCGAGACTTTCGGAAACATTTTATGAGTTTCTCGTGAAGGAAGTATTTTTTAGTATTTTTCCCAGATAAAAGGACCCAAAAAGAATAAATCAGTTTGGACCTCTTGGGAATTAACCCGAAATGTTCTAGAAGCAGGTTTTGGCGCCAGAAGCGGTTATGGACGTGACCCGTCGTGCGACAGCTTGAGACATGAAATTTGGAGACATGACGACGGAGCGCATCAATGAGCGTGGCTTGCTGTTCCTCATGGACCTTACGATTGCTTTCCAAGGCTAAGGCTAGTTCTTCTTCCCTAGTTATCTGGTTACCCAAACCTGTGAGTACGCCAATCCAATTCGCAACCCTTTTTGGTGCATTTTAAATGATAAAATTGCATTAAGGGGCGTTTTGGTAAATTCCCGGTCCGTTCCGAGACTTTCGGAAACATTTTATGAGTTTCTCGTGAAGGAAGTATTTTTTAGTATTTTTCCCAGATAAAAGGACCCAAAAAGAATAAATCAGTTTGGACCTCTTGGGAATTAACCCGAAATGTTCTAGAAGCAGGTTTTGGCGCCAGAAGCGGTTATGGACGTGACCCGTCGTGCGACAGCTTGAGACATGAAATTTGGAGACGTTGGGTCGTGCGACATTATAATTCATTTCCCAATCAACCATTTAAATACCCATTTACGTTCATTTGTAAGGGGGAGGGGGGCTCATTTCACACACACAGACAGACATACACACACAGTTCATACTCTCTCTCTCTCTCTCTCTCTCTCTCTCTCTAAACGCATTTCTCCTTCTCTCAAGATGCAAATGGCGTAGTTCCCTCTCCTTCATCGTCTAACTCACCCTCTAATCAACCCATCTCCCCCAAAACCAATTCTCCCTCCGGCCAAACTTCCCAACTGTATCCCTCCCCAAACAATCTCCAGCCAAAACCCATCGCCAAACTCTCCCTCTCTACCCTAATCGCCTCTTCCCAGTCCTCTCTCTCTAAATCGCCTCCAACAACAAACCCAATCAATCGCTTCCTCATCGCTCCACCCAAGCAACGATCAATCCTCCCTCTCTAAACCGATTCTCCGTCGTCCCAATCCCCTTTCAAATTGCCTCACCGTGCTCTCTATCTCCCTCGACCCACAACAAAGGCTTCACCCTGTTAGCTCTCTAATGGCGTCCTCACCATGGCTTCCTCTCTCTACCTAAAACACTTCGATCTCTAATCCCTTGCCTCACCTGATTCCGTTTCTCCCAAATTGAAACCAACCAAATTCGTCCGAGCCGCTTCCCCTGTTCCAGAGCCCGAGTCTGTTCAACACCCACTCATACATAGGCATTTGACACTACGAGGATGCTTCGATCTGAGAGTTCGAGTTTACCGTTCTGAAGCTGATTGAAGAATTCCATACCTAACGTGGTATCGAATTTGAGGATACTACGAGGGTAACGCCCCTCTCTCTGTTTTTCACAGTGTAGTGCAAATTGCCGTGGTTTAAAAATGCTTCTGGTGTAGAACTGATTAAACTGGCTTTGTTACAATTTCAATATAGCATGTAGTATGCTCTGATTTATTTGGATGTTCTCTCTGTTGGCTGCTTAGTGCAATTTCCGTGTTAAAATGCTTATAGCGTAGAACTGACTATATTGGTTTTGTTGTAGCTTCATTTTAGTATGTAGTATACTCTTGAGTTGTTTGGATGTTCTGATCGTTGGGATCTGTTTTATACGTTCATCGTAGTGATGATATTTGTTTTGCTCATGTGATTGAATGTGTTGGGCATGATTTGCTAGGGTGAATGTGGATCATTTTATATCCACATTCATCTAAGCTTGGATCTCTTGAGGTCTTTGGGACCTGTTTCATATATTTATCGTAGTGATTATGGAGGCTCTTGTAGTGATGTCGTGCGTTGGGCATGAATTGCTAAGGTGAGTGTGGATGATTCCATATCCACACTCATCTGCAATTTGATCTCTCTAAGGTCGTTGGGACTTGATTTCTATTTTTTGTTAATCTCGGATTGTTATTCATTTGTTGTAATCAAGCTTTGTAAAACCTCTGCGAAAGGCCTTGTCGTGTCACGCGACACAACCTGCTCCCAGGTCCTGTGTCACGTGACACAATGAGTCCTTCTGCAGCAGGTTCAGTTCAGTTGTAAGTTGTTTGTCCCCGTTGTAATCAGGTGGTGGTCTCCTGAATTAAATGACTCACAAGTTGTAATTTCTTTCTTTGAGCAATAAAATAAAGCATTAAAATGCATTTATACATATTTTGTCACACACTTTGCACACACGTTTGAATGTCTTGAATGTTGAACATAGAAAGACTCGTCTACGGACGAGGCGTGTTGGGTGAACTCTCGGTTCTTCCTAACACGTAACTTGACCCCCGAACCCATTTTCTCTCAAACAAAAGGTTTTCAATGTTTCCTCTTAAAAACGGCTTGGCGACTCCTTTTTTATTTTTTCGGGCGAGCGCACATTCAGTGGCGACTCTGCTGGGGACTATTGAAACTTGGTTTTCAAAAGTGGGTCAAACTTTTGTCCTTGTTCAACGTCCATTTCATTCATTTGTGTGCTTTGATTGTGTGACATTTTATGTGCTCAAATGCATCTTATGTGCTTTGTTTTATTCCGTTCCCTCCTTGTGTCCTATCTTTGTTGTACGTATTCTTTGTTGCTTGTTTGGGATTTTATGTTGTGCTGTGCTGGGGCTTGGTGTTGATCTGTTGCTTGTGCTTGGAGGCTGGGACTGGTTATGTTCTTTTGTTCAGGGTTCTGGCAATGTGACTCCTTCTGTCACGCGACAAAGCGTACCTTTGATGTCCTGTGTAGCGCGACAGAAGGTGGTCACTCTGCAGGGTTTGGTTTCCTTGATACAGGTTGTGATTGTGGGGCAGTCCCCCATGATCAATATTGTTGATCCTTGATTATTGTATCTTTGTGGGGCGTGTGTGTGTTGTTTTTTCCTTTATCACCCCCTTTTCCAAATAAAAAATAAAAAAAAATAATAAAAAAAATCATTTTTGCAAATAAAGGAATATAGCCATCCCGCACACTACACCACGTAGATCTAGAACCCTCGGGTGCGATTGACGGCATCGCGGACGGTGATAATATTCGCCTACGCTTGAGCGCCTAATGTCAAACCTATCCCCCTAGCGCGTTATAGGTGGCACCACACATTTAACCTCACCCAAAACGGTTGGTTTTGACACGCCATTTTTCAAAATACACTAAAATGAATTGCTTCAAATTTTTTAATAAACTTTCGTACCTACCCCAAAACCTAGCACGTGTGGGCATGTTGCCAACGCAACATGGTTTCACGAGAGGACATGTCGTTCCCACGACATGTTCTAACGAGAGATCATGTCGCTTTGTCAACGTGCACCGACGAGAGGTCATGCCGTATTTTTCCTTGAATTTCTTCAGGAATACCCGTTATACTGCCGAAATTTCTCCAGAAATTGGGGCTACTCGTCCGTCCCATAAATGCTTCGGTTTTGTTTAGGTACTATCGCCTATTATTAATTTTGAAACAACGTATTTGGTGTATTTGTGGATGATGTGTCCATAGGTTTCCCCTAGGACTAGATTGTGTGAATAAAGGATTAGCCTTTCCCAACCGTTCATAGGACTTAAAAGCCACTGATTTCTACTTGAAGATTAATAAAGCGTTGCACGAGTCCGTCTCCTTTCCCGTTCTTCCCTCTCCCATACCTTCTTAAAGCTCTCTATCCCCCGTCTATACACGCTCTTACCTCTTCACCTTTGCAAGACTACGGCAAGTTGGGTGTGCGCTCTCATTCCCGGCGCTCATTGGTCCATATTCCCGAGGCAGAAGCAGTTCAAGTGCCCGAGCAGACGTTCATCTAATTCAGAATCCAAAATGCTCGGTGCAGAGAAGATTATGGCCCACCAGTCTGGAGGTTCGTAGCCCACGGGTCAGCAGCAGAGTGCAAATGGTGCGTCCATCGAAAAGTTGTGGGCTACCCTCGAAGCTGTTTTTCCTCGCAAGTGGGAGGCCCGGTTGTTTGCTCTGATTGCTAAAGATAAGGAAAGCGACTTATGAAGGACAGAATGATTGAGAAGGGTCCTCACCTCACCGATGGCAGCGATACCTTCCTCTCGTCCGAATGTTGATGCAGTCGATCAGTCCTCGTAGGGTCTAGAATGTCCACTGTCGGACATGAGTCCGTCGAGTCCAAGTTGGACGAGTTTTTTTGCTTTGCAGTGATAAAAATCTTTGTTTCTATTTTTTCTAGACTCGAGACATTACTAGCACACCTACGTTACACTCAATTGAAATGGTCGTATTCCAAATGATCACTTGTGCTGCTCACCGACCAACGCTTTGAAATGACTAATGTTTAAATTGATCGGAGCGAGAAAATCGACTGATATCGTTCTCTAAGTAGGGCTTACCAACTCCCCACCTCGATTCCCATATGCTCACATACCTTCCAACCGTCCTTGCTATCTCGTTGCTCGATGAATTTGCACGGATCTTCTGCGAAGTAAGCTTAAGAAATCAAATGAAGGCTCAATCTCGTTCAGACTATCCGGTAGGGGCTGCAGCTGAAACCTTTCACCCATAGGAAAGCCATTACCTCCCCCCTCACTAAATCATACCCCTTCATTTAAAGATCGGCATATTTGAAACCCGTTTAACCATCTCAAGAAGAAGAGAGACTATCCTTGAGACTCCCGTCATTCAAAAGAAGATCGACCTGTTCCAAGTTCAAGAACTGCAGAAAGCAATGATCCATCCTGGGGACTAGCCGAAGTTTTCTCTCAAAAACAAAATTGAAAAAAGAGAGAGACAAAATTGAAAAAAAAAAGATACAAAAAAAAAAGAAGAAAAAAAAAGAGAAGAAAAGAAAGAGAGCCTAGTCCCTAGCGATCCTCTCGAAAGAAAAAGTCATAAGATTCGGTCGTTACTCAAGAGGAGTCTCAGAGTGAATAAAAGACAGCACGGAAGTCCCCTCACCATTACCTCTAACCGAATTCCCAAGCCGTCCTCTCGATTTTAGAGGACATTCCCATTTCCCTTACCTTTGTCTTTAGCCAAAGCCAATTTGGACCTCTCGTTCTCAGAGGCAAATCAATTTCCTTACCTTAGAAATCCCAAACACATCCCTGCAAGCCAACCTCTCATCTTTAGAGGTTCAGTCAGCAGAAAGCCTAGCCGACCTCTCGTTTTAAGAGGTCATGATATCCCGAATCACCCAAAGACCGATCGAAACCTCAAGACCCGACCGCAGTTCCTATCGGATAACAATTCAGGATCGTCAAGCGAAGATTGTGCAAATTCCGTCCGTTCATTCGACGTTGTATGTGAGCATATTTCATTTCTCCTCCGCAAACACCTGTCGTGAATGTCCTACTGGGGCTTCACATCCGTGTCCCCCATCGACACTCCAAGAGGACATGTTCTTTCAATTCCCAAAATCCCCAAAAAGTCCTCAGATCCTCGAATTCCAACGTTCATTCTTCATTCGGGATAAGCCGTACTACGGCGACCTGAGCTCCTCCCAAGGAGGGGAACGTAGGCAGCCATAACTGGTCCGGTCGAAATCACTAACAAATCTCAGAAAATCTGGTCTCCTCAAGGGCCGTCCCTATACATAGATCCTTCGTTCCGTCCTTCCAAATTCGATCTCGATATCAGTGGGCTTTCTCATCAGGATTGATAAAAATATTTGTTCATGTCAGTTTTGGTGGTTGAATAACCCGAACATCAATAAAGGGTTTTAAGCAGCTTTGTGATCATCACGAATAAGACAAGTTTTCAAGTGTCTCGAAAAGTCTTCTATTTCTACATCATAGGAAGATAGAGCTAAACACTGTTTCGGTCAGCAGGAGCTTCCATACACTTCTCCACACCTTGTGATGCTTATATTCTCCCAAAAGAGTCAAACCCTAAAGTGAGTGTGTCATACACAGATTCGGGATCTATTCCCACCCTCGAAAGATGTGCCCCTGCACACATACATTTCTGAGTCTTGTCCAGTGACTGATTGACTGCGGTTTGAAATGATGAGTTGCCTCTTTGGCAACAAGATGACTCTGTCTGCGATGAAGCTGCATGGAATTTCCTCGAGCTAGGGGCTTCGGTTAAGGTATCCCTCCGGCTCTCCTTACCAGATTTCCCTCCAGGTTCGCTTTGTATTGTCAACTGGGGCTTCGCCAAGCTGGGATTGCTCTCTGCCCCCCCTCTCCTGCTTGCTGTCTCAGATGCGCGATACACTTTGTCCTCACTAGCAATGGACCTGCTGCAACCAGTACTCTAGAGAGCGCCCCCGACTTGCCTAGCTACGCCATGTCAGTTCTCCACCTCGTGGGAGAGGGTCCACCCCATTATAAACATTTTCGTTCTATATATGACCCCTCATAGAGCAACTGATACAGACATATCTGCTCGTCAAGCCATGCCAAATCCCTACTTCCTATTCTCCCCAGCTAAGATGGACTTGTGCAACAAAAGATTAATAATGCATAAGCATAAAGTCAAATAAATTGCAAAGTGCCTAGAGTGTTGTGTTTCCCCCGCAGGGTACAATAATCAAAGTGATCATAATATGATTATGGGAGTTGTTCCTCAATCACAATCTGGACAAGGATTCCAAATCCTGCAGGTGGCCTACCCCGCCTTTGTCATCGTCATCAGCATCATCGAAAAGAGCCTCAGCTGCCCAGTCTCCAAGCTTCGCTCGTCAAAAGGAGTTTCAGATGCCCATCAGCTTCGGCAAATTGCCCGTGTTGGACGAAGAATCATTATCAGAAGTTCGTGTTGGGCGGCAAGAGATCAAAATTCCCGTGTTGGACGAAAGTTTTATCATCAGTTCCCGTGTTGGACGGAAGGTTCATTATTAGATATCCCAGTCGGACGGAAGGTTCATCAATTCCCGTGTCGAACGGAGACTCTTCATCAATATTCCGTGTCGGACGGAAGGTTCACCAAATTCCCGTGTCGGACGGAGATTTTTTATCAGTATCCTGTGTCGGACAGAAGGTTCATCAGTTCCCGTGTTGGACGGAGAGTATCCCTCAGATTGCCCGTGTTGAACGGTGAATCACCATCAAATCCCGTGTTGGACGGAGGGTCCTTATCAAGCGCCCGTGTTGGACGGAAGATCACCAATTCCCGTGTTGGACGGAGGCTTATCAGCAATCCCCGTGTTAGACGAAGGATTATAATTGACCGTGTTGAACGGAGGTTTCATTACCATTCCCCGTATTGGACGGAAAATCATTGTCAAAATTCTCGTGTTGAACGGATGTAAACCACCAAATTGCCGTGTCGGGCGGAGATTCTTTATCAGTATCCTGTGAGGTTCATCAGTTTCCGTGTCGGACGGAGTTTCTTCATCAATATCCTGTGTCAGACAGAATGTTCATCAGTTCCCGTGTCGGACGGAAGGTTCATCAATATCCCGTGTTGGACGACAATTCCTCATTCTTGCCCGTGTTGGACGGTGAAAGATCATCAATATCCCGTGTTGGACGGAGGTCTTATCACCTTTCCCCGTGTTGGACGGTAATCCACCATCAAATCCCGTGTTGGACGGAGGTTCCCCATCATTGCCCGTGTTGGACGGAGGTTTATCATAAATTGCCCGTGTTGGACGGAGGATTATCATCAGTTCCCGTGTTGAGCGGAGGTTTCATCCTCAATATCCCGTGTCGGACGGAGACCCTTCAGCAAACTCCCGTGTTGGACGGAGGATTATAATTGCCCGTGTTGGACGGAAGTCTCATCATCAATATTTCGTGTTGGACGGAGGGTTCATCATCAATATCCCGGAAATTCATTGTCAAAACTCCCGTGTCGGACGGAGATCCTTCAGCAAACTCCCGTGTTGGACTGAAGCTTATCATCAGTTCCCGTGTCGAACGGAAGGTGCATTGTCAGATTCCCGTGTCGGACGGAAGTTTCATCAGTTCCCGTGTCGGACGGAGATTCTTCATCAATATCCCGTGTCGGACGGAAGGTTTATCAGATATCCCGTGTCGGACGGAAGGTTCAATATCAACATCCCGTGTTGGACGGAGGATTATCAAGAGCCAGTGTTGGACGAAGATTGATCATCAACAAATGCCCTTGTCAGACAGCAGTAGCATCAGTTTCCCCGGCAGCTACAGGAAAGCACAACAAAGGTATGAAAGCATATCTCTACCCTTTCTTGCTTCTTGTTAGTATCGTCTGAACTACGACTGACTTGATTCTCTCCCAAGGAGGGATACGTAGGAATCCTTTCTCCAAAGGTCCAGCCACCCGATATCTCAGATCGTTGTCCAGCCCTTCGCCTTATCCCTCAGCTGCTCATTGAGATTAGGTCCTTTTTATCGACAACCTCACTTCTTTCATAAGTGACGTTGCCGAGGGGCTCTGTGAGTACGCCAATCCAATTCGCAACCCTTTTTGGTGCATTTTAAATGATAAAATTGCATTAAGGGGCATTTTGGTAAATTCCCGGTCCGTTCCGAGACTTCCGGAAACATTTTATGAGTTTCTAGTGAAGGAAGTATTTTTTAGTATTTTTCCCGAACAAAAGGACCCAAAAAGAATAAATCAGTTTGGACCTCTTGAGAATTAACCCGGAATGTTCTAGAAGCAGGTTTTGGCGCCGGAAGCGGTTATGGACGTGGCCCGTCGTGCGACAGCTTGAGACATGAAATTTGGAGGTCGTGCGACATTATAATTCATTTCCCAATCAACCATTTAAATACCCATTTACGTTCATTTGTAAGGGGCAGGCTCATTTCACACACACAGACAGACATACACACACAGTTCATACTCTCTCTCTCCTCTCTCTCTCTCTCTCTAAACACATTTCTCCTTCTCAAGATGCAAATGGCGTAGCTCCCTCTCCTTCATCGTCTAACTCACCCTCTAATCAACCCATCTCCCCCAAAACCAATTCTCCCTCCGGCCAAACTTCCCAACTGTATCCCTCCCCAAACAATCTCCGGCCCCAGAAACCCGTAGCGCCAGAACTCTCCTCTCTACCCTAATCGCCTCTTCCCAGTCCTCTCTCTCTAAATCGCCTCCAACAACAAACCCAATCAATCGCTTCCTCATCGCTCCACCCAAGCAACGATCAATCCTCCCTCTCTAAACTGATTCTCCGTCGTCCCAATCCCCTTTCAAATTGCCTCACCGTGATCTCTATCTCCCTCGACCCACAACAAAGGCTTCACCCTGTTAGCTCTCTAATGGCGTCCTCACCATGGCTTCCTCTCTCTACCTAAAACACTTCGATCTCTAATCCCTTGCCTCACCTGATTCCGTTTCTCCCAAATTGAAACCAACCAAATCCGTCCGAGCCGCTTCCCCTGTTCCAGAGCCCGAGTCTGTTCAACACCCGCTCATACACAGGCATTTGACACTACGAGGATGCTTCGATCTGAGAGTTCGAGTTTACCGTTCTGAAGCTGATTGAAGAATTCCATACCTAACGTGGTATCGAATTTGAGGATACTACGAGGGTAACGCCCTGATTTCAACCTTTCTCTCTCTGTTTTTCACAGTGTAGTGCAAATTGCCGTGGTTTAAAAATGCTTTTGGTGTAGAACTGATTAAACTGGCTTTGTTACAATTTCAATATAGCATGTAGTATGCTCTGATTTATTTGGATGTTCTCTCTGTTGGCTGCGTAGTGCAATTTCCGTGTTAAAATGCTTATAGCTTAGAACTGACTATATTGGTTTTGTTGTAGCTTCATTTTAGTATGTAGTATACTCTTGAGTTGTTTGGATGTTCTGATCGTTGGGATCTGTTTTATACGTTCATCGTAGTGATGATATTTGTTTTGCTCATGTGATTGAATGCGTTGGGCATGATTTGCTAGGGTGAATGTGGATCATTCTATATCCACATTCATCTAAGCTTGGATCTCTATGAGGTCGTTGGAACCTATTTTATATATTTATCGTAGTGATTATGGAGGCTCTTGTAGTGATGTCGTGCGTTGGGCATGAATTGCTAAGGTGAGTGTGGATGATTCCATATCCACACTCATCTGCAATTTGATCTCTCTAAGGTCGTTGGGACTTGATTTCTATTTTTTGTTAATCTCGGATTGTTATTCATTTGTTGTAATCAAGCTTTGTAAAACCTCTGCAAAAGGCCTTGTCGTGTCACGCGACACAACCTGCTCCCAGGTCCTGTGTCACGCGACACAATGAGTCCTTCTGCAGCAGGTTCAGTTCAGTTGTAAGTTGTTTGTCCTCGTTGTAATCAGGTGGTGGTCTCCTGAATTAAATGACTCACAAGTTGTAATTTCTTTCTTTGAGCAGTAAAATAAAGCATTAAAATGCATTTTATACATATTTTGTCACACACTTTGCACACATGTTTGAATGTCTTGAATGTTGAACATAGAAAGACTCGTCTACGGACGAGGCGTGTTGGGTGAACTCTCGATTCTTCCCAACACGTAACTTGACCCCCGAACCCATTTTCTCTCAAACAAAGGTTTTCAATGTTTCCTCTTAAAAACGGCATGGCGACTCCTATTATTTTTTCGGGCGAGCGCACATTCAAAACCACTTCTTTTTCACAACCGCCATTCGACTCTCCCGGACCGACAAAAGCGAGGACTACGGCGAGCTATCTCGAGAATTCCTAACGTGACAAGCCGCCGAATCTTGTATTCTCACCCACTTCTTTCTCGCTGCGGAAAAGGGATAGGCAAGGTTTAGACTCTGGGGTAGGTGTTTAGGCTAAAGGCTCAAGCGATATGCAAATTAAGAATCTTTCAGTTTACTTAAAACAGTGTCTTTTATTAATTTCTATTTGGTTGGAAAAGGGGTTGCCCTTCTTTTTCGCAACTACTCTAGATCCTGGATCAGTGGGCTCCGTCACTATGTCTATAAGCCCCTCGTATTCCACCTGTATTTTGACCTCCCAGGGTGGACAGCCCCGGGCGAGGGTCCTATAGGGCACGCGGATCCCACCGACCGAGAGAGAAGAACGCTCCTAATGGGTCTAGTGGGTCATAGGAACTTTTAACGCGCGAGCGATGCGGATTATAGTCAAGGCAATGCCGGGAAAGTCTCGTCTTTAAGCCTTAACGGAATTTCGGCAGAGTTTCGCTTGTGCGATTGACGTTTTGACTTTTTGGCATTGTCCAAGAAGATAATAGGCATGGGTCGGTCGGTAAAGCCGGATGACACAGTGTCACATTGAACTTTGTTGCATACGTCGTGCGAGTCAAAGTCAAAGTCAATGCCGGGTCAAGATCTTGCCAATTTTTTCCTTGTCGGAATTTCGGCAGAGCTCCGCTTGCGCGAAAGAACTTTGAATTTTTTTTGGCACGGACTCGGGCTCAACTCTTACGTATCTCGTGCGGGTCAAAGTCAAAGTCAATGTCAGAGTCAAGATTCTGCCAATTTTCCTTGGCAAAATTTCGACAGAGTTTTGCTTGCGCGAAGGATCCTGACCCTCGACATGGGCTAAGGTTTGACCTTTGCGGGGGTATGCAACTGGGCTATATGACACAGACTAGACCAAAAACCAACCAAAAGTCACGGTTTTAAAATGTGTGACACGGGCTGTGCATTGGTCGACACTGGCTGCCATGGGGAGTTTGGGATGATTCCGTGCGCGCGCGAGAGCATCGTAAGGCTGTCCCTGACTGCAACTGAACAACCATCCCGGGTTAAAGGGACGTGCGTGCAAAGTGTACAGGATATATAAGGTGCGCGTAGTGTGCGGCCTCCTAAAAATATTCCTTTTTGAGTTAAAACAGAAATTTTCAGAAATGTGTTTTAAAGGAATGATTTTTCGGGACGGAGGAAATGCAGCAAGTAAGCACGTAAATTTTTTGGAGCCCGGTCAGTCTTGGAACTGAATAGCCCCAAGCTGCCTAAGCTGCCAGACTAACCTCAATTTTTGTCCTGGTGGAATTGCCAATGAAGCCGCCCGGCTAGGATTCAAGGAGAATCAAGTCGTACAGCTGCATCAATCAATTTTCCAGGTTCCATTTTCTTTCATTTGCAGGTTGTTTCCCCGGCCTTTTTGGCACCTTTTCAGCAAGCTTTCCTGTTCAATATCCAGAATATGCACAATTCCCAAGAACCTACGATGCATGCAATGCAAATGCAAGGAAAAGGAGGCAAGCATGAGAATCGGATCCGCGGCGGAAGGGTTACCCACTCAAGAAAAAGCTTTTCTTTTTTTTTCGAAAAGAGATACCGGTACGTGGCATTGTTAGACCATAGTTTATCCCAGACTCGTGTTAGGAGGCGATAACGGGAAGTTTAATGGTTTCCACCTATATACCAAGTATCATTTTTTTATTTTAAAAATGAAAGCTTTTTTTCGTTTTTCGTCCCCAGCAGAGTCACCAAACTGTGAATGTGGTGCCCAAGATCTGGCTCTCATTTTTATTTTTTTGTGTTTGGAACCGCTTTCTCGTGTAAGGGGATCACCGCCTCACATCGGTTTGAAGACATCCGGTTTAAATTGAAAAACGGAGTCGCCACGCCATTTTGATTTCCTCAAAACTTTGAAAAAAAGGTTTGGGTCCGGAGGTTAAGTTACCCCTTGGGAAGAACGGATCGTCGTTCACCCAAAGAGCCTTGTCGAAGCAAGTCTTCCAAGATCCAATTTTCATGCTTGCCTTTGTGTTTTCGTGTGTGGTATGTGTTTTTTGAAAAAGGGGGGGGGGAATGTACCAAGTGGTCTTCCGGACGTATAAACCATGAGTTGGTTATCGCTCGGGATTCCTTGGATTTTGATATGTTCAGGACTTTGATCCCGTTCTCATCTTGGACTTATGATCATCATTATTAAACCTTGGGTCGCATGTGATCAAGATAGGGACACCTTTTTTATAGTCCAAGGATGAGACTCTTTAAAAAGGAAGGACCTTTGCCCATCAATCCTACATCTTGAGACGATTTGCGCTTAGTCGGGACATTTATGCTCGTCTCAAGTGATGATCGGAGATGTAGGGGCTCAAGCTCATCCTTTTCTAAAGGGATATCCGTCTATGGAATCTTTATGTGAAGGAAATGATGTAAAGATAGGACCTTTACACCATTACACTCCAAGAGATGCCTCAAGTACCAAAGGGGACTAGGGGAGGGGTATAAAGATTGGATCTTTACACTCATTCTATGCCTTTTTGTGCCTTATGAAGGTCACTAGGCAATCCTTGGAGAGTGATCCAACCATGAGGGACATGGGGAATGCATTTTAAAGTAAAGATGACATTTTTATGCTAACATATGTAATGAACATGATGCAAGCTAAGACTAGGGATGGTAAAGGGAGGACCTTTATGGCTTTTCTATGTCCTTTATGAACCTTTTAGGTGGACAATCCTTGGAAGCAAGGTCTATGGGAAGGGGGAATGACATTCATGAATAAAGATGACATTTTTAATGAAAAAGATGACATTTTTATATGAAAAGATGACATTTTTCACATCATCATGTGAGAGATCCACCCTAGAACAAGCCATTTGAGGTCTTATTGTTCATCCTTGGGATGGATCTTCCATGAATCCCATGTGATAGGGAAATGGGGGTATTATGATCTATATGACTAAAGATTTGATTTTTATAACAGTAGATCAAATATCAAGCAAGTAGATAGCAAGATAAGTAGCAAAAATCAATATAGCAAGTATGACAAGTATATTTTAAAGAGAAGAGGAGGAGAGGTTACCAATGGTGGTGTCCCTCTATCTCCTTGAAGATTGCCTAAGGAAGGACCAACTTTGGAGGGGTTTTAAAGAGGAGGGAGGTGATTTTGGGAGCTCTCAGCTTTCTGGAATTTCGTGAATGTATTTTGGCAGAGTAACAAGGCCAAAAATTGTATATCAAAATGAATAGAGGAGACCTCTATTTATAGGCAGTCTGGTGATGGCTGATGAAGCTGTGCGGCTGTAACCCTCAGCTAATGAAGCCGTGCGGTCTTATCCATTAGTGACTCAGCCTATTTCTAGAACCATGCAAGGTGGCCTTCTAGAAGGTCTTTTCCAGCGAGGGACTACATGGAATTTTAATTCCTAACAAGTCCTTCCCCCCTCGGAAGGTTTGGGAAAGTTTCCAAATTGCCCCTGAACTTTAGGAAAGTCCGGGGAATTGCCGGGAAACTTAACCGGAAGGCATGAGCCAGATTTGGGTACTTACAATGACACTATGTGTCTCGCACGAGACAACTACTGCAGAATGAGCAGATTCACTTTCCTTCTTGGTTTCGTTCTCTTGCTTGATCTCTCCTCTCCTAATCCGGGATTTACCCTAATCTAGGCCTTCCTAGAACCTTCCTCAATGTTTTCAACAGTTATGTTTCCTAATCTTGGTAGAAAAGTAACTTTTACCTATAAATACAAGGTTCCTCCTCCTTGTTAAGGGACCCTCAATCACACCTTCTTTCGATATACGTTTTTTTGAATTCTCTCCTAGACAGAAGACATAAAGAAACCCTAGATCTCTCTCTAAATTCATTCTTCATCTCTCTCCTACAAAGATCTCGAGCCTTTGTTGAGGCTATCCATTGAAAACTCTCAAAATCACAATGTAAACTCCTATACTTTTATATTCTTCTTCTCAACCTATCTAATTTCCTTTATAGTCACTACAAGAAAATTGTTGGACTTTATGTATGGCTTCTCAAGAACTTAACAGAAAATCTGACGGAGAAAATAACGGAGATTGGGAAAACTAGAAACAAGTCGAGTCTTGTATTATATACAATCTCCGTAAGAGTTATTTGTCCCGCACAGGTGCTTACGGTTGAATAACAAAACTCTCGTAAGATAAAACGACTTAACTATTAGTTATAAGGAGCACTCCAATATAACTAATCTAACGAACAACTCAATGTTTTGAACTTTGGACTTGAAAAGATTTGATGCAACAAGATGATATGATTTGGCTATGTTAATCTATCTCTCTAGAGGGTTGGAAGGCTCAAATGACTGTATGTGTAAATTGAAATTCGGAGGGAAGGTATTTAAAGAGATTTAAAGGGTTCATGGCTTTTCACTTCAAGAGGTGTCAAAGCGCTCGGATTACGCCCACGGCGCGGCCGTTCTTGCCTTGAGCGCGACCGCGCTCTCATGCCGAGACCAGGCCAAGATTTAACCTTAAATCGGCGCGCGCCGCTTGGAGGCTGGAGCGCGACCGCGAAGCCCGTGGAACCGAAAGGTCACGAAAACCTTTTTTGGGAACGCTGTGACCCAAACCAATTTGGATCAGTCCAAGTCAACCCAAGTTAACTTTAACCCTTTATTTAACTCTCGTTAAGTTACAAAAAACACTTGTCATTAATTCTCATTCACCCTAAACGGTTTAGAGACATTAAATGAGTTTAATAATCTACAACAAATGTAGAATACATTTTGTAACTAGTTCCGTTAACACATAACGAACTTCCGTTAGAAATCTAGGTCAACGTTAAGTCAAACTTAACTTTCCGTTACCCATTTCCAACAATCCCCCACATGAATGACAATTAATGCATGAATGCAATTTCGTCCAAAGTTCTGGCGAACTATTATTACATCGGAATAGATAGCTTGTGGCCTTGAATCTTCCCTGTGCGAAATATTATCGGATATACTAGCCATTTGGTAGCGAGTCGCTTTGAACCCGTATTTGTCGGGTGTATACCAAGACAATAATACTCACATAATAACAGCTCTAACAATTGTTGTTCTCACGTTTTGTCCATTTTGGCCCTGGACCGTATCTCATTCATAAGCGTTCATTTAGAGGCGGCCTAATTACCTCTCACTTATATAGGTGATTCTCACTATAAGGAGTATCATGCACTACTCCACCCGTAGGTATAGAAATCATTAAAAGTTTTCTCAACTTAACCTTACCACCGCGCATGTGCTTGTACTTGGATGTTCGGGAATGAGTATTCAACATCTCCAGGTTAATAAACCGAGTTGTTGTTTCCAAGTAACTCTACTAGAACTTATAACTTGGTTGTCTCATTGAACCAAGGGCCTCGGGATCTCCATTTCTCAAGGTTGAGTGTCCGCTATAAGTTCTTTTGTTGTGGGTTTTAAACCCATTCCCTTAACAGCTTTATACATTGATCTCTATTTATACCTTTGGTAAATGGATCCGCTAAGTTATCACATGATTTTACATAATCAATGGTGATAACGCCATTCTTGATCAACCGTCTAATGGTATTGTGTCTACGACGAATATGTCTAGACTTACCATTGTACATACTATTCTCGTGCCCTTCCAATTGCCGATTGACTATCACAATGGATTAGTACAAAGCAGCACAGTTTGCTCCAACAAGGAACATCCTCCGGGAAGTTTCTTAAGCCATTCAGCTTCTTCCCAGACTTTATCTAACGCGATAAACTCGATTCCATCGTGGATCCGGCTATACACGTTTGTTTGGAGGATTTCCATGACACTTTGCTCCTCCACCTATAGTGAATACATATCCACTTGTGGACTTAGAGTCTTTCGTGTCCGATATCCAATTGGCATCACAGTATCCTTCTAATACTGCTGGATATTTATTGTAAAGTATCCCATGGTTTAATGTATACTTTAAATATCTTAGTACTCTCATTAGTGCTTTCCAATGATCAGTACTAGGATTGCTTGTGAACCTACTTAGTTTGCTCACTGAATATGCAATGTCTGGACGAGTACAATTTGTTAAGTACATCGATCGCCAATTATTCTTGCATATTCCGGCTTGAGAAACTGGTTCCCCTTGTTCTTGGCTAAATGTAGAGCCAAGTCTACAGTGTCTTAGCCGGAGGGTCATCAAAGACATTAAATTTCCGAAGAACATTCTCTAGGTAATGGGATTGTGAAAGAACTGATCCTTCCTATGTTCTAGAGATCTTTATCCCTAATATTACATCAGCTAATCCCATGTCTTTCATGTCAAAGTTCTTCTTTAACATGCCTTTGGTATTCATGATTAAATCATGATTACTTCCCATTATGAGCATGTCGTCTACATAAAGACAAACGATAACGAATGATTCAGATGTTCCTTTAATGTAGACACATTTGTCACATTCATTGATCTTGAATCCATTCGATAACATGATTCTATCGAACTTCTCATGCCATTGTTTAGGTGCTTGTTTTAGTCCATACAAGGATTTTACAAGTTTACACACCTTTCGTTCTTTACCAGGAACCACGAACCCTTCGGGTTGTTCCATGTAAATTTCTTCATCAAGTTCTCCATTAAGGAAAGCAGTCTTCACATCCATTTGGTGTATCTCAAGATTATGCACTGCTGCAATAGCTATGAGAACACGAATAGATGTGATCCTTGTGACAGGGAGTATGTATCGAAGAAATCATATCCCTCTTCGTCTAAAGCCTTTGGCAACTAGCCTAGCTTTGTACTTTTCGATAGATCCATACGCCTTATACTCGTTTAAGGATCCATTTGCAACCTAATGGTTTGCAACCTGGAGGGAGATCAACCAATTCCCAAGTATTGTTGAGCATTATGGATTCTATTTCACTTTGTTAATAGCTTCTTTCCGTAACGAACTATCCGGACCGGATAAAGCTTCTTTAACAGTTGATGGTTCGTTTTCTAACATGTAAGATAGAAAATCAGGACCAAAAGTCTTTTCCACTCTTGCCCTTTTGCTACGTCTCGGCTCTTCATCTTCTATTTGAGAAGGACCAGTTGTAGACTCATGTGTTCTTTTATTAGAACCTACATCTTTCCTGTCCTTAACCGGAAAAATGTTTTCAAAGAATACCGCATTCCTTGATTCTATAGTAGTTCCTACGTGCATATCTGGAATGTCCGATTTATGCACTATAAACCGATAGGCACTACTATTATTGGCATATCCAATAAAAACACAGTCAATGGTCTTTGGGCCAATCTTGACTTGTTTAGGCTTAGGTACTTCAACCTTGGCCAAACACCCCCACACTTTAAGGTATTTAAAACATGGCCTACGATTATGCCATAATTCATAGGGCGTTTTATCAATACCTTTCTTGGGTATTTTATTAAGAACATAATTAGAAGTGAGTATTGCTTCCCCCCACAAGTTGTCGGGTAAACCTGAACTGATCAAAAGTGCGTTCATCATCTCTTTGAGAGTACGGTTTTGCGTTCGCAACTCCATTAGATTGAGGGGTATATGGAGCCGTTGTTTGATGAATTATGCCGGATTCCCAACATAATCCTTCAAACGGTGCTTCATATTCTCCACCTCTATCGCTTCTAATCTTCTTAATTTTCAAGTTAAGTTGATTCTCAACTTCTTTCTTATAAGTCTCAAAAGCCCCTAAGGCTTCATCCTTACTTCTTAAGAGATAGACATAACAATACTTAGTGCAATCATCTATAAATGTAATGAAGTACTTTTTACCTCCTCGAGTTTGCACTAGTTTTAAATCACATATGTCGGTGTGAATTAACTCGAGAGGAGTCGTGTCTCTTTGTATGGCATTAAATGGCGACTTTGTCATTTTTGCCTCAACACAAACTTCGCACCTATTAGTCGAGTCGGATTTAGTCATTTGGATTAAATCTTGTCTCGCTAATTTCTTAATGGTGTCGAGATTTACATGTCCTAATCTATCATGCCATAAATTAGAACTTTCCGACAAGTAAACATAAGGAACACAACTTTTATTCATCGCACTTTGGCGGATTACTATTACATTCAATTTAAAAAGGCCCTCCTCGAGGTAACCTTTTCCAAGAAACAAACCATTCTTGGTTAGTACAAATTTGTCGGATTCGAATACTAATCTAAAACCGGCCTTACTAAGCAAAGCGCCGGACACTAAATTTTTACGGATGTCTGGAACATGCAGCACATCCAACAAGGTTACTTCTTTTCCGGAAGTCATCTTCAAAATCACGTTTCCAATGCCTTGAACATCGGAGGTCGCAGAATTTCCCATGTAAAGCTTTCTTCCGAAGATGGGAGTATAGGAGGAGAAACTTTCCTTGTTACCACAAATATGGCGGGTAGCACCGGTATCTATCCACCATGCTTTAGGGTTCTCCTCCAAATTTGCAACGTTGGCTTCAAAGACAACCGCTGCAAAGTCTAGGTCCATGTGGTCAACATTGTTTGCCTCTTTCTTCGGAAGACGACAATCCCTTGACAAGTGGCCCGGTTTGCCACAATTATAGCAAGACCCCTTGAACCTTTTAGAGGTCTTCTTCTTCCCTTTCTTAGCATTCCCGGCAGTTTCGGAATGCTTTCTCTTTGTGCCACTCGTGCTAGACTCGGCGAGATTGACCTTTGCCTCCATCTTGCCTTTAGCAACTTTGGCCTCATTCATTCTATTGTTCTCTTCTATTTGAAGACGAACAACAATGTCTTCTAAGGACATCTCCTTGCGTTTATGCTTGAGATAGTTCTTAAAGTCCTTCCACGAAGGAGGCAACTTTTCAATGATGGAAGCCACCTTAAAAGGATCATTCATGATCATCCCCGCATCAAGCCCATGTAGAATGATTTGGAATTCATCTACTTGAGTTGTTACCGATTTGGAATCGACCATCATAAAGTCAAGATACTTACCGACGACAAATTTCTTTGACCCGGCATCCTCGATCTTGTACTTCCTTTCCAAGGTGTCCCACAACGCCTTGGCTAACTCGACTGTACTATACACATTGTATAGTGCATCGTCAAGTCCATTCAAGATATAGTTCTTACAAAGAAAATTACCGTGAGCCCAAGCCTCCTTTGCCATTTGCCTTTGAGGGTCCGGATCACCTTTTTCTACTGCCGGAGGATCTTCCTTTAAGAAGCGGTGCAAGCTTAGGGTGGTCAAGTAGAAGAGCATCTTCTGTTGCCATCTCTTGAAATCCACACCGGTGAATTTCGCGGGTTTCTCACCATGACTGATGTGATGAGTTGTAGGAGCGGGAGCAACATGGTTGAATGTAGCGTCACCTTGTGTAGGAGGCGTCATATTCCCTTGACTTGATGAAGTGGTGTCTTTCTCGTTTGCCATCTCTTGATAATCTTGAAGAAGCGTCATATAACTCTTACGATTGTTGGACTTTATGTATGGCTTCTCAAGAACTTAACAGAAAATCTGACGGAGAAAATAACGGAGATTGGGAAAACTAGAAACAAGTCGAGTCTTGTATTATATACAATCTCCGTAAGAGTTATTTGTCCCGCACAGGTGCTTACGGTTGAATAACAAAACTCTCGTAAGATAAAACGACTTAACTATTAGTTATAAGGAGCACTCCAATATAACTAATCTAACGAACAACTCAATGTTTTGAACTTTGGACTTGAAAAGATTTGATGCAACAAGATGATATGATTTGGCTATGTTAATCTATCTCTCTAGAGGGTTGGAAGGCTCAAATGACTGTATGTGTAAATTGAAATTCGGAGGGAAGGTATTTAAAGAGATTTAAAGGGTTCATGGCTTTTCACTTCAAGAGGTGTCAAAACTGCTCGTATTCCCGCCACGAGCGCGGCCGCTCTTGCCTTGAGCGCGACCGCGCTCTCATGCCGAGACCAGCCAAGATTTAACCTTAAATCGCGCGCCGCTCTAGCCGGGAGCGCGACCGCGCCGAAGCCCGTAACCGAAAGGTCACGAAAACCTTTTGGGAACAAGCTTGTGACCCAAACCAATTTGGATCAGTCCAAGTCAACCCAAGTTAACTTTAACCCTTTATTTAACTCTCGTTAAGTTACAAAAAACACTTGTCATTAATTCTCATTCACCCTAAACGGTTTAGAGACATTAAATGAGTTTAATAATCTACAACAAATGTAGAATACATTTTGTAACTAGTTCCGTTAACACATAACGAACTTCCGTTAGAAATCTAGGTCAACGTTAAGTCAAACTTAACTTTCCGTTACCCATTTCCAACAAAAATTGCTTATTGACAACATTTTAAGCACAACGTTTTTTGAGAAACGTTGTTATTGAAATGCCTAAGACAACGTTTAAAAAGAAAACGTTGTGGTTATTGGTGTATGACAACGTTTCTAAAATAAATGTTGTTAAATGGCTTGACTACAACATTTTGGACGCAAATGTTGCACCTATTAACCACGTTTGGAGGTGAAACGTTGTGATTGTCAACAACGTTTTGGAAAGAAACCCTGTAATTGTTGGTGTCATGCCCTAGGCTATAGTTATGCTTGACTTGAACCATTATGTATTGTTAGTCAAATATATGTTTAAGTTTAGAATTGCTTAATCCCAATCAACAAGCATTAACGTGGGCCCCTAATTTTATCTAGACTAAATAGAATTTTCTATGTATGATAGGTCCCCTTAGTGCTAGTGCCAGTGTGTTAAATCATGTAATTTTCTCAAGGCTTTGAAGAATTGAAGACTTGAAGACCTGAAGATTTGCCCCTTTGTTTTATCTGTGAGTTACTCGGTTTAGCTACCTAACCGGTTGATCACTCAACCGGTGTGCCTACCTAACCGGTTTCCCCTTACCTAGCTGATATAACCTCACAGGTTACATCTTCTCTCTTGCCAGTTAAGGCTTTCTCAGCAAGCTTCCTTCAGCCTAACCTAACTGAAGCATTTATTGCTCCCAACTACCCAGCAACCTACTTTAGCTAAAGTTGGTAAAGCAAGCATGCTGAATGGACGCTGAAGTGACATTCCTGCGGCTGTCAGAAGCTCAAAATTGATTGTCAAAATAACCAGTACTCACATCCATCCAACAACTCAAGGAAAATCTTCTCTCTCCTATCTCAGGCATTTAATGCAAAGATCCTTAAATTCAAAGGCATGCCTGATCAAGTCATCATTGCAACCTCTTCAAAGACAACGGCTCCTTTTCAAAGTTCACTATAAATAGCTTCCCTGGAGCATTGAAGAAGGTTAGTGCATTTATGATCCTTGAGAGTGAGCTGCTCTGAACTACCAACCTGCAAATCCACTAGTTCAAAGCATTCAAAGCAAGTCCCATTATTCACTAGACATCTCTGTAGGACTTAAACACTGAGCACCTCAATCAATACTGTAGTGTTCCTTCATTAGACTACCAATGGAACACATTGATTGATTCACACACAACACCCTAGATAAATCAGCTCAACTTGTGAGCACATCTCTAGAAAACACCTGGTCATTATTGTAGCACGATCCGTTAGTGGTCACCTTTAGATTGGCAGCCTTCAATCATTGGCTTGCAACTTGTAATAGGTAAGAACCATTAATATAGCAGTGCACTTTCACAAATCCAAGTTCTGACCAAACATGGTAGAGGACGTAGCAGTTATTTAACACTGTGAACCTCTTCAAACAATGTGTCATTTCTTTGTGAGTTTGTTCATTTATTGTTATGTTGTTGTAACTAGTTGATAATCTCTCAACTAGTCACAACCTATTGAATCAACTTACTGCATAACTTGTTTGTCCTACTAGAAGATAAAATTTGTCCTTGTTTTGTTGCATAAGTTTTGACTTACTGGCTTTTGGAACTCACTTACCGGTCCTATACTTGTCTAATCGATAAATCCGCTGTGCAAAATATCTCAATCGGTTAGTGAGTGTTTTACCTTCAAATATTTTTTAAGCCTAAGTGTTTTTAGTAAAAAGTTTTAAACAGGCTATTCACCCCCCCTCTAGCCTGATTCCTACCATTTGGGACCTAACAATTGGTATCAGAGCTAGCAATTTTCGAAAATCATTTTTCCGAGCTTAATCGCTTGAATTGCCAATTCCAAAATGGCAGGAAAAATCATGCAAACATACAACTTAGCAACCGTTCCCATGTTGAACGAAAACGAATTTCCAGTATGGAAAAACATAATCATGCGGTACTTGGACTCAATAGATGATAGGTTAACTACCGTAGTCAGAGATGGTCCCATGACACCCCTGAAAATCAATCTTGCTACCAGAGCACCCAAAACTCCTCTCATGGATCATGCAGATAGAGCGTCTGAACAAGATTTTGAGGTCTATGAAACCTATATGCCAAAACCACGTGAAGAATGGACTGAGGATGACAAACTTTGTGATTCCTTGGACAGAAAAGCTTTGCACATCATAACCTCCGGACTTGATGACAGACTATACAAACAAGTACAATGCTATGAGATCAAGCCAACAAGTGTGGCGTAGTCTTCTCGTATATTTTGAAGGAGATCAAGTGGCAAAGGACAACAGACTCTACAAAAGTGTAGCTGAGTTTGAGTCCTTCAAGAAGAATCCAAATGAGACGTTAAAGGAAACGTACGACCGCTTCTGCGAGGTGAGTAATTCTTGTGCATCTCTGGGTAGAGTTTACACTATGAAAGATCTAAACATGAGATTCCTCAATTCTCTTGGAGATTTGTGGCATGTAAAGGTTGCTATTTTGAAAGAATGGCGTGATTTGAACGTTACTCATATCCAGAACATTGTGTCTACTTTGTTTTTATATGAGGAAGAGCTCAACCTACTGAGTGGAGTTCAAAAACAATTTAAAATCTATCTCTCGCCACTGCATCGAGATCTTCCCTGGTTCTTCTATGCTTACCAGCCAACCTACTACCAATGACTCTCCCTCAATCTCTCAACCTCAACCAACTCAAGCCAATACCCCTTCTAGTGTGATTTTTGAGGAAGAGGATGAATTTGCTGCCTTCGCTAGAAATTATAGAAAGTTCAAAGAGTTTAAGAGATCCTAACAAACTCACAGCAAATCCTTCCAACCCAAATCCTCATCATTCCAAAGATCTGGGAACTTCCAAGAGAAAGGCCAAACCTCAATCTCAACCAATGGAAAGAATGCCCAAGGTGAGCTTGTGTGTTACAATTGTAGAAAATCCGGCCATTTTGCCTCCAAATGCCCTCAACCTAAATATGAATTTTTGAGGAAGAAACCATTCAAGAAATTCCCTAGATCTAAATCCAAGAGCTTAGTTGCAGAGGATGGAACTGAAAAAGCTATGCCAGTTTGGTTCGAGACTGATTCTGAGAACGAGGATGCTGACATAGATGAAGAAGCTGATGTCAGTTTTGTTGCTATTGATGGAATCGATGATAAACCCATCTCCTTATAGTCACCTATCTATAGACACCCCAACTCTAATGAACACTCATCTTATATTGACCGTGCACTCCCACCTAAGAGATCTCCCTTAACCTACTTTGACGAACCCATTTCTATTTCCAAGTCAGATGAAGGTAATCCTTATAATTTCAAAATTCAAAACATAGGTGGATCCCTTTATGGTCAGTGTAAAACCATGCCCACTCTCAAACCGCTGATGCAACCAACTCAACAGACCTATCAAGCTCAAGCCTTACCGATCATCTCTCATCAACCGATGCTTGAAACCCGACCGATTCAATTCTTGAAGCCTCTAACCGAGCCGAGCCTTCAACCGATATCATCACTACCAAATTTTGATCCCAATTTTGAACCATCACCTTCTCCCTCTCAGCCTACCATTGACCCTATGCCCAATATGTCAAAGTCTGAAATGGCAGAGGTGATGAATGAGCTCTTCTCAAATTTTGAAAAATTAAATGAAGCTCACAAAATTATGGCTCATAATTTTAAAATGATCGCCACTGAAAATGACTCTTTGAAAGCTGAAATAAAATTTTTAAAAGAAAGTAAGCTAGAATCTCGATCGCCTAAAGAAAGATAATCAAGAACTCACCGAGAGACTAAATATATCCGTTTGTCAAATTGCCGATCTTGTGTAAAGAAATAATTCTCTTTCAAAAACCATTGACACATTTTCAAAATCCCGCGCTGCTATGGATGTTATCATACAAGATCAGTTATCTCCTAACCGAGATGTAACAACCGGTATAAGCTTTACATCCAAAGAAGAAGGAAAAAGACAAACTATGACAAAACCGGTTACCAAGTCTCATCGAGAACTTGATGGGTAAGTTTGATGATGCTCAATCCAAATTGATTAAGAGAGAGTTAACTAAACCTTTCCAAGCCGTCCCCCACACCTATCCCAAGGGGCGGAACAGATGAAGGCTTATTTGGGCAAAAACAAATCCCAATGGACCAAGGTAGCCGATCCCGAGCTAGGACAATATGTTCCACTCAATGATGGTAACATCAAAGGTGGAATTAAAATTGCCGACCATGTTGCCGGTAAGGAAACCTCAACCGGTAAGGAAACCATCACCGGTAAGTGGTACGACCGGTCGACAACCGTCACCGGCCAACCAACCGACGAGGGCTCCCAACCGGTAAAGGACTTTCCAAACCAACGCAACATGCCAACAAAGCTAAATCCATCACCTTCGTCCCCAAAGGACTCGTTTCGCTCAATCGCAAACTCTCAAGCAATGGCCATATTGAACATCAACTCATCTAAGCCCTCTCACCATCCTCGAATAAATGTACAAATTGTGGTTTTATTAGTCACAAGGCTTATGAATGCCTCTTGAAGCACCTATCCGGACCCACCGAGTCTAAAAGCTCGTGTGGTGGCCAGTATGGCCGCCAAAGAGGAACTAACTCTTTGGACCCAAAAGAATAAGGGGGACCATAAACTTACCGTTTTATTTCAGAATGCTTAATGGCCTCAACCGATGCCGGTAAGGATGTTTGGATTATGGACAGTGGATGCTCTAGGCATACGACCGGACATGCCGATCTCCTCACCGATCCGGAAGAAGCATCTCGGTCCTCCAGCTTGTCTTTGGTGAGAACGCAAAGGGTAAAATTATCGGTCGTGGATCCATCAAAAGAGGTACAAATTGTTGTACGTAAGGTATCTTTGGTGGATGGTCCGAAACATAACCTTCTCTCTATATCACAATTCCGTGATAAAGGTATGCATTGTGTTTTCAATTCTTCCAATTGCTATGTGAAAGACATTGCTACAGGTGAAACACTTCTCACTAGATACAGAAAAGGTAACGTATATGCTATCGATTTAAACAATGTTTCGAATGTTTCTAATGTTTGTTTTGTAGCTAAGAACATCAGTGAGAACTCCTGGCTATGGCATAAGAGACTCAGTCACTTGAATTTCAAATACCTATCCAAGCTGGCTAATCAAAATCTAGTTGCCGGCCTACCTCAAGTGTCTGCTAATCATGATAGGAAATGCAGAGCCTGCCAATTAGGAAAACAACATAAAGAATCATTCCACAGCAAGCCATGCATGTCCACTTCTAGATGCCTCCAGCTTGCTACATATGGACTGCTTTGGCCCCACAACCACCGCGCATAGGGGCAGCAGATATGCTTTGGTTGTGGTAGACGACTTCTCAAGATATACATGGGTAGAGACTTTTGCTTCAAAGGATGATACATATGAAGTTGCTACCAGATTGTTTTGTCTACTTCAAACCCAAAAGGAGTGTGACATCATCAGTATGAGATCAGATAATGGAACAGAATTCAAAAATAAAGGAATCGCTCAGTACTGTGATGATCATGGAATAGATCATAATTTCTCAGCTGCTGGTACACCGCAACAAAATGGTGTAGTTGAGAGAAAGAACAGGAAATTGATCGAAGCTGGAAAAACTATGATATCCGAAGCTAGGCTTCCTAAGCATTTTTTGGCCGAAGCTATCCATATAGCATGCTTCACCGAGAATAGATCTTTGGTCAACAAGTTTCACAACAAGACCCCTTATGAGCTATGGCGTGGCAGAATTCCCAACATTGGTTTCTTCAAGATATTTGGCTGCAAATGCTATGTACTTTACAACGGTAAAGAGCGCCGAGGTAAATTTGATGAAAAATCTGATGAAGGTATCTTTGTGGGATACGCCAAGCACAGTAAGGCATTTAGAGTTTTTAATAAACGGTTGTTGAAAATTGTTGAATCTGTTCATGTTACATTTGATGAATTTGATTTGCTAGAGTCTGATAAGACTCCAAATAGTCCTGATAACTCCGGCGTGTTTGAGACAAAGTGTGAATCAAGTAATCAAAACTCAAGTCAATCCACCAAAGCATCAATGCAAATCAACCTCCAAATTTCAACCTTCAAATTCTAAAGTGGTGTAACTCCGTAGAGACTTAGTTGATGACTCTTTCTTTCCTCAATCGGTTAGGCAATCCAATGTTCAAACTCAGCTAATCGATCCTCTTCCAACTAGTCCTCATATTACCTTTCCTAACTCACCACCTGAAGCTGAACCAATTTCGCCCATCAACTTACCATTTCCCTCTCCTCTAACCGATCACCATCGGTCTGCATCACCCTCACCTAACCGATCACCTCAACCGGTCTCTTCTCCCTTAGCCGATTCCACTCCTCCAATAGAATCCTTAAGACAGGAATCGGTCAGGCAAGACCTACCTAGGGAAGTGAGATTAGTTAGGAATCATCCTTTAGAAAATATCATTGGTGATGTCTTTGGACCTAGAATGACTAGAGGCCAGTTAAGAAACTTATAGGAACAACATGGATTATTTTCCTCTGCTATGGTCTCCAATATAGAACCAAAGAAGACTGAAGAAGCACTTGATGACCCCAGCTGGGTAGAAGCTATGCAAGAAGAGCTTAACCAGTTTGATAGATGTAAAGTTTGGGAATTAGTGCCTAGACCTAGTGATCAAACAGTAATTGGAACAAAATGGGTTTATAGGAATAAATTGGATGAGTCTGGAAAAATTGTAAGAAATAAGGCCAGATTAGTGGCAAAAGGATATAGACAGGAAGAGGGAATAGACTATGATGAGACTTTTGCTCCAGTAGCTAGATTAGAAGCTATAAGGTTATTCCTTGCCTATGCAGCCTTCAAAGAATTTAAGCTATATCAAATGGACGTGAAAAGTGCCTTTCTCAACGGTGAACTTCAAGAATTTGTATACGTTGAACAACCTCCTGGATTTGAAGACTCCAAGAAGCCTAATCATGTCTACAAATTGAATAAAGCTTTGTATGGCATCAAGCAAGCACCTCGAGCATGGTATGAAACTCTTTCCAAATTCCTACTTAGTGAGAAGTTTGAACGAGGTAAAATCGACACCACTTTATTTATTGCAAAGCACAATGGTCACTGATTGTTAGTTCAAATATATGTTGATGACATAATTTTTGGATCTACTAACGAAAAATTGTGCAAGAGATTTGAGAAGCTTATGAAGAGCAAATTTGAGATGAGCATGATGGGTGAGCTAACATTTTTCCTTGGACTTCAAGTCAAGCAAACCCAAGAAGGTATCTTTATCCATCAAGCCAAATACACCAAAGATCTAATCAAGAAATTTGGCCTTGATTCCGCTCATCCTCAAAGCACTCCAATGGCCACAAATGTACACCTTGACAAAGATGAATCCGGTAAGAAAGTAGATATGACACTCTACCGAGGTATGATAGGATCTCTACTTTACTTAACCGCTAGTAGGCCAGATATCATGTTTGCCGTATGTGTATGTGCTAGATTTCAAGCTGACCCAAGAGAATCTCATTTGAAAGCCGTTAAAAGAATTATTAGATATCTTTTGGGAACTGCTAACTTAGGTTTGTGGTATCCAAAAGATTCATCATTTACACTAATTGGCTATTCAGATGCTGATTTTGCAGCTTGTAGGGTCACCAGGAAGAGTACTAGTGGAACTTGTCAATTTCTAGGTAACCGATTGGTTTCCTGGTTGTGCAAGAAACAAGCATCAATTTCCACTTCTACGACTGAAGCTGAGTACATAATGCCGGGAGTTGTCGCTTCACAAATCCTTTGGATGAAGCAACAACTAGTGGACTATGAAATCCCTCAAGAAGTATGTCCTATTTATTATGATAACACCTCAGCCATCTCAGTCTCCAACAATCCTGTGATGCACTCAAAGACGAAGCACATAGACATCAAATATCACTTCCTCAAGGATCATGTTGAAAAGGGTAACATTGTTCTTTTAAAAGTCCATACTGATTATCAACTAGCTGACATTTTGACAAAACCATTGGACATTAAAAGATTTGAATTCCTCAGAGGAGAACTAGGCATGATTGATATTCGTTAATTTATTGTGCTAACGTTGCTATCTGTTTAAGCTCTCAACCGATCATGGCGGTGCCTCAATTACTTATGCTAAACCGATGCTCTTGACCTACTCACTTAACCGGTATGCAAGATATCCTAAACCGACATCTCCTAACCGATCAAAAGTATCCCTAACTGATGGCCCTTAACCGATGCAAAAGTCCTCTCTCCTAACCGGTCAAACATTCACCCCTAACCGATCCATCCTAACCGATCGCTCATTACCTAGCCGACGAACTGCGGCCGGATCACTATTCATAATCCGTTTTAACCGGCGCGTCCCTTACCGATCGGTCACAACAATCACATCTGCCTCTCAACGCCTCACCCTATTCTGACACCTCCAAAAGGTTGTTCCCTACTCCCTCCTACTACCGTCCTCTTATACTTGATTGTTGGTCAAATTTAAAATTTTGTGACCAAAAAGGTAACTTCTATGGCTCCCAAACCAACCAAGAAAGACATCTTCGGAGGTTACATTCTTCCAAGCTTCTTCGAATCTGAAGAAGGAAAGCTCCTCCAGGCCATGTTGACTGCTGCCGGTCTGTTGCCTTTCTTGATGCCAGAAGGAAATGATGATATCATGTATGAGCTGGTCAATGAGTTCTTCAACAATGGTGTTGTAGATGATAATCCAAAGCCCGGTGTTGTATCTCATATTTCTTCAACAGTTGGTGGTTTTTCCGTTGATTTCTCTCCAAACTCCATTGCCAAAGCTTTCCCTACTATTCCCTCAACTGGTTCATCTTATATTACCTCGAAAGATATGGAATTAGCATGGGCTAGTGTTTATGGAACCGATCCATTTGTGACCGGTGAAGGAAATAAGAAAGCCGATCTGGATGCTGTTCACTACGCCTTGGCCGAAGTGATTGACCGATGTGTGATTTGCCGGTCTGGATCCCATCATTGTATCACTATGATACAATGGGAAGCCATTGCAGCCGTTATGCTTCAGAGGAAGTTCAATTGGTGCTCATTCATCTACCGTGTCATTTTGATTGCCTTCAAAAAGTTTCAGAAGGAGAACCCCTTGTCCAGATCAAACAAGGCAAAACCCATTCATTATCTCCTAATGAGCAGAATCCTAATGAGAATCCCATCAATCTTCACCATCTCTGGTAGTCAGCCATCTGTTCCTAAATCCTTTGTCAAGGCATTTGACAAGGCTGATCAGGCAAGGATTCTTAGAGAAGCCAAACCTACTGCTGTCATTGCTCCTCTATCCGAAGCTCAACCGGCAAAGAAGAAGTCCTCTCAACCGAAGAAGAAGAAGTCAACTGATACCCCCAGACCGGTCTCTGATCAACCTCAGCCTACTCAACCGATTCCCTCACCGGCCAAAAGAAAATCACCAGAACCTGATATTGATGACAATGAACCCATCTCCACTGTTATCCGACCCAAGAAGACAGCAAGAAAATCATCCAAGCCTCCCACTCCTCCAACCTCCTCAAAATCAAAACCAATTCTAAAAACCCCTTCCCAAATAGCCAAAGAAAATGATGATAGAAGGAAGAGAATTGAAGCCGACATTTCCTCATTCATACCCTTCATCCCCAACCGATTGCTTGGCCACGATACCTTGACCGATGACATCCCTATCACCGGTCATGCTTCCAATCCCACTTACCGAAGGTGCCAACTGATCAGGAATCCCACTTTCCATATTTTTCACAACAATCCTTGGTCTTTTAACCCACAGTCTGCTCCTTCTCCTAATTGGGTATATCCAATTGATCACTTGCCACCATTTATTCAGAAGTTACTTCAATTCCATGAGATCAACAAGTCTTTAGTACACGTCGGCAACATTCAAGATTATACTGACTTTGGGAACCGACATGAAGATAAAGGTGTGTACTTTAGCAGACCATGCCGTCTAAGAGACTATGATCTTTCCTCCTCTCGGCGCAGTCTCATCAAACAATACAACAGATTCTTCGATCAGCTTCCCCTCAAATGGAATGCTGTCTACTTAGCTCAAGATAGAATGAGGCAGGACATGATGGTCCAAGCAGTATGGGCAGACTTTGCCATTCTATATGGAGCTGAAGATACGTTGATAGAGACTGACTATTATCAGTCTGGGAGATATGAGATGGAACTTGATTCTCTCCCAAACTTTGATTCTGAACCGGTATGTCTTGGCCCTAGGAAGAATCAATTAATAAGGAATGTGATGGATTTGTTGGACAACCTATTGGATATGGACAATGAGCTCAAAGCGGCTGGAAACATTTCCTTAGCCGATTTCTTTTCTGCAGTTCAGTCTACCTCTACCAAGTGGCCTACAGTAAGTGATGCTGAAATTGATGCCTTGTTTGATGATGAAGGGGAAGAGGAAGAAAAAGAAAAATCTGAGGAGATTGCTAAGTCTAGGAGGAGGCATTACCGATACATCACAGGTTACCCCATTGGGAGGAGGCATTACCGATACATCACCGGTTACCCCAAGTGTTCACCACTCCTAAACCGATGGCAACGGTTAGAAGCCTAGGAGGAGGCATTACCGATACATCACCGGTTACCCCATTGGGAGGAGGCATTACTGACAAACCGACCCCTACTCAACCGATAATGTCTCTACCGGTTTCAATCCCTCCAACCGATGTATCTACTGAACCAGTTGGAGTACCTCAACCGATTGATGCCGATGATGTTCTTTTGCAACAGGCTGTAGCTGCTAGCCTATTTGAGGTGGAGCAAAAATGATTGCTAGACCGAGCCGATACTCTGGCTACTGCTCAAGCTCTTCAAGCCTCTATTCTTGATAGCCAAGTGAGAGAAATTCAGTCAATACTTTCAAGTCCTCCAAGGATTGAGGAGGAGATTCAGTCTGTGCCTCCCACTTCTACTACTCCTGATGACGAATCTGACTTCTTTGAGGTGGAGGAAATTTCTGATGATGATGATGAATTCAATATTCTGGATCCTGCTGTTCCACCAGTTTATGCTGATCCATGCCTCTATTAGAAAGATATATTCTCTCCATTGAATTACTATACCACGAAGTCCTCCATTCCTCGAACATCTCATGGTATTCCCCTCTTTGGCATTCGTGAGAAAATCTCTAGCCGTGCCGAGTGCAAGTTGGTTTCTGATCCCCCTCCATTTTCCCAAGAGCTCAAAAAGTTGAAAGAAAAGGAAGGCAATATTCCTTTCTACCTATCCAGAACCGTTGGCCCTGGGGAAACAAGTACCAAAAATCAGAAGCTTGTTGCACTTAAGCTTCGCAAAAGATTTCCACCTCCCAAAGGTCAACCGGTCAAGCCTTCCAAAATCGATCAACAGTTGGTCACCAACTTTCCAACCAAGCAGAAACCAATATTCTCTCCTTCCAAATCTCAAAGGCTTCATCACATTAGAATTTAAGGAGGAGTTGCTCAAACAGCTACAGGACCGATTGAGTGCACCTTCTCTTCTGCCAATCTTTTCTTGCGTTACCTCTCGGTCAACAACCGGATCTCTCAGGTTTTGGAGTTAAGTATTTTCAGATGGACCTATGATGTCACGCATAGAGTTGGGTTGATGCCAAATGTAACCCAGCTTTCCATTATGAGAAATGGCAATCCTCAGCCGTGGAGCAACATTAGACAAGCATCCCTTCTTCTCCTTGCTCTAAGGGTCATTCCTCTGATTCGGTTAAGACAAGCTGCCATCTCCTTAGCCCCCATTGCTGCTGAGATGATTTCTTCTGCTTTTGAGGAAGCTTTTGATATTCAAAGTGCCATTGCACTCAGCCTTGACACTGATGTGGTTGTTCCTTCTGATCCCTTTGAATTTCTTGTGCAAAGCCCCTCTGTTGCTTCTTCTGTATCAGTTGATGAGGAGATTAATTTTTCTCCAAATGGTCAAGTCTCTAGGATCGGTCCAGTTCACATCCATTCTCCAACCGATACTCCAACCGATGCCTCTACCGGTTCTCCAACTCCATCACTTACCGGTCGCTCAATTCCTCTATCTGCCCATCTAACCGAGAAGCCTCATACCGTTCACTTTTCTCCACCTAACCCGTCCCTTGCCATCCAAGTATTTACTCCTCAACCGATTCAAGCCTTAATTGTTGCTGCTCATCCAACCGGTCCTCCAGCTATCTCAGTTAGCTCATCAACCGTTGACTCCTCTACTGATAGTGATGCTGTTGTCGATGCTGATCCTTCACCTGATGCTCCCCAACCAGTCCCTGAAGAAGAACTCAAACGACCCGTTGTTGTTCGTGATCTTTGTGAATTATATGATGCCTTGGTTGCGAGTATGGTTAAGTCCAATCAGGAGGAGGAAAAGAAGAGGTTAGACAGGATGGAACACGGATATGCAAAGGATTTAGCTAACTATGTAGCTGATCTTTTTGACAAAGATGCTAAGATCACTAAACTTTCCACTTAGCTCGGTGCCTTATCTCAATTGAATAAAGAGCTTATGAACACTGCCAAGGATGCCCAAACCGATCTGAAACTTGCTACCGAGGAAATCAAGAAGTTGAATCAGAAGCTGACCGATCAAGCCTCTTTGTTTAGGAAGACCAACACTGAAAGAATCAAGCTTAAATCAGAAAATGAAGTGCTCAAGAAGATGTTAGCAGATCGTGATGCTGAGAAGTCTGCTAGGAAGAAAAGGAAAAGAGATGAGAAGGAAGCCAAGAAATCTGCAAAGAAACCGCGTCCTCAACCGGTCAGTCCATCGGCTACTCCACCGGCAGACCCCAAGGATAAGTCCCCAACCGATGATCCGGCTGCCTCTATCTAAGAATGTAACCGATGATGAACATGTCTTTCCATCCTTTCCAAACCGGTTGCAGTTTAATCAATGAGATTTCTTTGACCTCAAACTTTATTGTTTTGAATGACTTGCTTTTCCTTTATTTCTTTTAAATTGATTTTTGAATGATCAAACTGTTCTAACTGTTTCATTTTGCAGGTTTAATTATTCAAAATCCTTTTTACCTTAATTTGTTTTCATTTTTAGCTTTCAATCTGTCTGTAAGCTTTCTTAGGTTACATCTAAGTTGTTACTTGACTTAGGGATTAACATATCTAAAAGATAAAATTGTAGTCATTCTTTTACTGAGACAAGATGATGCTAACCTAGGGTGATTGGACTTAAGCAATTAGGAGGAGATTGTTAGTCAAATATATGTTTAAGTTTAGAATTGCTTATTCCCAATCAACAAGCATTAACGTGGGCCCCTAATTTTATCTAGACTAAATAGAATTTTCTATGTATGATAGGTCCCCTTAGTGCTAGTGCCAGTGTGTTAAATCATGTAATTTTCTCAAGGCTTTGAATACTTGAAGACTTGAAGACCTGAAGATTTGCCCCTTTGTTTTATCTGTGAGTTACTCTGTTTAGCTACCTAACCGGTTGATCACTCAACCGGTGTGCCTACCTAACCGGTTGCCCCTTACCTAGCTGATATAACCTCACAGGTTACATCTTCTCTCTTGCCGGTTAAGGCTTTCTCAGCAAGCTTCCTTCAGCCTAACCTAACCGAAGCATTTATTGCTCCCAACTACCCAGCAACCTTCTTTAGCTAAAGTTGGTAAAGCAAGCATGCTGAATGGACGCTGAAGTGACATTCCTGCGTCTGTCAGAAGCTCAAAATTGATTGTCAAAATAACCAGTACTCACATCCATCCAACAACTCAAGGAAAATCTTCTCTCTCCTATCTCAGGCATTTAATGCAAAGATCCTTAAATTCAAAGGCATGCCTGATCAAGTCATCATTGCAACCTCTTCAAAGACAACGGCTCCTTTTCAAAGTTCACTATAAATAGCTTCCCTGGAGCATTGAAGAAGGTTGGTGCATTTATGATCCTTGAGAGCGAGCTGCTCTGAACTACCAACCTGCAAATCCACTAGTTCAAAGCATTCAAAGCAAGTCCCATTATTCACTAGACATCTCTGTAGGACTTAAACACTGAGCACCTCAATCAATATTGTAGTGTTCCTTCATTAGACTACCAATGGAACACATTGATTGATTCACACACAACACCCTAGAGATATCAGCTCAACTTGTGAGCACATCTCTAGAAAACACTGGTCATTATTGTAGCACGATGCGGTAGTGGTCACCTTTAGATTGGCGGCCTCCCTTCAATCATTGGCTTGCAACTTGTAATAGGTAAGAACCATTAATATAGCAGTGCACTTTCACAAATCCAAGTTCTGACCAAACTTGGTAGAGGACGTAGCAGTTATTTAACACTGTGAACCTCTTCAAACAATGTGTCATTTCTTTGTGAGTTTGTTCATTTATTGTTATGTTGTTGTAACTAGTTGATAATCTCTCAACTAGTCACAACCTATTGAATCAACTTACTGCATAACTTGTTTGTCCTACTAGAAGATAAAAATTTTTCCTTGTTTTGTTGCATAAGTTTTGACTTACTGGCTTTTGGAACTCACTTACCGGTCCTATACTTGTCTAACCGATAAATCCGCTGTGCAAAATATCTCAATCGGTTAGTGAGTGTTTTACCTTCAAATATTTTCTAAGCCTAAGTGTTTTTAGTAAAAAGTTTTAAACAGGCTATTCACCCCCCTGTAGCCTGATTCCTACCATTTGGGACCTAACATGTATCATCTTTATCATTTATTATAGAGCATGTTTATTCTGTTCATTATATATTTACATGTTTATTATATTGAACTGCGTCCCTAGTTGTTGTGAACAACTAGTATAAGTTGGTAATGGATAATCATAGAGATGATTATATGCATGGAGATGCACATTACACTTATGGATACTTGCTAGAGAACGAGTGTTGGACATGACCTACTTATAAGATTTATGACATGGTCTGTTGTCATGATTAAATCTCATGATATTCGTGTTATTGAATCCTTTGTACCTGAGATTATCATCGTCTTCCACATGGTGAAGATCGTGTTTGATATAGTCTAACACTATCTTTAATCGGATAACAATAAGGGCTATGTTAGCACGTTCGGATTCATGTAGGGAAGAATGATAAGTCAAGATGGGATTTTTCCCTCTTGTGAAGAGAGATGTTTGCTTGGGCCCCTCGATGAATGATGTTGATGAAATGTGTGGCCACACTCAAGTGATTTGATAGAGATCAAATGAATTTGCATTATCAACATATTCGGAATCGAGAAAGCATTGAACGAAATGAGTTGACATAGACCATGACTCATGTTCAATTGGACATCGTGGACAAAGGGATTATGACATTTGATCTATCGAGGAATCAAGCTTTGTTGTTATATTAATTGGGTGGATGTAATGGTTTGCTAGAAACCACTTATGTCTTGTGAGGTAGATGTTTCGACTCACTACCAACATAATATAATTCCTATTGGGTCACACACAAAAGAACGAATTTGATCAAAGGAATTGAAATTTGGGGTGGTCACGACTTAATTTGGACAGAAGGGTTGTATCGCGCGTGATCAGCCAGTCTCGCGCGTGACAAGGCCTTTTATTCAACTCCAATTTTGGCCGTAGCATTGTAACGTGCGGGACAGTCTGTCTCGCACGGAACTAGGATTCTATACGAATCAAGTGGATTGGACCGTAACGTTGTACCATGCAGGACACGCCAATCTCGCACGGGACAAGTGTTCTGTTCAGATCCGCTTTTGGCTTGGATTAGGTCTCTTCTCCCTAAAAGTTAGGGATATTTACAATGTATAAATATGACCCTTCTCCCAGCCAATAGTGACACGGTTTTTGAGTTTTAGAAACACAAAAAACGTTGATTTTGATTGAGAATCAAAGATCAAAAACACCCAAATCAATTCCATAAGTAGCCATTGATTATTGAAAGGAGTTTTCAATAATCGGGAAGGATCATCTAGCAATCCAACAAGAAGAGTTCTTGGTTCGTTCTCATGTGGATCACCATTAGAGGGAGGTTGCTTTATCTCCTAAAGCTTGAATATCTCTATTGTTGATTTCATCACCAAGGTTTTGAACAAGGAAGAAGAGGATTCGATTCGACATCAAAATTCCAAGGCTTGAATTTTGAGATCTATTTTGACAAACCAAATCGCATTCAAGGTATGTAATTCTATTTCATGGTTTTCTAATCTCTTCATGCTAGACAGATCTAAGGGCTAGGGTTTTGATGTTATTTTGTTAAATTTCCGCTGCATTTGTAATCCCAAAACTCAACAGTGGTATCAGAGCCTGGTTTTGCCATGATTAGGATTGAAATTGCATGCTAGATTTAATTTGATTATTTTCTACCATGCTATATGAAATAGATCTAGATTTATGTGTTTTGTTTTTGGTGAAAAACAAGTACTCCCTCCGTCCCATAGAACTTTACTCCTTTATTGTTGAGAACGGAAAATAAGAAATAATGTTATTAAAGTAGGTGTTGTGAGTGAGAGGAGAGAGAATGAGTGGAGAGAATAGTAAATTTGAAAAGTGTTGTGAGTATGACAAGTGGATCCCATGAATAAAGAAGTATTAAAAAAATTTCTTTTTAGGAAAGTGGGACTTTAAAGTGGGACGCCCAAAATAGTAAAAGGGGTAATGTTTTATGGGACGGAGGGAGTATATGAGATGTACCATGTTCATGATTTATGATGAATTAATTAGATTAGTTTATCACATAGGTTGATGATTTGTTTAATATGATTAAATTAAATTAGTAATTTCTCAAAATTGAATCAAATTGTTTGTATGATATTTTGTGAAGCCCTATGTTCATGATTATGTTCACATGAGATCTATGTTACAACCATGTGATGTTTGTTACATGTTGAAAACATTCTAAATATTTAAGTCTTATGCCATTCTTTGATTAGAACACTTGTGAAATTTTGGGGTATTTTGATGTAGTTTCAGTCATAGTTGGGTGCATCATTATATCTTGATTTGTGACCAAGATGAGATTATGGTTGATGTAGTTTTGGCCATAGTCAGGTGCATCGTTCCATGTCTCATATGTTTGAAAAGGGTTTTGACTTAATTGGTGCTTTCAAATAAGATTTGATCCAAGGCATAGATGAGATTTAAAACATGTTTTTGACATATGATGTCTAAGAAAATCTCATAAAAGACCTAAGAGTCATATAGTGATATGATTGATGTTTCTACATTAGCTTGATTTCGAGTATTAGCTCAGTTAAACCGGAATTAAGTGAAATATGAATCTTAGACTACTATGATTATATGATACATGTTTGTATTTGAAGGTGTATAATTTAGTGGGTGTATTTATGAAATACATTATTTGCTCTTAGATAATAAATGTGTTGATATTGATATATGTTTATATTGTTTGCATATTTTATTGTAGAATGGCTACACACAATAATCAACCCCTGTCACTGCGATCCGTCCTTGAGAAGGACAAGCTTGAGGAGAACGGTACAAACTATTCTGATTGAATCAGAAGCCTTAGAATTGTTCTAAAGCAAGAGAAGAAACTGTACGTTCTCAATGAACCCATTCCACCTCAACCTGCTCCAAATGCTTCTAGGGCTGATAGGGATGCACATAAGAAACATAATGATGATTCTACAGATGTTGCATGCCTTATGCAAGACAATATGTCTAAGGCTCTTCAGAAGGACCTTGAGCACATAGATGTAGCATTTGATCTTGCTGAGCGCTTAAAGGAAATGTTCCAAGTGCAAGCAAGAAACGAGAGGTATGATGTGGTTAAGTCTCTAACTGCATGCAAGATGCAAGAAGGGCAATTGGTGGGAGCTCATTTCCTTAAGATGAAGGGTTACATTGAGCGTCTCGAAAGGCTTGGAAATCCGTTGCATTTGGAACTCGCCATGGATTTGATATTGAATTCATTGCTCGAAAGTTATAGTCATTTTATTATGCACTATCACATGACTGGCATGGATAAGAATCTCTCAGAATTGCATGCGATGCTTAAGACCACAGAGATGAATATCAAGAAGCCTAAAACCGATACTGTGTTAATGGTTAACAAAGTTAAAGGGTTCAAGAAAGATGGCAAAGGTAAAGCAAGTGTTGCTAAACCTAAGACAAAGGTTGCCGTTGCCAGAGAGGCTCCCAAGGCATCTCAAAAGGATGCGGTTTGCTACCATTGCCAAGAGGTTGGTCATTGGAAGCGCAACTGCAAGGCTTACAAGGAAGGCCTAAAGGCGAAGAAGGGCAATACAATTGCTGCTGCTTCAGGTATCTATATGATAGATATTTTTCTTTCTGTTTCTAGTTCATGGGTATTATATACCAGATGTGGATCTCACATTTGTTTAAATATGCAGGGACTGAGAAATAGAAAGCTACTCAAACAAGGTGAAGTTGACCTGCGTGTTGGGAATGAAGCAAGAGTTGCTGCATTAGCCGTAGGGACATATGATGTAACTTTACCTAGTGGCTTAGTACTTGTTTTGAACAATTGTTACTATGTTCCGAATTTGAGTATGAATATTATTTATGTTTCTTGTTTGGATAATGAGGGGTATAATTTTCTTATTGCGAATAAGAAGTTTTATATTTATTTAAATGATATGCTTTATGGTATTGCAAACTCATTTAATGGCCTTTATGTTCTTGATGTTGATGAGAAACAAAATAGTGTTGAAAATGTTTATCATGTGGACAAGAAGTCTAAACTGAATGACGAGAACAACACGTTCATGTGGCATTGTCGGCTTGGTCATATAAACGAGAAACACATTTCTAAACTCCACAAAGATGGAATGTTAGACTCACATGATTATGAATCATATGAGATATGCGAATCTTGTTCATTGGGCAAAATGACAAAACCACCCTTCACTAAGAGTAGTGAAAGGGCTAGTGACTTATTGGGCCTAATACATACCGATGTATGCGGGCCAATAAGCAGCATTGCTAGGGGAGGATTTCGGTATTTCATTACATTCACCGATGACTTATCAAGATATGGCTATGTCTATCTGATGAAGTCAAAGAGTGAATCGTTTGAGATGTTTAGAACATTTCAAAATGAAGTACAAAATCAACTTAGCAAAACAATTAAAGCACTTCGATCCGATCGTGGTGGTGAGTATTTGAGCCAAGAATTTGACAATCATCTCAAAAACTGTGGAATTGTTTCAGAGTTGACTCCACCCGAAATGCCACAATGGAATGGTATTTCCGAGAGGAGGAATAGAACCCTATTAGATATGGTTCGTTTGATGATGAGTCAAGTAGACCTTCCTATATCCTTTTGGGGACATGCATTAGAGACAGCTACGTTCACACTGAAAAGAGTTCCTACTAAATTGGCTCCTAAGACCCCACATGAGATGTGGCATGGAAGAAAACCTAGTTTGTCTTTCATGAGGATTTGGGGTTGCGAAGCTTATGTGAAGAGACTTGTCTCTGATAAGTTAGAACCTAAATCCGACAAGGTTGTTTTTGTTGGTTACCCTAAGGAAACCAAAGGGTATTATTTTTACAACCGCAACGAGAACAAAGTGTTTGTTGCTCGATATGTTGCTTTTCTTGAGAAACAGTTTCTCAATAAAGCATCTAGTGGGAGTAAAATTGATTTTGAAGAAGTTCAAGAACCCGAAAATAACATGGAACCTATAGTAGAGACTGAACCAAGTCCACAAGAAGTTGTGGAACCGGTTCAAGATTCACAAGTCCATCGTAGATCGGATAGGTTACGATCCGCACCCCAGAGATATGGATTTCTTGTTTCGGAAAGTAATGAAGTGGAAGTCATTGAGAATGATGAACCTACTTACATCAAGAGGCGATGTCCGATCCTGATTCGGATGAATGGTTAGAAGCCATGAAGTCCAAATTGCAATCCAGGTCGGATAATCAAGTTTGGAACTTGATTGAGCCACCCGGAGGTGTAAAAACCATAGGGTGCAAATGGATCTTCAAGAAGAAGACTGACATGGATTGGAAGGTGCATACTTATAAGGCTAGGCTTGTAGCAAAGGGATATAGGCAAACTCATGGTGTTGACTATGATGAAACCTTCTCGCCTGTTGCCATGCTTAAGTCTGTTAGAATTTTGATTGCCATAGCTGCGTATTATGACTATGAGATATGAAAATGGATGTCAAAACCGCTTTCCTTAATGGAAAACTACTAGAGGATGTGTACATGACACAACCTGAAGGTTTTGTAGATCCACGAAATTCTAGTAAAGTGTGCAAGTTGCAAAGATCCATTTATGGATTAAAGCAAGCTTCTAGGAGTTGGAATCTTCGGTTCGATGAGAAAATCAAAGAGTTTGGTTTTATCAAGAAAGAAGATGAACTTTGTGTATACATGAAATTCAGTGGGAGCGTTGTGCTATTTCTCTTGTTGTATGTCGATGATATTTTACTCATAGGAAATGACATTCCTGCGCTTGAGACTGTCAAGTCTTGGTTAGGGAAGTGTTTCTTAATGAAAGATATGGGCGAAGCCGCTTACATCCTTGGTATCAAGATCTATAGAGATAGATCAAAGAGGATAATTGGTTTGAGTCAAAGTACCTACATTGACAAGGTTCTTAGAAGATTCAAGATTGAAAATTCTAAGAGAGGAAACTTGCCAATGGGTCATGGTGTTACACTTAGCAAGACACAGTGTCCTAAGACAACTGATGAGCGAAAGAGGATGAATGAAGTTCCATACGCTTCGTCTATTGGATCTAACATGTACGCTATGATTTGTACTAGACCCGACGTCTCGTATGCTTTGAGCATGACAAGTCGTTCCCAATCTGATCCGAGTGAGAACCATTGGATGATATTCAAGATGATCCTAAAGTAATTAAGAAGGACTAAGGATGCATTCTTGGTATTTGGAGGGATGGAAGAAGATCTTGTTGTAAGAGGTTACACAGATGCTAGCTTCCAAACCGACAAGGATGATTTCCAATCGCAGTCGAGATTTGTGTTTATGCTTAACGGAGGTGCGATATGTTGGAAGAGTTCCAAGCAGAGTACTATTGCCGATTCTACTACTGAGGCCAAATATATAGCAACATCCGATGCAGCTAAGGAGGCGATTTGGATCAAAAAGTTCATTAGTGACTTGGAAGTTGTTCCAAGTATCACTAATTCGGTGGAACTTTATTGTAACAATAATGGTGCCATTACGCAAGCAAAGAAACCGAGGTCACATCAGCGATCCAAATATATACTTAGACGTTTCCATCTCATTCGAGAGTTCATTGATCAGGGAGATGTTAAGATATGCAAAGTATCAACCGATGATAACATTGGGGTTCCGCTTACAAAGCCCCTTGCACAAGCAAAGCATGATGGTCATGTGAGGTCCATGGGTATTAGATACATAGATGGAGTCTAGTGCAAGTGGGAGATTGTTGGTATAATGCCCTAGGCAATAGTTATGTTTGACTTGAACCATTATATATCATCTTTATCATTTATTATAGAGCATGTTTATTCTGTTCATTATATGTTTACATGTTTATTATATTGAACTGCGTCCCTAGTTGTTGTGAACAACTAGTATAAGTTGGGAATGGATAATCATAGAGATGATTATATGCATGGATATGTACATTACACTTATGGATACTTGCAAGAGAACGAGTGTTGGACATGACCTACTTATGAGATTTATGACATGGTCTGTTGTCATGATTAAATCTCATGATAGTCGTGCCATTGAATCCTTTGTACCTGAGATTATCATCGTCTTCCACATGGTGAAGATCGTATTTTATATAGTCTAACACTATCTTTAATCGGATAACAATAAGGGCTATGTTAGCACATTTTGGATTCATGTAGGGAAGAATGATAAGTCAAGACGGGATTTGTCCCTCTTATGAAGAGAGATGTTTGCTTGGGCCCCTCGATGAATGATGTTGATGAAATGTGTGGCCACACTCAAGTGATTTGATAGAGATCAAATGCATTTGCATTATCAACATATTCGAAATTGAGAAAGCATTGAACGAAATGAGTTGACATAGACCATAACTCATGTTCAATTGGACATCGTGGACGAAGGGATTATGACATTTGATCTATCGAGGAATCAAGCTTTGATGTTATATTAATTGGGTGGATGTAATGGTTTGCTAGAAACCACTTATGTCTTGTGAGGTAGATGTTTCGACTCACTACCAACATAATATAATTCCTATTGGGTCACACACAAAAGAACGAATTTGATCAAAGGAAATTGAAATTTGGGGTGATCACGACTTAATTTGGACAGAAGGGTTGTATCGCGCGTGATCCGCCAGTCTCGCGCGTGACAAGGCCTTTTGTTCAACTCCAATTTTGGTCGTAGCATTGTAATGCGTGGGGCAGTCTGTCTCACACAGAACAAGGATTCTATACGAATCAAGTGGATTGGACCATAACGTTGTACCGCGCGGGACATGCCAATCTCGCGTGGGACAAGTGTTCTGTTAAGATCCGGTTTTGGCTTGGATTAGGTCTCTTCTCCCTAAAAGTTATGGATATTTACAATGTTTAAATAGGGCCCTTCTCCCAGCCAATAGTGACACGGTTTTTGAGTTTTAGAAACACAAAAAACATTGATTTTGATTGAGAATCAAAGATCAAAAACACCCAAATCAATTCCATAAACAACCATTGATTATTGAAAGGAGTTTTCAATAATCGGGAAGGATCATCTAGCAATCCAACAAGAATAGTTCTTAGTTTGTTCGCGTGTGGATCACCATTAGAGGGAGGTTGATTTATCTCATAAAGCTTGAAGATCTCCATTGTTGATTTCATCACTAAGGTTTTGAACAAGGAAGAAGAGGATCCGATTCGACATCAAAATTCCAGGGCTTGAATTTTGAGATCTATTTTGACAAACCAAATCGCATTTAAGGTATGTAATTCTATTTCATGGTTTTCTAATCTCTTCATGCTAGACAGATCTAAGGGCTAGGGTTTTGATGTTATTTTGTTAAATTTTCGCTGCGTTTGTAACCCTAAAACCCAACAGTAATAGGGTTTGTTATACACTAAATATAATTGAAAAAAAAATAAAAAATTAAAAGGTGTCTGAGCCCATCTTTTTCCCCTTTCTCTGTGTAAACAAAATTTAACCACTCTCTCTCTCTCTCTCTCTCTCTCTCTCTCTCTCTCTCTCTCTCTAACAACTTGAATCCATCGCAATCTCCATCATCAAGGTTGCGAGAGGTGCACCCGGACTACCCGTCGCTCTTTTGCCTTTATCGCTTGTTGACTTAATGGGGTCAATGGTTTGAGCAAGTACAGACTACCCATCGCTTTTTTGCCTTCATCTCTCAATTGCCTTCATCGTTCTTACTGCATCGCTGTCTCCGTCGTGGACCCGGTGGTGGAACAACAAGGACGAGTTTTACAGTGGAGTAGAATCTGATTAATTTACTTTCTGCCATTAACGAGAAAAGGAAGAGGAAGAATAAAAAGAAGAAAGTTAAGGTCCTTATTTGGAAGAAAAAATCAAATTTTTTTAGTTGCCCTACTACGAGGTATAAAAATTTTTGTACTTTAATATTAATTAAAGATAACTATATAGTTAATAGTTGATAACTAATAAAAATGTCTTCTTTACAGCATTTACTGGTATGCCACTGTTTGTATTTAATGCACATTGAAAAGAATTGTGGTGAGAGTTTAGTTTACACTTTGCTAGATATAAAAGGAATATCAAAAGATGGCCATAACGCTTGCAATGGCTTGGAAAGTATAGGAATTCGGTCAGACTTACATCCAAGGCTTCGCGACTAAGAAATTTGAAAATTCCCGACGGGTACGTATAGCTCAAATATTGCGAACTGTTTTGCACAAAATGACAAGATACTTGAACTCAAGTCCCATGATTACCATGTATTGATGCAACAGTTATTGCCAGTCGCATTGTGAGGAATTTTACCAATAGGGCCAAGAAATGTATTACTTCATTTTTGTTATTTTTTTCTATGATATAAGCCAAAGAGTAGTTGACATAGAAAAATTGAAGTTGCAGAAGACGAGATAATTGAAACATTGTGCATGCTTGAAAGATATTTTCCTCCTTCGTTCTTCGATATTATGATTCACTTGACAATACATTTAGGACGAGAAACTCGTCTTTATGTACCAAATCAATTCCATTGGATATATCCATTTGAAAGGTATTCAAATTATATTAATTCATTATTTGATAATAAGCTTGAAATATATGTTCCTCCATAATTTGTATTCAAGCTTTTTAGATTTATAAAGACGTGCAAGGAATATGTTAGAAATCTTGCACGGCCCGAAGGATGCATATGTGAATGCTATCTTGCCGAAGAGTCCATTAGATTTTGTTGTGAGTACGTCAAGAAAGGTTGTGCAATATTTGAAACACATAAACGTAATGAGAAGCATCAAGATGTAAAAACATTTGAAAGACGACTAAAGGAGAGCATCTACATTGTCTAATGAAGATATACAGAATGGTCATTGATATGTGTTGTTTAATACGACAGAAGTTGAACCATATGAAGAGTAAGTTTATTTAAGTTAAATGCAAATTTGTCTAGTTTGTTTATTAGGAATAATTTTCACTCTTTCAAATGGTAATGCAAATACAAACATGTCCTCTTCACATTTGTATAGTATTGGTTCAAGAGATAATGTGAATGGAAAGACACCTTCTCCTTCATCGCATAATGATAGCTCTAATGTTCATGATTGATGATTTGAACTCAAAGAGGTTCTCCTCTAATTGTTGATGTTGAGAATAAATGCAAATTACTGAATTGGCAAAATACGGTTGTCGCAGAGGCTAAAATCTCATCCACGGATCCTAATGCTTTGGTGCACAATGTTCCCCTCGGAAAGGATGCTTGGAAGGTTTGGGTTGTTGAAGCTTTAGATCCTCGTGCTCACTTGTGGAGGAATAACTCATTTATGTCGTTCATCGAGGATGCAGTTTGGAGTACGGTTGCATGGCATAAGGATTTTGTGTCTTTTGATTAACTGTATGTAACAACTTCTTTTTTGGACATTTATGTTTCATATGTTTTTTATTGCTAGTATACATTTAGAACTTGGTATTACTTGTTTTTTTGGAGATGCATGCACGTCCTATTAACTAACCCCTTTTTAACTCCGCCAATGCAATTGTTGTATATTGCATTGCATTGTCGGTCCCATGCCCGGATAAAGGAGGAGGGGAAGGTGGGACATTTCCATATTTATATCTTCCAGCCCTGTATATTGCATTACATCTACTCTCTGCACTTTTGCATTACATCTACTCTCTACACTTTTGCAAAAATAGTTAATAGTTTGTATTGTCTGAATTTTGTTTTCAAGTATGTGTGACTGAGATATTGTTTGGAACTTGGAAGTAATGAACCTGTTAGATGCATTTACTTTCTAAATAGCATCTGTTGCCATGGTCACTAAAATATATCTTGTATTTGAGCCTCCATTCCATGTTGATTTCTTTCTAAATTATTGCTAAAACTAAGGCAACAACATAGGGAGCTACAAGGGTAGTAAAAATTACGTTGTCATTCTAATATACTTCGGCCTTCTTTTTAACAGGGTGAGAAGTCCTTGATGGAGTGTGTACGACAAGAGCTGAAAAATGAACTCGATAGGTACACACTAGAAGGGTATAACTTTTTTTTTTTTGTAAGTTTTACTTTTACATTAACTAAAGTTGTCAGTTACTTGAGTGAAATAGATCTTTCTCTCTTAGCTCAGCATAAACCCAACTAGCATACTAAAAAAACCCATTTTTGGCATACATCTCCACCAAAGCATTTACATCACCTCTATTCCACTTAAATCCAATTCTTGATACAAAATTAGCTCCAATACATGTTAAACCTCCCAATGATTCATGTCAATACCCAAACTAGTTTCTTAATTGTGATTGATTGAACCCCATCAATAAGCTTAATCAGGTCATTCACATCTGTAAGTACCCCAATCTGGATCACCCTCTTCCGAGTACACAGGAAATACCGCAGACTCACAAACGTAGTCTCGAAGACCTTTGACACTCAAAACCCTCAAAAACCCCAAGCCAAACCAAGGGAGGAACCTTTCTGGGATAAAAAGGGATAAAAGGACCTTTTGGAAATTTTTCAGAATTCAGAAAAGCATAAGTAGTCCGTACGGACCTCTTTACTGCAATGATTACTGAATCCCCTTAAAGTCCAACTTATTCCCTCAAATCCCGGAAAACATCATTACCCCCCTACATGGTTGGTCCGTACGGACCTCTTTGCATGCTGAGATGGTCCGTACGGACCTTATTGCAAGTAGACACCATCATGGCTAAATCATCTTCATCATCACAGATTCCCTTAAATCGAGGAAAACTAAAATTTTGGATTACCTGCAAGGTCCGTACGGACCTCTTTGCAGATTTCCTACACTATAAATAGAGGGCTCCCCCTCCCTCATTTTCACACATTTCCCTCTTCTCTCCTCTCCCCCAGCCTTCAGGCTCCCCTCTAAGACCCTTCGGGGCACTCCCGGCCCCTTTCGGATCCTTCCGAGGCCTTCTGAGCCCCCTCGCGGTGCTCCGAAGCCTCCCCGAGCGCTCCCGCAACGCTCCCGCGCTGCCCCGAGGCACTCTCGAGGTACTCTGAGGCCCCTCGTGGTACTCCGAGGCCTTGCCTGGTCTTTCCCGAGGCGTCCCGGCTCTTTCCGAGTCAAACCGGCGATCCCAAACCACGCCGAACCTCTGCCCGAATCCAACCAACGATTCCAACGCACGCCGAACCTCTGCCCGAATCCAACCAACGATTCCAATGCACGCCGAAACTCTGCCCGAGTGATCCCTGCGATCCCAACGCACGCCGAAACTCTGTCCGCAGACAACCGGCCCCTTTTCCGAAGCAATCCCGGTCCGTACCGGAACACTATTCCGACCTCAAACACTATTCCCCTGCGGAAGACAGACACGAACCAACATTGGTAAGGCTTCCTTCCTATACTATTTCAATACATTTCAATAAAGCAGTGTACAATGTAGACATCCGACACAGCATGCATTTTTAAAAGCACATACACACACACACAACAGTTAAAGAATATTAGGGGTATCCGAAAGACTCGTTTTACGAGGCGACTCGGGTGAGCTCTAAGATTCTAATATTCTCTTCCCGAGAAGTCATCTAACCTCCGAACTCAAAAATCTCATCACACAACAAAAAAAAATAGTTTATTTTTAAACTGATGCCCTTTTTCAATGTTTTGGGCTTAATAAAAACGGCGTGGCGACTCTACAAAGCGAAAACACGGCGAGACACCTCCCAACTAACGCAAAAGCGGAATAAGCCAGATGCCGGGGCGCGAGCGCGCTGCCTCTCGGATCTGGGCGACCTTCCCGAACGCGACGCAACGAAAATGCGAGATGCCGAGGCTCCGCGCGCGAGCCGGATCCCGGGTAATTTCAGTTGGCGACTCCCCTGGGGATATTTTGTTTTAAAAACTTTTAAACAAAACAAAATATTTTTAAAATGATGATGAGGGTCAAACTTTCATTTTACCCCTTTTCTTTAACTGTTGTGTGTGTGTGTGCATGTGCTTTACTTTTTTTTATTTTTACAAAAAAATAAAAATACAAAAAATGCATCAATATACATCTGTGCATACATTTAAAATTCTACAAAACTTCTGTTTTACTCAGAAAAAGAATTTTAGAGACCGCACACTACGCGCACTGCTGCCTCGGTTACACCGCACACTACTCACACTTCTGCCTCGGTTACACCGCACACTACCCACACTGCTGCCTCGGTTACACCGCATGCTACGCGCACTGCTGCCTCGGATACACTGCACACTACAACCCTTAACCCGGAGTGGTCTCAGTTGCAGTTCGTTTGGCTTTCTACGCCTCTCGGACGCGCACGGGATCATTCCAAACATCCCATCCTAGCCAAGTGTCAACCCTGCACGTTTGAGTCTTGAGTCACACTCTGTCCAGACCCGGTTGGTTTTTACCTAGTCCGTGTCATACAAGCCTGGATACATATCCCATGCCGGCCATTTTCTGAGTCGAAGCTCGAAACTCAAGATCCCTTGCGCAAGCAAAGCGATGAAAGGTCATGCTAAAATCTTGACTCCGATCTTGATTTTCCGAAGCTACACCTGCACGATGTTCCGTCCCGGATATACATCCATGCTCATATGACACCATGTCATCAAGCCTTTAATACGTCAGCCATGACGATATGACCCAGCCAACGCCTAACGTCACAGATCCCTTGCGCAAGCAAGGTAAAGAGAGGTCATGCCGAACTCTTGACCCGATCTTGACTCAGGTGCCGGCTCGACTCACTATTCACATGGCTAACGCATTAAAACGAACATGACAGGCTCGGTCCTTAGGTTCGGTTTTTTATTTTAGGGCGGTGGAAACCGCTTGCCCTATAGGACCCTCGCCCCGGGCTGTCCACCCTGGGATGTCGAAATACAGGTGCAAAACGAGGGGCTTATAGCCGCACAGATGGTCTCCACTGACCCAGGATCTAGCATAGTTGCGAAAAAGAAGAGCAATCTTTTCCAACCCACCTAGGACTCTGAGAAAACACGTTTTAAGTAAATTAAAACAAAAAAAAAAACGGAAACCGCATGTCACGTTAGATTTCCCCCTTTATCCAAAAGGCCTTCCTGTGTCTAAACCTTGCCCGTCACCCCCTCTAGCGAACCGAGAGTGATCAAGAATACCCGGGAACTACTCTCCCCGTGTCAAAGCCGCAAGGTCCAACATCCTTCCAACCGCTAGCCACTGTAGTCCCATCGGCTCCCCATGGCCAAGTCAGTGGATAACAACGAGGAAAATGGGACCTTACCCCCGAGAAATTTCCCAACCTTGGAAGAAGTTTGGCAGGTCCTCATGACTATTGAGAAACGCCAAGGTGAACAACAAGCCTGGATTGAAGGCGCCATGCACCACTTCGGGACATTAGCCACCCAACTACCTGGGGCTTCCAAAGTCATGCCCGCTCCTGCAGCTTCTAACCTCTCTCATTGCCTCCCAGAGGTCAACCTGTTGCCCTCATACGAGCCATGCAGTTACGACATAAAGCCACAAGACCCCCCGGGGGAAGACATGCCCATTCAGCATCCCGAGGTCCCGATACCACCGCCGAACAACGAACACATCTGGTGGGACGTCTGCGATTGCACTGCTTGCCTGGAAATGGAATTCCAAGATGAAATGAACGAGGGCCGCCCTCGAAGAAAGAAGAAACCCTCTTCTCAACAAAAACTGAAGAAGAGATACGAATCCGGTGACCCCACGGGCCGGAACCCTCGGGGAACCATCAGAAAATTTGACTACTACGTCATCTACTCCAAAGAAATCTCCTCACCCTAGCTCGCACAAGGCCACGGCAACGTCTGCACCATGATCAGCTGGGATGAGCTCCGCACCGCCACCGACGGCCCGAAGGTCCAGATACCTCAACCCCTGTCTTGGGAAGATCTCAAAGCCACTATGGATGCTTCCACAAAAGCTATGACGGTGAACAAATTGAAATGCGCAGTCTGGCCCTAGGCCAATCAAGGCCCTCCTATTACAGAGATATGAGAGACAAGCAAAGCAAAGAAAGCCAGAGGTGAACGTTCTAACGCGTTCCGATCAAATCCCGACGAATCCTCCACGGGCGTACAAAAGGCCGCCATACCCGAGCCACGAGTTGAAAAGGGGCCCTACGCCAAAGAAGCCGAAACCCCGGACCCAAAGGCCGAAGATCCCGTCTTAGCTCACCAAGCGTACTGTGCTAACATCTCGCTCCGGTCCCTACTCACTTCATCTTACCCACACAAGCTCAAGTTGGAAGAAACCCCGGCCTGCACCATGGTTCCCATCTCCGTGACACCCGATGAAGCGGTTCGATGATCGGCAACGTTAATTACAAAGAACATCATCACCTTCACGGAGCTCGACCTCCCAAAATTTGGGGCTGACCATAATGAGCCTCTCTACATAACAGTTCAACTGGACGAGCGCCGTCTCCCTCGAGTCTTGGTAGATGGGGGATCATCCATGAACGTCCTTCCATCCAAAATGATGGATCTGCTAGGGATCAAAGCAACTGATCTGAAACCCTCAACTCAGGCAATCAAGGCATACGACTCAACGTCTCGCCCAGTCTTGGGAATAGCCACCTTGAACCTATGGTTCGGAAAGCAGATGGTCCCGACCGACTTCCAAGTCATCGACATCCCGATCACATTCACTGCCATCTTGGGATGCCCTTGGCTACACCAGATCAACGGGGTGGCATCCACTCTCCACCAATGTGTAAAGTTCGTCCAAGGAACAGATCTAACCATCATCTACGGTGATAGCATAGTCACCGAAAGGACCGACACAAACGGCGTCCCGGTCTTAGAGATCAAACACGACGATGATGGCATGATGCTAACAGGGTTCACCATCGAAAGCCCAAAGGCCCAGGTGTGCCACATAGACTCCGCCTTTGATTTGGGACAAGATCCCTCCCCGATGAAAATGATGAAGCACATGAACTACATCCCGGGGCTCGGTTTGGGAAAACGCCATCAGGGTACCCAACAAATCATCAATATCAAAGAGCAGAATACCCTCCATGGCCTGGGATACATTCCTACTCCCGAACACATTGCGGAAGACAAGCGAGCTGCACGGAAACGCTCTGCCAATGGCAAACGAGGCTTGCACGCAATCTCCGAGCTCCGCCCTTACAGCTTCGACCTGACCAAGTACTTCACGAAGAAGGATGACAACTTGAATGAAGACACAGGAAAGGGAACAGAGCCGATCAGCACCGAACAAAGCCGGCCGACAACCATGGACAAGCTCCAGCGGAACCTGGCAAGATTCAGAGGCCTTAAGCCAAATCCAGTCAGAAGAGCATTTCTTGATGCACCAACTCTGCCGGGACCCACGACCACCACTATTCACAATGAATTTTGGTTCGGGAAAACCCCCTCTTTGGCAGAAGAACTCAAAAAGCTCTCTGTCAACACCCCTGCCCCCAACAAGCGGGACGAGTCTGCATTCGAGCTAGTAATACCCAAGACAAAAGCAAAAGACTCCGCAGACGATGCTTGGAACGAGCCACTGCTCCACCTGCTCTTCAATGAAGAAATCGAGATGCCAGATCTAATCGATTTTGTTTCTGATAACTCTATGATAGCCATGATCGGGAACGGTGACACAAAGCCTTTCAAACCCCGCCTCCTATCAAGCTCATTGCCACTCAATAACTGGGCCACCTTCTCCTGACCCACCGCCAAAGAAAAGGAACATGATCGAACAACTTGGTCTGACCCCTCGAGTCCTAGAGTCCAGTGTCAAAACCCATCCTGAGTCCATTATCTTTGAGTTTGAGTCTTTTGAGTCATCTGATGGCCTCACGCCAGAAGATTACGAACTCATTGCCAATAATGTATTCCCGTATGCTCTTAATGAATGCTTCGATCTTTCCGAGTATCCTCTCATTGCATCTTTAACAACTAATAAATTAACTAACACACAAACAGTTAATAACGATTCACTTGATAAAGAAGGCATACATTAAACGAACAATACATTAAGCACATCTTTAAGCATGTTGTCAAACGAGAGAAAAACCGGGCCCAAGCTGCCGAGGAGGTTTTAACCAAAGTGAATTTGGGAACTGCTGAAGAGCCAAAAGAGACGCAAATCGGAAGTTTCTTCACCGGCACAGAGCAAGACGCATTGACTGCACTGCTCAAAGAGTTCGTGGACGTGTTCGCTTGGTCTTACCGAGACATGCCCGGATTAGATCCAAACATTGTAGAACATCGGATCCTCAATCCCGAGGCTAAGCCTATCAAGCAAAAGCTACGCCGAATCAAGCCAGAATGGTCTTTACAAGTCAAAGAAGAGATCGAGAAGATGCTCCGCGTTGGCTTCATCAGGGTGATCGAGTACCCCACATGGCTCTCCAACATAGTCACGGTCACCAAGGCCAACGGAAAGGTACGCTGCTGTGTGGACTTCCGAGATCTCAACAAAGCAAGTCCCAAGGACGATTTTCCACTACCAAACATCGACATGTTGGTAGACACTACAGCTAATTTCGAAGTCAAGTCCTTCGTGGACGGGTTTGCCGGCTACAATCAAATCAAGATGGCCGAAGAAGATCAAGAAAAAACAGCCTTCACAACCCCCTGGGGAACCTACTGCTACACAGTGATGCCGTTCGGACTAAAGAACGCTGGGGCTACCTATCAACGGGCAGCAACCGCCCTCTTCCACGACATGATCCACAAAGAGATCGAAGTGTACGTCGATGACATGATCGTCCACTCAAAGGGATCAGACGGACAACACCTCACAGACCTGAGAAAGTTCTTCAATCGCCTCCGAAAACACTCGATGAGGTTAAACCCTGCCAAATGCACATTTGGGGTCAGCCGAGGCAAGGTCTTGGGATACATGGTCACCGAGAGAGGCATCGAGGTTGATCCTCAAAAGATCAAGGCCATCATAGAAATGAGACCACCGCAAACTCAAACAGAGGTGAAAAGCTTCATGGGCCGCCTACAGTATATCAGCCGCTTCGTCAATCAATTGACCTCCATATGCGAGCCAATCTTCAAACTAATGAAGAAGAACGCCGACGTTGAATGGAACTCAGAATGCCAAGATGCCTTTGAAGAAATAAAGGCGTACCTTGTGAGTCCCCCGATTCTCTGTCCTCCTCACGAGGAGAAGCCATTGTTGCTGTACCTAACTGTGATCGACACTGCAGTTGGAGCCATGCTCTGTCAAGAAAAGAAAGAGTCGCGAGTTGAGAACGCCATCTACTTCGTCAGTCGAAAGTTTCAAGGCAGCGAACTCAACTACTCAGCTCTCGAAAAAACCTGCGCAGCTCTAGTATGGGTCGTCGGAAAACTACGGCACTACATGCAGTCGCACACGGTGCACTTGGTTTCCAAAATGGATCCAGTCAAATACCTCTTCGACAAGCCATCTCTGTCAATGAGGCTCGCCAAATGGTCTTTCTTCTTAGCGGAATTTGACATCAAGTACATAAACCAAAAGTCAATCAAGGGACGGGCAATGGCCGAACAGCTGGCTGACTTCCCAACCGACGAGGCTCGAGGCCCCGAACCACAATTTCCAGACGAAGGAATCTTCGCACTCGAAGGCAAAAATCGATGGCAACTGTTCTTCGATGGAGCAGCCAACAGAAAAGGAAACGGCATCGGTATGCTCTTGGTCGATCCCAAGGACGAGCACACCCCAATTGCCATAAAACTCAATTTCGAGGTAACCAACAATGCCGCCGAATACGAAGCCTGCGCCGCCGGACTACAGGCCGCACTCGAAAGGAATGTCCAGAAACTCGAGGTCTATGGGGACTCAGCCCTGATCATCAACCAAGTTTCAAACAAGTGGAAAACCATAGACCCAGGCTTGCAAAAATACCACGCTTGCATGGAGGACCTCATCACACAATTCGAAGAGGTCACCTTCCACTACTTGCCGAGAGACCGAAACCGGTTCGCAGACGCCTTAGCCACCCTGGCTTCACTCGTGGAAATCCCTGAGGGAAAAGCAATCAAGCCCTTCAAAGTCGGACGAAAGGAAATTCCTGCCTACTGTTGCGAGATCGAACCAGAGCCCAAGCCCATCAATGAGCCATGGTACAACCAGATCTTCCAATACCTCAAGAATGGGGAAACCGCCTTCATGAACGAAGAAGGCCAACACAGGGAAGGAGTCAAGGCCAAGAGCATCATGGCCCTAAAATGCCTCGCCTCCCACTTCGTCATCCTTGGGGACATGCTGTACAAAAAACGCTACCAAGGACCACTCCTACGCTGCATCAGCCAGGAAGAAGCAAACAAGCTCATGAGCGAAGTCCACAATGGGGCTTGCGGTCCCCACATGAACGCCAGAGCCCTGATGCAAATCATTCTCAGGATGGGCTACTACTGGATTTCCATGGAGGCAGACTGCATCCACTTTGTCCGAAGTTGCGACAAGTGTCAACGGTTCTCCAACCTCAATCACCTACCCCCTCACGACCTCTACTGCATGACTACACCCTGGCCCTTCGCCACTTGGGGAATTGACGTCATCGGGAAAATCGCTCCACCGGGCAAAGAATCTGGCCACGAGTTCATCTTAGTAGCCATCGACTACTTCACCAAATGGGTCGAAGCCAAGTCTTACAAGGTGCTCACCTCCAAGAAAGTCGCACATTTCCTCGTGGAAAACATCATCTCGCCGATACGGCATCCCGAACGAGGTCATATCGACAACGGCTCCCACTTCGAAGGGGAATGCGATGCATCGCCGGCCGAATTCAAGATCACACGCCACAAGTCTTCTCCCTACCGGCCACAAACAAATGGCGTCGTAGAAGCAAAGAAACAAGACTCTCGAACGGATCATCCGAAAATGACCACCCGAGGACGAGATTGGCCCGAAAAGCCGCACCTTGCACTTTGGGGCTACCGAACATCGCCGAACGGCCACGGGAGAAACTCCATTCGCCCGACATACGGGATGGAAGCAGCCCTCCCCATTGAATTGTAAATTCCTCACTCCGAGTGCCGCCGGAAAATGACATCAACGAAGTCGAATGGCTCCGAAGCCGACACGACGAATTGGCTCGCTAGACGAGCGACGACTAAAGGCCATGGAACACGTCCGAGCCTACCAAAGCAGTAATGGCTAGAGCTTTCGACAAGAAAGTCAAATCCCGAGACATCGTGGAAGGCGACTGGTACTCAAAGAAAAGCCTCCCACTCGAACCAACCCATCGGGAAAATGGGAACCAACATGGATCGGCCCTTTCGTGGTTCAAAAGATCTTCTCCTGAGGTGCCATGAAGCCGATGCACCTAGACGGCAATCCCTTCATGAATCCAAATAACGGAAGCAAACTCCGCAGATACTTCGCCTAAAGAAGAACAATTGTGCATCTCTTGGCACTCCATGTAGTGTCGAACTACGTGCACTGAGCCCTCTAGTCCGGGGAACGTAGGCAACCTTAATTGGTCCGGTCTAAAAACACACAAAAAAGTCAAAAGTTTGAATGTCGATCAAGACCTCCATCAAGCTACGCACTTTTCAAGAGCACGCCCCAACGTCACCTTGACCATGTCAAACGACGGCGGCAACATCAAAGGACATCCGGAGGTCACTCAACGTCAAACGACTGACCCATGTCTACTTCCAAGCCAGGGCTTGTCTTCGCCTCACGCGCTTCAAAAAAAAAAAAGAGCTCGAGCAAGGGCTCTAAAAAAAAAAAAAAAGCTCAAGCAGAAGCTGCGAAATTGAGGTCAAGAGCCCGACGCCGACAAACAAGAGGCATGGAAGCTACGGAAATGATCGTCAAAACGACTTGTCAGGGGATCATTCAACCTCTCAGCCAAACACAAAGCCGAAGCAAAAGGGATTGCGGTCAAGGTCCAGCCGCTTCACCCGCAAATGCAATGTAAAAGTCCAAAGATGGACGCCGCCAAGGTGCACAAAAGAAACAAAAAGCGAACAAGAGATCTTGCGTCTCGACAAAGCTTTAAAAGTAAATCACAAATCACTAACGGTTACAACATTTCTTGATGAGTTCAAGCACGGTCTACTCTCAAATTCACAACATGCTAAAAGACAAACTTTAATACATTTAACAAATAATGTGTTTGCAATGCAATGAATGGATACCTAGGAGGTCATTCCGCGCCATCTGCGCTTGTCCCTCGCCATTCTTTCCTTTCTTCCTCGTCCCCGGCGAGTCTTCTTTCGCTCCACGTGAGCTAGCTCTGCATCTCTCGCCCGAGATTAGGGGTCCTCCCCGTAGAGTCAAACAATCCAGCTCTCGTGGCTTCATTCGCCCGTGCTTCGGCTCGGATCTCCTCCCCGCGAGTCCGCAAAAGAGGACCTCTCCCCGTCGCCGGTCAACTCGGGTCTCGTAGTCAAACAAAGTGTCTCCCGTAACATCCCGAGGGTCGACTGTGCTTCGGCACTCCTAAGGCAATAGCTACTACGGCAATCGGGCCCCGTAATCGCTCCACGCTCGCTCCCCAAAGCCACTTGGGACCGCCCAACACGCCGCTTGCTCATACCAAGCCGGTACTAGGGTCGTCAATACGACACTCTCCCGACGTCTAAGGAGCACCACCGAGGGAAAGCGGAGTACTTCCATACCCTCAGAAAATACAGAAGAGCACCTGGAGCGGCCATACAAAGAGGAACTACCTCCGCAGTAGCAAGGTCATCCCATCCCAACAAAGGCTCCTGCTTCATCCCAAACTGCCGGGAAACAAGCGACGGAATATAGAAGGAGGACCAAGACAAACCGGGAACTCTGACAACATAGGACCCTTCCTGCAAGGCCCTCCTAGTCTCGATACCCCAGTGCGGAACCCACCAACGGATCTGATGCGTACCAAGCTGTGCCATCCATCTCTCCCAGGAGGACTGATCCATATCCAATGCAAGAGGTCGTCGAGCAAACGACCACGGGCTAAACGACGTCGGAGCCTCGGGCATGGCCTGAAGTCTCTCTCGCAGCCACAAGGTGAGCAAAGCAAGGCTTCCCCCTCTCATGAACCGATCCCCAGTCGCCAGACGGTCGATACCATGAAGAGTCTCCCCTAGCACCAACGGGACAATATCCTCTCCAGCTCTGCAGTGCCCAACCACATCCAGCAAAGCGCCATCGCAAACCCCAAGGGAGCTGACCATGAAAAGCGTCGCTATCACGCACAAGGCAAATGCATCCCACGAGACATCACTCTCATCATCAATCATGAACCGCTCCGGCAATGCAGAAATGTCAATATGACCCGAATCAAGGATCATGCCCTGCACTTCTCCCAACGAAGTACGAAGAAAGCCTGCAAGCTTCACGCTCACAGCAGCACCACCAATCAAAGGAAGCGAGATGGCCTCCACCTCCGGTCCTCCAATCAAAGCCCGAAAATCCTCAAAGGTGGGCACTACCTCGTTGTAGGAGAAGCAATACACATGCCTCCTAACATCCCAGAACTTCGCGGCAGCCCGCAACAAATCCCAATCAGGAACCAACTCCTTAAGAGACCAAACCGAGCAAAGTCGAAACCTTACCTCAAAAGCCCGCCTCTGATGCCTCATACGGTGTCGCATCCACATTTTCAGCCGCTCAAGGAAGAGTGCTTGCCGCTCCTGCGAAAGCCTTGGCAAAATTCTTGGAACGTACGAAGAATCCATGGCAAAAATGGAGGTTCCTAGAGAAAATGGGGAAGAAAGCTCGAAAATGGCTGCAAATGGGGAGTGGGGAAAGTCCAGACATCCGGAGAACATTTATTTCCTCCCCAAAAGCAAAGCTGGTCCGTACGGACCTCTTTGCATGATAGGTCTGTCCGTACGGACCTCTTTGCATCTTGGCCCCACTTTCCCAGCAAACAGGCCAACAACCACTGTTCCCAGCAGGACCTTGCTCCAAACTGCCCAAACTCTGGCCAAAGCCATTTCTGGCAAACACACGCTACCCACAAACGCACCCTCAGCTCACGTGGCATGCACAAATAAAAAAAATAATAGCAACAATTCCTAGGACAATTCCCGGGAATCACAAAAATGGCATTACATCTTAGAATAAAATGCTTTGCGATACAAATGCAAATGTTTTATTACAGGTACATAAATGTCTGTTGCTAAACAAAAAAAAAGGGGGATATGGAAAGAGGGAAAGCAAATGAATCCTAATCCGACTCCTCAGCATCATCATCATCACTGACATCCTCAAGCGAGAAGTCGGGCATCCCGGTAAACTCGCCAGTCACACCCTCATCATCGGAGTACTGAATCCCCTCCTGGGGCTGGTACTCAAGATACTCAGAAGGATCGAAACCGACAAAAGGGTCGAAATAGGCATGCTCTGACGAACCCTCACCCTGTGCATCCGGCGGAGGAAAGAACTGATGAAGGGTCTGCGACCTCTGAGCTCCCGAGGACGTCCCGGCGTCCATGCTATGCCGCCCCCGCGAAGGTCCCTCCTGCTGTGGCTCCGACTCGGCTCTCGGTGGGGGAACATCTACAGAATGCCTCGAAGGCATCGGCTCGTACGCCGGCACACGCCGAGAAGACCGGCAAGACATCTTCGACGCCATCTTCTTCGCGAAGGACCTCATCGCCACATAACGGCGGGTCAGCATGTCATAGGCTCTCCCCGGGACCTGCACAAGCAAGCAGCCAAAGAAACGCTCAGCAATACAGTCATACTCAACAAAAAAGAAAAATACAGAAAGATGCCAAGATGGAAAAGAGTAAGCACACTCACCGGCATGTCAGGATCCACTCGGTAGGCAGCAGGAGCCTGCTCAGGGACGGGTACAGACACCCTCCTCCTCGAGGAATCCCCACGGACATATGTAAAATCCGGCCCAGGCACCGGAACCTCTGGGGGACCCTGCGGACCAGCCTCCCTCTCCCTCGCCAACACCTGTGGCGTCCTCAACTTCCTCCTCACGAAGGCCCCATACTCCTCTCGATACAAAACAAACTCATGGGCACTCACGCCGCCCAAATACCTCTCAAACTCCAGTACGTCCATATCCCGGGAATCCAACATCCCGAAAGGCGGGTCCCTCGGAGCCAAGGGAAGCATACCCGGGCCATGCTGCCAAAAGACCCTCTCGCCCAAGTACATGACGTCGCAGGTCAGGCCCCGCAGCATCTTCCTCTGCGCCGTCACCACAGGAGCCCCCTCGAACTCATCAGCCTCGTATCGAGCCCAGGGGTACAGAACGAACTCCTCCGGGCTATCTCTCCCCAAATGTGCCTGCACCTCCCCGTAGGTAATGGTGAGCTTCCCCCTGCTGGTCCTCCTCCTCCTCGCCGGGCGGGCCCAGCCTAACATAGCAGGATAGGCCGCTATGGCCCCAGGATCTCTATCCCACGGGAAACACTGAAAGATCTCGTAGAACCACACCTGCGACAAAAGCAGAAAAGGCTCAGTGCAAAAGAAAACGGAGAAAATGACAGGTTGCTAATCAAAAACAGCAATAAACTCATACCTCCAAAGCAAAATCAAAACAAGCCAAGGAACTGGCCACGCCTCTGCTGAACCGGTCCAAGGAGAAGTAAAGCTCGGCCAGGCCCGCCTCGCCCCAAGCTATGTCACAGACTCTCTCCAAGTCAATCAAGCTCTCCAGCAGAGCGAAAGGAGCCGTCATCGCGTGGTTCGAGAACAGAGTCTCAGAGAGAGCAAACCACAGAAAGGAGCGCGCTAGCTGCTCCGCCGTCACCTGGCCGGTACCCGACGGTAGGCCCCCAATGCGCCGTAATCCTCGTCTCCACATCGCTGTACAACATGCCTAGGCCCCTACGAGGAAGAGGCGCAAAGCCCAGCAGCTCAGCCAGCACGTCCTCAGCTATCCTATCCCTCCACCGCACTGGCCCTCCTTTGAAGGAAAGCCCGGTGATAGCAGCAAAATCGGTGGGCGTCACCGTCACCTCGCCCCAGCTCAGATGGAAGGTGTGGGTGGTATCCCACCAATACTCAGATAGGCCCAGGAAGATACTCTTGTTCTTCCTCGTGTCAGAGATCCCGGCCAAGTTCTCCACGAACACGCCCAGGCCAGAAGCATAGACCAGCCTCCTAGGGCTCGGCCCGCCATCCACAGAGATATTCGGCATCTGCTGCCACAACTCAACTACAGCCTCGAGCGATCCCCGAGTCTTCATCTTTTTGGCTTTCCCAGCCAAAAGCCCCTCATCCTGCAGGTAAACACAGCAAAGGTACGTCAGTCACAGTACTTAATACCAAAGCATAAAAAAAAAGTCCGTCACCAAACACGGCACACATTGCACATAATTTTCACATGTAACCCGTCACGAAACACGGCACACATTACACATACTTTTCACATGCAACCCGTCACAAAACACGGCATGCATTACACATAATTTTCCCCATGCAGTCCGTCACAAAACACGGCACACACTGTACAAATTTTCTCAACAAAGGGATCAAGCACTACACGACACATTTTCAAAAGACCCGTCACAAAACACGGCGCACATTGCACATATTACTCCCCACAAAGTCCGTCACCAAAAACACGGCACACACTGCATGACACATTTTCAAAAGAAAAGTCCATCCCTACACGGCACATACTTTCAGACAAAACCCGTCACAAAAAACGGCACATGTCACATTTTTCACAAAATTTGCCCCTACACGGCAATTTTTCTCACAATGTACATACAGAAATAGCATAAGGTACAAAACACCAAAGCATGCATTTCATAGAGAGGCACTTTATTTTTTACAAATAAGAGCTAATCTACACATTTTTGCACAAAAATCACATACCCACAATATTTACATGCTCAATTTCAACAATTCATCAAGAATTTCACAAAAAAGCATGGCAAATAACAAAAGCCCCAAAATGCGAAAAACTAAAACCTAGTTCTAGCATTCAAAAATTCAAGCAAGGAATCAAGACGAAATTGATTTCTTACCTCCCCGACGTTCCTGACTCGCCGGTTATGCACCTCCGGATTCGGGTACAACACATCCGGATTCTTCGAAGAAGGCACAAAGGAGATCCAATTTCTTTGAAGCTCCATCCTTTGCTCGATCACATCTCGACTCCGTTGGCGACGTCCCCTCCTTGATCCTTCCGCCATCGCAAGCAATTCAAGCTAAGAAATGGAAGATTTTGGACAACAATGGAGTTTTTCTCCTTCTCTCTCTCAGGTTCACGCACGGGAAGAAGAAGAAATGGGGAAAGGCTCGGCATTTAAACCCAGTCAAAATCTGGGAACTGTAAAATTCAACATTGGTCCGTACGGACCTCTTTACATCCCAGGTTGGTCCGTACGGACCTCTTTGCAACGAAGGGCCAAATTACTTTTCTGCCCTTATAATCTTTGCCCCTGGCTGTCCAAAGGCCTATTTCAGCAGATTCAATGCAGATTGGTCCTTAACCCATCAACGCAAGCACCGGCCGTCAGTGTAAGTCCCTATTTCGCCCACTAAACGGCAACGCAACCCCCAGCCGTCATCGTAAGCCCGGATTTTGCCCACTAAACGGCAACGCAAGCACCGGCCGTCAGTGTAAGTCCGAATTTCGCCCACTAAACGGCAACGCAACCCCCGGCCATCATCGTAAGCCCGGATTTCGCCCACTAAACGGCAACGCAAGCACCGGCCGTCATCGTAAGCCCGGATTTCGCCCACTAAACGGCAACGCAAGCACCAGCCGTCATCGTAAGCCCGGATTTCGCCCACTAAATGGCAACTCAAGCACCGGCCATCAAAGTAAGCCCGAGCTCCTTCCCCAGCAAGTCAAAAGGGAAGTCGTACAAGACCGCATATCCCCAGCACCGGCCGTCATCGTAAGCCCGGACCTCGCCCACTAAACGGTAAAACAAGCGCAAAAGGAGCCAGCACCTCCCAGCACTAATCCCAAGGCACAAAATGCCTCCAAAACGCCAAACGGTGAAGCAACCACCGGCCATCAAAGTAAGCCCGAAGTCACCTCCTCTGCGGAAAAAGCCCCTACAAGGCCACGATGATCCCCAACAGATGAACACCGGTAGTCATTGTAAGTCCAACCTTCTCTCCAGCGAACAATGCACGAGGCATCTACACCTCTCGCAATCAAAGCACGAGGCATCTACACCTCTCGCAATCAAAGCACAAGGCAGCCACGCCTCCGCAAACCGCAGCCAGAAGACGATTCAAGTCCTCACGCATGGCACACCCGCAGCCAGAAGACGATTCAAGTCCTCACGCATGGCACACCCGCAGCCAGAAGACGATTCAAGTCCTCACGCATGACACAACCACAGTCAGAAGACGAATCAAGTCCTCATACATGACATACAGGCAGCCCGGAAGGCTTTAAACCACTCGGTCCGGAAGACCGTATAAACCTCCCAAATCACTATCTCCAGCCCGGAAGGCTTTAAACCACTCGGTCCGGAAGACCGCATAAACCTCCCAAATCACTATCTCCAGCCCGGAAGGCTTTAAACCACTCGGTCCGGAAGACCGCATAAACCTCCCAAATCATTATCTCCGGCCCGGAAGGCCTTAAACCACCCGATTCGGAAGATCGTAAAATTTCCATCTCAGGACGCCACCACGTCCTCACAATCGACCTCGGCGGTCACCACATCTTAGGATGCCACCACGTCCTCACAGTCGACCTCGGCGGTCACAAACCATCTTCTCGTAAGATTACCCATCTTCTAGTAAGATTGCACACTCAGGACGCCACCACGTCATTACAATCGACCTCGGCGGTCACCACATCTTAGGATGCCACCACGTCCTCACAGTCGACCTCGGCGGTCACAAACCATCTTCTCGTAAGATTACCCATCTTCTAGTAAGATTGCACACCCTGGACGCCACCACGTCCTCACAGTCGACCTCGGCGGTCACACGACACTTCAGGGCACCACCACGCCCGCATACACTCACAATTTCACAACCTCTGAACTACGATCAGGCTTGATTCCCGCCAGGGATACGTAGGAATCCTATTACAGGGTCAAGCCATCGACCTATACGGTCACCCAGGACGCCACCACGTCCTTACCATCGACCTATATGGTCATCCAGGACGCCACCGCGTCCTTACCATCGACCTAAACGGTCACCCAGGATGCCACCACGTCCTTACCATCGACCTATACGGTCACCCAGGACGCCACCACGTCCTTACCACCAATCTATGCGATCACTCACGGGATGCCACCACATCCACACACAGAGTTCAAGTCAGAGGATATCTCATGTCCTCGTACACAACAACACTCACCCCACACACGAACTACGATCAGGCTTGATTCCCGCCAGGGATACGTAGGAATCCTATCACAGGGTCCAGCCAATTGACCTAAACGGTCACACAACAGGACACCGCCACGTCCTCCCACCGACCTACACGGTCACTTCCTCTCCCAGCACGCGATCCAGATTAGGACCCTTATCTTATCGACGACCCCACTTCCTCCGTAAGTGACATCGTCGAGGGGCTTCTGTAAGTACCCCAATCTGGATCACCCTCTTCCGAGTACACAGGAAACACCGCAGACTCACAAACGCAGTCTCGAAGACCTTTGACACTCAAAACCCTCAAAAACCCCAAGCCAAACCAAGGGAGGAACCTTTCTGGGATAAAAAGGGATAAAAGGACCTTTTGGGAATTTTTCAGAATTCAGAAAAGCATAAGTAGTCCGTACGGACCTCTTTGCTGCAATGATTACTGAATCCCCTTAAAGTCCAACTTATTCCCTCAAATCCCGGAGAACATCATTACCCCCTACATGGTTGGTCCGTACGGACCTCTTTGCATGCTGAGATGGTCCGTACGGACCTTATTGCAAGTAGACACCATCATGGCTAAATCTTCTTCATCATCACAGATTCTCTCAAATCGAGGAAAACTAAAATTTTGGATTACCTGCAAGGTCCGTACGGACCCCTTTGCAGATTTCCTACACTATAAATAGAGGGCTCCCCCTCCCTCATTTTCACACATTTCCCTCTTCTCTCCTCTCCCCCGGCCTTCGGGCTCCTCTAAGACCCTTCGGGGCACTCCCGGCCCCTTTCGGATCCTTCCGAGGCCTTCCGAGCCCCCTCGCGGTGCTCCGAAGCCTCCCCGAGCTCTCCCGCAACGCTCCCACGCTGCCCCGAGGCACTCTCGAGGTACTCTGAGGCCCCTCGTGGTATTCCGAGGCCTTGCCTGGTCTTTCCCGAGGCGTCCCGGCTCTTTCCGAGTCAAACCGGCGATCCCAAACCACGCCGAACCTCTGCCCGAATCCAACCAACGATTCCAACGCACGCCGAACCTCTGCCCGAATCCAACCAACGATTCCAACGCACGCCGAAACTCTGCCCGAGTGATCCCTGCGATCCCAACGCACGCCGAAACTCTGTCCGCAGACAACCAGCCCCTTTTTCGAAGCAATCCCGGTCCGTACCGGAACACTATTTCGACCTCAAACACTATTCCCCTACGGAAGACAGACACGAACCAACATTGGTAAGGCTTCCTTCCTATACTATTTCAATACATTTTAATAAAGCAGTGTACAATGTAGACATCCGACACAGCATGCATTTTTAAAAGCACATACACACACACACACAACAGTTAAAGAACATTAGGGGTATCCGAAAGAATCGTTTTACGAGGCGACTCGGGTGAGATCTAAGATTCTAATATTCTCTTCCCGAGGAGTCATCTGACCTTCGAACTCAAAAATCTCATCACACAACAAAAAAAAATAGTTTATTTTTAAACTGATGCCCTTTTTCAATGTTTTGGGTTTAATAAAAACCGCGTGGCGACTCTACAAAGCGAAAACACGGCGAGACACCTCCCAAATAACGTAAAAGCGGAATAAGCCAGATGCCGGGGCACGAACGCGCTGCCTCTCGGATCCGGGCGACCTTCCCGAACGCGACGCAACGAAAATGCGAGATGCCGGGGCTCCGCGCGCGAGCCGGATCCCGAGTAATTTCAACATCAACAATATCAATTAAGCCAACGACAACCACCACCAAATATATAGTCATGATTGGTGATTGCCTGAATGGAGCAACCTGTCCAATAGGTCTATTGGGACATTTGTCAAACAGTTGGCATGCTTTAATGTAGCTTGTAGTATCCTTGCATTTTGATCCTCCTTCACATCATCCGATCTGTTGTCAATCTCATTTAGAGCAGTTACCTGAAGAACATTTATGATTGTAAAGGGATCATCTTGTTTCGCAGCACTTATATTTGCAGAATCAAGAGGTGGTGTTTGGAACCAAGCTTTTTGTGTTGTTTCCAGCCGTTCCTTTGGCTGTTGCTGCTTAGTGCTACAATTTTGGTAGAGTAAGTTCTTTTTTCTAAAGGTTTCAATATTCTTGAAAATTCATAATAATTGTACTTAATATTGTGTGAAATTAGAAATATAAGAATCTTTAACATTGATTTAAGCTCTTCGCATATTAAAACTATCATTGGGTAGTAAAATAAAAGTATATGTTAGCCTAGTATCGACGGGTCGTAAAATATATGTACAATTTTAGTTGTAATCATAAACCAATAAGTTCGCTTATTCGAAAATTATCTAATCGATAGATGTAGTATTACTTTGTCAATAGCATTTCCTATTTTTGATTATTTTTTTTATCTTTAATATGGAATAATATTAATAAGATCCTCAATCAAGGTCCATATACTAATCCAACTTATACCTTTTTTTTTAATTCCCAATTATTCATCCATGGATATTTGCTTTGAGTTTAGTTGGGCTCGTTCCACTCGCAGAACGCGTTAGCTTCTTAACTGATTAAGTATCAACTGCATTCTGCATTTTCTGTCAATTCCTTCATCTCTAATTTCTTTTTTCTTGAAAATTATATAGTAAATAAAAGGCATATTGCATCTCTCTTACTCGTTTAATTTCTATTTTTGGCTTTCTGTTTCGACTCGTGGGAAAAAAGACAAACTGCATACTTCAATGGTTCTACAGGTTTAAATTCGATCATAATCTGTTTTCATGTAATTGTTGTTTGTGGGTGTGTTATGTATATTGAGAATGATTACACGTAGTTGTTTGCAACATTTAAGTATCCACCAAATTTGATTATCACCATTGAAACGAGGAAAATTAGTAAAACTCCTATTGTCTCTCATTTCAGAACTTACACCATTACAATGGATGACTGTTGGCTGTATGGATGAAAGAGTTTCTTCCAATATCGATCCCGAGTTATTAGACTGCTCAAATGGTCTTCCAGCTTCAACCTCCGTCTCGTCATCATCATTGCACGACCTCTGCAAGTCTATGACCAGAGCCTGAATATCCCTCAATGATACACGAATTCCTTCAATTTCATCCTTCACTTTTCCGATTGCTTCCTTCATCTCCAATTGGTTAACCTTTATTGTTTCCTCCATTCTTTTGTGGCTATTGCTTCTTATGTAACATTGTATAGTTATATATTGTTTCCAAATATATTGGTTACTCTCTATTACCTTGTTTATATATTAGCTCTTCCTCTTATAACGGCCTTTCTGATATGTCTATGGTGTAATGAGAAGGTTTTTACTTGAAGAGAAATTTGAGTCAGTTTTGGTCTGCTCAAAACAAATTCAACATGATGCAATCTTTGATGTAGTTGCTGATGACTTGGACTTGTTTCATACCGGTATGTTTGTTTTACTTCATTTTCTTCAACGTCTTTAATTTTGGTGATAAATTGCTTCTTTGTGTAATACTCCCTCTTTGTAGTATCCAATATCAATGGGATATAAGATTATGGTACTTGCGTAGCGGACCGAGTATCCGGGCTCAAGTCGTTATAATCCGTCCCAAAAAGAGTCTCCAACTTTTTATATAACTTTGACCAACAATCATATGTGCACTACTCTTATAGGATAATGGCATGTGCTGAAAATTTCAGAACCAGTATATCGATTTTCAGTAGGAAGCGTTCTATTTTCTTGAACAACTTTACTAATGTTGGTTCAATCAAGTAGGGAGGGCATAAACCTAGCAAGATCATCACAAGAATGGGAAGCATCACTTCCGTTCGGGAAATATGGTGCTTGGCAACTCAAACAGGTTTGAAGGTACCCTCATTTTCTTATATTTCCTTTGATTTATGGATGACGGTGTTTCTCTATAGATGTGAACACACAAATCTGCTAGTTCTAATCGGCTTATGTTCTCATTGTATTTTATATTAGTACGCATTATTTTTTAATGTTGTTTCAATTTACAGGTCACAAGTGCTAAAGATCTAGGACATGATATCGCTGAAGTTGACATTTGAGAGAAAAAATGAACGGGGTGAATGACCAAAATATACAACATACTTTTACGATTTTTACAGTCAATGCAATGTACTATCTGGTGACACCTTAATGCAATGTAATTTATCAATGTGTTACAAATTATGTAATTTACGTACTAGTTTTATGCAACGTACTTTCCAATTTTGACTCAAATAATGCAATCAAATTGCATTATTTGTAACAAAATTAGAAAGTGCATTGACTTATGTTGTAAATAGATAGTACACTACCTTTATTGAAATTGAAGGCATAGTACATTTCATAAGTTGGTAATTATTCTAAAAAGAAACTAATAATTCCCAGAGACAGGGTTTTTCACGTGTATTGTAGCTATATGTACTACTCATGTATTTCATTGAAATATTCATTAATTTTTAAAGTAACAGAAACCGATTATTTTTATATTTCATGTGATATTTCTTTGGGTTGTTGTAGTATGTGTGTTTCGGTGAATTTGGGGAAAGGGTAGTAATTTTTTTTTTATTTTATATAATGACTTTCAAAGTGTTTCAATAAACGTTGTACAAGACATAATCCAACGTTTTTATAAGAACATTATACCTACACACAATGTTTAAGAAAAGTGGTAAATAAACTAAAACACAACGCTTAGGGAACGTTGTACTCGCATTATCACAACGTTTTTATAAACCTTGTAAAAGGTATATTACAACGATTATTCAATGTTGTTAAAAAATATTTGAAATATAAAAATCAATTTAACAACAGTTTTTGCAACAATTTTAAAACGTTATCTTTGGCTGGTACCTATTACAACGTTGGATATGCCAATGTTCCTGAAAACATTATAAAAATCATATAACAACGTTTAAAAATATTGTGAAAAAGCATTTTTCACTACAGGAAACAGGCTTATATACGGCGGATTTTAACCGCCGTATATAGTACGCGAGCCGCAGTATATATCATTTACGGCGGACTATCCGCCGTATAAAGTGTTGTCATATATAGTATTTACGGCGGATATCCCGCCGTATATAGTATTTATGGCGGATATACAACCGCCGTATATAATCGAGTACAAATACAGCGGCTTATGGACCGCCGTATATAATGAAATACAAATACACCGTATGTATAAAAGGCGTATTTGAGGAAGCTTTATACGGCGCTAGATAACCGCCGTATATAATGAAAATTTATATACGGTAGTGTAGATCCGCCTTATATAATAGACGAGTCATCCAAGAGAGCACGAATCGTCCCATTTTCACCCCACTCTAATACCCTCGTCCCCCTTTGGGGATGAGTCGTCCATTATACTTATATACGGCGAATGGTGGGAACCGCCGTAAATAACTAGTTATGAGACGAGTCGTCCAGTAGAGCACAAGTCGTCCCATTTTCACCCCACTCTGATATCCTCGTCCCCAAAGGGGGACGAGTCGTCCAATGACCTATTTACGGTGGTTTCAAAAATCCACCGTAAATAACTAGATTTTTTTTTCCAGTCAGCTCTATATAATTCACTTTCCCCAAAAATACACCCGCAAAAACCAAATTCAACATATACACACACAAATATAACCTGTATATAACCAAAAATACACCCGCAGAAACCAAATTCAACCTGTATATAATATAACTAGGCTTCGTAAATGTATATACAACACAATATCAACATAATAACCATTAATACAAAAAAGATAGTTACATGTATCCAAAACTCAATATATACAACACAATATCAATATTTACAATCAACAAGCTGTATCGTTATACAAATATTCCATCATCAACTGAAATTTAGTCACCAATGGATAACTGCACAACATCTCCAACAACTTCATCAAGTGTATGGACTGCTTTAACAAAAAGGGTAGTCAAAAATGTTAGATGTGCACTACTTGTTAAAAATACAAGGGAAGGGAGAAAATTGCAAGAAACACAACAGTGATAGTTCATCATGGATAGAATCGAATCAAGAACTTTGAGAAAACATATCACCTCCTATTCATGACTGCCATTTCCACGCTGTTGCATACTACGTTGCAAATCTTCTATCATTTTGTGTTGATCCTCAAGTTGCTTTTGCATTAATGACATCGTCGTCTCAAGTTCAGTAACACGGGCTGCAGAAGCACTTTGAGAAGTTGAGGCTTTACCAAACACCCTAGTTTTGGTAAGACCTTGTCCCATACAGCGCACTCTCCCATGGTCATCATTTCCAATAAGATTTGTGAATATCTGTTCTCGCTTGCTGGGAGAGTTTTGTTCCTCCTCTGGTAGCTCTTCAATTGCATCATTTAACGTTAACTGTAACAAAAAACAACATGTTCAATATAATTGTTTTAACTTTAATTAATATTATGAAAATGAAGTTAGAAATGGAAAAAGTATTCTATACAAGAACAAAACTGAAACAGAAAAGGTTGAAACTTTAATTTACGATCATATGAGAGGTGGTTTCGTCTGCAACCTGACCACTTTTGTCTGTGCGCGTAGCTATGAACAGGCTAACGCGATCAGTGGGTAATCCCTCATCTCATCTCTACCATTTATAATAGAATCATTTGACCAATAAAAATATTTATACACGATACAAAAAGAAGCATTAATTGACTACTGAGAACTAAATTGAACGATGACAAACCTCTTTTATGATAGTGCAGTGCAACTTTTTTCCAGTCCTGTTCAAGCACTCTTGCTTTGATCGATTCGCTTGGTTTATTAGTGATAATTCCTGGAAAAAAAAAGATAATATTAATTAGTATTAATTTGAATACTTATATAAGACATTCACAATAATAGATTGAGATTAATTTGAAATATACCCGAGCCTTTTCTGAACTCCACATTGCAACAAGTTCAGCCCATTGATTCGCAACACACGCATGGGGTGGGTGAGCCAATCGCTCCTCGTCGGATTCATACATATTATACATACATTTCACCTGACATTTCCATATTACAAAGTCATAATCATAAATGTGAGTAAAATTGCATAGTAAGCAAATGAGATCTAAACAAATACATATTACAAGTAAATAAAGTCGTCTGTTGCATACTTATTATATGCTTGTCTCACCTGATATTTCCAGTCTCTCCATTGTTTATTGAGAGCTAGATGCATAATTTGCTCATACTCCGGAGGCGCATTTGTATTATCCTATATACAATTCAACAAAGAAAAAGAACAATTGTTAGAGAATCATAAGACTTATGACTACTTACTAGAATACAAAACTAAAGCCAAGAAAAAATAATCAAGTAAACGTGAGATTTATGTAAGAAATATGGATTACAACTTACTAGAACGTCTCTCCATACGTGATCTAGAACTGCACGTTCCATCTGATGCCATTCTCTAGTTAATGGGAAATGTTTCCCATTTCTCACAAAATATCCTAGCTGAGTAGCTAGTTTTGCATGTTCCCCACCAATGAGTTGTCCAAATTCATTCCACATTATATTTAGTTTTTCTTTACCCCATTTTTTTGTTGATTTTGCCAGCCCTCTTCCTTTCTTTCTTGAGCCCTCACATGTTAATTGCTTCCTTGGCGGCATATCTGGCAAAAAAAACTTCATACAAAAGAAATTTTACTAATGAACCACACCTAAAGCCAAAACATAGCAAAGCCACAAATATAGAGACTGAAACAACAATAACTGCACCAACAACCAACTAAGCTACACAGTTTTCATTGTCAGAATGTGTGTAAAGTTAATTATGTGCATGCCAATAAAAAGAAAAAAATGTCAACAGATTTATTAAGTAGGAGCCCATGCAATTGCATGGACTCGCTTTGGTGCAGATTCTCCCCTGCATCATCTTTAATAATAAATGACTAATTGCACATTCAGTATCATAAATGACATATGACATCCAGCAAAAGTAAACAGGCAGAGGCAGAGGCAAAAAACTCTCCTCCATATAAAAAGGGATACATGTAGCATCTTGTCAGGGTAAAATGTATTATGCGTCTTTAGATGACCTTATAATCAAAGAACTCAAACTCATATGCATGATATTTATCCAAAGATATCAGTCACGCCATGATTCAACAAACAAACAATGATTTAGTAATTATTGAAGAAGCAAACAAATCCACAGTAAGATCCAAAGCATCTCAAGATTACAGCCAGTTCTAGTTGACTGCTCATAAAGAATAAAATTTCATTAACAGGGGCAATAGCTCCACATTGGTAGTAAATTCCATTTATTCTATTTGGAAATCTTAAATATTGTAATCCATTTATTTTTTAAACAGCCTTGTATGAAGTTTATAACTGTTCTTAGATCACAATTTGCAACATTTTGAAAAAAAAAACTAATAAAAAAAGTATAAAATAGTACAGGGGGGCTGGGGATCTCGCGTGTACCATGTGAAAACTATGACACGCACAAAAAAAGCCACTGACTTTAGATTGTGTGACACTGAGGCAAAAACATGAAAAGAATAGATCTATCAAGAGTAGTAGCAAATTGCAACTATAAAAAATGTTGATGAATGGAACACTTCATGAAAAGAAGGTAATCTCCACTGCATATCCACCCCTAAAATAGTCACATTAACTAATAGCTCTATAACGTAACATAAGTGATCAAGATAAATTATTAAAAATGCTTAAATTTCAGCATTGACGAAATACAGTACCAAATCGGTGGGGGGGGGGGGGCTGGGGCTCCCGCGGGTACCAAATCGGTGGGGAAGCGGGGCGGGGACATCCCAGTACCCAAAATGTTATTACAAACAAATATCACAAATCTTATTACAAAAAAGTATAAAATAGTACGGGGGGGAGGCTGGGGCTCCCGCGGGTACCAAATCGGTGGGGAAGCGGGGCGGGGACATCCCAAAGTGAAAATTGGATATTCACTTAATATATTCAAATGTGTACAGACATCAAAGGAGTACCTAGAGAAGCAGATGACAGAGGTGGAAAGTAACTTGAGAGAGCTGCTGCAACAAGATCCTGTAGGAAATAAGATATAAAATGATTGATAAACTTCCATCATTACTAAGAAAAGGTAGCATAATGTAAGTACGCCAATCCAATTCGCGATCCTTTTAGATGCATTTTAATGTAATAAAATTGCATTGAGGGGCATTTTGGTAAATTCCCGGTCCGTCCCGAGACTTCCGAAAACATTTCATAAGTTTCCCGCGAAGGAAGTACCTTTTGGTACCTTGCTCATGCCAAAGGACCTGCTGGGAATAAACCTTTTTGGACTTTTTGGGTATTTTTCCCTGAATGTTCTAGAAACTGGTTTTGGCGCCAAAAAAGGTTATGTCACCTTGTGTCACTCGACAAGTCGAGGCATGGAAAGTTGTTACGTAAGGTCGTGCGACACAAGGTGACCACTAACTGTAGCCTATAAATAAGACCCTCCCCCTCTTAGAAATGGATCCAGAACCTGACCTACTGTTACTCTGCAGAAATTGCTTCGTAACAAAGCCCCCTAAACACAACTCTCTCTCTCTCCTACCTTCAACCTACCCCAATTCCCTCCAATTCAACTCACCCTCTCAACCAAACCTTAGATCTACCTTCCACCAATCCTCTCAAGCCTTGCAAGATCAGAAGCTGTAGTTGAAGGATTTTGTATCTAACTTGATACAGAATTCGTGGAAGCAACAAGGGTAAAAATTCTCAAACCCCTCTTCTCTCTCTCTTCTATCTAATTCCTTCATAATTATATTGTTTACTTTCTCTTGGATTCAGTAATCAGACTCTATCTGTCTAGATTACTGAATCTCAATTGCAATCTCTCTATTTAATCATATTAATATGAGTAATTGAGCTTTCATTGTTGGATATTGTTTGAATTTGGTGTTTAAACCCCAAGGGGGTATGGATCCATCCATATCCACACTCCCAGAGTCGAATTGTTGTTAATTCAACTTTTCGAATCTAATCTGTTCAATTAATTAGATCTGTGTTGATTATTGTTGATCTGGTGTTCATATTTGTAAGTTCCTGCAGATGGTCATCGTGTGTCACGCGACACATTGTTCATGGGTGATCCTGTGTCACGCGACACATCTGGTCACCTGTGACAGGTGTCATGTGACACATCATGCCTATTTGCAGGAACCATTTCCTTTTGTAATCTGTTCTGAATTGTTGTAGTAGGGATGTGGCCTCCCTAAATAATTGGCTCACAAGTTGTAAGTCTCAATTCATATTAATAAAATGCATGTTCATCACACTTGTCTATTATCGATATTTGCACACACTCATGGATTGATTGGATGTTTGATTATAACGACTCGTCTACGGACGAGGGGTGTTGGGTGAACTCTCGGTTCTTCCCAACACGTAATCTGACCCCCGAACCCGTTCTCTTTCAATAGGTTTTTCAAAGTGCACCTCTTAAGCATGGCGTGGCGACTCTCTTTTTTTACTCTTTCACCGTGAAAACAAAATTTCGCGAGGGCGAGCGCACATTCAGTGGCGACTCTGCTGGGGACATAGCACTTTGAAAACCTGTTTTTCAAAAATATAGTGGGTCAAGCTTTCATTAGATTGAACATCCAATACATCCATCTTTGTGTGCATCTTTGATAATCATTTGTGGTTCATGCATTTTGTTGATTATGATGACTTGTGAGCCTTGTGTTTTGTGGCCTTTCTTGTTGTTCTTTTAGGTATTCTTGCTTTGTCCCTTGCCATGTAGAGGCAGGGGCTGATTTGATTGCTTGCAGGGGTTCTGGTTGAGTGACTACCCTGGTCGTGCGACACCTATGTCCTCTGATGTCCTGTGTCACGCGACAGGAGTAGCCACTGAACAGGTTTTCAGAAGGCTGGTTTGAGGGCAGTCCCTTGAATCGAATGTGGCTCAGTTGATTATTGTTCCCCCTTCTTCCCTGTGAGAGTGTGGGTGTTTTTTCTCTTTTCTTTAAATAAATAATAAAAATAATAATAAAATTTTGTTTTCATAAATAAAAGAATTAGACATCCGCACACTACATCACTTAGACTTAGAACCCTCGGGTGCGATTGACGGCATTGCGGACGGCCATGAAATTCGCCTACGCTTGAGCGCCTGAAATCAAACCTAACCCCCTAGTGTGTTATAGGTGGCACCACACTTTAAACCTTACCCACGGTTGGTTTTTGATACAACATTTTTATTACACCAAAATGAATTGTTTTTGAAACATATCGTAGGTCCTTATACCTTCCCCCAAAACCTTGCATCTTGTGGGCATGTTGCCAACGCAACATGATTTCACATGGGGACATGTCACTCCCGTGGCGTGTTCTAAACGAGAGATCATGCCGCATTGTCAACGTGCACCGACGAGAGGTCATGCCGGATTTTTCTTCGAAATTCTTCAAGAATACCCGTTATGCTGCCCAAATTTCCCCAGAAATTTGGACAACCTCTTCGTTCCATATGATGTTAGGATTTGGTTAGGTGTCATTACCTATTATATATTTCAACGCAAGGCATTTAGTGTAATTTGAACTTTGCGTCCCTAGGTTTCCCCAAGGTGTAGTTAGTATGAATAAAGGCTTTTCCTTTTCCAACCGTACTTAGGATTTAAGACATTGATTTCTACTTGAAGATAAATAAGATCATTTGTGCGAGTCTATCCCTTGTTCTTTTACCTCTCCCATTCCTCAAAATTTCCCTTCGCTACCTTATGAATCCAAATCTACCCCTTTGTAGTAGGGTGACAAGTTTAGCGCGTGCTCTGTTACAAGGAGTGATCAACTAGTCCGCATCTCCGAAGTATTCGCAGTTCCTCCGAAGTTCCCATCTGTCCTATTGTTCAAGATGTCTGGTGCAAAAGTTACGCCATCCGCTCAGTCTGGAATTCCTCTCATTCCGGGTCAGCTAGACATGAATGATTTGTCGGTGACAGAGTTGCGAGCTGCTCTTGAGGCTGCTATGGTTCGTGAATGTAAGGCCCAATTGCTAGCTCAAGTTGCTAAAGCTTGAGAAGAAGAGACGCACGCTAGGTTTGTAGAAGCGATGCGTGTCCGAGGGGTCACGGTAATCCGCCATGAAGATGGGTCATACGAAGAAATCATCGATGCTAGTAAAGTTGAGCGTGGAATTGAGAATGGAATGCAGAAGATAGATGAAGATGAGCAAGATGAGATTCTTTCCCCGGCACCTCAGATGGTCCAAACTCAAATTCCGGATAGACAAACGATTCCCGAGATTGTTGATCCTTTTAATCAAATTGGGTTGCAAAGTCAGTACCAGCCAGATTCCCAAGAGGCCTATATTTCACTCAGAAAGGATCGCTGCTATTCCACCCTGACCAAGCTCCCCTGCAAGGAAGTGCATCGCAACCATCGATGAGTTCATATGGCTTCAATTTATCATCCCCGCATGATCAGCATTCAGGACCGACCTCGTACGTAACTGTAAATCAAATGTCTTTTATTCCTACTATGAACCCTATCCAGCAAGGGAAGCCAATACCTGAGGCTTCTCCGAAGACTGTTCAGACGGAAAGGAAGAAAGCATATTGGGGAAAGGTGGGAATGCCTATGAATCAGTTCCTCAAGATTTTGGTGAGTGGAGGACTGGTTCAACCATTAGTCAATTATGTCCCCCTCATAACAACACAAAGCTAGATCCGAGCAAGTATTGTTACTATCACCAGTATCAGGGCCATACCTCGTATGAATGCAGACAGTTGAGGGTGATCATTCAAGAACTTATCGATGAAGGGAAGATCGAAGTTGGTTCTCATGAAGAAAATGGTGTCCAGAGTCATGGTCAGTTTCCACATCGCAAGAAGCGAGAATTTGATGACCTGGGAATAACAACTGAGGAAGCTTTCAACGGGTTGATGCGAAGGGGAATGATAAAGCCACTTGATAATTATCAACCTAACAAACCCAATCCAAATTTGGATCGTAGCAAGTATTGTTACTATCATCAGTACCCTGGGCATGTAACTAACAATTGTTCCGTTCTAAAGGTGCTTATTCAGAAGTTGGTTTATGAGGGAAGAATTGAGAAAGCTCCTCCAAAGGTGATCGATAATCCTCTCCCGCAATTCCAAGGATACCCCATGTGAAGAAGTCAGTCAGTCAGGCATCGTAAGGTCCTAGATTATTTTGTTTTGCTAGCAAGTGTTCCTATGATGTGAATCTATTGCATCCATGTTATGAGTCTTTTTATTTCAATAATAAAATATTTGTTTCTATTCCTGCTAGACTCGAGACATTACTTGCACACCACGTCACATTTAATTGAAATGGTCTTAATCTACATAATCACTTGTGCTGCTCAATTACTAATGCTTTGAAATGACTGATATTCAAATTGATCGGAGCGAGAAAACCGGCTCATTTCCTTCCCAAATTGGGGCTTGTCAACTCCCCACCTCGATTCCCATATGCTCACATACTTTCCATCATCCTCGCCATCTCGTTGCTCGATAAATTTGCACGGATCTTTCTCAAAGTAGGCTCAAGCAAGCAATAAAGACTCGATCTCGTTCGGACCATCTGGTAGGGACTGCGGTTGAAACCTCTCACCCATAGGAAAGCCATTACCTCACCCTCACTAAACAATACCCCTTCTATTTCAAGATCGGCATGTTTTGAAGCCCGTTTAACCATCGCCAGAAGAAGAGGGACTATCCTTGAGACTCCTGTGATTTACAAGAAGATTGACCGTCTCCAAGCTCAAAAAATGACGAAAAACAACGATCCATCCTGGGGACTAGCTGAAATGCTCCTCTCAAAAGAAAAATCGAAAAAAAGAGAGGAATAAAAAAGAAGGAAAAAAGAAGAGAAGAAGAAAAAAAAGAGAGCCTAGTCCCTAGCGATCCTCTCAAAAAGCAAAAGTCAAAGGATCCAGTCGTTACTCAAGAGGAGTCTCAGAGTGAATAAAAAGGCAGCACGGATGTCCCCTCACCATTACCTCTAACCAATCCCGGCCATCCTCTCAATTTTAGAGGATATTCCCACTTCCCAAGCCGTCCTCTCAATCTTAGAGGACATGCCCATTACCTTTACCTTTGACCTTGACCAAAAGCCAAAATATGGACCTCTCATTCTTAAGAGGCATTAAAGATGTAACCACAAATTTCCTTCCCTTAGAAATCCCAAACACATCCCTAAAAGCCAACCTCTCATCTTTAGAGGTTCAACCAGCAAAAAGCCTAGCCGACCTCTCATTTTAAGAGGTCATGATATCCCAAATCACCCGAAGACCGATCAAAATCCAGAAGCCCAGCCGCAGTTCCTATCGAATAACAGTTCAGGACCATCAAGCAAAGACCGTGCAAGTTCCATCCGTTCATTCGACGTTGCATGTGAGCATATTTTATTCGTCCTCCGCAAACACTTGCCGCGGACGTCCCACTGGGGCTTCGCCTCCATGTCTCCCATCGGCACTCCAAGAGGGCATGTTTTGCAATTCTCAAAATTCTCAAAAGTCCTCAACATCCCCGAATTTCATCATTCATTCTTTTCATTCGGGATAAGACCGAACTACGGCGACCTAAGCTCCTCCTAAGGAGGGGAACGTAGGCAACCATAACTGGTTCGGTCGAAATCACAAACAAATCTCAGAAAATCCGGTCTCCTCAAGGACCATGCCCGTACACTGTCCATCCTTCAAATTTTAATTCTTGATATCAGTTGGCTTTCTCCTCAAGATTGATTGAAATATTTGTTCATATTGGCTTTGGTATTGAATAACCCGAACATCAATAAAGGTTTTTAAGCAGCTTTGTGATCATCGTGAATAAGACAGATTTTCAAGTGTCTTGGCAAGTCTTCCTCTCTACATTTTTAAGGATATATAGAGCTAAACACTATATTTCTGTCAAGCAGGGGTTTCCATACACTTCCCACACCTTGTGATGCTTACACTCTCCCAAAAGAGTCAAACCCAAAGCGAGGATGTCATACAAAAGTTCGGGATTCATTTCCCACCATTCGAAGAATATGCCCCTGCACATATACGTTCTTGAGTCTTGTCCGCCGACTGACTGACTGAAACTTGAAGAATAACCTCCTCCTGAGTTGCATGGTTGTGTTGACTACGGTAAGGCTAGGTATCAAATTGGGGCTTGACCAGAGGAAGAAAATGATTTGTGCACTTGTGCAGTTCCTATGGGCTGGTGATATAACCCCGATCCTTGGGAATTGATTTGCTACCAAAGGCATACTTCATGTTGGGGCTACTGAGTTTCATACCCTAGGCAAGAGGCGAGAGGTTTTGAAATAATGTGGAAACCTAGATTGGAAGGCCTGCCAGCATGACTTGTTGTGTCACGCGACAGAACATGCCCCAGCTGTCCTGAGTCGTGCGACACAATAAGTCCAACACCAGACATTAGCAAGCTGCAATCTGATCTGTACCAGGGCACGCCCCGACTTGTTTCAAACTACAAGACAGCAAAGACACCCTGCAAACCTCATGGGAGAGGGATTCATTCAAATAGCATACACATTCACCATTCATATATACAAGCCAAACCATATAAACCATTCATACTTATGCCATAGCCATTCAAAAACCATTCATTCCCATTCTTCCCAAAAAGTGGACTCGCGCAAACAACTAATAATTAGTAATAATGTGCTAGAATTAGGAAAGTACAATGCAAATAAGTTTTTACAAAAAAAAAAAAAAAGAAGAAAGAGTGTTTGTCTGTTCCTTTCCAAAAGAGGGGGTACAATAATCAAAATGCCATGTTCTGATACAAGAGACTACTCTGAGCCATCGCCCTCAGAAACGTAGACATCTCCGTCATCATCAGAATCAGAATCATCATCTCCCTCGCTCTCCTCTCCATCTGCATCGTTGCCCTCTGCATGGGCATGATCGGGATCGATTGCAGGATCGTGATAAATAATGGGATCATCTCTGAAAAGGTCGTGAACAGCAGGAATAATCGTGGTCTCAAGCTCGTGAGGATCTCCACAAGTATCACTCTCATACTCAGGACTAGGAGGACGATGGGGGGCAGTCTTGGTCCTGGGCCTATGTGTATCATCAGCAGACATATCAGTGCGGGACCTCTTCCTGTCAGGTAAGCTGGGTGCAGAGTCATCATCTGAGCTCCGAGCCAAACACCGATCCCTCCAATAACGGTTGCTCCTCACCAGCTGATCAATCATGTCCATGGCTCCGGTATAATGACGAGCAAAACCCCAGTAAATGTCAGCTGAGACCTGGTACAACCAAGTAAAGGAAGAATCTGAAACCAGTCATCATAAAAGACAAAGGATCCAAACAGTTCAAAGCGATAAAAGAAGAAAAGACAGTTACTTACAGATCGAGTGCCCTCAGGAAGATGAAAATATGGGTAAATCCGACTGGTATCGAGAGGGGCCCGCCTCATATGGTCCCCATCCTGAAAGTCAACGAAAGAGGGAGGTAAGGGAGCATCCGCCACATACCCAGTAGAGGGGCCTGCACCCTGAGCATCCCATCCCGGAGTCACCTGCGGAGACCTCAATCTCGTCCTCACATAAGCTCCATAATGTCCATCATCCTCGGTGTAATTGAACGCAGCCTCCCCCTGGATCAAAGAAGCCACATCCTCCAGTTTCTGAAGAAACCATATATCAGCAGGAGGATCAACCGGGACTCTAGCCACGCTACCAGGGCCATGCTGCCAGTGAGATGCAAGGCATATCCCAAATCAATATCAGCATACCGGGTAGCCCAAGGAAACAGTCTCAGACTCCCGGGAGTCCCCCACAAACAGATCAAGGTGTCAGAGTAAGAAGCCGTCACACGTCCCCTGGTGTCCGCCGTCCGGACCTTCTGCCGCGCGTTTTTCACCCAGGGCCGCATAACAGGAAACATAGTGGTCGGGTACACCTCCTCCACCCGCCAAGTATAGCAGCCAATAACCTCGTAGGCCCAAACCTAAGAAAAGGAGGAACAAAGCAAGTCAGATTGATATCAAGAAATTACAGAAATAAATGACATCCAAAGGATGGAATCAGATTGAGAAGTACCTTAAAAGCTAAATGACAACAGTTGAAGGACTTAGCCTCCCCCCTATTGACATCATCCAGAGCCAAGTATAACTCAGCTAATCCTGCCTCTCCCCAAGACAAAGTCCCAATAGCACCCCAATCTCTCAAAAGCTCCAATAAGGAAAGCAAAACAGAAGACGTGCCGTTGATAAACAGCATATCAGAAAAGCTGACCCACACAAAAGCCCTAGCCAATCTCAAAGCCCTCAGCCTGTCTTCCTCAGTATCAGCCACATCAACTGGATAACCCCTATTCTGCACAACCATCTGACCATGGAGATCCCCTAGCTCATATCCGTTCCCTTTCTTATCCTTGGGAACAAACCCGATCAACTCCATGAAGTAGGCCTCAGTGGGAGGCTGTGGGTCGTCCACCAAAGCAGGCTCCTCCAAGAACAACGGCTCATCAGTGAAGGGAAGGCCCGTGATAGCAGCAAAGTCGTATGGCGTGATCGTCGCCTCCCCCAAGAAAAATGGAAAGAGTGGGTAGTCTCCCACCAAAACTCCCGGAATGCCCTCACAAGCCCCGCACTCCGCTGAGTATCCCCGATGGCCTTCGCCATCTCAAAGAACCGCCCCAGCCCGGAAGCATATTCTAAGCCTTTCGGCGAATGCTCTAGCTCCTAGCTGCCGGGCAGAAGATCCCACAACCGACCGATTACCTCTGGTGAACCTCGGGTACGCAACTCTTGCAGGTAAACACAACACAGGTATGAATATCTCAATTACAATTGCATATTTCCTCGTTCCAAGTGAAACTAGGGTTTGAGCATTTAAGCATGCATTCATGATTTCTAGATAACTCAAAACAGGCAGCAAATTCATTGAGTTCGCAGGTAAAAAAAGCTCAAACATTCTAGCACAGAATCAATTGTTCAAAGCAATGAAGAGCAAGGGCTACGGAATTACCGTATTTTTTTTCCGGCGCCGAAGTGTACTCTCTAAGCTGTGGATAAAAATCTCCCCTCACTGTCTGAGGGATGAACAGCCATTGATTCCGCAGGGCATTCTTCCTCCGTGTGGCCAACTGAGCTTGTTGAGGTCCCTTCTTCGTGGGATGTGGTTTAGGAGGCATGGTTGTAAGATCAAAAACCTAATCAAACCCTAGAATCCCTTGATTGCACTCAAAATTGAGCAAAAGGATGGTTTCTCCTCTCAAAACCGCTCACCTCCCTCTAAAATGTGTTTCAAAAATGAAGGTTGTTCGTTTTTTTATAAAAGACTATTCACAGGCTTTAGACAGTCGTGCGACACAACAAGCCTCTTAGCCAAATTTTTCAGAAATACCCCCTGAGATCTGATACTTTGCACTTCAAACCCTGAGGTACGCTTTGCAGTTCCCCCCCCCTTGCAGGTACAATGGTCAACTGAGCCCCGTCAACCCTTGAAGACTGGCCCTCAAGCAGAACCGAGACAAAAGAACCGTTTCTATGTTAGTCTCCCCAGCAGTGCACAACAAGATCAAGTGGCCCTAAAGCACCACCCGAAACCTGCTCCTTAGCACGCAAAGTTCCCAGATCAGTGGCCCTAAAGCACCACCCGGAACCTGCTCCCTAGCACGCAAAGTTCCCAAATCAGTGACCCTAAAGCATCACCCGAAACCTGCTCCCTAACAAGCAAAGTTCCCGTCCTACCATGCAACGGCCCCGACATCAAAGCACAAACAAGAGCCTGTTCCCCAGCAAGCAGAGTCCCCAGCCTACCAAACAAAGCTCAGGACACAGAAGTCAACGGTCAACAAAGACCGTCCAACATTTCAGCAAAACCAGTGAACTATCGACAAAAACAAATATCGTGAGTCCCCCAACAGCTACACTTGTCCCCAGCAGAACCGGCAGTAGCATGAGACCCTCTGGCAGCTATTTGTGACCCATTGCAGCATGAGACCCTCCGACAGCTACAACTTGTCGCCACCCGCATTAGCATGAGACCCTCCGACTGTTACTCGCGACCCGTTGCAGCATAAACCCTCCGGCAGCTACAACTTGGCACCACCCGCAGTAGCATGAGACCCTCCGACAGCCTGTTACAGCATGAGACCCTCCGGCAGCTACAACTTGGCACCACCTGCAGTAGCAAGAGACCCACCGGCAGCTACTCGCAACCCCATGTTGCAGCATGAGACCCTCCGGCAGCTATAACTCGGCATCACCGGCAACCCTCCGGCCGCTACTCGCCACCCGCAGTAGCATGAGACCCTCCGGCAGCTACTCGTGACCCCATATTGTAGCATGAGACCCTCCAGTAGCTACAACTCGACATCACCAGCAGTAGCGTGAGACCCTTCGGCCGCTACTCGCCACCCGCAGTAGCATGAGACCCTCCGGCAGCTACTCGCGACCTCCAGTTGTAGCATGAGACCCTCCCGCAGCTACGACTCGGCACCAACGGCAGTAGCATGAGACCCTCAGGCCGCTACTCGCCACCTGCAGAAGCACTAACCCTCTGACAGCCACAGGTAAGCACAGCAAAGGTATGAAGACACATCTCTACCCCTTTCTTGCTTAGTGTTAGTGTTGCTTCCGAACTACGATTTGGCTTGATTCCCTTTTTAAGGGATACGTAGGAATCCTTTCTCCAAAGGTCCAGCCATCCGATTTATCCAGAACACCATTCAGCCCTCTGGCTTATCCCTTGCCGCTAATTGGGATTGGGTCTTATTTTATCGACAACCTCACTTCTTCCAAAAGTGACGTTGCCGAGGGGCTCTGTAAGTACGCCAATCCAATTCGCGATCCTTTTAGATGCATTTTAATGTAATAAAATTTCATTGAGGGGCATTTTGGTAAATTCTCGGTCCGTCTCAAGACTTTCGGAAACATTTCATAAGTTTCCCGCGAAGGAAGTACCTTTTGGTACCTTGCTCATGCCAAAGGACCTGCTGGGAATAAACCTTTTTGGACTTTTTGGGTATTTTTCCCTGAATGTTCCAGAAACTGGTTTTGGCGCCAAAAACGGTTATGTCACCTTGTGTCACGCGACAAGTTGAGGCATGAAAAGTGGTTACGTAAGGTCATGCGACACAAGGTGACCACTAACTGCAGCCTATAAATAAGACCCTCCCCCTCTTAGAAATGGATCCAGAACCTGACCTACTGTTACTCTGCAGAAATTGCGTCGTAATAAAGCCCCCTAAACACAACTCTCTCTCTCTCCTACCTTCAACCTACCCCAATTCCCTCCCATTCAACTCACCCACTCAACCAAACCTTAGATCTACCTTCCACCAATCCTCTTAAGCCTTGCAAGACCAGAAGCTGCAGTTGAAGGATTCTGTATCTAACTTGATACAGAATTCGTGGAAGCAACAAGGGTAAAAATTCTCAAACCCCTCTTCTCTCTCTCTTCTATCTAATTCCTTCATAATTCTATTGTTTACTTTCTCTTGGATTCAGTAATCAGACTCTATCCGTCTAGATTACTGAATCCCAATCGCAATCTCTCTGTTTAATCTGATTAATCTGAGTAATTGAGCTTTCATTGTTGGATATTGTTTGAATTTGGTGTTTAAACTGTTGGTGTAATGCCCTAGGCTTTAGTTATGTTTAACTGAAAACCGTTATGTATCATCTTTATCGTTTATGTTTATTATTTGATTATTATATATTTTGCATATTTATTGTAATAATCTCCGTCCCTGATTATTAAGAGAATAATTAGTATAATTGTCAATGGATAATCATATGATGATTATATGCATAGAGATGCACATTGAAATTATGAGTACTTGTTAGAGAACAAGTGACTGGACATGACCCGTATGAGATTTATGTCATGGTCAAATGTCATAATTAAATCTCATATGGTCACTTCATTTAGTCCCTAGACCTGAGATTATCATAACCTTACATATGATGAAAGTCATGTTTGATTTTAGTCAAACGGTATCTTAACACGATATCTATAAAGGCTATCTTTGGCATGATCGGATTCATGATGGGAAGGATGATAAGTCAAGATGGAATTTGTCCCTCGAAAGAGAGATGTTTTGCTTGGGCCCCTCAATGAGTGATAATGATGAAAGCGTGTGGCCACACCCCAATATGATTGGACTATCATTATACTCAAGATCGAGAAAGCATTGAACAAATACAAGTTGACGTGGACCATTACTTGTGTTCAATATAACATCGTGAGACAAAGGGAGAAATGGAAGTGTACCATTGGAAACGTGAACTCTTACGTTGTGTTATTTGGGTAGACATAATGGCTTGCTAGAGTCCGCTTATGTCTTATGAGGGTCGATATGATCGGACTCATTGCCAACATAATACAATCCTATTGGGTCACACACAAATAGAATGAATTGGTTGAACAAAAGGAAGAATGATTGAAAGTTCTGTAAACTGGCTAATTATGTCACGCGACATAACTATCCACTGGCTAGTTATGTCACGCGACATAACTAGCCACCAGACGCGTTTTGACAGCCTGGTCTCCTAATTCGATTAGGAAACATATTCATACTAAAGTAGTATAAATATGAGAGATCTGTTAACCCTAATGGGCTGGCCGAAATTTTCAAGGGAAAATCATAACAAAATACTTTCAATATTCTTCCATAAGTTTTAGGAATCTAGCAATTCCCAACCCGAGAATTGTTCTCGACATTCATATTTGTGTGGATTACCAAAAGAGGGTCTTAGTCTTGTTCAAACAAATCAAAGACCTAGAGTTCAAATCTGAAGATCCAAAGGAGTTGAAGATTCGAAGATTTGAAGATCAAAAGTTTGTGATTACGAATCACATAATTATCCGTTCGATAGCTCAAGACCGGAAATCAATTTAGGTTGGTAAATTCTATCTCATAGCAATTCAATTTAATCGTATAGAACGGATCTTAGGGCTTGGGTTTTGTGTTAATTTTATGCTTAATTCCGCTGCGCATGAACCCATAAAACCCAACAAAGGGTATCGAGCCCCGTTCGTATGGTTAAGTTTGAATTAACATGCTAGAATGATTATATAAATTGTTTATATGTTCGTTGCATGTTTTTGTATGCGATAGAATTTTGATTGTTTATGTGAAACAATGTGAAAATCGTTTTCGGATTATGTTGAATTAAATCTGTAAAAGGGTTGTTTTATATGATTTAATTGCATGTAATCTGAATTGATTGAAATCTGAAATCTCGCGACCGGCTACCGATGTCGTGCGACATAGTAGGCCACAGGAGGAAATTGTAATCGGCCGGTTATGTCACGCGACATAACTAGCCACCGGCTAGTTATGTCACGCGACATAATAAGCCAAATACAGGCGTAATCCGCCTTGTTTAATTTTTCTGCTAATCTATGATTGTGTTTGCAATCTGAGATGTTTTATGTCTTAATCTGGATGCTATAAATTTCTGGAAATAAAATTTATAGGGCTATGCTAGATTAATTCATTGTTTAAGATGCATGCTTAATTAATTCAAATGTGTTTCATTAATTGTTGCGATGCATGAATTAATTGTTCTTAAGTGTTAAGAATTTTATTAGATGTTTAGTTGAAACATTGAATTGTGATTTCCTAAAATGTTTAGTTGAAACATTGCATTATAGTTTCCTAATATGTTTAGATTTAGACATTGTAAATTTTGGATTTTATGATTGTTTATGGAAACAAGTCATAATTACGCGAAATTTTAAAAGGAAACTAATTGTTTATAAAAGGTAGTGATTATGTTGCCAAATCAGAGTTGATTTCTAATTGTGCATGACTAGGAGAGTTCTGTCTAAGGAAGAGTTGGTACTTAAGTAGTCCTTGTGGCTCACCTATCTTCCCGGGAACTTACCCGGTGCATGATTATGACTATCTTTGCTGATATGCTTATAATCTACCTTAAAGAACCTTCATTTAACTTTTAAGTTCTTTATGCCAATCCATGATTTAAACACTTGAGACCACTCGGATAGTTTTGGGTGGGCTTGCCATAGCAAGGTGCTTTGATTCTATTCCGTTTGCGAGCAAGATGAGGAAATGGTGGTTCCTATACGTTTAAAATGGATGAACTTAATTGGGTTATCAAAATGGTTTTGGACCCAAGGCATAAGATGAGATTAAAATATGCTTGGACATATGATGTCTTAAATAAATCTCATAAAAGATCCTAAGAGTCATATATGATATGATTGATGTTTTCTACCTAATTAGTTTAATCTTGAGCGGTGCGCCATAGCGTACTTGAGATTAAATTAAAGTTGGATCTTAGTCCTAAGAGTCATATACGATATGATTGATGTTTTTCTACCTAATTAGTTTAATCTTGAGCGGTGCGCCATAGCGTACTTGAGATTAAATTAAAGTTGGATCTTAGCCCATTAAATTCATATTATGCTTATTTGCATTGGAAGGAGTATGATTTAGTGGGAGTATTTGTAAAATACATTATTTGCTCTTAAATGATAAATGTGTTGATATTGATATGTGTTCATATAATTTGTATATTTTGTTGTAGAAGTAGCATTACATAATGATAATTGCGATTCATCCTTATGAAGGACAAAGTTCGAAATGAATGATACAAATAATTTTGATTGGATCAAAAGCCTAAAGAATGGTTCTTAGGTAAATTTGTACGTTCATTACGAATCCGTTCCTATTGAACCTATTGCAAATGTTGCAAAGGGCAAATAAGGAAGCAACATTAGAAACATAGTGATGATTCTGACAATATTGCTTGCCTTATATTTGCCACCATGTTCAAAGGCTCTTATGAAGAACCTTGTGCACATGATAACTACTTTTGTTCTAGCACACCGCAAAAGGGGAAATATTCCAAGTGCAAGCTAAGCAAAAGATATATGTTGTGATGAAAGCTCTTAATTCATATGATGAAAGAAGGAGCAATCCGCAAATTGTGTTAATGGTTGACACAATAAAAGGGTTCATAAAGGAAGGAAAAGAAGGTAAAGCAAAAGTTGCTAAACCTAGGACAAATGTTGTCATAGCCGAAGAGGCTAAACCCAAAGTGTCTCAAAAGGATGCATTTTGCTATCATTGCAATAAGATTGTCATTGGAAGCAAAGTTGCAAGGCTTATTAGGAAGGCCTAAAAGGTGAAGAAGGGCAATATGATTGCTATTACTTCAAGTATCTATATGATAGATATTTTCCTTTCGACTTCTTGTTCTTGGGTATATGATACAGGATTGGATCCCACATTTGTTTAAATGTGCAAGGAACAAAGAATAGAAAGCTACTCAAATAAGGTAAATTAAACCTAAGCATGGGAATGGAGCAAGAGTTGCAACATTAGCCATAAGGGACTTATGAAGTCACTTTGCCTTGTGAAGTAGTACTTGTTTTGAACAAGTATGACTACGTTCCGGATTTGAGTAGGAGTATTATTTATGTTTCTTAAATGGATGATGAAGGATATAATTTTCTTATTTTCAATAAGAAGTTTTATATTTATTTAATAATATGCCTTATTGTAATGCATATGTCATTAAATGGTCTTCATATCCTTGAAGATGAGAAACAAAATAACATTGAAGATATCTATAATATAAATGGGAAATCTAAACCGAACAATATGAACAACGCGTTCATATGGCATTGCCGGCTTGGTCAAATAAATAAGAAACATATATCTAAACTCCATTAACATGGACTTTTAGACTCATATGACCATGAATCATTTGAGGATTTTGGATCTTATTTATTGGGATTATCGACCAAACCACCCTACACTAAAGTAGTGGGAGGGCTAGTGACTTATTAGTCATTATACATAAGATGTATGTGAACTATTAAGCAGCATTGCTAGGGGAAGATTTCGGTATTTCATCATATTTACCAATGACTTATCTAGATATGACTATGTCCATCTGATGAAGTCCAAAGGTGAATCGTTTGAGATGTTTTAAACATTTCAAGATGAAGTACAAAACAATTTGGCAAAACTATTAAATACTTCGATTAGATCGAGGTGGTGAATATTTGAGCCAAGAGTTTGACAAATCATCTCAAAACTATGAAATCGTTTCAAAGTTGACTCCACCCGAAACATCACATTGTATGGTGTGTCTATAGGAGGAAGTGAACCTTGTAGGACATGGTTCATTCGATGATGTGTCAAGTTGACTTTCCTAATTCCTTTTGAGGATATGCATTAGAAATGATGCGATTACACTGAATCGAGTCCCTACTAAATCGGTTCCTTAGTCCCCACATGAGATGTGGCATGGAAGAAAAACTTAGTTTGTCTTTCATGAAGATTTGGGGTTGCGAATCTTATGTAAAGAGACTTGTCTCTTATAAGTTAGCACCAAATTTGACAAAGTTATTTTTGGAAATTAATCTTACAACCGCAAAGAGAATAAAACGTTTGTTGCTCTACACGATTTGTTTCTTGAGAAATAGTTTCTCAATAAAGAATCTAGTGGGAGTAAAATTAATCTTGAAAGAAGTTCAAGAACCCGAAAATAATATGGAACCAAGAGTAGAGACAGAACCAAGTTCACAAAGGAGTTGTGAAACCGGTTCAAGATGCACAAGTCCATCGTAGATTGGATAGGTTACGATCCGAACTCAAGAAATAGTGATTTCTCGTTGCGGAAAATGATGAAGTGGAAGTCATTGAGAATGACGATCCTACTTGCTATCAAGAAGCGATGTCCTCTCCTAATTTGGATAAATGGTTAGGAACCATGGAATCCAAATTACAATCCATGTTTAACAATCAAGTTTTGGAACTTGATTGGGCTACCTAAAAGTTTAAAAACTAAAGGGTGCAAGTAGGTCTTCAAAGATCGACATGGATGTGAAGGTGTATACTTTCATGACTAAGGATTGTAGCAAAGGGATTTAGGTTAATTCATAGTATTAACTATGTTGAAACCTTTTTCGCCAGTTACAATGTCGAAGTCTGTTAGAATTTCAATTGCCATTATCGCATATTGTGACTATGTGATATGACAAATGGATGTCAAACGACTTTCTTTAAATGGAAAGATTATTAAGGATGTGTAGAGTACACAACCAGAATAGTTTGTCGATCCAAGAAACTCTAATAGAGTATGCATGTTGCAAAGATCCATGAGATGGGTTGAAGCAAGCTTAAAGGAATTGGAATCTTCGTTTTGATGAATTGGTCAAAGAGTTTGTCTTTATCAAGTACGAAGATGAACCTTGTGTATGCATGAAATTCAGTGGGAGCATGGTATTATTTCTATTGTTTATTACAATGATATCTTACTCATTGGAAAAACAAGTTCCGACACTTAAGATTGTTAAGTCTTGGTCAAGGAAAGGTTTCTCAATGAAAGATATGGGTGAAGCCGCTTACATCCTTGGCATCAAGATCTATAAAGATGGATCTAGAAGGATAAATTGGTTTGAGTCAAAGTGTTCACATTGACAAGATTCTTAGAAGAGTCTAAGAAGAGTAGCTTGTCAATGGATCATGGTACTTCTCTTAGCAATACTCATTGTCTTATGACAACTGATGCGCAAAAGGAAAATGAATGAAGTTCCATATGCTTCGGCATTTGGATCTGTCATCTATGCCATGATTTGTACTAGACCCGACGTCTCATATGCTCTAAGCATGATGAGTCGATATCAATCTGATCCTGATATAAACCATTGGATGGGAGTCAAGATGATCCTTAAGTACTTAAGAAGAACTAAGGATATGTTCTTGGTATTTGAAAGATTGGAAGTTAATCTTGTTGTAAGGGTTACATAGGTGCTAGCTTCTAAACTAACAAAGTTAATTTAAAATCGCAATTAGAATTTGTGTTCATGCTTATTAGAGGTGCAATTTTGTTGGAAGAGTTCCAAGCAGAAATTGTAGCCTATTCTACTACTAAGGCCGAATTTTAGCAACATATGATGAGGCTAAAAGAGGCAGTTTGGATCAAAAGTTCATTAGTGTTTTGGAAATGTTCCAAGTATCACTAATCGGTGAAACTTTTGTTATGACAAATAGTGGTGCCACTTGTGCAAACAATGGAATCAAGGTCACAACAGCGATCCAAACACTCACTTAGACATTCTTCGAGAAATTCATGAAGAATGAGAAGACGTTAAAATATACAAAGTATCAACCGATGATGACATAAGGGATTCACTTACAAAGACCCTCGCACAGGCGGAAGCATGATGGTCATGTTAGATCCATGAGTATTCGATACATAAATGGAGCCTAGTACAAGTGGGAGACTGTTGGTGTAATGCCCTAGGCTTTAGTTATGTTTAACTGAAAACCGTTATGTATCATCTTTATCGTTTATGTTTATTATTTGATTATTATATATTTTGCATATTTATTGTAATAATCTCCATCCCTGATTATTAAGAGAATAATTAGTATAATTGTCAATGGATAATCATATGATGATTATATGCATAGAGATGCACATTGAAATTATGAGTACTTGTTAGAGAACAAGTGACTGGACATGACCCGTATGAGATTTATGTCATGGTCAAATGTCATAATTAAATCTCATATGGTCACTTCATTTAGTCCCTAGACCTGAGATTATCATAACCTTACATATGATGAAAGTCATGTTTGATTTTAGTCAAACGGTATCTTAACACGATATCTATAAAGGCTATCTTTGGCATGATCGGATTCATGATGGGAAGGATGATAAGTCAAGATGGAATTTGTCCCTCGAAAGAGAGATGTTTTGCTTGGGCCCTCAATGAGTGATAATGATGAAAGCGTGTGGCCACACCCCAATATGATTGGACTATCATTATACTCAAGATCGAGAAAGCATTGAACAAATACAAGTTGACGTGGACCATGACTTGTGTTCAATATAACATCGTGAGACAAAGGGAGAAATGGAAGTGTACCATCGAAACGTGAACTCTTACGTTGTGTTATTTGGGTAGACATAATGGCTTGCTAGAGTCCGCTTATGTCTTATGAGGGTCGATATGATCGGACTCATTGCCAACATAATACAATCCTATTGGGTCACACACAAATAGAATGAATTGGTTGAACAAAAGGAAGAATGATTGAAAGTTCAGAACCGGCTAATTATGTCACGCGACATAACTAGCCACCGGCTAGTTATGTCACGCGACATAACTAGCCACTGACGCGTTTTGACACTCGGTCTCCTAATTCGATTAGGAAACATATTCATACTAAAGTAGTATAAATATGAGAGATCTGTTAACCCTAATGGGCTGGCCGAAATTTTCAAGGGAAAATCATAACAAAATACTTTCAATATTCTTCCATAAGTTTTAGGAATCTAGCAATTCCCAACCCGAGAATTGTTCTCGACATTCATATTTGTGTGGATTACCAAAAGAGGGTCTTAGTCTTGTTCAAACAAATCAAAGACCTAGAGTTCAAATCTGAAGATCCAAAGGAGTTGAAGATTCGAAGATTTGAAGATCAAAAGTTTGTGATTACGAATCACATAATTATCCGTTCGATAGCTCAAGACCGGAAATCAATTTAGGTTGGTAAATTCTATCTCATAGCAATTCAATTTAATCGTATAGAACGGATCTTAGGGCTTGGGTTTTGTGTTAATTTTATGCTTAATTCCGCTGCGCATGGATCCATAAAACCCAACATAAACCCCAAGGGGGTGTGGATCCATCCATATCCACACTCTCGGGGTTGAATTGTTGTTAATTCTACTTTTCTAATCTAATCTGTTCAATTAATTAGATCTGTGTTGATTATTGTTGATCCGGTGTTCATATTTGTAAGTTCCTGCAGATGGTCATCGTGTGTCACGCGACACATTGTTCATGGGTGATCCTGTGTCACGCGACTTATCTGGTCACCTGTGACAGGTGTCATGCGACACATCATGCCTGTTTGCAGGAACCATTTCCTTTTGTAATCTGTTCTGAATTGTTGTAGTAGGGATGTGGCCTCCCTAAATAATTGGCTCACAAGTTGTAAGTCTCAATTCATATTAATAAAATGCATGTTCATCACACTTGTCTATTATCGATATTTTCACACACTCATGGATTGATTAGATGTTTGATTAGAAAGACTAGTCTACGGACGAGGCGTGTTGGGTGAACTCTCGGTTCTTCCGAACACGTAATCTGAACCCCGAACCCGTTCTCTTTCAATAGGTTTTTCAAAGTGCACCTCTTAAGCATGGCATGGTGACTCTCTTTTTTTACTCTTTCACCGTGAAAACAAAATTTCGCGAGGGCGAGCGCACATTCACATAAACCATATCTATAGCCCAATACTTTTGTTTTCTAGCATACTATACAATTGTCAAATGTATCAAAATAAAAATTAAGAGTTTAATCAAAAGAAGCAAAAAAAATACATATTACAATTAACAATATTAATATTCAACCATACAAAATAACAAGTTTGATTGAAACATGAAACATAAGTAAAAACATTGTCTTAGTAATAGTAAGCAAATAAGATCTAAACAAATACATATTACAATTAATAATATTAATATTCAACCATACAAAATAACAAGTTAGATTGAAACATGAAACATAAGTAATAACATCACTGATGAGAGCTGGAGCCTTGTCCCTGATAGTAGGTCTGACGGGAAGAATGCCTCTGAGTACGAGCAGTGGCTATCAACTGCATCATAGCCAAATAATCCTTAGAAACTGGCTCGTAACTCTGGGTCTCGGTTTGCATCGCCCATGCCTCCAACTGCCTAGATCGGGCTCCCAAAATGGCAGTACCATCCTCCAGCCCCTCAAAATGATCCTAAACTCCCTCCCATCTGACATCCTCCAAAGCATGTCAGCTCTGCTCCCGAGCTATCCTTGATCGTTCCTGCTCATCCAAATATGCTTTCATCAGAGCCCACTGATCCAAAGATCCTTACTGGCTCTGGTTCTGCTCTCCATCTTGACCTCCCTGCCTCTCCTGATCCTGATCCTGCTCCTCATCCTCCTCCTCATCAACCGGATCCATTTCATCATCTACACCCGGCATACGCCAATTCCTGGCCTATGCACCACTCTGAAAGGTGGCCCCTATCGAGCAAGAGACCGTTCTCCTGGGAGTACCATATTCAAACAATAAAGACATGCTGTCATATTTCACTAGCCAGTCTCTAGAATAAAAACTCGTGTCCCCCGTCAATTTCACCGCCTCGGGTTTTAGTTCCCCCAAACAAGCTTTCGCAAGCAATGTGATCATCCCCCCTATTGAGATGTTTCCCTTTTTGCTCAAAGCAAATGCCTCACATCTACTAACAAAAATCTCAACCCAATCAGGGATCACTTGAAAACTCCTCAACCCCGTTCTCAAAAGATTCACCATAGCCACATTCAGTTGGGCTGGCTCTCCATTTGCCAACCATGACATAGATAGCCCTCTGTAAAATAACTTCCAAGTCGGGTGAGAAAAAGAGGAAGCCCTAAGGTGTTTCTTATTACAAGGCAATCCGATGAGCTCTAAAAAGAAAAAGCACCCCGCCCCATCAACTTCTAACCAATTTCCCCTCGGCTGATCCACACCAAAGACTTCCCTCAACTCATCATAGGTCACTCTATATGTTTCATCATCCAAATTAAACTCAATTGAATTTGCTTGTGACCCCTTACCTCTCTCCAAAGTTGACAGGAACTCTAGGGAGTATCTTAAATAAGTATCGGCCCTCTTCCCCGGGAAGTTACCTAACCCGGCCTGCATCATCAACTCCGTTACTAATGTGTCCAAACCCAAATCCTGCAAAACCGGCATATGAACGAAAGTGGTGACTTGAAATTTCCTACCCTCCAAATTCCGCCATTTTTTCTTTTGAGCAGAGGTCAACTGGGCCTAACCCATATAAGGTAATGATGCATTAGGGGGAGTGGGATCATTTGGGACTACGGGCGGCGGGTTGTATCTACCCCTCTTATTGCTACCCCCTCTAACGTCTCTCTCCTTAGGTGGCATATTTTCAACACAAAAACCAACTACAAAACCTCCACACAAAAATCACAAAGAAAGTGCAACAATAAACACACCACCACAATCAATTCTCCTTCCAATTCCCAACCGAACCACCACACTACAGTTTCATTGATATTAGTAGTTTCAATCTCGCACCCATGATGCTTCTTCCTTAGCAACATTTTCATACAGATCTTGTGAGCAAAATGGTACCAACTGTGGAATCGAATATGAAACTTGTTTATCATTATTTGAATATGTGTCAAAACTATCTCATGGTGTAATCCTCATCACAACTTTCCAATCACTTTCTATAGGATCTTTAACATACCAAATGTTTTGGTAGAAAAAACAATAGTACAGAATCTTAACTTTGACAAGTGTGTGGATTTAAATACTTAGGAGGGGACTGTGAAATTTGACTAAATGGAACAAAAACATGAAAAGAGATAATGACATGATGATTTGTTAACGAGGAAAACCTTGGAGGTGATAACCTCTTTGGAAAAAACCCCAGGAGTTAGGTCTCCAACCTTAAAAGTTTCACTATAATAATTGAGTTACAACTGTGGAAGATGATGGAGAGGATTACAAGAGAGATGTGCGTAGAGTGTGTGAGCATGAGAGTGTGTTTTTCCATCTCCATCTCCCCTTAAATAAAAGAAAGTATGAACGGGTCAAAGTTGTTCCTACAATCTCGGGATTCAAGTTTATCTTCTTAACGTCCATGAGACCAAGTCTTCTTCGTCGTTGAAGATGTGTTGAATATGGTTGGAAATATCCCGCGTTCTTCTCCCTTATTTACTGGAAATTAATAATAAAGATATTAATAAAAATCAAATAAGTAAATATTAAACAATACTTACTACGGAATACCATCTTCACATGCAGGAGCAACCGAAGATGTCACCATGCTGAAAAATACCCACAATAATTTGTCCCCAAAAACATTTGGCAATCTTGGCAACTGAAGAGGCAAATGTTTTTCTCCCAATAAATGCTCAACTGCCAGCTTACATGATGGGACGGTTAAGGATACGTGGCGGCCAGAAAGGAAAGGAAAGGAAAGGGTCTTGATAGGAACTAGTACCCGTAATTCTCGGTAACCATCGTTATCATCGAATCTTCTTCAAATTCTATCCACATCAGACGTCTCCTTCTATATTATGGTGAGAGTAACCTAAAGGGTGCAGTTTCTATCCTTCTTTCCCAAATACGTAGTCACGACGTTCTTCAAAAAGTGAGTTAAAATCAACGTATCATTGAATTGGAGACTCTACTAAGTCCGTACTAACATATATCCTTATATACAGTGACTCGATCCGGCTTTACGACGAATGATATTGTGGCCAAATACAAAGGAAAGATGAAAGCAGAAGAGACCATACCCGAGGCGGGTAATAAGGTTACCTCGAAAAGAAAAAGAGTGGACCAGATTTCCAGCGTGGAGAAGCAAACTTGGAATGAAGAGGTGTTGGAGAATCAGGTAAGAGTTGATTTGGATCTTGGTACATTGATCCTCTTTTATTTTAGTAAAATGTCTTTTTTGCTTGTTGATGACAGATTGTCTCGATGGCTAAGTTAATGTCCAAAGAAATTAGGATATGGAGGGAAAAATGTGATACCTTTGATATGAGTAGGGTTGAATACGAGAAGGATTTGAAAGAAGCTGCAAGGATACTGAGGAAAAAGGGATTGGAAATCAGGGACAAAAATGAAGAGATTTTAAAATGGCGGTCCAGGCTTGCAAGTGTTGATATCAGGCATGAAAGGGAAATGGAAGCACTTCGGGATGACTTGGTACATGAAACTGCGAAAGCAGTTTTTGAAACTAGAATCCAAATGATTGAGGAATATCAGGCAGGAGAGCATGTGAACTGGAACCTGGATGATGAAAAAGCAGCTTTGCAGCGGATCCATGATGAAAAGATGAATGAGGGCTCCAAGGATCTTGAACAGGCTGATGGTGCTCATGACAGCAACATGGAATGACTTTCAGGATGGGAAGTACAAAAAGTAGGATGCTTAAGAAGGAAGAGCAGAGGTTAGAGAAGTTACTCCCAAAGCAACACCTGAGCCAGATGCCATCTGAAAAGGTAAAATAAGTTTGTTCTTGGTTTTTTGTTGGTTTAACTGGGGTGGAATCCCAAAGACAATTTTAGTTTTGTTTGGTTATGTAATAGATCCATAAGGACCGAAGACAATTTCTTTTATGTGTTGGGTTGGTCCAACACTTTAGCGTTTTAACTTTGGCAGTTTGGATGTTGTTTTTAACTTTTTGGGGATGTTCTTATGGTAACTTTAGTTTAGTTGTGGTTTAGTAATTTTCAAGCATGTCAAGGCTTGTTTTATTTTGGATGAAATTTTTCTTTGGATGGTCATTTGTTATGCTCGTAAGGTGACATGATAGTATGTCAAAGCGGTAGATACTTAAGATGACACATACATGTCATAACCATAAGAATAAAACATGAGATTAATCATTTAACTGAGTGGGAATGGGTAAGCTATATGAGTTTACCCATATAGGCCCACCCCACACCTCAATTAAAGAGATAACTTGCGCTCCAGGCGAAGGTGTGGTAACCTAACATCTTAAGAAAGAGGTAATTAACTCTTTAAACCTTAAAAGGGATTATGTACCTTTACTTGAGAAGAGATGGCCAGTCTCTGACGGAGGAGAATTCGTTGTTCTTCTGACTTTGCGTACTTTTGACATGTCCCCATTTCCGTATGTCAACACCTCATAAGATAAAGACATGTTAAAAATGGACGTCAACTATGTTGACGCCTCTCCACAAGTTGTGTTAGCGACATCTTGATTTGTAAAGAAGTAAGAAAACAGTAAATAGGAAAATGGAAGGTTACAAATAAATAAAAGATTGTCCATACCTGGGATGAGATGAGTTTAAGGGGAGCATTGTTTAGATGTAATACCTTTTAAGGTGAATGGCGTTCCAACTTCGTGGTATCATTTGACCATCCAAGGTTGACAGACGATATGCTCCTTTCCCGGCCTGTGCATCTATTAGGTAGGGTCCTTACCACTTTGGGGCGAGCTTGCCTGCATTGAGCTCCTTTGTATTTTGGAATGCCTTTCGTAGGACTAAGTCTCCTACTTGGAACCTTCTAACCCTTACGTTTTTGTTGTAAGATCTGGCTACCCTTTGTTGATATGATGCCATCCGAACTTTGGCCATGTCCCTTAGTTCGTCTACGGTATCCAAGTAATGTATCAAGATGTCTTTATTATGTTCAGATGTCAACAAACTGTATCTGGCCGTAGGTACAAGTACTTCTGCTGGAATAACTGATTCTGTCCCAAATACAAGTGAATAGGGAGTCTGACCAGTAGCATTCTTAGATGTCGTCCTGTCAGCCCATAGAACCATTGGTAACACTTCTGCCCATCGTCCTTTCTTCTGGTTCAGTCTCTTTTTTAAGTTGCTTATGATTATTTTGTTGCTAGATTCTGCCTGTCCATTGGCTTGAGGGTGAACAGGTGAAGATGTCACCATCTTGACTCCCCAAGATGTCAAGAAATCTTGGGTTTTCTTACTAATGAATTGGGAGCCGTTATCACAAATTATCTCTGAAGGTATCCCAAATCGGCTGAATATATTTCTTTTGATGAAAGAGATTACTTCTCTGTCATGAACTTGTACGTACGCCTCAGCTTCTACCCATTTAGAGAAATAGTCTGTCATAGCTAGTAGAAATACTCTTCCTCCTGGTGCCCTAGGTAATTTTCCTACGATGTCCATTCCCCAAACCATAAACGGCCATGGCGACAGGATAGGATGCAGTTCACTGGCCGGGTGCAGGATGTCCCCATGTCGTTGACAGGAGTCACATTTCTTTGCATAGTCTGCGGCGTCTCTTCTCATTGTGGGCCAAAAATTGCCCATCCTCAGAGCCTTGGTATGCGTACTTCGTCCCGGTATGATTTCCACACCGTCCTTCATGCGGTTCCTTGAGAACCTCGATGGGCTCCTGGCCTCGCTTCTAGACATCTTAAGTAGTGACTGCAAAGCAGATTTTCTAAACAAAAGGTTATCAATAAGTAAATACTTAGATACTCTTACCCTGAAGGCTCTAGCATTTTTCTCCTCGGCTGGGATCGTATCATCTAAGAGATACTTGATAATAGGAGCTATCCAAGAAGTTGCTGCTGGAGGGGAAGGTACGTCAACATCTAGAACGAACAGCTCAAGATGATCAATTCTGGGATGTTAACATGCACAATTGGGATACTTGTCTGTGAAATGCTTTTGAAGGCTGAACCTAAATTTGCCAGAGCATCTGCTTGAGAATTTTCATCTCGTGGAATCTGTTCCAAAGTAAATGTTTTGAATTTGGCCGCCAGAATTTTTACAATTTCCAAATATGTCGTCATCTTTGCATTTTTTGCTATGTAGGATCCGTTGTAATGGTTAACAATTAGCAAAGAATCCATAAACACCCGGATATGCTTGACATCTAAGTCTTGGGCCGCTGTTAAACCTGCAATTAATGCCTCATATTCTGCTTCATTATTAGTGGCCTTGAAACTACAACTGATGGATTGTGGTATTATGTCCCCTTGTGGCGATTTTAGTACAACTCCAAGACCTGTACCTCTCATGTTAGAAGCACCATCTGTGTAGAGAGTCCAGATCTTCAGGATGTCATCATCTTGAAGTTGTTGAACCTCCAATTCCACTTCTTGTTGCATGGTTGGACTAAAGTCGCCCACAAAATCGCCTAGAGCTTGAGATTTTATTGTTCGTTCCGGGCTCATATTTAATGTCGTATGTGCTTAATTGTACAGACCACTTCGCCATTCGACCTGACATCTCTGGTTTTCTCATAACATTCTTAATAGGATAGTTAGTGCGTACAATTATAGTATGTGTTTCAAAATAGTGCCTTAATTTAATAGAAGCAAGTTATCAAGGCTAAAATTAACTTCGTAAATGAGAATACCCGGTCTCTCGCATCTAAAAGTGTCTTACTTATATAATAGATGGGTTGCCGACTACCATCTCGCTCGTCACCAAGACCGCAATTACGGCGCCTTCGATATCGCTAGGTAGATGTAAAGATGTTCACCCCCCGAGGTTCGCCAATAATGGAGGTGTCGACAGTAAGTTTTGAGCTCCTGAAAGGCTTCTTCATGTTGGTTCTCCCACTGGAACTTCTTGTTCTTCCTTAGGATGTCATAGAAAGGTTTGCATCGATCCGAGGATTTTGAAATGAACCTGGTGAGTACAGCAATCTTTCCTGTCAATTTTTGGACGTCCTTGACAGATTGAGGTGACGACAGGTTAATAATAGCACGTATCTGTTCTGGGGCAGCTTCAATGCCTCTTTTAGTAACCATGTAACCCAAAAACTTCCCTGCCTTCATTCCAAAGTTGCATTTAGCTGGATTAAGTTTCATATTGAAACAATCCAAGATGTCAAAGGCTTGAGATAGGTTGCTTATGTGATCTTCGGCTTTCTTGGATTTTACTACCATGTCGTCAATATATACTTCCATTGTGTCCCCAATCTGATCTTTGAACATTTTGTTGATGAGCCTCTAATATGTTGCACCTGCATTTTTTAGTCCAAAAGGCATAGCAATGTAACAATAAATACCTGTTGGCGTTATGAATGCGGTGTCCTCCTGGTCAGATGGTTCCATCTGGATTTGCTGGAATCCTGAAGATGCATCCATGAAGGTGAGGAGCTCATGTCTGGATGTGGCGTCAACTAACGAATCTATGTGAGGCAGAGGGAAAGGATCTTTTGGACAGGCTTTATTCAAGTCGGTGAAGTCAACACAGACTCGCCATTTCCCATTCTTCTTCTCAACTACAACCATGTTTGCTAACCATCTTGGATAATCTACCTCTCGGATCATGTTGGCTTTGAGTAAGCGCTCTACCTCTTCCTTGATGATCTGGTTTCTTGTTTCTGCAAATTTTCTGCGTTTCTGGTGCACTGGTTTAAAACTAGGATCTATGTTAAGTTTGTGAGTGATGACATCTTGGTTGATGTCGGTCATGTCATCATGTCTCCAAGAAAAACTCTTTACTCTGCTTCTTAATAGGTCCACAAGCTTTTCTTCTATATCTGATGGGATGTCACTGCCAATAAGTACCTTGATGTCCGAGTTGGAAGGGTCTAGCAATACTTCTTTCACATCGTTCTCCCTAGCTTCCAGGACTTCACGTACTTTCCTCTGTAATTGCTATGCTTGTTTTGGAGACGTCGACACCTTCATTGAAGTTTTATAACATTCCTTGGCCACCTGCTGATCACTGTATATTTTGGCTACACCCCAAGGTGTTGGGAACTTCACACACTGATGGTACGTGGAGGGTACAACCTTCATCCCATGAATCCATGGTCTTCCAAGAATGACATTGTAGGATGTTGCACAATCAATTACACAGAACCGCTCCATGGTGTTGAGGCCCTTTGAGTATATTGGAAGCTTTATTTCCCCCACCGTTTCTTTGACTTCACCACTGAAGCCTACCAATACTGAGGATTTCTTGATGATCTCCGATTCTGGGATGTTCATTTCCTTGAGGGTGCTCAACATAATGAGATTGACAGAGCTACCCCCATCAACCAGGATGCGCCGGATTGTACAATTGGCAATCTGCAAGGAAATAACTAGGCCGTCATGATGGGGTTCCAGCAAGTTATCTCGATCACTCTCATCAAAGGGGATTGGATCCTGGCAGGGTGTCGACATTCTAGGTTATCTTTCTGGCTTCTCCTCTTTTGACTCCTTAGCATGTCGCTTTGCGACAGAATAGGATGTGCCACATATTTCTGAACCTCCACTAATGAAATTGATCACCTTTGTTGATGCTGGGGGAGAAACTGGTCTTTCGGCTTCATGAGGAGCTTCCGCACTTTCAGCCTTCTTCTTTCTGGATCGCAGCAGCTCCTTAAGATGTCCCTTTGAGAGCAAGTAACTAATCTCCTTTCTTAGTGCGATGCAATCTTCAGTAACATGCCCAAAGTCTTCATGGTAAGCGCACCATTTTGATTTGTCACGCCATCCCGTGGTTTTATCCGTCTTCTTTGGCCATCTGGCTTTGTCCCCCAGGTTGCCCATTGCACAGAGTACACCTGAAATGTCAACAGAAAAACAATAATCAGAAATGTTAGGCACATTATCACTATCTTCATCCTCACCTTCTATTGAATTAATTTTGCTAGTATCAATTCTCGGATAAGGGTTGGAACGGTTGTTCCTGCGATGGGATGATTCAGTCTTCCTGTCAGGGTGGTCATATGTCGACAACTTGGACGAGGACTTTGATCTTCGCAGCTCATCTTCCTCCAATCTTATGAATCTCAATGCCCTGCTCCTGACTTCTTCCAACCGCTTACAAGGAGTCATCACCAAATCTTGATAATACTGTGAATCTTTCTTCAGTCCCATTTTGAACGCTTCTGTGGCTGTTGACATGTCAAGATTGGGAATTTCAAGCACTTCCTTATTGAACCGGTGAACATATTCTTTCAGAGTTTCATTGGGCTGTTGGGTCACATTGTAGAGATCACTTGTCAGCTTTTCAAATTGTCGACTGCACGAGAATTGATTATAGAACATGTTGATAAGCTGTGCGTATGAACCAATTGATCCTAGGGGTTGCCTGATCAGCCATTTGAGAGCTGGTCCAGCCAAGGTCGATCCAAATCCCCTGCATAAGCAAGCTTCTCGGAATTGAAGCGGAATATGGATTATGTCTGTTTTGGTAAAAAATAATCAACAAAGAAGAAATTTGAAATGAAACGAAGGAGGGTGCAATGGAATAAAATTGGTGCAATAATGTAATCAAGATGGCTCAGTCATGTAACGAGGAAAACCCTAGAGATAACTATCTCGCCGGCACAAAACCTCGGGAGGTGATTATGAGCACCTATCTTCCCAAACAATTGTATTATCTATGAATTACAAGATAGAAAGCTATGGCGGATTACAACTTGTTCTTGAGCTGTGTGAGTGTAATGCATATGTGTATGTGTTCGTATATGTGTGTGTGTTCGTATATGTGTGTGTGTTCCTTTTTCCAGCCATGAGCTTTAAATAATAAAAAGAAAACAGAAAAAATCAAATTCTAACTAACTCTCCTACAATCTCGATAAGTCATCCTCATCTTGACCTAGTCTTCGATCCGTTGAAAGGAGTCCGTTGGTCATGGCTTTTCTCACGTGCCTTTTTTTATTCCTGTGATCAAATATAACAGAAATAAATAATTACTATTAAGTAATTAATTTTTACCTTGCCCTCGAGTGCGAAGATGTTGACATGCTGACAAGAACTCAAGATGTATCAATCCTGAATTTTACCCATAACAATTGTCCCCAAAAAATTGTCTTTTAAATGAATTTAAAAGGTCAGTTTTTTCTTCAACCTTCTAGAAGCCCTGCGGTTTAATTAATGGAGGAGAGACGTGGCGGTTGAGGGCTTAATCTCTTAATTAATTACCGTAACCACTTCCCTAGATCTAGGGCTCAAAACCAAAATCCCTTTTCACTTTCTCCTTTACCTTTTCCAATCATTTTCATCCGTTCTTCTTCACGGCGGTGATTCCTGCTTTGAAGGTAAAATACTTCCCTCCTTTTCTCTTCCTGTTTCTTTTTTTTAAACATGGTGAAATCAAAAAAGGGAAAAGCCACGAAAAATCCTCCGAGTTTACACGAGGACGGGGGTTTTTCGTGTGAAGGTTTGTTGACAAAACCGGATGAAGAAATTTGTGTTTTCAATAACGAACTGATCGAATCTCTCAAAGATCGACACTGCTTCCCAGATTCTACCATCTTTAGGCCGTTCGATGTTCTTCTTAGGTCTGACTTCGTTTCCCCAAAATGGGTTTGTTTTTATGAGTATCCTTTTACTCTAGGTTTTTACTACCCTTTCCCTGCAATGATAAATGAGTTTTTTAGAAAGACTAACCTTGCTATTATAAAAGTGATGCCCATGGTTTGGAGAATCTTTTCTTGTGTCTTGAGGGTGAACCGTGAACTCGATTTAGATATAGGTTTGAAGGAATTAGCCTTTGTGTATGAGCTTCAAATGTTTGGTTCCACGAGATACCTTCTTAAGACTAGGTCTGGTATGAAGCCTTTGTTTTTGAAAGTCACTGTAAGTGATAGGGGTTGAAAATCGAAGTACTTTTTTGTTGAGAAGGACTCTTTGGAGGAAGGAGACTTCTTGGCGACTGAATGGAATAGGGAAGGTATCCCTCTTATAAATTCCAATTTTCTCTTCTTTCCCGCACTTACATGTTTGAAATTTCTCTGTTGAATTTTGCAGCCATTGATTGGATGAAGCTTTTCCCTCCATCTACTGAAACGATTGGGAAGGTGAATAGGCTGCTAGAGTTCTCTGAAGGGGAAAGATCCTTTCAACCTGGTGAAGACATAGCCGTATCTGAAAACAAGGAGATACCACCCTCCACTGAAATGTCTACTGGTAAGTTTATTTGATCCTTGTGTTACTTTCCTCGATATCTCTTGATTATGCATTCTTCTGATAGTGTACTTCTTTTGACAGTTTCAAAATCAACTGCTGCTTTTTCTCTTAAAGACCTTCAGGACTTTGTGGGCCAAACCCAGTCGAGCAGCCAGATGCTGGTGCCAAAAAGGGAGATGGAGGCACCTTCTGTTGGAGCCAGGGTAAAGAAGAGGAAAAGCAGTTCTAAGGAGGTAATTGTTTTGGATGAAACGGGCTTAGGAGATGCAGAAGAAGCTTTGGCGAGGGTTGCAGTGGTAGGTCTCTATGAAAATAGAGTTTCTAACATATTCCTAAATGAATAATGTATCTTAAGGTTACTTTTTGAATTTTTTGGCTTTTATAGGGTATTGATACTGCTAAGGCAAAGATGAGTAGTCTGGAGGAAAGAAATAGGAAGCTAGTGCTGGAAAATATTCGAGTTAAGAAACAAAGTGAAGCTGGGGCAAAGAAGATTGGAGATTTGCAGAAGGAAGTGGAAAGCTTGATGACAGGGATGTCGTCGCTTCAAGACACACAGCTGCACGAGATTGAGGATTTGAAGAAGAATATGATGGCTTCTGCTGCTCAGAGTATGGTTGCAATCAAAATTCAAATGATGGAAGAGTTCTACGCCGGGAAGCATACAGAGTGGAATGTTGAGCAACAACGTTCCCTCTTGAAGACATTGGAGGCTAAAGGAGAGGATGTAGGAGAAGGATCCTCTGCAGCCAAAGGCAATGATACCTTGGATGAAGGAGCAACATCAGCGGCAGTAGCCACCCCGTGAAGGAACATGGTAAGAAAAATTTTTGGTTTTGAAAACTTTGAAATATTTTGGTTTTAAGTGGGCTGCGTCCCAAAGACAATTTTTTTTTGGTTTGTAATGGACCCATAAGGGTCAAGACAATATGTTTTTCAAGGGTTGGGTTGGTCCAACTTTTTTATGATTTCTGTAGAAAAATCTTTACTTGGGTTTTTGGAAAAACTTTTCCCAAGTATCGTTATAAAAATGTTTTAAGAAGTTGGTATGTTAACTTCTTCGTAGATGGTAATAGCTTGCGAGTGGATGTAGAAATCCTTTGCAATTACATAGATTGACATGTAAATGTCAATAAACGTTTGTACTTAGATGACACGTAAGTGTCATAACCATTTGTAAAGATCTTAGGGTCTAACCCATTGATTGAGTGATGATGGGTAATTCGTATATATTAAACATACGGGCCCACCACACACCTCAATCAAGGTTGACATCGTGCGCTCCAGGCGAGGTGCTTAAACCTTAAAGCGGTGAAAGAAAGTACTTTCGTTAAACCTTTGAAGGGATTAAGTACCTTAAACGGAGGTGGGATGGCCAGTCTCAAAACGGTTGTATTCACGAGGACTTGTATTGAGTTTGGAGACTTCTATTTCTTGCAAAATAACAAGTTAATGAAAGATTTTGACATCTTTTCTGATGTCACATTTTATTTGATAAAAGAACTATAAGAATATTTTTTAAATAAAGAGTAAGGGATAGTTCGTACCTGACTTAAGATGTTAAGTTGCTGGGAGGATGCTTACATCTCAACCAATGAGTTGTATTCTAATGCTTCTTATTTTCTTACAAAACAGAAACATGTTAGAGGTGGGCGTTAGCTTAGCTAACGCCCCTCCGATGCTTAAGTCAGTAATTACTCAAGAATAGAATAAGAACGGAAACAAGTACTTTTATTGAACTTAGTATGGTAAAGATCGTACCTTGGTTTTATTTGAATTGTAATTACGCAAACTTACATAAAGTAGGCTTTGAGGTGGATTGCGTTCCAACTTTTGGGAATCCTTGCTCCTTCTAGAGTCGATAGCCAATAAGAACCTTTACCTGCTTCAGCATCCACTAGGTATGGCCCTTCCCATTTGGGAGCCATCTTTCCAGCATTGGGCTCTCTTGTGTTTTGAAACACCTTACAAAGGACTAGATCACCAATTTGGAATTTTCGCAACCTCACATTCTTGTTATAGGATCTTGCAATCTTCTGCTGATATGCTGCTATCCTGATTTTAGCGAGGTCCCTTAGTTCGTCAATGGTGTCTAGATCGTGACTTAGGTTGGAATCATTTTTCTCAGGTGTCATCATCTTGAATCTGGCAGTGGGAACGACAACTTCTGTTGGGATAACCGCTTTCGCTCCAAACACTAAAGAATAGGGGGTTTGACCTGTTGCGTTCTTTGGTGTGGTTCTATCTGCCCATAGGACAAAGGGAAGCTCTTCTTCCCATCTTCCTTTCTTCTGATCTAGCCTTTTCTTTAAATTATTAATGATTATTTTGTTGCTTGATTTTGCCTGGCCATTAGCTTGAGGATGGACAGGTGAAGATGTCACCATCTTAACTCCCCACCTAGCGAGAAAATCTTGGGTCTTCTTGCTGATGAATTGAGAGCCGTTATCACATATTATTTCAGACGGGATTCCAAACCTACTAAATATATTTCTTTTAATGAAGGATATAACTTCCTTGTCACGAACTTGCACATAGGATTCAGCCTCAACCCATTTAGAGAAATAATCAGTCATAGCAAGCAAGAAAACTTTTCCCCCAGGAGCTTTAGGCAATTTACCCATTATATCCATTCCCCATCTCATGAACGGCCAAGTAGAGAGGATTGGATGAAGCAATTCTGCAGGCTGATGCAAGATGTCGCTATGTCTCTGGCAGGAATCACATTTCTTGGCAAAGATGGTAGCATCTTGTCTCATTGTTGGCCAGTAATAACCCATCCTTAGAGCTTTCGTATATAAGCTTCTACCCCCAGAATGGTTACCGCATGATCCTTCATGAAGTTCTCTTAGGACTTCTTTAGCTTGGTCAGCTTCGAGACATCTCAAATATGGTCCTGCAAATGATTTCTTAAATAGCACATTATCTATTAATATAAATCTTGAGATCCTTACCCTGAATGCTCTGGCATTCTTTTCTTCGTCAGGGATAGTGCCATCTTGGAGATATTTAATTATTGGCGTCGTCCAAGATATCTCCATCTGTCTATCAGGGATCTCATCATCTTTACAGAACAATTCTAATCTTTCCACAGCAGGGATGTTAACATGTATGATTGGGATATTGGTCTGAGATAAACTTTTGAAAGCTGATCCAAGATTGGCCAATGCATCTGCTTGAGAGTTATCTTCTCGGGGTATTTGTTCGAAAGAGAATATTTGAAATTTGCTTGCCAGAATTTTTACTATGCCCAAATAAGCTGTCATCTTGGCATTTTTTGCTGCATAGGAACCGTTAAAATGATTTACAAGTAATAACGAATCACTATATACCTGTATTGCTTTGATGTTCATGTCTAGAGCCACGGATAGGCCCACGGTTAAGGCTTCGTACTCTGCCTCATTATTTGTGGCTTTAAAATCACAACTAATGGCCTGGGGTATATGTTCGGTCGAAACCTAACGGTTTATTTATATCCGCAAGCGCACGGGCTATTGTAATATAGCGGGTGCAAGTACGAGTCGATCCCACAGAGACAGGGTTTACTTTGGGATGATATTTGTCTTTATATAAATATATGGATAAAATGATTGGGGGAGATAAGAATTTGTAATAGAAAATACTAAGAAAATACAGAAACTACTCTAACATATAATGATAGTATTCTCGGGATTGAAAACAAATAAATATGCTTTAAATAAAGGCTTTTATCAAAATAACAAGGATGGTACATTAGGCTTACACTACTTCTGGTTAGGACAGTAGCGTTGTATTCTTTACTAATTATGTCCTAACTGTTTGAGATTTCCGTTTATGGTGCTCCCGCCCTGTCACAAACGGGCATTCCGGCTTATCTCTAGCTGACCACAATTAGAAAGAATCCATTAATATCGAAAGTCAACGTACTTTCCATTCAAAGAACACCCCTAGGCCGTTGAACTACTCTCGTGATCAATGAAACCTAGTTTCTTCATATGGTTCCGTCAATCGAAATTCTCCGCTAGGTACTTCTCTCAATTAACTGGGGTTCCACAAATATAAACGTTTTCATATTTGCAAGCAATTCAAGAATAATATGAAGAAATTGTTTTAAGATGAAAGTGCCAAGTCAAGGATTATACGCTAAGTTGTACTAACTAGCACATGTATTTTAAGACTCACCGGCCTTTCTCTCGAGGGTTCGGCTTAGTGTAATCCCGTTCATCACGCGGAAAATCCGACTCACCTCTCGAGGGTACCAAATAAATCAAAAATACCAATTAAGTCTATAATCTCACGTATTTTCCACTAAAGGATCATCCCTAGGTCTTTAAATCACTTTGTGTAATTTATCGACCTAGATCAATTCTTAGAGTTCCGCTAATCAATGTTTTTCATTTGATCAACTGAGGTTATACAATTAAAGACGTCTCCCTAATTGCAAGCATTAAGATTTACAAGAAGAGAATTGAAATGACATGTAGAAGAAGCAATGAATATAAGTAAATGAGTTTCCAACTCCGAGAAATGGAGGATTACTCAAACCATTGAAATAATAAAAGGAAGTAAGTAAAGAAATAAAGATAAGGAAAGAAATACTTATTCATAATAAGAGAGACAATGGCTGGAAATAATCTTCATTCACAATCTTCAAGAGTACACAAGATTTGTCACGAATCCTTGATAAACTTTGAACATCGTGTATAAATTGCTAAAGTAATTTTGCTATATAATCTAAGTATGATATGATCCTTTCTAAATGTGTATTATGAACATTTTCGGATTTTCTGGATGTCTAAAACTGAGTACAAATAGCCTTTATATAGACATTCTATGCTAGGGACACATCTCTTGCGAAAAGGCACCTTTTGGCTGATATGGGAGGTGTTCGGCCGAGTCAAGGAGGTTGCACGGCCGAGCAGAGCTTTTCTGACAGTCACAACTGTTGTAAAAGGCACCTTTTGGTTTGAATCAAGGGGTACTCGGCCGAGTCAATGAATCTGCTCGGCCGAGCAGAGCTTGTTTGACTGGTCTTCAGCAACTTTTTATTTCTGGCCCCTCTATTTCCAAGGCTCTATGTTCTGAATCTCTTATACTTCGTAGAATGACCTAAAAGCCTGTAAAATCATACAAAAATACCAACCAAGCATAAAATCGAAGATATATACAAAAAGAGGCTAATTTATACTTAATTGGTGCAAAATTTAAGGTAAATAATATAATAAAAAGACTATAAAATACTATATAAAAAGTACTTATCAAATTTCCCCACACTTAAACCTTGCTTGTCCCCAAGCAAGATTAGAATGAAAATATGGAGAGGGAAAAAGGTATGCAAAGGAGAATGATCCCTCAGAAAATTTATTGTAGCATGCCTATTGCTTTTTTTGAAGATTGCCTTTATTTTCTAGTCATATTTTTCATATCTTTAAAAATTAGTAGGAAAAAACATTTTGGGGATATTTTTAAAGAGATAATTTCAAGACAATAAACTAATATAGCAAACATAGGAATTTGATCAATCAAAACATGCTAGAGGGATAAATCTTATAAACTAGGTAGAATAGAAGCTTCACTCTTTTAGAGTGGGTTTTGAGAAAATGAATTTATTTCTCTAAAATGTACAAAGGAAAGTATAAACATTTATTCACAAATTAGAAGTCTTCGAAGAATTTGTATTTGCATTTTTGAATCACAAAGGTGGAAAATGGATGATGATAGTGGAAAAATCTCATCAAAGTTAAACAAATTTATCTTATTTTTGCACGTGTTATATTTTTTTGCAAAACTGTGAATGTGGTGCCCAAATTTTTGTGTTGGATTCACGCGAGTTTGAAGACATCCGAGTTTAATTTGAAAAACGGAGTCGCCACGCCATTTTGATTACCTCAAAACTTTGAAAAAAAGGTTTTATGGGTTCGGAGGTTAAGTTACCCCTTGGGAAGAACGTTTGGCGTTCACCCAAGGTGCCTTGCCGGAGCAAGTCTCCCATGATTTTATTAATCGTGCTTGCTTGCGTGCTTTCTTGTGTGCATGTGTTTGAAAATAAGGAGGGAATGTCCCAAGTTGTCTTCCGGACGTACAAACCATTTATTGGTTGTCGCTCATGATTTCTTGGATTTTATGTATTCGGGATTATGATCCCGTCCTCATCTTATGACTTGTGATCATCGCATTTTAACCTCGGGACCCTCGGGACTTGCGTGATCGAGAGAATGTCTCTCTTTTTGGTCAAAGATGAGGTTCTTTAGAAAAGGAAGGTCCTTAGCCCATCAATCCTACGCTTTAAGACGGTTGAGCTCGTATAGATGCTTCATACTCTTTCTTAAGCGATAATTGGAGATATAGGGTTCAAGGTTGTCCCCTTCTAAAGAAATCATGAAATCTTTAATGGGATGAACAATGTAAAGATGAGAACTTTACACCGGTCCGTTCCAAGGTTACAAATGGGGACATGGGGGAATGCATGTGAAAATGATACTTTATGTGAAAAGATGGCATTTTTGGTTTGAAAATGATGCATTTGATTGCAAATGGGTGCTTTTTATGTAAAGAAATGATCTTTGTGCAAAGAGTGCATCTTTAATGTGAAAAGGGATTTTAAATGGAAAAGGAATGATTTTAATGCATGAAAAATGGGATTTTGGTGCAAAGGATGCACCTTTATGTATGAGAATGGTATTTTAATGAAAAGATGACATATTATGTACATAGATACTATCTAAATTGCAGATAGACATCAGGTTATAGCTTAATGAGGGTTAACATCAGATTACGGCTTGAAACCGTGAAGTCTCGCAAGCGGCTTAGTATGTCGCGTGACATAGGCCGCCTATGTCGCGTGACATAACTAGCCACTTTGCAGAACTTCAAGAATCGAGAGCTACGAGGTAACAAGGCCTTAAAATAGCCAAGTTACTTCACCAATAGATCTCGAGAGAGCATGTTTATCAATAATGAACACTTCAAGAGGGTGTGGATATGAGGGATCCACACTCATCTTGAGTGTTCATGCAAAATCAAGTCAAACCGGAGCTTTTATATGAAATGTAATGAAATAAAATGTGGATCTGGGTAATATAACATAAAGTATGCAACTTTAATCAGAATACTACATTATAAATGCATTTAGCATAGATATTTCACATTTGAATGAAAATAGAGAGTGGAAAAGGGTAGAAATTTGTTACCCTTGAAGATCCACAACTCCTATATCAAGTTAGATATAGGAGCCTTCTAGCGTCCTCCTCCGGAGTTGATGTCCAGCCTTGAATCCGTGAGAACCTTGTGTTCTTGATGTGTATAGGAAGTGTGTGTGTGTGGGAAGTGTGTGTGTGATTGATTTGAGAGGATTAGTGTGATTTGGGGGGTATGTGAGGAGAGGGGAGGCTTCTGGGCGTATTCCCTATAGAGGGGGACTGAGGGGTGGAAGAGGTGTGTCTAAAATGAGAGGTGAAGGCCTCTATTTATAGGCTGCCTGCATGGGCTTGTTATGTCGCACGACATAACAAGCCATAACTGCTTTCCTTCTAGAAACATGCAAGGTGGCAACCTTCTAGAACTCTCCCTGGCTGGTTATGTCGCACGACATAAGTAGCCACTTCTGGATTCTTCTAGAAACATGCAAGGTGGCAAGCTTCTAGAAGTTTTTCATGGCCTATTATGTCGCACGACATAAGTAGCCATTTCCAGTCCCTTCTAGAAACATGCAAGGTGGCAGTCTTCTAGAAGGGTTTTGGAATTAAGAAAAACGTGTTTCTTAACTACCAAGCATGCCCTTCAGCCCTTAAAAGGCTTGGAACATTTCTGAAAGTATTCCGGAACGGTAGGAAAGTCCGAGGAATTACCGGAAAAATTACCGGAATTGCCGGGAAAATTAACCGGAAGGCATGAGCCGGATTTGGGTACTTACGAAGCCCTCGGCAACGTCACTTGCAGGGCGAGTGGGGTTGTCGATAGAAAAGGATCCAATCGCGAATGCCGAGACGGATTGGGTGACCAAGTTGGTCGAGTGGCTGGACCTTTCATGAAAGGCTACCTACGTATCCCGGAGGAATCAAGCCAGGTCGTAGTTCAAGCTTTTATTGAGTCGAAATGTTATTCCTTCATCTTGGAATAACGGAGATCGAAATAAAGCGAAAAAAGGTCGAAATGTTATTCCGTCATTCGGAAATAACGGAGATCGAAATAAAGCGAAAAAAGGTCGAAATGTTATTCCATCATTCGGAAATAACGGAGATCGAAATAAAGCGAAAAAGTCGAAATGTTATTCCGTCATTCGGAAATAACGGAGATCGAAATAAAGCGAAAAAAGGTCGAAATGTTATTCCGTCATTCGGAAATAACGGAGATCAAAATAAAGCGAAATGTTATTGCCTTCCGGCCATAACTGAAATTTTTTAACAAGAAACATTATCCTATTTGGCAATAACGGGGGATTTCCCGGAGGAAACGTTATCCCAATTGGCGATAACGGAGAATTTCCCGGAGGAAACGTTATCCCATTTGGCGATAACGGAGAATTTCTCGGAGGAAACGTTATCCCATTTGGCGATAACGGAGGATTTCCCGGAGGAAACGTTATCCCATTTGGCGATAACGGAGGATTTCCCGGAGGAAACGTTATCCCATTTGGCGATAACGGAGGATTTCCCGGAGGAAACGTTATCCCATTTGGCGATAACGGAGGATTTCCCGGAGGAAACGTTATCCCATTTGGCGATAACGGAGAATTTCCCGGAGGAAACGTTATCCCATTTGGCGATAACGTAGGATTTCCCGGAGGAAACGTTATCCCATTTAGCGATAACGGAGGATTGCGAAAAAGGTTGGATTTTGCAGAGAAGTAGGAAGGAATCAAAAGTTTTTGTAAAGAAAAGTGGGACGTATCCGGATAATTTTTGTAAAGAAAACTGGGATGTACCCTGATTATTTGAAAAATAAAATTGAAAATGCCAAGGGCAAATAAACTGAGTCACAGAGGTAAATTTGTAAAATAGGCCACGGGGGCACTGGAGGGAAAACTGGATTGAAAGTAATTAGAAATGCCAGGGGCATAAAGGGTAAAAGAGGCCTACGGGGGACAAAATTGTAAAATGGAGCCTTCAGGGGCAAAATTGTAAAAATCAGCCACAGGGGCTTAGTATGTCGCACGACATAACAGGCCCTGTGGACAGATTTATTAAAAATCGCACAGTCGCCATTTTGAAATTAAATTAGACTTGAAATTGAGAGGGAGGCGACGGCGAGAAGAGAGAGAGCAACCTCAGAGGGCGATTTGAGAGGGATCTAGAGAAATCAAACAAATCTTTAGTTCGATTCAACTTGGAAAATGCCTCCTAGGCTCTATCCGACCAAAAGGGCTTCTCAACATGCCAACTTAGCTACTCGAAGAAAGGGGGTGCAAAGGAATCAACGGCCGTTTCTTCCGGAAGCACCAAGAGGAGATTTCTACCCACAGCTCGATGAGCATACTTCGGATGTTCGGAAGAAGGAAGAGGTAAGAAACCTAGGGTTTTTTGAAAATTTCTTTCAATTTGGGCGAAATTGATTTGAACTGAATGCCTTGACCGGGCTTATGAATTAAATCATGAACTAGCATGAAATCATAGATTGATCTGGGAGGTGTAATGCATGCCATTCATTGATCTGTTTTGACCCATTTTTGCTTGAGATGATTTTCAGAAATAGCACGAAATATTAATACTTGTGCCATGATTTCTTGCAGGGATTGCGCACCCGTGGCTCCCACGAGGTGATTGGCGAGGCTATGGGATAGCTTGCCGGGTAGCGGGAAGCGGAGTGGACTCGCCTAAGGGCATGATTTACGCCGCTGGGCTAGGGCAATTTTGAGATGGCGAAGGCCATCTGGGGCACTCGAGAGGAGTATGGATCTGGTGAGGGCATTCGAGAGAGTTACGGTGGGAGACCACTCACTCATTTCACTTCTCTTGGGGTGAGACGACGGTCACTCCGCCGGACTTTGCGGTCATCACAGGACGCCCTTTACGGATGAGCCGCTCTACATAGAGGAGCCTCGTACAGGAGTTGAGCCCCAGCCTATTGCGATGATGATTTTATGGGCTTACTTGGTTTCGTTCCCCGGATCAAGAAGGGGAATGGATATGAGTTGGGGTGCTACATGGCACGATTGAGGGGCAGAGCGGGGACTACACCGTGGTAGATGATCCCGTTGAGAGCCGGCCGAGAGTCGAGAGATTGGCTAGAGCTTTTGTATGGGTGGGCTTTTCCGACATGCCGTTCTTAACAGCGCATCTTGCCTTGGTTTCACTATTGGAGCTTTTGAGAGCTCGGGATACCGTCGAGAATCTCGTCCCGGGGGAGGCAGCTTAGGTGTGATGTATTTGGCCCTAGATGACGTCAGCCGAGGGAAGGCGAAGTACTTCACCTGCTTTCATCTGGCTTTCGAGGTATTCTCTCACCTTGATCTCTTTTCTTTTGCGCATTTCATTATATCCCTTGTTTTCCCTGTTTTGACTTCTTCTTCTCCTTTTCAGGCTTGGGCCTTTGAGTACTTTGGCTGTTATGAGTGGCAGATACAGGATGAGTTTCCTGCCACCACTTTTCCTGCTCTTCGTCGGTGGACAAAGAATGCCAGGAAACAGACCCGGACACCGGAGGGTTCGAGGTGCAGGATCACGGCCTCGTATCATGATACGCTGACATGCCTGAGAGGGATTCCACAGAGGCTGAGCTTGTTCCCCTGGACTGGCCGTTACGATGACCTGGATTTGGATCATGCTGCGCACTTGACAGAGTGTCGCAAGCTGCTAGTGGGCTTGTCTGGAGATGCCTTGTATCTAGAAGAGAGGGTGTATAGACAACATGGGCCGAATAGGCATGCTCGGATCCCTGATGATCCTCCAGCTAGGATGTGGCTGCCTCGCCAGTTGGCGAATGTAGATGCTCTGATTGTAGGCATGGCAGCACATCTCTACACACGGGAGGGGGACTATACTTTGTACGTGGCTAGACATCTTCAGTCCCCACAGACCAGGGTTGGTTATGGCGCTCATAGCGCAGGGCCTTCAACTGGCTACGTGGCTAGACCTCCTTTGCCCCCGACTTTCATTGATTATCAGGGTGGCGGTCGCATGAGGCGAGCTCACATTGATATGTCACAGACTCATCCTCATCTGGTGCTCCCGCGAGGTTCTAGATCTGTAAGTACTGTTTCTTACGTCTTTTGGATTGATTGCATCTCTTTCTGTTATCAAGAACTGTATTCTGACACTTATTATGTCTGCTTGTAACAGGTGTCAGCTCAGGCTTACAGGCACTTGACCAGGGCGTATATCGGCGCTGTGGGTATGATTGGCAAGCTCCAGAAAGGCATGAGTTTCTGGAAGAATCGTTGCCGGCCACGGTGGTTCGATTGATATCTCTCCACCTGGCCAACCGAGAAGGAAGAAGAGCCGCTTTGATGACGTGGGCACCGGCGGGAGCACTAGAGGACCGACGCCGGACAAAGATCGCGAATGTGCCTCTTTACTGCACCCATTGAGATTGACGATGATGATGATGAGGATGGGGGAGCCGAGACGGCTACGTACTCACGAGCTTGACTCTCGTTATCACCGAGCTCGATGACTATTACCGCACGGAGACCATAGCCTACGAGGCACCTTCGGATGATCCTGATGATGAGCCAGAGGAGGCTGAGGATGACGACGAGGATGGAGATGAGGGAGAGGATGAGGATGGTGATGGAGAGGATTCAGAGTAGCCCCCTTCCCCCTTAGACATTTATAGCTTTTTGGTTATTGTACCCTTTTAGGGAAAACATGTCATTTATTTTTGCTATGCACATCTTTTGGACTTGGCCTATTTCATTTTGTACGTACATTGTTAGCCTTTTGTTGCACGCACTTATGAAATGACAATGGTATGGTATTTGGCTTGAATATGAATGATTTGAATGGATTTTTGGCTTGAATATGAATGCAATGGGTGTACATGGGGTAAAGGAACCCTTCCCTATGCATTTGAGAAGTGTATGAATGGTATCTGCAGCTTTTGACATGTCGGGGATTGCCCTGGGAAAAACAGGATGCTGCTGATGTCTGATGTCTGATGTGGCTTGTTATGTCGCACGACATGGCTTGTTATGTCGCGCGACATAGTAAGCCTGAACTGTGCTTTTCATTGCCTTTGGAACTGGAATGGAACCGCACACAAAGTTGGAATTGGGTGACCAAAAGAGGTCACCTACCTGGCCTCCTTGGGACAATGGCAAAGAGATATTTGGTCCCTTCCTATAAGGATGGAAACGGGGTGACCTAGGAGGTCAAACAACCAATCCTTCATAGGAATGTTCCAAATCAAAAGGGGTGACCAATATGGTCATAAAATTGGACTTTTATGAAAAGCTTACGCACCATTGGAGAATGGAGAAGGGAAAAGGTGACCAATGTGGTCGGATGGCTGAACCTTTATGAAAGGCTACCTACGTATCCCGGAGGAATCAAGCCTTGATCGTAGTTCAAGCTTTACCTAGACAGTTAGGAACGATGTCTAGGATTTTCGACGTTTTGACAATTAGGAAACTGTCGCCTGGTGTTATCTCGTTATAACGGAAGTAACGAAGGCGCTTTTGGGAGAAAATGTCATCATTAGCAATTGGCACGTTACTTGAGCCTAGTGGATGATTTTTCTCTTGGAAACATGGTAGGGACTCGGGTCTGGATATACATATGGAATGTATTTTGGAATTGTTTAAGACGGGTTTCAAACAAGTGGGGTTGTATCCCTTGGGCGCGGACTGAACTGTTGTTGTTGCTGAGATGTTGTCTACGTGGACTAGCATTCCCTCTTGAGCTGAGACTGGGTTTAAACCTCGGGTCTTGATTAAGGTCCTTTTCTTAAACTCTGGCGCTTGAAGCTGATGCTGACAGGCTTTTATAACCAAAGCAGATGTCAAGGGACCAAACCTCTCTTCTAGGGATGGATGTGACTTATCGGAGCCCCGGTCTGAGGAACAGCTTTCTGCAAAGCCCCAATATCTTACTAAAGCAAGGAAAGATCCTTTCATTTGGCAAAGCCCCGGTTGAATGAACTGAGTAGGCGAAGTGACTTGGCGAAGCCCCAATCTGGTGACCTAGCGAAAATCCCAATATGACTGGTACTGCGGAAGTGATCCTGAGGTTGATCTGAACAAAACTGAACCCATCTAGGGACCTAGTGAAGAACCCGATGCGAACCCCGAAAATGGCTAAAGAAGCCCCAGTTTAAAAGAATGCTTTGACAGAGTTTTCGAGGCAGCCCTAATGCGAATATTGGCAGAAGAGGGAAAACCTATCCTTCTCTCTCTCTCTTTTTTTTTATTATTTTTTTTATTTTAGTCGATCAGTCAACCTAAAGGAAATGTGAAAGACAATATTCTTAGAAATTTATACATGCAGGGGCATATTTTTCGAAAGGTGGGAATAGATCCCGATCTTGTGTTATTTTGATGGCCTTATTCGATGTAGGCACAAAAACTCGCTTTGGGTTTGACTCTTTTGAGAGAGTATAAGTGTAGAAGGGTTGGTAAAAGTGTATGGAAGCCCCTGCTGACAGAAAATCAGTGTTTAGCACTATTTTTCCTAAGATGTAGAAAAGGAAGACTTGTTAAGACATCTGAAAACTTGTTTTACTTACAATGATCACAAGATTGCTTAAAACCCTTTATTGATGTTCGGGTTATTCAACCATTAATCTTGATATGAAAAAACATTCTTATTAATCATGAGGAGAAAGTCAACCAATGTCGTGGATCAAGGTTGGCTGGTGTGAAAGAAAAGTTTGTGTATAGGGAGGTCATTGATGAGACCGGGTTTTCTGGAATCTGATTGTGTCTTATGGGAGAGGTCATTTGATGAGACCGGGTTTTCAGGAATTTGGATATGTTTATGACCGGACCATTTCTGGTTGCCTACGTTCCCCTCATTGTGAGGAGCTCAGGTCGCCGTAGTTCGGCTTTGGCCGGACTGTGTTTGGGCTTTGGGATTTGGGATTTGTGGTTCCTTTTAGTGAAAAGGCTCGGATGAAAAGATTGGATGGTGAGGCTTGGGCCTCGGGATGATTATTTGACCAAGTCATTCTTGGACGGCTGCTTCTGATTGCTTCCTCTTTCATTGGGGGAGAAAGGATTTGCACGTGCCTATATGCTTCTGTCTTTGCTTCCACCGTCCCATTGTTATCGACAACTTTTATTTTCTGAGCTTTGGTCTTGCCTGTCCGTCAAGCTTTTGATTGGTGACGCTGGGTCCTTGGCCTCATTTTCTTTTATTTTTTATGTGCAACCCTGTTTTTTGCCTAGACTGCCTTTTGGGATTTTCAGTCTAGCTGGGTATTACTCTTTTGCACTAAGATTTTTCCAATTCTCTTTTTTTTTTTTATATATGTGCAACCCTGTTTTTTGCCTAGACTGCCCTTTTTTTGGGATATTCAGCCTAGCTGGGTATTACTCTTTTTGCACTACATTTTTTTTATTTTCTGAAGCACATGAGGACCAAGGCGAGCCCCTGCTTGAACATTCTTGATACCCTTGAGGTCTAAGCCAAACTCCTAGGTTGTTGTCGACACGGGGTCAATCTTTTGAAGCTGAGTGGCCTTTTGCTGTCCCTTGACGATGTCGCCGTCGTTGACTTGGTCAAGGTGATGGGGAGAACATGGTTTGGGAAATTGTATGGCTTGATGGCATTAGTTGACTTTCTCACACCGATTAATCAGAATGTTAATTATTTCAAGGGATTATTTGTTGAGCAATGCAAGTGATCATATAAAATAAAACCATTTCATTAAATGTAATGTAGGTGTGCAAATAATGTCTTAAGTCTAGCAAGAAAAGAAGAAGACTCTTTTATAGAAAATTGAAGATTAAATACAATGTCCGTGGAGGACTTGATTGAAAGGAAAAAATACTAGGACCTACGAAAGTTGACTGAGAGACTATTTTCTTTTTCTTTTTTTTTTTATACTTAAGGATAGGTAGACCCTAGTCTAGCTACTCTTCGCGGGTTGGACCGCTGGTAACTTGAGCTTTCCTTCGTAGATCGCCCATCGAATTTCTTTCTTCGCATCCACACACTTGTCCGTCACATGCCCAAAATGCTTGTGGTACTCGCAGAACTTGGTCCCGTCAACTCTATCGGGGTTTCTTGGCTTATAATTCTCGAGAGGTGTGAGAAGGCCTCGTTTCACCAAATCATCGAAAACTTTGCTCGTGGGCATCCCGAAATCATCGACCGACGTTTCGACCTTGTACATCCCGAATCGACCTCTTACCATAGCTTTCTGTTTTGGCCCATGGAGGTTCTCGAGCTTCCCATTTTCTATCAACTTCTGGATCTCATGCCTCAAATAGGTGCAATCATCAGTGTTGTGCCCAGGGTATTGATGGAAAAGACAGTGTTTGGACTCATCCAACCGAATACTGGGGTTCCTGGGCTTCCAATTCTCCAGTGGCTTTATCGCCTTTTCTTTTATCGCCTTCTTCCGTAATCTTGCTTAAAGGCATCTCCATGTTGTCAAAATGAAGGAGTTTTCGGGAGACATTGTTGTTCTCAAGACTCGGAGTTCCATTGTCCAGTTGGTTCCATTGTTGGATTTGGCTGAAGGAAGCTACGACACTCTTTCCTGGTGCTGAGCCAGGTACGGTTGCTGCTTGGTATTGGGTTATGCTCGGTGGAGTCATTTCCTTGCCTGGCTCGACATCTTGGGTCAAGGGAGTATTGATACTCATCATGAGGTCAAGCTTCTCTTGCATCTGTTTCACTTGCTCCATTAATATTGCCACATGGGGGTCAACGGGGACTCTTGCAACAGGACTTTTATTAGCAGATGGAACCACATCAACAGACTGGTGACACTGACGGGTGAATTCGCTAAATCCAGTAGGTGACAGCTGAGAACTTGAATCATCCAGATCCTCTTTTGGCAACTCATGATTGCGTTCAGGTAGGTATAGGGGCTTCGTAACATAGCCACATAGCTCGAACCGATCATGCGAAGCCGGAGCATAAACCGGCGGTGTATTGGCTGAACCGAGAGACATGTGGGGTGAAGTTCAATCCGTTCTGAGGAGCTGAGGGCGATGGAGCCCGGATGAGCTGGGATGTTGGAAAGGACTGAGGAGGAGTGGTCCTTGGCAAGGGATCGTATGTGGATGGAGGAAGGTATTGGTTATAGGCAGGGGGGTCTTGGTCATAGGATGAAGGGACTGAAATCACTGTTTCCAAAGTCTCACCTTCGACTACCACCAGAGAACCGTTCGACTCAACTGTGACCTGAACTCCATGACGACGGAGTGCGTCAATGAGCATGGCTTGCTGTTCTTGATGAACCTTATGGGCGCTTTCCAAAGCCAGGACTAACTCTTCCTTCCTAACCATCTGATTCCCCGCACCCTCACCGTTTTCGTCAAATCTCGCCATTCCGACTCTCCGAGCCGATGAACCGTCCGAACCTAAGGTTTTACGAAAAGCCGCCGACCCGTATTCTAGCCCACTTCTTTCTTCTTTGCGGGAAAGGGACAGAGGCAAGGTTTAGGCTCGGGGATAGGTAAGGTAGGTAAGATTTAGACTTGGAGGTAAGTGTTTAGGCTAAAGGCTCAAGTAACATGCACTTATTGCTTAAGTTTTTTACTCAAAACACATTTTCTCCTAATCCTAATTGATCGGAAAAGATGAGACCTTGAAAGGTCAAGATTGAAATTTGGAGATCGGACCGAAGAGGTCTCGATTAAGGATTCGACCATGAAAGGTCGAGATGGGAAATCGGAAATTGGACCGAGGAGGTCTCAATTAGGAATATGACCATGAAAGGCCGGAATAGAAAATCGGAAATCGGACCGAGGAGGTCTCGATTAGGGTTTGACCATGAAAGGTCGGAATAGAAAATCAGAAATCGGACCGAGGAGATCTCGATTAGGGATATCAGAGATAGGAAAATGCAATTATGATTACATTAATTGTTCAAATTTACTTAAAACAATGTCTTTTATTTATTTCTATTTGGTTGGAAAAGGGGTTTGCCCTTCTTTTCGCAACTACTCTAGATCTGGATCGGTGGGTTCCGTCACTACGTCTATAAGCCCCTCGTATTCCACCCGTATTTTGACCTCCCGGGGTGGGACGGCCCGGGCGAGGGTCCTATAGGGCACGCGGATCCCACCAACCGAGAGTAAAGAACGCTCCTATCGGGTCTAGCGGGTCATAGGACTTTTCAACGCACGAGCGATGCGGATTATAGTCAAGGCAATACCGGGAAAGTCTCGTCTCTCTGCCTTGACGGATCTTTGGCAGAGTTTCGCTTGAGCGAATGACGGTTTTTGACTTTCGGTAATGTCCGAGAGAATAATAGGCATGGGTCGGGCGGTAAAAAGCCGGATGACACAGTGTCACATTGAACTTCGTTGCATACGCAGTGCGTGAGTCGGAATCGAAGTCAATGCCGGGTCAAGATCTTGCCAATTTTTCCTTGTCGGAATTTTGGCAGAGCTTCGCTTGAGCGAAAGATCTTTTGATTTTTTTGGCAAAGACTCGGTCTTGACTCTTACGCATTCCGTGCGGGTCAAGGTCAATAGTCAATGTCGGAGTCAAGATCCCACCGATTTTTCCTTGTCGGAATTTCGGCACTTCGCTTGAGCGACAATCTTGGCTTCCGTTATGAGCTAAGGCTTGACCTTTACGTGGGTATGCAACCTGGGCTATATGACACGGACTAGACCAAAACCAACCAAAAAGTCACGGTTTTTGAAATGTGTGACACGGACGTGCATTGGTCGACACCGGCCGCCATGGGGAGGTTGGGATGATTCCGTGCGCGCCGGGAGCATCGTAAGGCTATCCGTGACTCGGCACTGGAACCACCCTCGGGTTTGAAGGACGTGCGTGCAAAAGTGTACAGGATATATCAGGTGCGCGTAGTGTGCGGTCTCCTAAAAATGTTCCTTTTTGAGTTAAAACAGAGATTTTCATAATGTGTTTTAAAGGAATGATTTTCGGGACGGGGAGAATGCAACACATAAGCACGTAAATTTTCTGGGAGCCCCAAATGGCCATGGAGCCGAGTAGCCCCAAGCTGCTAGGACTGCCCGGATTAACCATGATTTTTCCTGGTGGAATTGCCACTGAGGTCGCCCGGTCAGAATCCAATGAGGATTGAGCCGTACGACTGCATGGATCAATTTTCCAGGTTCCACTCCTTTTGCTATTTTTCGGGTTATTTCCCGTTTCAAAGTATGCACAGATTCCAAGATGCAAATGATGCAATGCATGGTAAAGAAAGCAAGCGCGATTAATGAAATCGGCGATGGGAGTCTAACCCGCTCAAAGGGAAAAGCTTTCTTCTATTTTTTTTTCAAAATTATTTTTCGAAAAGGGATACTGGTACGTGGATTGTTAAACCACCGATTATCCCAACTCCCACGTCAGGGAGTGTACAGGAAGGGTAAGTGGTTTCCACCTATATACCGAGTATCGATTTTAGTTTGTTTTGAAAATAGAAGCTTTTCTCCTTTGGGATTTCCCCAGCGGAGTCGCCAAACTGTGAATGTGGTGCCCAAATTTTTGTGTTGGATTCACGCGAGTTTGAAGACATCCGAGTTTAATTTGAAAAACGGAGTCGCCATGCCATTTTGATTACCTCAAAACTTTGAAAAAAAGGTTTTATGGGTTCGGAGGTTAAGTTACCCCTTGGGAAGAACGTTTGGCGTTCACCCAAGGTGCCTTGCCGGAGCAAGTCTCCCATGATTTTATTAATCGTGCTTTCTTGCGTGCTTTCTTGTGTGCATGTGTTTGAAAATAAGGAGGGAATGTCCCAAGTTGTCTTCCGGACGTACAAACCATTTATTGGTTGTCGCTCGGGATTTCTTGGATTTTATGTATTCGGGATTATGATCCCGTCCTCATCTTATGACTTGTGATCATCGCATTTTAACCTCGGGACCCTCGGGACTTGCGTGATCGAGAGAATGTCTCTCTTTTTGGTCAAAGATGAGGTTCTTTAGGAAAGGAAGGTCCTTAGCCCATCAATCCTACGCTTTAAGACGGTTGAGCTCGTATAGATGCTTCATACTCTTTCTTAAGCGATAATTGGAGATATAGGGTTCAAGGTTGTCCCCTTCTAAAGAAATCATGAAACCTTTAATGGGATGAACAATGTAAAGATGAGAACTTTACACCGGTCCGTTCCAAGGTTACAAATGGGGACATGGGGGAATGCATGTGAAAATGATACTTTATGTGAAAAGATGGCATTTTTGGTTTGAAAATGATGCATTTGATTGCAAATGGGTGCTTTTTATGTAAAGAAATGATCTTTGTGGAAAGAGTGCATCTTTAATGTGAAAAGGGATTTTAAATGGAAAAGGAATGATTTTAATGCATGAAAAATGGGATTTTGGTGCAAAGGATGCACCTTTATGTATGAGAATGGTATTTTAATGAAAAGATGACATATTATGTACATAGATACTATCTAAATTGCAGATAGACATCAGGTTATAGCTTAATGAGGGTTAACATCAGATTACAGCTTGAAACTGTGAAGTCTCTCGCAACCGGCTTAGTATGTCGCGTGACATAGGTGCCTATGTCGCGTGACATAACTAGCCACTTTGGTGTATCTTCAAAGAATCGAGAGCTACGGAGGTAACAAGGCCTTAAAATAGCCAAGTTACTTCACCAATAGATCTCAGAGAGCATGTTTATCAATAATGAACACTTCAAGAGGGTGTGGATATGAGGGATCCACACTCATCTTGAGTGTTCATGCAAAATCAAGTCAAACCGGAGCTTTTATATGAAATGTAATGAAATAAAATGTGGATCTGGGTAATATAACATAAAGTATGCAACTTTAATCGAATACTACATTATAAATGCATTTAGCATAGATATTTCACATTTGAATGAAAATAGAGAGTGGAAAAGGGTAGAAATTCGTTACCCTTGAAGATCCACAACTCCTATATCAAGTTAGATATAGGAGCCTTCTAGCGTCCTCCTCCGGAGTTGATGTCCAGCCTTGAATCCGTGAGAACCTTGGGTTCTTGATGTGTATAGGAAGTGTGTGTGTGTGGGAAGTGTGTGTGTGATTGATTTGAGAGGATTAGTGTGATTTGGGGGGTATGTGAGGAGAGGGGAGGCTTCTGGGCGTATTCCCTATAGAGGGGGACTGAGGGGTGGAAGAGGTGTGTCTAAAATGAGAGGTGAAGGCCTCTATTTATAGGCTGCCTGCATGGGCTTGTTATGTCGCAGGACATAACAAGCCATAACTGCTTTCCTTCTAGAAACATGCAAGGTGGCAACCTTCTAGAACTCTCCCTGGCTGGTTATGTCGCACGACATAAGTAGCCACTTCTGGATTCTTCTAGAAACATGCAAGGTGGCAAGCTTCTAGAAGTTTTTCATGGCCTATTATGTCGCACGACATAAGTAGCCAATTCCAGTCCCTTCTAGAAACATGCAAGGTGGCAGTCTTCTAGAAGGGTTTTGGAATTAAGAAAAACGTGTTTCTTAATTACCAAGCATTCCCTTCAGCCCTTAAAAGGCTTGGAACATTTCTGAAATTATTCCGGAACTGTAGGAATGTCCGAGGAATTACCGGAAAAATTACCGGAATTGCCGGGAAAATTAACCGGAAGGCATGAGCCAGATTTGGGTACTTACAAAAAGACCTAAGTTATTTTTGATCCTTTCAAGTAGGAGACACTGTGGCTGCGAACCCCATGTTCCTAATACTTAGATCAAGAATACTTTTGGATATTACTTCCGTTTGGCAAGGAAGCATCGTCGCAGCGAACGTCGTGCCCCGAGTTACTTAGGAAGTAATAGGTTTCTTTTTGCTTTGAAGATTTGGTGACTAAGTCACTCTTTTCATAATAAGAACCTTGATTTGATTAGTGGAAATGGAAAGATGAAATTTTATTGAAGGGGTGTGATTCAAAGGATGCAAAACAAAGGGTGCTTCTAATATGAGAATAAACATTTAATAAAAATAAAAAAAATGTACAATCTTAAAGAAATATTTTCAATATATTTTTCATAAAAATGACCAAGTAAAGATTGAAAAAGATTCCTTCTAATCAAATGTATTTTTCTTGATAAAACCCTATATTTTGCTATACTAACTCATGAGGCTTTCAATTATTTCCTAAAAAAATGTCCCTATATTTTTCTTCTTATAAATTTCTAAGTTTATAGAAAATATGAGAGAAAAAATAAAGGCGTTAATCTAAGGCATATAGCAAGCATAGAGAATATGGATCATCATGGGGATATTTTTTTTTTTTTTTTGCTAAATACTAGACATGCATACATAAAAAGAAAAAAAAATGCAACTAAGTTATAAAAGAAAAAAATTGAAAATGAAAGACTAAAATAAAACGCAAGTTCCTCCCCCACACTTAATTTAAGCATTGTCCTCAATGATTCAAGGACTCTAGATTGATAGGGAAAGAATAAAAAAAGAAAGACTTACATTGGAGGCGGTGGTGGTGGTGGGTAGAAAGTCTCCCAGTGCCTTACTCCATAATCGTAGATGTAATCAACCCTTCCTTGAACATGTTGTACCCGTCCTTCAATATTCTCTTGGAATTGGCTAATGTTTTGATTGAAGTGGTTGAGTTGTTGAAGGATTTGGGTTTGTTGGAGGGCCATTTGGTTGAATTGTTGGTAAAAGTCGGGTGGCATTTAATTTTGGTTAAGGTTGGCCTGCCCTTCTTCTTCTTCTTGCCCCATGTTCATATCTTCATTTCCCACTTCATCTTGCCCCAACAAAAGAGGGAAGGACCAAGTATCCGGTTGGTTTACTAATACCACTGGAATATTGGCATTGGGCAAGATGGTATGTGGTGTCTTGTTAGCACCACCTCCCACAAACCAAGTATACCTCCCATGCCCTTCTTCGGAGATCATGTTCATCATTTTTAGGGCTTCTACATCAAGCACCCTAGATCCTCTAACTGGTACCCAAGCATTTTCGCCTTCCTCCGGTATCTCAATACCAACATATATTGCTATGAGGGTTATAATCCCTCCAATATGAATATCACCGGGAAAAGTTGGGGAGATGTGATCCCAAAGCCTATCAAACAACCATTTTCCTAGATTTATCCCTTCATACCCTGTCACAAATGCCCATAAAAGAAACAACTCTGTCCTATTTATCGTCCCTTTATCTTCTCTTGCAAAAATAGTGCAAGCATACATCCTATGTATGTAACGGAGGACGGGGTGGATTATTAGAGAGGTTTTGGATGTTTTAGGTAGAAAAGGAGTATGACCCGTAATTTGCAACCAAAACAAATCTGCATTAAACTGAGGAGGGGGGATGTTTGTGGCATTTCTGGGGGAAGGCCAACCAAGCATTTCATTGGCCTCTTCAAGGTTAAGGGTGTAAGGTGTGTTTAGGAGCCGAAATTTCAACTGAACATCCACAAATTCTTCACCCGTATTATCATCAATCATATCCCTATTTCTCTTAGTCAAAGAACTTAGGAACTCCAAGGTGATGCCTTCGTAGGTCATTTCGCTTAAACGCATAAAACCTTCACAATTCAAACCTTGGTGCAAGGCCCGGATATTGCCCCTAATTCCCATAATTCTTAATGTCTCTAAGTCGGGAAATTGCGTGGGCTTGATGTTCTTTCCATTTAATTTGGCAAACCTAGTTGCCTCATCTTCGGTTTGAAAATCAATTCCCATAGTGTTCAAAGTAGGGATGGGCTTAGAACTAGAAGCATCATCATTCCGGGACCTATTTGTGGTCCTAAATGATTTTCTTCCTCTTCCCCTACCTCTTTTCATGGCAAAAATAGCTTAAATTCAAAAATCCAACTAAAAGCAAAAATTTAAGAGAGAGAATTTTTTGATACCCTTGTTCCCCTTCTTGATTGAAGCTTGAATACTCAAAAGAAATCAACTTTGATCTTCCAAACTAAGCAATTTCGAAATTTTGAATTTTTGAATTTTTTTTGGGGAAGAACTTAGGGTTTCGAAATTTTGGAGAGATTGGGTGAAACTTTTGGGTTTTATGGTTGGAGATGTGGTTAGGAGATGAAATTTGGTTGAAGGGATGGTTGTATGGCCGGAATTTATGGAAGATTTGGTGGTTTTATGGTGGGAAGGGGCGGAGGTATGGAGGGTTTAGAGAGAGAGAGTGGAGGGGTTTAGGGAGATGAAATGAGGAGGCACCAGTCAAAGGCCCCGTTTTGACCAAAATAATTCTGAAAATTCAAACTGCTCGGCCGAGCATAGGACTTGCCTCGGCCGAGCATCAGCTTCCAGTTCAACAATGTTTCTGTCCCTCCTTGCTCGGCCGAGTCAAGGAACTGCTCGGCCGAGCACTTTTGCTGCAAAATTTTTTTTTTTTTTTTTTTTTGGAAACAACGTATCCATTCATGAAGAATTGCTTGATCGAATCAAGAGTGTGCGGCCGCTCCACTTGGTTGATTCAATTTAGTTCATCCGCTCCTGAATGCACGGCCGCTCCAATAATTGGTGCACGGCCGCTCCAACACTGTTCATTATATATTTTTTTATTTATATTCCTACAAAACAGAGTTAGAAAACAATACAATAATAATATATATAAAAACATAAAAATAAATATAAATGATAAAGACAAATATCAAAAAGTAAACTGTTGTCCCCGGCAATGGCGCCAAAAACTTGTTCGGTCGAAACCTAACGGTTTATTTATATCCGCAAGCGCACGGGCTATTGTAATATAGCGGGTGCAAGTACGAGTCGATCTCACAGAAACAGGGTTTACTTTGGGATGATATTTGTCTTTATATAAATATATGGATAAAATGATTGGGGGAGATAAGAATTTGTAATAGAAAATACTAAGAAAATACAGAAACTACTCTAACATATAATGATAGTATTCTCGGGATTGAAAATAAATAAATATGCTTTAAATAAAGGCTTTTATCAAAATAACAAGGATGGTACATTAGGCTTACACTACTTCTGGTTAGGACAGTAGCGTTGTATTCTTTACTAATTATGTCCTAACTGTTTGAGATTTCCGTTTATGGTGCTCCCGCCCTGTCACAAACGGGCATTCCGGCTTATCTCTAGCTGACCACAATTAGAAAGAATCCATTAAGATCGAAAGTCAACGTACTTTCCATTCAAAGAACACCCCTAGGCCGTTGAACTACTCTCGTGATCAATGAAACCTAGTTCCTTCATATGGTTCCGTCAATCGAAATTCTCCGCTAGGTACTTCTCTCAATTAACTGGGGTTCCACAAATATAAACATTTTCATATTTGCAAGCAATTCAAGAATAATATGAAGAAATTGTTTTAAGATGAAAGTGCCAAGTCAAGGATGATACGCTAAGTTGTGCTAACTAGCACATGTATTTTAAGACTCACCGGCCTTTCTCTCGAGGGTTCGGCTTAGTGTAATCCCGTTCATCACGCGGGAAATCCGACTCACCTCTCGAGGGTACCAAATAAATCAAAAATACCAATTAAGTCTATAATCTCACGTATTTTCCACTAAAGGATCATCCCTAGGTCTTTAAATCACTTTGTGTAATTTATCGACCTAGATCAATTCTTAGAGTTCCGCTAATCAATGTTTTTCATTTGATCAACTGAGGTTATACAATTAAAGACGTCTCCCTAATTGCAAGCATTAAGATTTACAAGAAGAGAATTGAAATGACATATAGAAGAAGCAATGAATATAAGTAAATGAGTTTCCAACTCCGAGAAATGGAGGATTACTCAAACCATTGAAATAATAAAAGGAAGTAAGTAAAGAAATAAAGATAAGGAAAGAAATACTTATTCATAATAAGAGAGACAATGGCTGGAAATAATCTTCATTCACAATCTTCAAGAGTACACAAGATTTGTCACGAATCCTTGATAAACTTTGAACATCGTGTATAAATTGCTAAAGTAATTTTGCTATATAATCTAAGTATGATATGATCCTTTCTAAATGTGTATTATGAACATTTTCGGATTTTCAGGATGTCTAAAACTGAGTACAAATAGCCTTTATATAGACATTCTATGCTAGGGACACATCTCTTGCGAAAAGACACCTTTTGGCTGATATGGGAGGTGTTCGGCCGAGTCAAGGAGGTTGCACGGCCGAGCAGAGCTTTTCTGACAGTCACAAATGTTGTAAAAGGCACCTTTTGGTTTGAATCAAGGGGTGCTCGGTCGAGTCAATGAATCTGCTCGGCCGAGCAGAGCTTGTTTGACTGGTCTTCAGCAACTTTTTATTTCTGGCCCCTCTATTTCCAAGGCTCTATGTTCTGAATCCCTTATACTTCAAAGAATGACCTAAAAACCTGTAAAATCATACAAAAATACCAACCAAGCATAAAATCGAAGATATATACAAAAAGAGGCTAATTTATACTTAATTGGTGCAAAATTTAAGGTAAATAATATAATAAAAAGACTATAAAATACTATATAAAAAGTACTTATCAGTATGATGTCCCCTTGTGGTGACTTTAGGACAACACCTAGCCCTGTGCCCCTCATATTAGAAGCACCATCTGTGTAAAGAGTCCACGTCCTCAGGATATCCCCATCTTGGAGTTGTTGGACTTCAAGTTCTACTTCTGATTGCATACTTGGACTAAAGTCCGCCACAAAATCTGCAAGTGCTTGTGATTTTATTGTTGTTCTAGGCTCATATTTGATGTCGTAAGTGCTTAACTGAACGGACCACTTGGCCATCCTTCCTGACATTTCTGGTTTTCTCATTACGCTTTTTATTGGATAGTTAGTACGAATGACAATAATATGAGTTTCAAAATAATGCCTTAACTTGATTGAAGCAGAAATTAAAGCTAAGATTAATTTTTCAAGGTGTGAATACCTGGTTTCCGCATCGAGCAATGTTTTACTTACGTAGTATATTGGCTGCTGGATGCCATCTTGATCACGGACCAGGACGGCACTAACTGAGGTTTCAGAGACAGCTAAGTAGACACACAATGGCTCACCTTCTTGAGGCTTTGAAAGAAGAGGAGGTGTTGATAGGTACATCTTCAAATCTTGAAAGGCTTGTTCATGCTTATCAGTCCACTCGAACCTAGAATTCTTCTTTAAGATGTCATAGAACGGTTTGCATCTATCTGAGGATTTTGAGATGAATCGATTCAATGCTGCTACCTTCCCTGTCAATCTTTGAACATCTTTTATTGATTTGGGTGACGTTAAGTTGATGATTGCTCTGATCTGCTCCGGGCTTGCTTCTATCCCTCTTTGTGTCACCATGTAGCCCAAGAATTTCCCGGACTTCGTGCCAAAATTGCACTTTGCTGGGTTGAGCTTCATGTTGAACTTGTCTAGGATGTCGAATGCTTGAGTAAGATCTCGAACATGATCTTCAGCTTTCTTTGATTTTATCACCATATCGTCGATGTATACTTCCATAGTGTCCCCAATCTGCTCTTTGAACATCATGTTGACTAGCCTCTGGTAGGTAGCACCTGCATTTCTTAGTCCAAAAGGCATTGCAATGTAACAATAAATACCTGTTGGGGTGATGAAGGCGGTATCCTCTTGGTCGGATGGCTCCATCTGGATTTGCTGAAATCCTGAAGACGCATCTAGGAAAGTCAAAACTTCATGTCCGCAAGTAGCATCTACCAGAGTATCAATGTGTGGCAAAGGGAAAGGATCTTTCGGACAAGCCTTGTTTAAGTCTGTGAAGTCAACACAAACTCTCCATTTTCCGTTCCTCTTTTCTACTACCACCACGTTTGCTAGCCATCTTGGGTATTCGACCTCTCTGATCATTTTAGCTTTGAGTAGTCTATCTACTTCTTCTTGAATGATAATATTCCTTTCTTGTGCGAACTTTCTTCTCTTTTGGTGGATCGGTCTGAAAGATGGATCGATGTTGAGTTTATGGGTGATTACATCCTTACTGATGCCTATCATATCTTCATGTTTCCACGCGAAGCTTCTAATTCTGCTCTGTAAGAGTTTGATAAGGTCTTCTTCTATTTCTGCTGGAACATCTTGGCTAACCAGCACTTTGAGATCTGGGTTTGAGGGATCTAAGAGTATCTCTTTCAAATTATGTTCCTTCGCCTCCAGAACCTCACGGGCCTTTCTCTGTAATTGCTATGCGGTCTTAGGGGTCGTTGACGCCTTCTTCATGGAAGTCATGTAACATTCTTAGCTGACTGTTGATCGCTGTAAACCTTGACAACTCCCCAAGGTGTCGGCATCTTGACACATTGGTGATAGGTGGATGGTACAGCCTTCATTCCATGAATCCATGGTCTTCCCAAGATCACATTATAACAAGTTGTACTGTCGATTACACAGAATTTCTCCATGGAATTGATACCTTCGACGTACACTGGAAGTGTGATCTCACCCACTGTACTTTTGGTTTCTCCACTGAAACCCACGAGCATCGAGGTCCTCTTTACAATGCTGTCTTCAGGGATTTTCATTTCCTTCATAGCATCCAACATGATGAGATTCACAGAGCTGCCCCCATCTATTAGGATACGTCTGACCTTGCAGTTGGCTATCTGAAGTGCAACAACCAAGGCGTCATGATGTGGATCCATAACATTGTCCCGGTCACTTTCTTCGAAGGAGATGGTATCTTGAGACGTGAGCTGTGACATCTTGGAGGTTCTCTCGGGTTTCTCATCCTTAGCTTGCTTAGCGAATCTCTTAGCTGCAGAATAAGAATTACCACAAATATCAGAACCACCACTAATAACATTAATTACCTTTGTTACCGGTGGAGGAGATGGTGGACTGGTTGTAATGGGCTCTTTGTTCTCCATCTTGGTCTTGCGGTTCCCAAGGAGCTCTTTAAGATGTCCTTTAGACAATAGGTAACTGATCTCCTTCCTTAGGGCGATGCAATCTTCGGTAAGGTGTCCAAAGTCTTCATGATATGCACACTATTTGGATTTGTCCTTCCAGCCGGATGACTTGTCAGTCTTTCGGGGCCACCTTGCTTTATCTCCAAGATTGCTCATAGCACAGAGAATACCTGAAACATCCACAGAAAAACAATAATCAGATATTTTAGGAGATTCAATATCATCATCCCCGTCATCTTCCACATAATTGACTTTGTTATGTTCATTTCTGTGGTAGGGTCTAGATCTATTCAATTTTTTATGAGATGACTCTATCTTCCTGTCAGGATGGTCATATGTTGAAGCTTTATCAGGATTCTTGGATTGTTGCATCTTGTCCTCTTCCAGCCTGATAAATCTTACGGCCCGATTTCGGATATCTTCCATCTTCTTGCACGGGTTCATCACCAGGTCTTCATAGTAAGGAGAATCCTTCTTCAAGCCCATTTTGAAAGCTTCTGTAGCTGTTGCCATGTCCAAGTTGGGGATCTCCAAGACTTCTTTGTTAAACACGTTAACAAAGTCTTTTAATGCTTCCGCGGGTTCTTTGAGTGATACGATAAAGGTCGCCGGTGAGCTTTTCAAATTGTCATTTGCAAGAAAATTGATTGTTGAAGAGGTTGACAAGTTGAGCGAATGAGCCAATAGAACCGGGGAGGTTGACGGATCGGCCACTTCAATGCCGGGCCTACTAATGTTGAACCGAATCCTCGACATAAGCAAGCTTCACGAAACTGGAGCGGGATGCGAACGATCTCCATCTTTTCTTGGTAGTGGGCGACATGCTCCTCAGGATCTGAACTTCCATCGTATAGCTTCATGGCAGGAACGCTGAATCCTTTTGGGATGTCGACATGTGCAATTGCTGGAGTAAAGCGAGATTGATTGTAACATGTCGGGGAGACTTGTTGGATAGGCGGGGTGACACCAGGTACATTCATGATCATGTCTCTCAATTCCTGAAGCTGATTCGCAACGTGGGTTCCTGCAAAAGGGTTAGTGGTACGAGTAGTATTATCTAAAGCACAATTATTATTGAAATTGACGAAAGAATTAACATTATCTGTAGAGGATGTCAGAACAGTGCTATTAGTGAAGATGGGCCCTTCAGGAAAGGTCATCCTGTAGGCATCGGTAGCTAAGGGTGTTGACATTGCCACAGAAGTAGTAACAGGAGGGGAAGATGTTAACATCCTTATAGATGAAGCCATTGGTAGGAATTCATTGAAAGCTTGAGGGCTGTCCCCAGTGTTGAAATCAAGGACTCTAGGACGGTAAGGAGAAACATTATCCATTCTTTTGGAAAGTAATTCCTGCTCCTTTTGCACCTTGATCAAGCTTTCGGCTATCACAGAGGTGCTATTCTGTTGACGATCTAGCTGATTCTTCATCTGCATTAGCATGCTCTTGATCTCAAGATCAGGAGATGGTGACATCTGCTTCTTGCCAGAATTCACAGGAGGAGGAGGAGGCAATGTTTCTTGGCTTCCGGTTGTCGACCGGCTACTGGTTTGAGGATTCACACTGCAAGGAAGGGTTTTGGTGACGGCGGAAGTCAAAGGTTGAGTAGACATGGTAGAGAAGGTAAGAATATTGAACCAATTAAAAAACCAATGGCCCCTCGGTGGGCGCCAAACTGTTTTGGTAAAAAACAATCAACAAAGAAGAAATTTGAAATGAAATGAAGGAGGGTGCAATGGAATAAAATTGGTGCAATAATGTAATCAAGATGGCTCGGTCATGTAACGAGGAAAACCCTTGAGATAACTATCTCGCCGGCACAAAACCTCGGGAGGTGATTATGAGCACCTACAGCCTTCCCAAACAATTGTATTATCTATGAATTACAAGATAGAAAGCTATGGCGGATTACAACTTGTTCTTGAGCTGTGTGAGTGTAATGCGTATGTGTATGTGTTCGTATATGTGTGTGTGTTCATATATGTGTGTGTGTTCCTTTTTCCAGCCATGAGCTTTAAATAATAAAAAGAAAACAGAAAAAATCAAATCCTAACTAACTCTCCTACAATCTCGGTAAGTCATCCTCATCTTGACCTAGTCTTCGATCCGTTGAAAGGAGTCCGTTGGTCATGGCTTTTCTCACGTGCCTTTTTTATTCCTGTGATCAAATATAACAGAAATAAATAATTATTATTAAGTAATTAATTTTTACCTTGCCCTCGAGTGCAAAGATGTTGACATGCTGACAAAAACTCAAGATGTATCAATCCTGAATTTTACCCATAACAATGTCCATCTTTTCCTGATAGTGAGCAACATACTCCTCTGGGTCTGTGGTGCCGTCATACAACTTCATAGATGGAACGTTGAAACGCTTTGGGATGTCGACATTTGCAATTTCTGGGACAAACCGGGATTGATTGTAGCAGTTCTGAGTCACTGGTTGGATTGGAGGAGTTATGCCTGGCACGTTCATTATCAGCTCCCTGAGATCCTGCATCTGTTTGGCTAGTGGGTTTCGTGCAAAAGGGTCAGCCATAGGAATACGATTGAAATTATTATTATTGAAAAGATTATTTAGCAAACCAGAGTTGTCCGTGGTAGTTGTGACAGTGGTGTTGTCAATGAATGGGATGAACTGAGTGAATCCTGCGGACGGTGGCGTCATTAGGGTGTCCCCGGGCAAAGATGATGACATCATTAAGGATGTCGGTTGATGAGTTAGAGGCGGACTACCCATTGGGATAAATTCACTCTGAAGTGTAGATCCTTCTGTGTTGTCGAAGTTGAGGTTCCTTGCACGCAATGGTGACATGTTGTCAAGCCGGGATGCGATGAGCTGTTGATCCTTCTGCATCTTAATCATGGAATTGGTCAGCACCTTCGAATTGCTGTCTTGCTGGTCCAACCTTTGATTCAACCTGGTCAGGATACTCCGAATGTCGGCATCTACATTGGAAGAGGTCGTTTCCATTTGTGGAGTCTTTGTAGGTTGAGTTTGCTGAGGTCCGGTCTGAGGAGGTGGCGGCAACAAGCTGGTTCTACCTCCTGATGCCGGAGTGACGGCGGGACCCTTGTCAGGGTGGACACATTGGGAGGTACAGACATGATGAATTCGCTTAGGAAATGATCCAAATAACCGATAAACCACCTGGCCCCTCGGTGGGCGCCAAATTGTTTTGGTAGAAAAAATAATAGTACAGAATCTTAACTTTGACAAGTGTGTGGATTTAAATACTAAGGAGGGGACTGTGGAATTTGACTAAATGGAACAAAAACATGAAAAGAGATAATGACACGATGATTTGTTAACGAGGAAAACCTTGGAGGTGATAACCTCTTTGGAAAAAACCCCGGGAGTTAGGTCTCCAACCTTAAAAGTTTCACTATAATAATTGAGTTACAACTGTGGAAGATGATGGAGAGGATTACAAGAGAGATGTGCGTAGAGTGTGTGAGCATGAGAGTGTGTTTTTCCGTCTCCATCTCCCCTTAAATAAAAGAAAGTATGAACGGGTCAAAGTTGTTCCTACAATCTCGGGATTCAAGTTTATCTTCTTAACGTCCATGAGACCAAGTCTTCTTCGTCGTTGAAGATGTGTTGAACATGGTTGGAAATATCCCGCGTTCTTCTCCCTTATTTACTGGAAAATAATAATAAAGATATTAATAAAAATCAAATAAGTAAATATTAAACAATACTTACTAAGGAATAACATCTTGACATGCAGGAGCAACCGAAGATGTCACCATGCTGAAAAATACCCACAACACCAAACTTGCTCAGCTTGAGATGCTAATATGAATGGTTCATCACCAACTCGATTATCCTTATACAACTTGTGATTGAAGTTTACAAGAGTAAATTTTTGCTCATCTTCCATCTTGCATGTCCGGTTATCAACCCAATCACATTTAAACAATACAAATCTTATTGAGTTGCTATAACGAATTTCAAGGATCTCAATCAACTCCACATAGAAGTTAACATCCCCTACAATGGGATTATTATCCTTTCGGCTTGCAAAACTTGTCACACTTGCATTTAGCATGACTCCACTATTTTGAGTTTTCCTCCGTCTATCGACATCCTTCACTCGAAATCGAAAACCATTTATTATGTAAGACTTAAACCGCCTCGCATCCATATGAGGACCCAATGCAAGACTTTTAATTCTTTCGGGCACTACATCTTTCGTCGTGCATACCTTTTATAAAAAACAAAATTTAATAAGAAAATATTTAAAACAATAAATTGAAAATATCATATGAAAGTGGTTTCATACTTACATAATCCTTAAACCAGCTAACAAACTTATCATTATGTTCTTTCTCTATAAGATGTCGTTGATTACGAGGTAGTGTCTCCCTCAAATGTGCACGAGGCATTATGAGCATATTGGAAATATGATTTAAGTATTAATTTAAAATATAAAAGATATAAGGAATGTAATCCTCATGTAAGGAATCACTTACTCTAGGTATTGTTCAACATCTTCAGTATTGAAAAGCACATATCTATGCGCTTGTACTCATGTGATGTAATAAAGGATAATTACCTCTTCTTTTCCTACAAAGCGGCCTAACTCGTCACCTTCATCATCATTTCTTCTAGGACGATTGGACTTTGTCTCAATGTCATCCAAATATTGTGTACAAAAAGTCATGCATTCTTCGGCCACAATTGCCTTAGCTATGGAGGCCTCGGGGTGGGCTCGATTTAGAACATATAATTTTAATGTAAGTAGAAACCTACAAAAACATTTACTTATGCTAAACCAGATGTAAAAAGGATTTTAACTTTTTTCAAAGTAAATTTAATATGAATGTACCTCTCTACAGGATACATCCAACGAAATTGTATTGGGCCTTCTAGCAAGGCCTCCTCGGCTAAATACACCGGCAAGTGCTCCATAACATCAAAGAAAGCTGGTGGAAATATTTTCTCGAGAGCGCATAGTGTGACAGCCATCCGATCTTGTATCTTTTCGAGATCAGCAAGTGTATTCACCTTTGAGGATAATTGCCTAAAGAAATTTGCCAACTCAATGATGGCTTTACAACAGAAGTAGGCAACACTTTTCAAACAGCTAAAGGGAGTAGTTGTTGGAGCAAAATATGACTATCATGGTTCTTAAGACCCCAAATAGTTCTTACCTCTAGAAGTACACAACAAGATATGTTTGACGAGTAGCCATCAGGGACTTTGACTCCCTTTAAAACTTTCAAGAATGTGTCTTTGATTATTTGCCCAATATGGCAACTCAAAGAAGATACTCCTCTTTTTCCAATTGTGAAACAACTTAGGAACCTTTCTCTTCTCCAACTTGGCTTGTTGCTTCTCACCCTCTTCTCTTTTCCTCTTTTTAATAACATCTTCTATTTTATACTCTGTTTCCATATTTTCAACTTGTTTAAGCAATTTTGTTCCAAACAATAACTTGGGCTTATCTCTCACTTCATGAGTACCATCAAAAGAGCTTTTATCCTTACGAAAAGCATGACTCCTAGGCAAGAAGCGTCGATGACCAATATAGCAATACTTGCCACCATGATCCAACCATCGTGCTTGAGGTCTCACATTGCAACAAGGACAAGCATATTCACCTTTAGTGCTCCATCCAGACAACATTACATATGCAGGAAAGTCATTTATTGTCCATAATAGTGAAGCTCGTAAAGTAAACAACTCGTTCCTTGATGCATCATAAGTTGATATACCATCTTCCCACAATTCCTTCAACTCATCAATTAACGGTTGGAGATACACATCTATCTTGTTGCCCGGCCCTTTTGGGCCTTGAGTAAGCACCGACAAGAAGAAATATGGTTGTTTCATGCATAACCAAGGTGGAAGATTGTATGTCATAAGCACAACCGGCCAAGTACTGTGAGATATAATCATTGTTCTGAAAGGATTAAATCCGTCAGATGCTAATCCCAATCTAATATTCCGAACTTCACTTGAAAATAATGGATAACGTTCATCGAATCCCTTTCATGCACGAGAGTCTGCATGATGCCTCAGCACACCATCGTCTATTCTTTTCTCGGCATGCCATCTCATGAGTGTCGCAGTCTTAGATGACCAATACAACCTTTGCAACCTTGGCTTTAAGGGAAAATACCATACTTTCTTCATCGCTACTTGCTTGGGAAGTTTATTCTTGCCACTTGTTTCCGCACCTTCACCGCTACCCCCTTCTTCTTGTTGCTTATATCTAGAGGCTCCACAAATTTCACATTAGTAAGTTTTTCAGTTTCATTTCGAAACAACATACAATGATTAATGCACGCATCCCATGTTTTATAACTGAAACCCAAATCTGCAGTCATCTTGTACGCCTCACGATAGGAACTTGGTACTTTTGCTGACTGAGGCAATGCCCTAATGAAATTTTTTAATAAAGAAGTAAATCCCTTATCGGCCACTCGATAATTAGCCTTCCAGTGCATAAGTTCTACAATAAATGAGAGTACTGTAAACTTATCACACCCTTCCCACATGGCTTGATCAGCATCTCTCAAAAGTCTAAGAAACTTTACGGTGGCTGCATCTGATTGTACGATTTCTTCAATTCCTGGCTGGTTACTATCTGGCATACCCGTCCCTTCATGTACCATTCGCCTCATACAATCTTGCACGCCCAATTTAATTTCAATGCCATCTTCAGTTGTCCTATCATTATTATCATTCTTATATGCCCAAATGTACTCTTCCCCATGCCTAGTCCAATTCTTGTAATTATTTTAAAATCCCACTTCAATACAATGTGATTTCAAGGTTGCACGGTTTTTTTGGTAACGATTTGAGCATTTTTTACAAGGACAATATATTTCTTTAGCACCAAGAGACTTTTTTGAGAATGCAAAATCGAGGAAGTTGTCAATCCCAGAATATACTCATTTGAAATCCGGTTACCCAAATCAATCCAACTTTTGTCCATATATGACTTGATATTTTTAACGTTAAAATACAACTTATATTTATGACCGAGCGACACAAATTTTAGAATAAAAATAATGATCAGGTAAAGATGCATCTCTAGTCTACTTTTCATATAAGCCGATCCTATACTACCAATCCCTAATCAAAACATAGCAACCATAAACAATAAGAACAATTTTATATAAATAAAATGGCAATCCGGTTATAGATCCATTCACATATAAGAGATCCAAACAAGTAGAGTGTTGAACATGCCTAATGAGCGCATCACAAACCAAACAAGTTTTAACATGTGCAACGACAATACTTTGGGTAACAAATGAAAGTGGGATGAATTGAACCATGACCTTTCCATGTCAGGGGGGTTATGAAGGGTTGAAGCAAAAGAAATGGGAAAAGATTGTAAGATCAATGAAAGAGTATGTCTGAATTCCAAAAAGGCATGAATAAAATACAGCCAAAGATATTGGGTAGCACAGAAGACAACATGCAATTGAAATAGTACCATAAGTTAATAGAAATATCCAACTTTGTGTCTCTTCTTCTAAGTAATTCATAGGTATATAATATGCACTATTTTTCAGTCATGAACCATCAACAAATACAAGAGACAATACAGACTGTTTACTTGCCTACTTACCAAATAATGATGCAACTAGTGATATAAGGCGCTCCTCAAATTCTTCTTTATACTGCCTTTTCTTGTTCTTGCTTGTAGGAATCTGTAAAGCAAACGATTCAAGCAAATTAATGTTGTACACCATACCAAATTCCCAGAAAGTGCAGGAAATAGGACAAGTTTAACGAACATAGGGCAAAAATAAAGTCAGGAGGGAATTAGATAAACACATTGTATCAAACTTTAAAGCAAAAACTACCTCAGACAACGATGACATAAAAACAGAAGTATTGGTTTAAATGACTTTTTAGAATTGGATGGAGTCCATTTCAACATCTTATCATCTGTGAGACCACACAGATCAGCCTCAGCATGCACAAAATCTAGCTATCTACTGACCTATGTAACGTATCCACATAGGTCGTATTCCTTATAGCAACTATCCTTGTCGTGAATGCTAAATATATATCGAAACTAAAGATATATTTGCTTTTTTTAATTGTCACAAAAGCATAAACTGGCTTCTAATCAACTTTTTGAGTTCGCAACATATGTTTAACCAATCTACAATCCCTTTCATATACCAAAACTTTCTCAAATTCAAGCACTATCCAACAAAAACCGATTAACTACAATTACTGACAACCAAATCAGTTATGAGCTAGTTCAAATTCACAAACTGAAAATACATCAGACAACGAGATGGTGGGTACCTAAAGATGACGAGATGTTGGGTACCTGAAGATTGAACAATAACAACCAAATCAGTTATGAACTAGTTTTTATTTGTTATATACACCGTATATAGCTTCAAGAACACGAACAACGGAGGTTTCAAGAACCCACCAAGAACAACAAAACCAAGAAATTAAAAGAAAATCAGAAAAGGGAGAAGAAATGTATACCTGATTCGTTGTTGATCGAAGAAAACACGATCGGCTGTGCTTCAATGGTCACCGGCGGCCGTCTTTGCCCTAGAGGGGAGAGAGAGAGAGAGAGAGAGAGAGAGAGAGAGAGAGAGAGAGAGAGAGAAACAATTGTTTTTTTGCCTCAACTGAGAGTGGGAAATTTTGGGTTCGCGGTATTTATTAATATTTACCACGGATATTATACACCGCCGTATATGATGTACTATTTACGACGGACACGTGTCAACCGCCGTATATAACTTAAATCTCAAATACGTAGACGTCAAATGTACGTATATAAAGTATATATGGCGGACTGAGTCCGCCGTATATAACAAATATATACGGCGGTTGTGTATACCGCCGTATATATTAGTTATATTCGGCGGACGCATATCTTCCGCCGTATATAACTAATATATACGACGGACGCTTGTCACCCGCCGTATAAGTGCCAAAAATAACCAACATTCTTGTAGTGTTTGTTGTAGTGAGTAATGTAATCCCATAAAAAGGGATTAGCCTATAGCTCATTCAGATCATAAAGGTGATCTAGAAAAACGCAATTCGACATTACAACCCTAATTAATTTATTAATTAGGGTTGTAAACATCTAATTAATTTAATAAATTAATTAGGTTTTACTTGTTTCTTATTTAATTGATTTGATTGAGTTGATTGATAAACATCTAATTAGCAAGACCAATCGAAAAAATCGAAAAATTTGATGGAATTGGTGATACTTGACCTTCCAATTTCATAATTGATCCCCGAACCATTAAATCTCTTGAAATTACAAAAAAAAAAAAAAAACTTATTGTTTTCCTACAAATAAATAATAAGTGGCGACTCGTTGAATTACAAAAATTCACCATTGCTACAACTACACATTTTTCTCATAAAACGTCACACTATAAACTACACACTTAATAAAATGAAAATGTTTATCACTTTTATATTAATGTAACTCAAAACAATAATTCAATTATTGTTCTCTACCCCGACTTTATTTCACATACCTTAATTTTTATAATCAAAACACCTACTTTTCACTGACATTTTTTTGTTAATTCTCGTACAAATAGTAAATTTGTAGATTATAGTGGACGGAGAGAGTATATATTAGTCAACAAAAGTCATATTAGCCAATAAGCCTTATTATTCTTGCACAAAATCTCATGTTCCGAAAATATTTTTTTCTTGAACATCTTATTTGACCCTTAAATGGGAATGTTAAAGAGAAATATTTATTAATATATACTCCCTCCGTCCCACCCAAGTGTGCGCCATTGACCAAGGCATGCCGATTAAAAAATATTATTAAGATAATGAAAATGTGTGGTAGAAAATGAAGAGAGGAAATGAGTGGAGTAAATAGTAGATTGGTTGAATAAATTGTGTGGTGGAGAATGAGTGGAGTTAATGAGTGGGTGGAGTAAGGAGAATATAAAATATTAAAGGACATACCATTTATGGTAGTTCACACTGGGCTGGGACGGATCAAAAGGGAAATAAGTGTACATTGGGCGGGGACGGAGGGAGTATATATATATATATATATATATATATATATATATATATATATATATATATATATATATATATATATATATATATATATATATATATATATATATATATATATATATATATATATAATGTTGGATTAAAATTCTTTTAGACTCAAAATTTAACATGGAAAAATAATACTCCCTTCCTTCACTGGTTTAATGTTGTTTGTTTGACTTTGCACGAGAATTAAGAAAGTGTAAATGTTGTGATTATTAAAAATAATGTAGGAGAGAGAAAGTGAATTCGAGTTTTTGTTACGAGAATATCAAGTGAATATCATTTTCTATTTTAAATAATAAAGCAACTAATAATAGCCTTATATTAAGATGATACAAACTAAAATGGGAAGTAAAAACTTTAAACCGAAATCGAAACTGAAATCGAGAGACGGAGGATAGTAACAAATTCAGGGAAATATGAAATTATATACTGTACGGTTTACATATGATTAGCCTAAAGTAGCTAAAGAGTACTGTCGTAACTATTATAAATGATAGAATAGTTAAAGTGGAAATTAAAAATAAGCTAGTAGGAGCTAAATTCAAATTGAAAGTCATCATCGTAATTCACATTTCCAACCATCATATTCATATTCATATCCATCTCGTTACTTGGACTGCTGGTAGAAGAGATCACATCTGACCCCGGCGATAACATTGGAGGATTGTCCGGCAACGTCAGAAAGTAATCATTCGGCGATGATTGATGTTCCAAATATCGTAAAACCTCGTTGTCTTCATGTTTTATCATTGGGAAATATGGATCTTCAAAACTTAGAAGGATTGAAGAATCCCTTGCAGTGTCCAAAACTATTTGAGGGGCTTTTAGTAAATTTCTACAAGTGTGATGACCATGGTATGTGGTTCTATACATAGATGGGCCTTCTTCAGTTTTTTGAACTTGTTTGGTTGCTTTGCACCCTTGCTCAAACTTGTGTGTGCACCTATAGTAGTTCCTGAACACATCAATTAAAATAAACATAATTTAGTATAAGAATAAACAGATCTAGGTACTATTTTAGCTCCATTTTATCTGAATTACTTGAAATCAATTATATAATTTTTTTTATTTTTTATTTTTGGTCCGGAACCAGACCAATAGAAATGTTTAGAAATGTTGCAATCGTTCATATTTATTATACTCTGAGCTTACATTTATTGTAATTAATATCAAATAAAAAAAAAAAACTAAAATAATTTAAGAACTAGATTAATACCTAGGGTGTTTGGAATTAAGAATCACTTTTTGTCCATATTTCCTCCATGCATGCCCATCGTCAATCAAATTAGAGGTAAATTTTTCATATGTCTCTGAAGTCTTTCTGCATCGGCCAAAAATAGAATAAAATTAATGATAAATTAATTGTTAATAAAAGATAGGTACTAAAGAAAGGATAAATTAAGTTTAATATGTTTACCTTCTCTTGTAGCACCCTCTCCGATCTTTCAAGGCCGAGGTCTTACTACTCTCGCCTGAATCTTCACATTTCCGGCCATCCCAACTCGGCCAACTTGCTGGAACTAGAGATGTCTCATCCGACCCTTGAAAATTCAGTATGGAAAGAGTTTCCGTGAACGAACCACTAATCTTCGCCATGAGTTGGTCCAAAGATGATCGGTTGTCTATGACGCCAGGTTTACGGAGCATGGTTTGGAGTTGAATTGTGAAATCACGGCCTTGGATCAACTCTTGGATAGCGCTTTTCCGGTGACTAGGCAAGTTTTCCGGCCAAGAGGATAACTCCATAATTGGTTTATTTTGGTACAAGTGGGTGTATTGAGGTGCTAGTAGAGAGAGCAAGCGAAGCACTTTTATATGTGTAGGTAGGAAAACAAGGAAAAGGGGCAAGGAAATAGGCAAATGCCAAGAAATTTAAAGAGAAATAACTTGGAAAATTCCTCTTTTGTTTATTGAAACTACTACTTACGCGCCCTACTTAAGTGTTTGAACACCACTTTAGACTTTATTTTTTTCTTTTTTTAGCTTTAATTTCAGTTTTTAATTGTAGTTTGGTCCGTGTTTCATTCAAGTCATTACAATTTTTTTCCATAAAAATATTTGTCCCAAGCCCATAAAATAACATAGTTAGATTAAAATGAATTGAATTTTTTTTTAATATTCACACTTCCACCCCTCCGTGTGAAAAAACGTTCACGAGTGGGAAGTGTGAATAATTTGAAATTTAATCATATTATAATTTAATGGAGTTAAATTATTAGGGTTCAAGAAAAATAAATGTTTTTCAGAGAACATTTTTTGTGTTTTTTTTTTTTTTTTTTTTTGCAGCTATAATGGTATCACCACAAAATGACAAGATATTCATATTCATCATTTACAATAAGATTTTTATTTATGATTTTTTGTTTGAGTCGTTCTTATAAAAAAACAAATTTATCATTATACTATAGGATTAATTATCCAAAAGTCTCTAAATCAAATTAAATTTTTAAAAATGAACTCTGCATTTATTTTTATTTCTGTCGGATCTATCAATTGAAATTTTCTTTCTAAAATGTCCACAAAGTTTATGTTTCAGATTTTTTTTTTTTTTTTTTTGTCTGATATTCATGTATCAGAGTTTTTTTGCTATCATACATGACAATTTTACTCTAATAAACGTGTATTTCGGAGTTTTGGTGGACCCGACGAAAATAAAAAAATTATAGAGTCCTTTATGAACCTAACAAAAAGAACTATTTAAATAACTAAAAAAAAATTAGTGATTAATAATCAAAACTGATACTTATTATTGATAAATTATCTCATAACACTTGTGATGTTGCCAGGAATTTCCTCAAGCAGCAACACACCGTTGTAGTCCAAATTTGATATCTTCGGCTCCTTCTTCTCTGATCAATCTGCACACAATCAAACGTCAACTAAGCCGGGGGCGACTCCGGCGTAAGCCCCTCCGGCGTGAGGATAAGTGTTTGCTTGAGAGAGGGAAAAACCAACAGTAGGAAAGGTGTTTGTGTGTGTAAAAATGAACGTACCTCTGGAATGAAGCCTTTCTCTCATATTTATACCCCTACCCTCGTGCCTTGCATGTGACCTCCTCATGTTCCATGCCTCCTTACACGTGTCACCACTCCATTGGTCCTCTATAAAAGTAAACCCTTAACACGTGATCACCGATCCCAATGCATAACCGTTTAATGGGTCCCGCTTTATAGATATTTATATGCCGCCTCTGGTGAATAACCTCAATTGAGATCCATCTCTCGCCGGATAAGGTTAACTATGGCTTGTATCGCCTTGCCATAATATCTCGCCTTTCATCTTTATCGTTATCTCGCCGGCTTGCCTCATAATGTCTCGCTATTACTTCCTTGATCTTCCCCCATCTCACTAACTCTAGCGGGATACTTCCTATCTCGTTTTCTTATGATCCTCCTTGGGCCACCTCTACTTTTGTCTTCTTCTTGGGTTTTATCTCACTTTGGGCCTACTTTCTACTCTCTCGCCATTGGACTTGGATCAGGCCCAACCATTATTATTAGGCAGCATCAGAAGCCCCTAAGTTTATGGCGAGATTCATTTATGGTCTCGCCAAAAACTTGACGTTCATTTCTTCGCCATCTTGCGACATACAGTTCCTTCTCCAAGAAGCCTGAAAGTTGATAATCTCTGTTCATACACGTGTTCCTTTCCTGGTGATCCCCTAAAATTTTAATGCGCCGTCATTTGGGAATCGTGCCATATTGTTGAGGGGGGAAATTTAAAATTTTTACCTCAAACGTCACATCAATCAGTTCCATAAAACCCTCTCTCATATAAATACCCAAATTACTTCCCCTATTTCTCTTTTTACTCTTCTTCATTATTGCTCAAACTCTCCCCAATTCCGGCGAACCCTAACTTTGATTCCGACGATTCTTCCTCAATTTTCCACCGTTCTTTTCTGGTTTTGACCTTGAAATTGGTTCCCACATCACCTTCTGTTCACTATTTGTTACTTGAAATCGATTTTGGAGCCCCTTTTCCTTGATTTCTCAAAGTTCCGTTCAAAGTTCTCCGGTGTTTCTTCATCTTCTCCGACCAACCTTCGTATTTACTAGGTAACACTTCTCAAACCCTTCGTATTCTCTAAACCCTTAGTTTTTGATTTTCCTTTTTCTCCCAATTACTTGAATCTTGTTATTCCTTTTGTCCCTTAAAAAAAAAAAAATTCCCAAACTACCCTTCATGGCGAGGTATAAAAATTGTGCTAGGCGGGTTAGATATGGTATATGCCAAGTTTCAGGCGGCTTATATAGACGCCTGCGAACTACTTGGGCGAGATTGCCCAAGGACGACATAATCAGACTACTTGTTGAGAATTGGGTGGATCCTTCGATAATCGACTCTCTCGAAATCCAAGGCCGCTTCTTTCTTTCCCCTTCAGCCCCTATGTCCCGTATTTTTACTTCCCACACAGAATTAGTACGATTTATCAAAGACAAGTATGAACCCAATTTAAGCGACTCATCTGAATCCCATTGTGTCGCTGACCCTTTTTCCAAACGTAGGATGCATTATAAATCAGTCCTTTCTTCTTCTTCTTCCAGTGATTCCCGCGAGATGACTGATCAAGCGGCTTCTTCTCCCGCGGCGACTTCCAGCAACCCCTCTTCCACCAGGGTTCAAAATCTCAACTTGACTGAAGGTACCATCTTCACCAATCCCGCCCATGCCGAGGCGGGATCTTCACTTGCACCAGACACAAGCTCCATCATTCCCAACCCCATTACAGATTGGCACAGACTTTACCATATAGATAGTTCAATTTATCAGATTTCTGACTATCAAGGAGATACATCTCTCGCCCATCTAAGAGAAATGCGGGATGGTATAGTAGTCTTCCCTTCCCAACTTAAAGCAGGATTTAGAATTCCTCTAGACCCTTTTCTTTGTGAAATCTTATTTAAAGCCCAAGCCATGGTCACAGAAATTCATCCCAATGCTCTAAGAATTATTACCGCCTTCATTGCCATTTGTCGCTCCCTACGAAAAGAACCCTCCATTACTTCCTTAATCAATTTATTCAAAGGCTACAAACAGACCAACAAACTTGAAAACGAGGTAGTAGAAACCCGCCTTTCCCTCCAATACCAGAGAGGTCCCAAGGTCCTTACTCCCCTTCCCAAAAAAGTTCATGACTGGATGGACGACCCACTTTTCATCGTTTCCCGCGTGGGATGGTCTCATCCCGCCGATCTTTACCCCATAAAACCTCAAATTGAAACCAGAGATGCTTCTGTCGTTGGCGATAGTGCCCTTATTGCCGCCATTCGTGCTTTAGTTGCCCTCCTTGAAAATTCTCCTGTCGACACACCTCAACCTCTCATATCTTGGAGAGGCATTTTGCGAAATAGAGGATTACTCAATCAAGTGGGAATTGCTGACAACTTACCTCGTGTCCAACCGCGAGTTCCCATAAGCCACGTTTACTTTGACGGATGGGAGCGACATACAGAAAACAAGTATGCCTATGAATGCCAGTCATGCAAGGGTACTCGTAACTGTTCCGCCATGAATACTGTTCTTTGTATGTATCTTCTTTAACTTTGCTCTTTTTCAACTTTGATTTATATTGGCATTTTCCTAACTCTTAACTTCCTTTTTCTTTGTTTCCAGATCATCGAGCGAAATCAATGGAAAGTCGCCAAGCCGCCAACCTGGAGACCGACAAAAGAAGGAAAAGACTTGCAAGTGCTCGCGACACTGCTCTTGCCGCTCTTCCTGATAACCTTCCACTGCCCATATCCCGCGATGGTAAAGATACAGAAGAAATAGCATTGGAGAAATCACAAGGCTCATCTAAGGCCCGAGCCAAGCCAACCAATCCAGACACTCGCTCCAAGCGACTAAAGCGAATTGCTTCCGTTTCGACAAAGGTCACACCAGCTTCTGAAGAGATTATCCTGCCCAATCCTATAACTGTTTCATCTCCTCCTTCCACCGAAGTTAATCTCCCGCCAGTTTCTATCCAGCAACCTTCTGAGAGCAATGTCTCACCAAATGTCCTCCCGCCAACCACTGTCGCCCCAGCGACTGAAAATATTGAGATTCTTCCTTCTGACCCTGTTCCATCCAATTCTCCCACTTTGGAGGCTAATGTTGTTGAGCCCAACCAGTCTGAAATTCCTCCTACTCGCGACATGGAAATATGCGACTTAACAAATGTTTCCAGTTCTCCTCCCACTCCTCGCGATCCAAATACTTCAACTGCTCTTCCCACTCCTAGCTGGCTACAAGAAAACTTTTCTAAGCCCCTTGACTTTGAAGGGCTTTATGAACTCAGCAAAGAAGTCGCCAAAGTTCCTCGCATAAAGGGACTGATCGAAGAAACTCGCAGTGCGGAAGAGTGTATGTTGGGTAGCTCAGCCTTGATTAGAGCTAGTGATCAACTTCAAATTCAGCGTGTCGCCCAAATGGATCCCAACCATGCCGCCTGTTAAGCCGGGCTTTACTTTTCATTGGTACGTCGTTCTTTCTTTCCTTGATTAATCTTAACTTTATTTTTTGTTACCTTTTTTAATTTTCAATTGTTACCTTTTCCCAGCTAGGAGCTTCCATCATGGGTATCAGCGAGAAAAATACTCGTCTTGATAATGAGTCAGCAAACTTAAGAGCCACTAACCAAATTCTGAGGCGAGATAAGTATACCCTTAAGGGTAGAGTCACACGGCGAGATGCTACAATCAACAACTTGGAAGGAGAGCGAGACAAGTTGAAGACTGACTTGACTACTTCCCAGAATCAGCTTGATCATACCCTTACCAATCTTAATGCCGCTAAAGCTGACCTCGCCACTGCTACCACTGAACTTAATTCTGCCAAAGAGAAAGCCGCCAAACTTACTAGCGAGAATGAGACTTTGAAAAAGACTCATGCCGCCGACGTTCAATCATTTCAAGGCGAGATTGCTAAGCTGAAGGAGGAGCTGGCGGGGAAGGTTGCAGAAATTACTTCTCTCAACGCTGATGTGGCCAAATTAAAGGACGACATTGTTGATATTGGCGATCAAACTTCTTTACAGGTTATGCGAGCTGCAGCGGCTGATGTCCATGATATTCCTGCAATTACCATCGAACGCCTTGCCCATTGGGGTTCAGAGCCAATCTTTAGCGAGGTATGTCGCCGCGGTCATCCTTTGGTTCCTTACTCTCCCGAGGAACTTATTGATCTCGCTGAAGAAGACGCCTTGTTGGGTAAGTCGCCCTGGAATCCCCCTTCTGCCCGAGACCCAAATGCTGTTGCTTTATGGGGCGATTTACTTGAACAAAAGCATAAACTCCTGGATGATGCCAAAGCTCTAGCCCTTGCGACCTCCAGCTCTGCTCAACAACCCGCACCAACTGACGATCCAGATACCTCAACTTGATTTTGCTTTTTAATACTTATCTTCTTTTGATCAACTCTTGTGATTTGCCTTGGTGGCTGAAACAATTTTCTTTCTTTATTTGGGCCTGCGTGCCTTTTGAACAATGTATATTCGCGGCCTTCGTGCTTGCCCTTTTTCCTTTGTGCCTTACTTGTTTGTTTCATCATTTATATTCCGCCCTTGCTGTTTTGTTTTGATAGTTCATCAAAATTCTCCTTTTTTCATGACAGGTACCCCATATACATATACTCCCATCGAAAAAGTGAAGTCGTCTTTAGGCGACTTTACTTACAATGCATATTATGCGACTCATCTTGTCGCTGATCTTAACTCTATTTTGATCTTTCCTTGCTTCTCACTTAGAATAATTTCCTTCTTTTTGCCTCATATCTTTCCTTGAAATCCTTCTTTTCCTGTCATTCAGGCGAGATAGATATCTCTTCTTTATAGCGACTTATTTTCATGCCATTAAGGCGAGATGGGACTCTTTCTTTTTTATAGTCCGGAGACTTTCATTTTTATAGTCCGTAGACTCTCCTTTTTATAGTCCTTAGACTGACTCGCATTTTTATAGTCCTTAGACTGACTCGCATTTTTATAGTCCGTAGACTGACTCGCATCTTTTATAGTCCGTAGACTGACTCGCATCTTTTATAGTCCATAGACTGACTCGCATCTTTTATAGTCCGTAGACTTTCTTTCACATGATATTTTGCGACTTACCTTTCTTTCCTTTTTTCTTCATCCACTTGTTTCCATAATTCATCAAATATTGTTTTGATAATTCATCAAAAACTCTTTACCTTCTTACCTTTGGCGAGATACCACCATACACATATACTCCCATCGAAAAAGTGAAGTTGTCTTTAGGCAACTTTACTCTAAGCGACTTGCTTACTATGTTATTGGCGACTAATCACATATTATTATGACATAAGATTTAATCCATACAAGATAAATATGAGTAATAGAATTTCATACTTTCATTATATTCACAGCATATTCAACACATATTCAAAACATATATATCTTCTATTCAAGGTACTTTTGTTTCATTCAAAGTTATAAGACATATATGACTTTCATTCATGATTGAAAAATCCATAGATTCAACAAAATTGCTATGAAAAGACTTTAATAGGAATAATTTCAAATAGATAAATTACCCTTTTTCCTTCAATGATAATACTTCTTTAAATGATCTACACTCCATGCATTTGGGACATCTTTGCCGCCTTCTTCCTTCAAATGATAAGTCCCTTCTCGTACAATCTTGGCAATCTGAAAGGGACCTTCCCATTTTGGGTCTAGCTTGGCAAATCCCGCTGTTGCTCCTTTAACTTCGCGACTTCTCAACACCCAATCCCCCACACTGAATGATCTCTTATTCACCCGTTTGTCGTGTTGCACCTTCATCCTCTGCTTATAATTGATCATTCTCATTCTCGCCCTCAGCCTCTTTTCATCACTCAGATCCAGCTCGCAGCATCTTCTGTCGCCGTTCATCACCTCATCATAATAAGTCACCCTATGGGTCGGCAAACCCATCTCCGCGGGGGCCATTGCTTCTGAGCCATAAGTCAATGCGAAAGCTGTCTCGCCAGTCGATCCCTTCACCGTTGTTATGACATACCACAAGGCCGTAGACAATTCCTCCAACCAAGCCCCTCCTCTTTTCTCTATGTTCTTGCACAAAATCTCCAGGACTTGTTTGTTGGCGGCTTCTACTTGTCCATTACACTGCGGCCTATAGACTGATTTGCCAATGTTTGATATTCAAATTCTCGCAAAACCATGAAACTTCTTCTGAATTGCGGCCCGTGATCAGAAATGATTGCTCGCGGCATTCCATGGCGACACAGGATTTCTTCCGTTACAAATCTGATAATTTGGTCTTCAGTGGTAGAAGTTAATGCTCTTGCCTCTGTCCATTTAGTGAAATAATCAACAGCTACCACCACCATCTGAGCTCTTCCTTTGGCCTTGAGGAAAGGTCCTATAAGGTCTATCCCCCACATATCAAAAGGTCAAGCCGCTATAATTGGTGTCTGTTCAGTTGCAGGCTGCCTAGGAATATTTGCATGTCGCTGGCACTGATCGCATCTCCTCACATACTCTTCCGCATCTTTCTTCAATGTTGGCCAGTAATACCCATGAAACATGATTTTATTGGCCAAAGTTCTTGCTCCTGGATGGCCACCACAAACGCCCTCATGCACTTCAAATAAAACATTATCAACTTTGCCCGGCACCACACATCTCATCAAAGGTCGCGAGAAAGACTTGCGATACAAAATCCCATCCTGCACCGTAAATCTTGGTGACATTTTCTTAACAATCCTCGCCTTGTCTTCTTCTTTGGGCACCTCTTCCCTTTCCAGATAATCCTTCATCTCGCTAACCCAGTCTTTTTCACCCACTTCGACTTCCATTATCAGCGGCCTATCATACGCCGGCTCTTCAACAAACTCCACTACAATCTTTTTGGCAACTCTTCAATTTTGTCGCAGGCATCCTTGCTCAGCATGTCGGCCCGTTCGTTTTTCTCTCTATCGATCTGCACCAATTCCCAATAACTGAAGCTTTGCAAAATCTGCCTTGCCATATCACAATATTTCGCCAAAGTTGTACTCACTACTCCATATCTACCTTTTACTTGGTTGACAATTAATTGAGAATCAGAATGGGCGACTATCTGCTTTACTCCAATATCTCGGCATAGTTCCAATCCCGCAACTAACGCCTCATATTCTGCCTGATTGTTTGTCATGTTGAACTTGAACCTCAAGGCTTTCTCGTATATGCAATCCTTCTCTGGTGAACTCAACGAGATTCCTGCTCCTCCTTTGTCTTTGGCAGAAGATCCATCAACATATAATTCCCAACAACCCGCAGGCCTTTCTCTCTCCTCTTCAATTTCAGGATCCTGCGGCTTACCCTTCCTCTTCTTGACCCCCTGAGTCTCTATCTCCTCCCTTTCATAAGTAAATGAAGTCTCGAGAATAAAGTCCGCTAGCGCCTGAGCCTTAATGGCTTTTCTCGCCTCATACTGAATATCAAACTCCGTCAATTCAATCGACCATTTGAGTAGCCTTCCCGCTGAATCAGGCTGTTGTAAAATCTTCCGCAAAGGTGCATTGGTCAAAACAGTAACAGGATGAGATAAAAAATAAGCCCTCAACTTTCGCGTCGCTATCACCAGAGCATAAGCCAACTTTTCCGCGTTAAAATATCTCGCCTCTACTTCGCTTAACGCCTTTGAAACATAATACACCGGCTTTTGTATGCCGCCATCTTCCTTTATCAGTACCGCCGCAACTGCTAGATCAGAAGCCGCCAGATAGACATACAAAGGGTCTCCTTCCTCCGGGCTACATAAAATTGGCGCCTTTCCCAAATACTCCTTTACCTTATGAAACGCTTCTTCACACTTTTCATCCCAAGAAAATTTCTAGTCCCCTTTTAACACCTTAAAGAATGGCAAACATTTCTCGGCCGACCGCGACACAACCCGCCCCAAAGCTATCACCCTACCATTCAACCTTTGAATCTCTTGGATTGTTCTAGGTGACTTCATATCTATTAAAGCCTGGATCTTCTCCGGATTTGCCTCTATACCGCGACGATTTACCAAGAATCCCAAAAACTTTCCCGCCGTTACTCCAAAAGTGCATTTACTTGGATTAAGCTTCATGGAATTTTTCCTCAAATTCTCAAAGGTCTCAGCCAGATCCACCAAATGATCCTCCCCCTTGGTTTTGATTACCATATCATCAATATAAGCTTCGACATTCCTTCCAATTTGCGACTTAAATACCTTATTGACCATTCTTTGGTATGTCGCCCCAGCATTCTTCAGACGAAAGGGCATCATTCTATAACAAAAATTACCAAGGGGAGTTCTGAACGCTGTTTTGGCCTTGTCCTCTTCAAGCATCTTAATTTGGTGATATCATGAATAAGCATCAATGAAACTAAACACATTATGTCCCGCAATGGAGTCCACCAATCTATCTATCTTTGGCAAAGGATAACAATCCTTGGGGCATGCCGTATTCAAATCTGTAATATCTATGCACATCCTCCACTTCTTATTTGCCTTCAACACCATGACTGGGCAAGCTATCCAAACTGGATAAGTGATTTCTTCAATGATTCCCGCCTTTAATAACTTCTCAACCTCTCCGATCACCGCCTTCTCCTTTTCCGCCGATAGGTATCTCACTTTCTGCTTAAAGGGCTCTACATTTGGATCGGCATTCAGACAGTGTAGGGCGACCTTCTCATCAATTCCGCACATATCCTCAGGTCTCCAAGCAAATACATCAATGTTATCCCGCAAAAAATCAATCAACATATCTCGCTCATCCTCTTTTCAATCAAGCTTCCCAATTTTAACTTTCGCTCTGGGTATTCGCCATTAACAATTACCTCCTCTAATTCTTCGCGCCCGAATATCCGGCTCATCCCGCATTTGCAATGTATCTACCTCTATCTCGGCCGCCTCTCTCTTCTCGACACATCTCTTTACCCTTTTGTCGCTGCTTTCCCCCTTATCTCTCCCGACAAGCGACACACCTTCAGGGGTTTCCACTACAATCTCTTCATCATACTCTTCACTATCAGAATCCACTATCTCCTCAATAAGGGGTTCATCTTGACAAATTATGCGGATCTCGACCAGGCCATCTCGGCTTGCATCACCAGCAACGCCATCAAATTCCTTTCTGATTTCTCCTGCACCATTTTTGTCTCTATATCTCGCTCCTCATTTCTTTCCTGCACAACTTCATCTTTTGCCTTTTCTTCAATAACAATGATCGCCGACTTATTTTTCATGCTTTCAGTTTCTTCCCAGTTCTCACATCCTCCTAAGTCGGTGATCATGTTTATTCTTGCATCTCGCACTATCAAGGCTGTAGAAAGTGAACTTGTGCTAGCTCTTGCCGCCATTTGCATCTCAATCTTCTTTTGAATCACCTCCTTAACTTCACTCTTCAAGCAAGCAATCCCTTTTGGAGTAGGGAATTTGACTCGCTGATGCGGGATAGAAACCACCATTTAAAAAGATTGCATAAAGGGAATACCTACAATAGTGTTGTATGGCGACACCAAATCAATAACCATAAATTCCACGGTGCGAGTTCTCACCTTCTCGTCTTCACCTATTTCCACCGCCAAAGAAATTGTCCCCTTGACTCGCACCGTATGATTTGTAAACCCTTCTAAAAATCCTTTATAAGGCACCAGATTAGCCTCTGTATATCGCATCTTCTTGAACGCGTCATAATAAAGGATGTTTCGGCTAGCTCCTGAATCCACCAATACTCGATGCAAAATACTGTTTCCCGGAGCAATAGAAATTACAATTGGTTGGCACCCATGATTTGGAGTTAAAGCCAATTCTCGTCTTGAAAAACTGATCATCCTTTCTTCACTTGGTGGATAAGCGGGAATATGGCAAGTATGGGATAGCGACATTATTTGGTTACTTAAACAAGTTATACTTGCCGGCTCGTGAATCACCATAATTTCGTTCTTGTTGCTGTTTCCTCCTTAAGCCGCCACATTCTGCTCTTGCCACACATACTCCTGTAGCTCGACTCTTTCAACCTTTCCTTGAATTACTTTCTTCAGGTTATAACAATTGTCCGTATCATGCCCCCTGTCCCGATGATAATTACAGTATTGGTTCATATTAATCCTCCCTAGATCATTCATTTCAAAAGCTGGCGGCAACTCAACAGCCCGCAAAATTTCACTTGGTGTAGCAGTCAACCTTGTAAATCTCACTATCCTCCTTACCCCACGACCTCCATTGCGACCTCCATTGCGACCTCCACCTCTGCCGCCAGCTGGATTCCCTCTACCTCCTCGTTGGGCTGCCTTTCCCTCCTTCACATATTCAATCCTGTCCTTAACACTTTTCTTTCCAGTGTTAGAAGTTCCTTCATCAATATCCTCACCACCACAATACGCCTTGACTCGCTCGTGCAACTCGCTCAAAGTCGCAGGTAGCCTCATCCTTAACTCCCTCTTGAAAGATTCAGACAGCAAGCCCGACATATACATCATTATGACATATTTGGGATCAATCTCAGAAATTTGATTGGCAATTAGCAAAAATCTGTTGGTATAAGTGACAAGGCCTTCTCCCGCCTTCTGCTTAATTCCAATCAACTCCTGTAGCACTACTGGTTGAGCTCCCACTGCTCCAAACCTTGCCAAAAACTTTCTCTTGAAGTCTTGATACCCTAATATAGAATTAACAAAGTGTACTCGCACAAACCAATCCAAAGCTTGAAGTTCTAAGGTGCTAGCAAAGGTCTTACATAGCAAAGCATCATCCTTAGTCAATATCGCCATTGTGACTTCAAATCCCGCCACATGAGTTCTGGCGGTAGTTACTCCTGCATACTTGGATAAAGCGGGCAAACGAAAATCTGGGGCGGTCTCGGCCTCATGGATATACTTAGCAAATGGAGCGACAAAAGAATCCTTCTCACTATCAATTATACCACCTCTTTCCAACTCTGCCAATCTTCTTGCCATCTCGGCCATCTGCTTCTTTAGCCCATCCTCCTCTCCAAAGCGACTCACTCCTACACCTTTTCCCTTCTCTATCGGCTTAGGTTTCTCGCCATCTTTAGAACTTCTCAACTCTTTCTCGTCATATTCTGCTTCATTCGACGCAGTATCATCATCCTCCTCTTCACAATAAAGAGATGACACTTGGGAGGTGTGTGGCCAATGATATACCTTAATCTTTCGCCCATTCTCCATGTATTCTCCTGCCTTCCGCTTTTGTGACCCTTCTATTCTCGCCTCCATTTCCTTAGGCTTCTCAGGCTCCATCTCCTTTTCCCGCTCATCATTCACCACGATTACTTCTTTGTTTGATCCCTTGTTTCCTTCTACTGTCGCCGTTAACAAACCCTGCGGGATTGGGGTAGGCTTCTTCTTCAGTGTCCTTAGTCGCTTGTTATTTTCAATCAATTGCAAAATCAAATTATTGTGGATCCTCAAAATTTCCTCCTCATTCTCTACTTCCTCCTCTGGTGGTGGCGGCACTACATTTCTCTCTCTTTCATCACCAGTATCTCGCTCTATCTCCTCCGGAATCATTTTCTGCGAGGAAGAAGTATCTCTCGCTCCTCCCATTCCTATACTCCCAAACCCAGACATAGGTGTAATAAGGTTCCTTCCCGCCTACGCTTCGGCCCACTATACCCTTCTCAGGTGTTGACATTCCTTCCACCTACGTAATCAAACTGATGAACTTCAACTTTGAAAATCTGCAAATCTTATGAAGATTTGAAGATCTAGCCCAGAAACTAAGAAATAACAAATAACAAACCAACACCAAAACTTTCAACACCAACAAAATACTTTCCAAAACCTTAACAATTGCTTCAACACCACACTATCACCAAAAACACCAAGATCCAAACTAACCAAAATCAAATGAACTTTCAAAATCCCAAACCAGCAACAAATTCCAACTCTCACATTCAAACCCAACATTGAACAAATCTTAACAAACAACTTCCACTCCTCCTCAACTCACGCAAACACTTTAGAAATCAGAAATTAACACCCAACCAATCAAACGGTATCAGAATATCCAACTATTTCAACCCACAAAATTTTACTAACAACAATCAATTCGCATAACAATAAGAATGAATCTCAACTTATCAATTGTGAAAAACAACAAAATCAACCGAAAATTTAACACACCCAATGAATCCTTCTCAACACGAACCAAATTTCCAGATCTCCGAACAGCACTCAACATGTATTAATCTACCGCCGGCAAAACTCCAATCCTTGAAGAGAATCAGTCCCGGCAACGGAACCAATTGATGTTGCCAGGAATTTCCTCAAGCAGCAACACACCGTTGTAGTCCAAATTTGATATCTCCGGCTCCTTCTTCTCTGATCAATCTGCATACAATCAAACGTCAACTAAGCCGGGGGCGGCTCCGGCGTGAGGATAAGTGTTTGCTTGAGAGAGGGAAAAACCAACAGTAGGAAAGGTGTTTGTGTGTGTAAAAATGAACGTACCTCTGGAATGAAGCCTTTCTCTCATATTTATACCCCTACCCTCGTGCCTTGCATGTGACCTCCTCATGTTCCATGCCTCCTTACACGTGTCACCACTCCATTGGTCCTCTATAAAAGTAAACCCTTAACACGTGATCACCGATCCCAATGCATAACCGTTTAATGGGTCCCGCTTTATAGATATTTATATGCCGCCTCTGGTGAATAACCTCAATTGGGATCCATCTCTCGCCGGATAAGGTTAACTATGGCTCGTATCGCCTTGCCATAATATCTCGCCTTTCATCTTTATCGTTATCTCGCCAGCTTGCCTCATAATGTCTCGCTATTACTGCCTTGATCTTCCCCCATCTCACTAACTCTAGCGGGATACTTCCTATCTCGTTTTTTTATGATCCTCCTTGGGCCACCTCTACTTTTGTCTTCTTCTTGGGTTTTATCTCACTTTGGGCCTACTTTCTACTTTCTCGCCATTGGACTTGGATCAGGCCCAACCATTATTATTAGGCAGCATCAACTTGCTAGACTGATTAAATGTTAATATGAATATGAGTATCAATATATACTACTCCGTCCTAATGTAAAAGAAACTATTTTTTTTTTTTTGCCGTCTTAATATAAAATGGACTTATCCAAAATAGCCAATGAAACTCATTTATCATACTTATAAAATTACTAACATATTCTGATATTAAATAAATGTTTACTTGTCTTTGAAAATGAATAATTAATTAGGCATTTTTTTGGTTAAATAACATTAAATATAATTGCATTTAATGTATTTTGTATTTAAAGTGATGCTATTTACTTATATTTAAGGCAAAAAATAAATCAATTTTTTCATTATAATAGTAACGGGAGGAAGTAAATATTAATATATGTAATTTATTTAAAAAAAAATCCTTACGAGTATTAATATGTCACCTTCAAATGAAATAATTATCAACTTATTTAATGTACTATACTTTCAATTTCAATAAAAATAGTGTAATGTCTATTAACAACATAATACAATACTCCCTCCGTCCAAGTAAGTATTTCACAGTTACTGTTCACGCGTGGATTAAGGAGAGAGTATTATATTGAAAGTGTTGTGAGTGTGAAATTAAAATAGGAGAGAGAATGAGTGGAGGGAATAGTAAATTATAATGGTGTTGTGAGTATTAAAATAATGTAGGAGAGAGAATGAGTGGAGGGAATAGTAAAGATTCCTTTCCATTTTGGGAAAGAAACAAAGTGTGAAGTATGTAATTGGACGCCCAAAATAGAAAGTGTGAAGTATGTAACTGGACGGAGGGAGTATACTTTATAATTTGTTACAAATAATGCAATTTGATTGCATCATTTCAGTCAAAATTAGAAAATATGTTGTATGAAAATAGTATATAAATTACATTATGTGTAGCAAATTGATAAGGGGCAATTACCACCTAATCTGTACTCTTAAATGTACACGGGTGCCCTTGGCAATTTAGGTGAAATTACACGCATTCCACTCAGTTAAATGATGTGGCATGTTTTCCTTCATCCCTTACGCTTTATCTCTCCCCTTTATCTTTCTTTCTTGTTTTTTCCCAAAAAATTTAAAATGAAATATTTAACATACAGAAGTAAAAAAAAAAATCGAGAGCATTGTTGTGTTCTTATCTTAAAGACGAATCAAACTATTATTATCAACATATAATCTGAATCAAATTTAAGAAATTGACAGTTGTTCCAAGTTTACATTTGTTTTTAGAAGCTCACATTTGTTTTTCACAGCTGTTTCAAAAATATATAAGAGAAGTTCACAGTTGATTTAATTAACTTCATAATTTTTGCATGAAAATGTCTTCTATTTTACTTAATTAACAGTTGTTTTGATTAAATTTACAATTATTTTTATTATTTTATTACCTATATTTTTGTTTTTTTATGAGATTAATTAACATATTAGTTAAGTTCACAATTGATTTTAGTTAAGTTCAGAGTTGTTCTAGTCCTTTATTGCCTCTGATTTTGCTATTTTATGTATTATTTGACACGTTTGTTAAGTTCATATGATTTTAGTCTTTTATGTTCTCTATTTTTGCTATTTTATAAGATTATTTGACATAGTATTTGTTAAGTTTACAATTATTTTTAGTTAAGTTCACAGTTGTTTTTAATTTTTTACGGCCTTTAGTTTTGCTATTTTATGAGATTATTTGACATATTTATTAATTTTTGCATGAAAATGTTTTCTAATCTACTTAATTTACAGTTGTTTTAGTTCAGTTCGCAGTTGTTTTTAGGCTTTTATGGTCCTTATATTTGCTATTTTATGAGATTATCTGACATATTTGTTAAGTTTGCAGTTATTTTTAGTTAAGTTCACAGTTATTATAATTATGTTCAGAATTGTTTTTAGTTATTTAGCAATTTTATTGAAATTGAAGCAATCAGAAAATGAATGCCATTATCAATATATACGAACTAGAGTGTAGACATCTTACAACTTTGCATTGAATTGATTTTTTCAAAAATAATCAACAGAAACATCTAATTTTATGACATTAACTTTTCATAGTCATATCCACCCCCAAATAGAGATCTAATTTCAACCACTAAGAAATTAAATTTAGTGTTCACATTTATCAAAAGTTGTTTTGTAATTTATAATAAGACAACAAACAACAAAATATAGTTGTTCAATTCCCTTAATCAAATTTCTTAGCAAGAAAAACACTTGCAATCACTACAAGAAAATTGAGATTTTGCTACGAAAAAATTTGTAGCAAAATGTTAAGATTTCGTAGCTAAAGAGTATTGGCGACGAACCTGTTTTCGTCGCGATTTCGTCGCCTATGCGACGTCGCTAAAAGGTATTGGCGACAAAATAATATTCGTAGTCGTAGGTATATTTTTTAGCTACGAAAAATAAATTTCGTCGCCAAATAGTTTCTGCGACAAAATATAAAATCGTCGCTAAAGGGTTTTCCCAATAATTATGTTTAGTAGCCAAATGAATTCTTTTAGCGACGAAATTAATTCGTCCCAAATTATCCGATCTTGCACTACAAATTAGAATTTACCGACGGAATGGTCCATCAGCGACGGAATGGTCAGTCAGCAACGGAAATCTGCCGGCCAATGATCCGCGGGTTCGCCGGAGGGTTACCGACGGAATTTCCGTCGGTAAAAGCTCAGATTTACCAACTAACCAGTCCATCGGTAATAATATTATCAGTTTTTAAAAGAATTTACTACGGAATGGTCCGTCGGTAAATTGTTCAGAATTGGAAAAAAATTCGAAATATTTAAAAAGACACGATCAACATGTTTCAATCACCAAAATACCAACACTCATATACAACTCAATTAAACATTCAAATACAACTCAATTAAACTTTCAATAACCAAAATACCAGTATTCAATTACAATAGGTTCTACAAACTTAAAACAGTTATGAAACATAGGTACAACTTATGGACCCCTTACATGAATACACTCTCTGCAGCTCACAGCCACAAATCAGATCTCGCCACAATGAAAACAAAGGGTGTACCAGTTAAGCACCTGTTTGACTTGAAACTCTCAAATCCATAAATATCCAGCACTCCGATTAAGTTTTTTTGAATCTGGATCTTGACCTATTGAGTTGTTGATCTTATCGACGAGCCTGCATATAATGTACAAAGACTTAAAGTAAACTGTAGAACTAGATTCAAAGAAGTAAAAATAGAAGAAAAAACAAATGAAGGCAAACAAAATATTGGGTTTAGTCAGTATATAAAACTTCTCAGAGCATTTAAGCAAAGCTTACCAGTCGAATAACCTTGAGTAGACAACTTTTGCCAAAGCATCTCAGCTGATGCCAGCAGATTCTGGATCCAGCCACTTCGTGATTGTTTCATCTCGGGTCACAATTACACGTTTGCAGAGAGAATCTTCTAAAGATTTCACATCACACCTGAAAAATGCAATCCCTTCAGAGAGAGCCAAATTGTGCTTTCTTTTCTCAATGAAGCATTTAGAGCTTGTCAACATCATGAATACTTATGAGTGTGCATACACAAATGAAATTGATCACTTACATGAACAGCTCAGCAGCGGTTCTAAGATGGAACCATGATTTTTCATCTTTGGGTACAGATGAGTCCATTTCCTTTCCCTTTGCAAATTCAATGTTCCCGAGATGGAGGATTGCAGCCACAACTCGAAAGATTCCATCCCGAGAAAACATAGATTAGCAACAAGAACTATAACAGATGTACTCTTTTGATTCATCCATACCTCTATCTCATAGCAATGTGATTGATTAAGATAATGGAATGTCTTTGGATCCCCTACTTTGTACCTTTCGCGATCCTATAAACATATAATGCAAAAACAATCATTGAGCAAAACGAATAAGGGCATTTATGTCAACTAAGATTTCATTTCTAACCTGTGAATGCATTTGAGCTCTCAACTATAACAACATCAGACTCCTGCTCATTTAGCTCGGAGGTCGAGTCCTGCCATGAGAAACAAACTCACAAAATGGTGGAGAAGAGAAAACAGCACCAACATCTTCTAAGTATGAAAAATGGTAAATTCTATTCAACTTCATAGCAAGGCAGATTCTGGGCAGTATCTGTTACAACATATCAATAACCTCAACCAATGGGCCTCCAGAGAGCTTCATAATTAAGATTAGGTCACACAAGTAAATTGCCCCGTCTATTTCAATCTCAGTAAGTTCTAGTACCTCTTAGCCACTTTGTGACACATTAAGAGGTTGCCAATCAAATTCACTTACTGACTACCCTACCTCCCAACTATTTCAAGCGCATAGAGGTCTCAAATATCAGCACACATAAAGGAACGTGCTTTACTAGCTTAGCTTGTATTAACAAAAAAGAAAAATATGACATTTATAAATTACGGGACGGAGGGTGTACCTGATCATGATTGCCTTTTCTGCATTGAAACTATACTGGTTAACCTTGACCTTGCAAAAGTTACGCTCAAAACAATAAATTTATTTGATAAACTGTTTACTTTTGATTTCTTAAACACCGAAATAAATTAAAAATGGGAAATTGGATACCTCTAAAAGGGCAATGGATTGAGCAAGAAGAAGCGGCTTTTCAACGGCTTTATAAACATTTTCATGGCTCCGATTCATTTAGAGTTTTCAAAGCAAGATACATTACTTGAGCCCTAAAATTGGAAAAATAAAATCAACCCAGAAACACAAACAAATAAATAAACAAAACCCAAATCAGATTCAATTAGAAAATGAAATTATTGAGATTGATAATTGAAATAAGAACTTACCAGCCTATGAAGACGGTCCAATTGTAAAGGGTGAGATAAATGCGTCTGAATACTGATAACAAACCCGCCATTAAAATTGAAATAAACTGAATATCAAGAAACAATGAAAAAAATGTTTTCCAATATAAAACAATCATAATTGACAGCAGTCAAGAAAATACTTGAGCGATTGAGATCGTACCTGGGAATTAGGGTTGTTGATGATTAGATTCATCAGCGATCGATAAACAACACAGAGGCTGAGGGTTGCGGACGGTTGCTGCTGATGTGGGTTGCGGCCGGTTTTGACTACTCTCTCTCTCAAGCCGGATCATCTACTCTCATCAATGGCCGCAGTTACAGTTAAAGGGTGATCGATGAACTAATCGAATTAGGGTAGTAACATGTTTTATGTTGAAGAACGATAATGGCACTTCCTATTTTGTTAAGTTAACTCCACATATTCATTAAATAAATTGTAATATATGCATTATGAAATGTGCTCAAATTTTAGGGGTGATTTTAGCATAATGTCAGGGGTGATTTTAAGAGTGATTTTGGCTATGCAATAATTTCATAGTAAATGATTTATATTTTTGTAGCCAAATCTTATTTACTTTTTGACTCACGCGGGAAATTCAGTGCGCCAAAAAATTTGTCTGGTATCAAAATTTTAGCAATTCATTTAACGACAAATATTTTTATTTTGTTTTCTTAATTTAGCATTTGGCTACAAAACTAATATTGTCGCAAAAACAAAGAGAATTGTCTACGAATAAATAATTCATCGCTAATCTAAATCTTTAAACTACAAATATTTTTGTAGCTAAAAAATTTGTAGCTAAATCCTCATTTTTTTGTAGTGAATGCACACTCTATTAGACCTTAATTTGAATAATACGACATCAACTTTTTTTAATTGATGTAATAGTAGCAATTATTACTAAATTACGGCATACACAACAAGTAAACATAAACATAAAGAAGTACATTGGATTCAATAAACTTAATTAGGGCCGCCAATTTATAATTCTAGGGTTTCAATTTTGAAGAGTGAGTGTGACTGTGTGTTTTTTATTGACAGTGAAAATCAGAGGAAGTCGTCGAAGGTGGGGGAAGAGAGTGGGTCGCCGGAGGAGGGGAGGGGAAGGGTGGTCGGAGATGGGGAAGGGGTGGTCGAAGATGGTGAGGGAGGAGGGGATATGGGGAGAGAGATATCGTGCGTGTGTTTGTTTGAAGTTAGTTTATGTGTCATTAAATTAGCAAGGGACTAGGTGCAATTTCGGTTCTAATAGTGGACTAGGGGGTTAGATTTCAAAATGTTTGTGTTAATTGGTCGATTGTATTAGGGTGAATGACCTGCGGTAAATTTCCCCAATTGATAAAGTAAATTGTATTAAAATGTCACTAAATAATACATTAAATTGATTGTAAAAATCGTAAAAAATATTGTTTTTGTTCATTCACAATAAATCAAGAGCTTCTTCTATCTTATTATTAATGGGGCGAAAACCACATTTTAGTCACTCAACTTTAGCTATTTTCAAAATGTCATAATCAAGCTAATATTTTTCAAAATGTTATCACTAAACTTTCACAATTTTCAAAATGTGCTAACTCTGTTAACAAATTTGCTAAAAATCTAAAAAAATATAGTCGCATGACTAAGGTTTATTAAGTTTTTCACCAATATATTAACAATGTTAACATATATGATAAATACTACGAATTAATTAATGTAAAATGTAATAAGCATATAGCTTATAGAAAATATTACAGATTAATTTCCTAAGAAAAACCACTTATCCTAGTTTTTCTATTTAACGAAGTTAGTCATGTGAAGCCCTGTGATTTAATTTAGTTAGATATATTAGCGAATTTATTTAAAGAGTGAGCACATTTTAAATAATGTGTAAGTTTAATAAGAATATTTTAAAAAATAATAATTAAATAACATTTTCAAAAATACTCCCTCCGTCCCAGATCAAGGGTCCTCGGGGGAGATTTCACGCTTCTTAAGAATTTTTTTTAAAGTGGGTAGAAAATTTTAGGAGAGAGAATATAAAAGTTAAATGTGTGGTAGGGAATAGGAGAGAGAATGTAAAAGTTAAATGTGTGGTAGGGAATAGGAGAGAGAATGTAAAAGTTAAAAATATTTAATAGGAGAGAGAATGAGTGGGAGGAATAGTAATGGTTTTTTTATAAATATATAAAGATGATAAGGGTATAAATATATAAAAAACTTTCCATTTAAGGAAAGGGATTCTTGGTCTGAAATGGACCAAAAAGAAAAGTAGGACTCTTGATCTGGGGCGGAGGGAGTAATAAAGTTTGGTAACTAATACTAGCATACGGGTTTTGCCTATTAATGGAGCACTTGGAGCTAGTAGTTGCGACCGAGTTTTCTCACGCGCATTGCGCGTATGGAAAGTATCCTATAGGATGACGTTCTCCGTGCTTTGTCATGGAATAGCGTCACCGAAGGAATTCAGCTACGTGGCATATTTTAAATTGCATTCATATTATCTTTATTTTGACTAGACACTCTCTTATCTCAACTAATGATAATGATGGTCAAGCAACATGGAAATGATATTGTTATAATCCCTAGTTCCGGTACAAATGTCTCAAAATGATTCATACATGAAAATTAAAAAAAGCGATATAGAAAAAAGAAAAAGTTTAAATATTGTGAATATGAAAAGTGATGTAGAAAAGAGAAAGCGGGATAGAAAATAGTTAGTGGATATTTATTGTGAGTATGACAAGTGGGTCCCACAAATAAAAAAGTAATAAAAAACTTTCCTTTTTGGGTTAGAACATTTTAAATGGGACACTCAAAAAAAAAGTTGAGACACTTCGACCGGAATAGAGGGAGTAATTAATTAGATGAAGTATTCAAAAGAATGGTTCAGTGATAAGTTAAATCTCATTTTTTATAAATGTTAGGGTTCGATCTCTATTTTTACTTTTGGCGTGAAACATCTTTTTTAAAAAAAAAAAAAAAAAAAAAAAAAGATGAATTTGAAACAAGATGAAATATTTAAGTTGTTAATTAAATCTGGTAATGAAAATTAAATAGATAGAAAAATCCAACTAGTCATGCACCACTTGCCATTAATATTATTTATTCCAGCCACTAGACTGAGTTAAGTGTGAAAAGAGTATAGATGCATAGTGACCTATCCTTCATCTTTATTTTTGTAATTCTTATTTCTAAATTAGCTTGTGAGTTGTTGCATAGTCAAAGGGGACCTTTAGTCACAAGTCCAAACAACATGCATCCTTATATATATATATATATAATATATATATATATATATATATATATATATATATATATATATATATATATATATATATACATACATATTGAGATTTTATTTTAAAATTAATTAGCAGCGAGACTATATTGCCTAAAATCTGTATATATTAACGTAAAATCTAGGGAGAAACGCGTTTCTTCATAAGTTATGGAGAAACGGGTTACGGGTATCCAGAACCTTTTGAAAGGATATCCAGAAACTTTTTGTATTGTGCGCTGTCATGGTTACGGATATCGATCAAAGGTTCTGGATATCGAACCCTTTGAAAGGATATCAGTTTATGAAAGTGATATCAAACCTTCAAATGATATCAGAAACTTTCAAAATGTTTACGGATATTCATTTGATGATTTCTGGATATACATTTGAAGGTTACGGATATCCAGAAACCTTCAATAAGCAATTTACGGTATTGGCCTTGGATTTGGCTTCAAATCTATTTTTCGGATATCCGTCCAAAGGCTTCTGGATATCCGTTCCAAAGCTTCTGGATATCCAGAACCCTTTGAGACTGATATCCAGAAATTTTCTTCTGGTTATCAAACGTATAGCTTCTGGCTATTAAAAACGCGTTTCTCCATAGTTATGGAGAAACGCGTTTCTCAGCAGACCTACTCATATATTAAATATAAATGTTTATTTATTTTGGATTTTTGGATATGTGATACGTGTTTAACGCAGTTAAAAATTTGTATGATAAGATTCAAAATTTTAATTTCAAGTTTTGGTATTAAAATTAAGACGATTGTGATCACAAATAAAATTAAATTAAATACTCCATTCCACAAAATAAATGTGTATATGATCAAATGGAACTTACTAAAAAGCTCTAAATCAAACAACATTTGATGTTACTTTACATACGAGAAGCCAGGAGTTTAAATTTCACCAAATGTGACTTTTAACATTTTCAAGTACCACTCTCCTAATGATTAATTTATTTATTAATAAAAAGTCTATTTTTTATAAAAAAAAAAAAAAGAACAAATGTAATTCATAATTTGAAACTAAATTAAATGTTTTTTTTATATGGCAATTATAGTTTTTTTTTTTGTTTTTTTTTTTTTTTAAAGAAAGACAAATTCATTACTTGTAATGTACGAGATGACATTTTACAAAGTTGGAGGTTCAACTCATATATATATATAAGGATTATTGTAAAAATTAGTTTTAAGGAGATACTATCGGTGGTCCTGCTATTGGCGAAGGAACTGGTTGTTCACCAAGGAAAAACAATAAGATAAAATAAAATAAGATAAAATAAAATAAAATAAAACAAAACAAAAGGGACAGGTTTTGTTGGCACATGGTCGAGGGATGCAATTGGATTGTGTTCACACATTGTTTGAGATGGGAAAGACAAAGACCCTAGGATATCTTGGCTTGGCACGTGGTTGAAAATGCTCAGTGTTCACACCAGGTGGAAATTCTTTTCATTTTTCTTAATATTATATCATTTTTTATTACAAAGTAATTTTAGAGTCAAATCAAAACTATAATCCTACACTCCTTCCCTTCTAAATAAATGTTTTAATTTTAATTTTGTTGAAATTCCAATGATCACAATTATAAATACTACATCTACTTCAAAATAAATTATTTAAAATCTTTTAAATTTGCTTTTAATTAAAAGTATTTTTTTTAATCAAGCATATTATAATATTGAAAATGTACATTATAATATGTTAATTAATGAAACAATCAACATAACATATCTTCTTCCTCCTAACAAAACAGAAAGGTACCCAGCTTAAACAGTCTTAAGAAAAGTTAATTCTAAAGTCTTTACAGAAAGATTTATGACATTACAACATGTTTGTATCTAATTGCTTGGCTGACCGTTTAAAATATTAAGCTTTTCTTTACCTAATTAGCCTTTGTCTACATTTTCAACTCTACCTATCCTTACCCTACCATGCAATGTCAAAACTCCCATTATATACTCCTTTCGTCATCCAAATTTTACTTTGAAGAACGTCGGTAACATTGTTGAATTTAAGCGTTCATAGTAATAGTAATAGTAATAGTAATAGTAATAGTAATAATAATATGAACACATAAAAATTCTAATAAATATCCTAAACATAAATTACAACTTGAACGGTATAAATCGAGTACAACCATTGTGCCATAAAACGGGCAAAGCCTAATGGGTTGACCAAGGCCATGATTCCCATATTAAAGCCTAACAAGACTGCTGAATTGATAAATGCAGTGGGTTTCCCTATCTTGATCATCCCTCATGCCCGACATAACAACAATGTCGACCAACAAACCTGTAATGACTATGTCGACGAGCATGAATGTCCGACATACGTAAAGAGCAGAGTTCTAATCCTAGTCTAACATGGACACCTAGGAATTTGGATTCGAGTAGCATTCAAATCTTTATTCTCCCGTAACTTTCTATCTAATGCAGGAAATTGTCCCCTATAACTATAATACAAGTATAAATCACGAATTTCTGGTGACGCATTATTTGACTCTTTACTTTAGTCAATTGATTTTCTCTAATAAAACACCAATACTTATTCTTATGTCGGAGGGCATTCCCAGGTGAAGCCCGACTTTATGTGTTTGTTCATCTTTTTCAGGTCATTCAAGTCAACAGGAATATCTGAACCATTTGATTTGGGTTGATCCGACATTGTTGGCATCAATTGTTTGATTTAATTGCCGGGAATCGATCGTAACACCCTTGAATAGCCAGAAAATTCGCTTCCACAAATATGATGGAAGACGGAAATACTGCCAGTTTAACGCTTGATCCTGAAAATCAGCCCATGGAGGAAAACCACAAAGGAGCAGTTCTTTAGATTAATGGTGGTCACCTTCCATCTCTTCCGCCTCTCAACGGAGGACTGCCACCACCACCTCTATTGGGCATGAATCTGCGGTCCAGTAGGCAGCCTGTGGTGGAAATTGCCCTGGACCATAACCGCTGTCGACAACGAGGAGGTCGGCCTACAGCCAGCCAGGCTAGGCGAAACGTAACCCAAGGGGGTGTTGGCCCATCTATTCCACCTTCAGATTGTAGAATTTTTTGCATCGTCAGATGGACACTCTACATCGCACATATGAAACACAAAATGCCTTGCTAGAACTGGATTCGGACCATTTCTTGGCTAAATTCATTCGGCCCACCAGAACTGGAGCTTCCGACGGAGGGGAAAGTCGCGTTGAAAGACGAGGCAGTCGTGGGAATAAAGAAAATCGTACGGATGACCTATATCCTCCATGACGCGACACTGCTGGTAAGTCCAGACAACTAGTCGCCCAGGACATTCGACCCCGTGATAGGGCTCCAGGACATGGGAGTGCCCATCAAGTAGGAGACCTCAGAGACCAGTTAAATCATCAAAGGGAACATGAGGTCCATTCGGTTGACTTAAGAGCCAGAATTAGCCACGCAAGACATAAGACTCCTCCTCGTCGAGATCCCTCTCCTCGACATATGAGTCCTCCTCATCATAGGAGTCCCCCTCGTCGTAGGAGTCATGCCCGCCCAGAGATTTCTCCTAGAAAAAACAGGACCCCTCCTAATCATTCCAGGCCACCAAGTCCATGAAATGGCATGGAACCTTCTGGACATGGAGACAATCATGTCAGCCAGGAACAACGGGCAGAGCAAAGTCGGGTGACTGGCCACAGAGACAAGGAGAGAATCCATCGTAGTTCCACTGCAGTACGGGAATATACGTAAGGGAGCTTCTCCTCCTGAAGAAGAGAATTGATGAAATGCAGATGAAGAAGAAGGAAGTCGAGTACAAGGACACCAGTGTAACCCATCCCTTCTCCCAGTGTATTATTGATCAACCTCCCAACCCGGCCCTCAAAATCCTTAACTTTGAGAAGTATGGAGGAACCACAGATGCATGAGATCATGTGCAAGGTTTTGAATCGACCATGGCACTCCTGTCCAAATAGATGACATACTCTGCAAGGCTTTCACCAGCACTTTTGCTGGGACAGCCCTATTATGGTTATGTGAGCAAAAAAAGGGGAGCAAAGATAGCTGGAAAGTAATGAGGAGAAGATTCCTCGATCATTTTGCAACTGCTGGCAAGCGGAAAAAAAGGTTGACAGACTTGGCTAGCATTGAGCAAGGCAAAACTGAGTCCACTCTAAGCTATTATAACCGATTCAGGGCTATGGCCGACCAAGTTGAGGAAAGTTTGTCTCACCGGGAGGTGATCGTTTGTTTTAACTCTGGACTGCTATCTGAGCAATTGATATACGAACTCTCCGCGAGAGAGCCAAAAACAAAATCTGATCTATACAACCGGGCTTATGCCATAACCATAGTGGAAGAAAAGAGTAAGAAAAGATCTGAAACAGCTGAAATAGCCCAGACTAGCACAAACCAGACTTCCAATGGAGGCAACTATAAGGGGAAAAACAGGACTCGGGCTACAGAAAAAAACTCAAATGAAGAAAAAAGGACTCCTCAACATTATCTCCTTTTACAATGAAATTCAAATGGCAATACAAACGAAGATGAATTTTAACAATAATTCACTTCAATCAACATTATCCATGGAGAAAAATGTTTAGCCATAGGTTATACTGGTGATTGTCTTTCCTAAAACTCGTAAAGACATTTCTAAATGATTCAATTGCAAAAACAATCACATATTCAAGATACCAAAAGATAAAATATAAATGGGTCCATTAAAGGTAGAACAACTTTTTTAGATCTTTTAGCCATGTAGCATTCTTTGTTGAGTCTAGGGGCTTCCTGTTGGCAACTCTCATACACACTCTTGAAATCCAAGCATCAAGGTTAGGGGCTTCCCATCCTTTCCTTCCCCAATCCAATGTCTTTTAAAGTCATACAAACTTTTCAAGCAAATCTACACTAGGGGCTACCTTCTCCACCTCCTAGTTTCACATACAAAGGAGTTACTCCAAAAATGTCAATCCCCATAGAGTTGATGCTTGGATCAACTTTTTCGAAATAGATTTCATCATCCCTCAATAAAACCGGAGTTTAGTTCATCATTCCCCATCAAGAATCTAAATACTCATTTCTCTCCTCAATGAAATTTTCTCCACTGAGTCCTCTTTCGAGTTAACATACTTTTAAAAAAAATGCAAAAGAGATGACCGCTAGATTGAAAATCTGAAAGGCCGATCTAGGAAAAACCATGGTGCATCAGAATGAAAAAAAATCAAAGACAAAGGGAGAGCATTCTTCAAATCAAACAGCCTCGCAAACTTGTTCACGAAGTCATTCAACCTTCTTCAAATCAAAATAGCCTCACAAGTCTGTTCACAAATTCGTCTATAATATACCTTATGCTTGGGACTTGGCAAGATTAGAGCCTTGGAAAAGACTTTCTTGGAGTGAGCAACACATCTACCGCATCAACAGTCGTATCCTTCCTCCTAAAAGACACGACTTGACTTAAATGAAGATTTATATCGACCCAGATGTGCTTCCACAAGGGTTACTCGTCAGAAATCTACAAAAAATATGAAGAAACAGTACAACAGTCTCGTACGAGACAAGCCGTCTCGCACGAGACAACTGATCAGCAACAATTCTGCAGAAAACCTGATTTGGTCTCAACTTGTCAAACCAAGTTTCAAACTTATAGAAATACACCCCTACAGCTCATGCATCTCATATTTACACCCATATACATGCTCTTACATATGCTTATACACAAATTCATTACCCAAAAATGACCAACATCGATCGAATTGGCCATCCACAAATAGACATGGGCACCACCACTCAAGTCAAAACTAAACAACTAAAATATGAAAAATTATACTTGGAGTCTTTATGAGTACATGTAATGTTATTACAGGATTTGGTCCGCTAAGTCATCAACAACAAGATTTGGTCAACCGAGTCATTAACTATATGATTTGGTATGCCAAGTCATCAACTACAGGATTTGGTCCGCCGAGTCATCAACTACATAATTTGGTCCACCAAGTCATCAACCACATGATTTGATCCATAGAGTCATCACCTATAGGGTTCGCGTACAATGAACATCATCAATAGGTACAGGGTTCAAGTACATCAACGTCATCAACAACCTACAGGGTTCGCATACAATGAACTTTCATGAACACCTACAGCTTTTGAGTACATCGAGTGTCATAAACAACCTACAGGGTTCGAGTACATTGAGCGTCATCAACAACCTACTAAGTCACATACAATGAACGCCATCAACAATTACAGGGTTTGAGTACATCGGGCGTCATCAACATCTACAAGGTTTGGGTACACTATGCATCCTCAACACTTACAGGGTTCGGTTCGTTGGACGTCATCAATAACCGGGTATTTTCAGAATAGGGTCAGAGCGTTGATTCCTCAGTATGGATTTACCTTTACTTACAAAAATTTATTTTTAAAATACCTAAAATAACCTTTTTAGTGTTTGGGAGTCGAACTATGTTTGGTCTGATTCTCCAATAGAGATACGTAGGCAGCAGCGCGACACAACCATCCCAAAGTTCTGAATGGATGTCTTTCTATCAACGACACCACTTCTTTCATAAGTCCTGTCGCCGAGGGGCTCTCTAGACACCTCATTCTGAATACATGATTACATGATTATATTATTCTTGGTCTCGTCTTTGTGCTTTGATGAAAGCTCATTGGTTTCATCATGTTTCGTTAGATTTTGACTAACTTTGTTAGTTTTGGACTTAACTGACTAACATAATAACTGAATATTACAAAATAGTCAATCCGACTAGTTGTCTCGCACGAGACTACGTATCTCGCACGAGACAACTGCTGCAGAATGAGCAGATTCACTTTCCTTCTTGGTTTCGTTCTCTTGCTTGATCTCTCCTCTCCTAATCCGGGATTTACCCTAATCTAGGCCTTCCTAGAACCTTCCTCAACGTTTTCTACAGTACATATGTTTCCTAATCTTGGTAGACAAGTAACTTTTACCTATAAATACAAGGTTCCTCTTCCTTGTTAAGGGGCCCTCAATCACACCTTCTTCCAATATACGTTTTTTTGAATTCTCTCCTAGATAGAGGACATAAAGAAACCCTAAATCTCTCTCTAAATTCATTCTTCATCTATCTCCTACAAAGATCTCGACCCTTTGTTGAGGCTATCCATTGAAAACTCTCAAAATCACAATGTAAACTCCTATACTTTTATATTCTTCTTCTCAACCTCTCTTATTGCCTTTAGAGTCACTACAAGAAAATTGCCTATTAACAACATTTTAAGCACAACGTTTTTTGAGAAACGTTGTCGTTGAAATGCCTAAGACAACGTTTAAATAGAAAACGTTGTGGTTATTGGTATATGATAATGTTTCTAAAATAAACGTTGTTAAATGGCTTGACTACAACGTTTTGGACGCAAACGTTGTACCTATTAACCACGTTTGGAGGTGAAACGTTGTGATTGTCAACAACGTTATGGAAAGAAACCCTGTAATAGGGTTTGTTATACACTAAATATAATTGAAAAAAAAATAAAAAATTAAAAGGTGTCTGAGCCCATCTTTTTCCCCTTTCTCTGTGTAAACGACATTTATCCACATACTCTCTCTCTCTCTCTAAAAACTCGACTCCATCGCAATCTCCATCATCAAGGTTGCGAGAGGCGCACCCGGACTAGTCTTTGCTCTTTTGCCTTCATCACTCATCGACCTCTGAACCTAAGGGAGACTATTCGGAGGCGTCTTAACCTAAGGGAGACTGTTGGGAGGCGTTTGAACCTAAGTGAGACTGTTGGGAGGCATCTTAACCTAAGTGAGAATGTTCGGAGGCGTCTAAACCTAAGGGATACTGTTGGGAGGCGTCTTAACCTAAGGGAGACTGTTTGGAGGCGTCTGAAGCTAAGGAAGACTGTTGGGAGGCATCTTAACCTGAGGAAGACTGTTCGAAGGCATCTTAACCTAAGTGTAAGGCGTTCGTGCCTTGAAATTTGTAAGGCATTTGTGTCACGGGTGTTGGACTTATAAAGACAGCCAGGGTTTACCTACTGAGGATACAGTGGAGATGGTGGGACTGGTTGCGTTAAACTGGCATTTTTAACAACACAGAAAGATTGATGTTCCAACATCGCGGTCAGGAATGGAATGTGATCTCGGGAGAGAATGACACATTTCTGGGGAAAAGCATCCAGAGTTCTAACAAAGCCGGTTAGGAACTGAGGAGATTGATTGACCTTCCTTTAGAAGGAGTGTCTCAGGATCCTGCTGGGGATAAATGTTCGGGCTTACGACGGCGGCCGAAGAGGGATTGTTGTGCGGGCTTACATTGATTGCCGCTGAGATGAGATGGTCGGGCTTACGATTGACGGCCGGGGAATTGATTGTTCACCTGCTGGGGGAAAAGATACTCGGGCTTACTATGATGGCCGAAGAGGGATTGTTGTGCGGGCTTACATTGATTCCCGCTGGATGGTTAGGCTTACGATTGACGGCCGGGATTTAACCTCTGGAGAGGGGCGTTAGAAATATCTAAGTGGGGAATTTTTAACTCTTAAGGAAAAGTGTCAAATTCGAAAAGATGAGGGGCTGAATTGGCATTTGGGCCAAAATGGCCCATCACGTAAAAGAGGCCGGATGGCCTATGTCTCAAATTGGCCAAATTATAAGAAGCCGTCGGCCATTAGAGGAGAGAAAGAGAAAATTTTCATTTTTTGTCGAGAGGAGGAGAGAAAAGAGAGAAAATTTTGTCACTTTTCTTCAATTTTTGTTGAAATCTTTGAGAGATTATCGCTATGGAAGCGGGATTGGGGTGAAGGGGTGGACATAGGAGGACCGATAACGAGAGAAAGAGGCTTAAGAGGACGGTGCGAATGACCACTCTTCCCATGGATCCGATCGAGTTTTACCAAGCTCAGGATAGCCACAAATCCAAGGAGGGAATTGCCAGGAAGGTAAGTATCCTCTAAATTCCGTCAAATTTTAGAATTTGCATTCTTGAACTTTAGGAATTTTTACTTGAATTGAGTTAGGGTTCTTGGTGCCCAATTTGGGGCTTTTGACCTCGCGATGCCTTTTTGTCGAAATTGACATTAGCTTAGTGCAATTGACGTTAAGGGTAGACAACGTAGAAATTTTGGTAGAAAATTCCATGTCTAGGGGAATTTTCCAAAATTAAAGTGTATTTAATTCGGGACGGAGTACTTTTGAAGTGTTTAAAAGATCCGGTTTGGACGGGTTTTTCGAAATGTTTTGAAAGTTCCAGTTTGACGGCGTTTTCAAAATGTGTTTGAAAGTTCTAGGTTTGACGGATTTTTCGAAATGTTTTGAAAGTTTCGTGTTTGACGAAGTTTTCGAAATGTTTTGAAAGTTCCGAGTTTGACAGATTTTCGAAATGTTTTGAAAGTTCCGGGTTTGACGGAGTTTTCGAAATGTTTTGAAAGTTCCGGGTTTGACGGAGTTTTCGAAATGACTTGTACGTTTTTGGAATTTTGGACCATTAATACTCCAACTGGGATGGAAATATTTTAGGAAAATGAACCGTTAATGAACGGATTTTTAAAACTGAACCGTTAATACTCCAACTGGGATGGAAATATTTTAGGAAAATGAACCGCTAATGAACGCGTTTTTAAAACTGAACCGTTAATACTCCAACTGAGATGGAAATATTTTAGGAAAATGAACTATATCTTTGCGCTGATATGTTTTTTTTTTATGATTTTGACATGTGCATTTTGTGTACGTTATCTTGTAGTAACATACTTTTGCCATGTTCACCTGCAGGGGCGAGGGCCGATTGACGTGTCCACCGTAAAGAGTAGGGGAGACGTTGAGGCAGTCCGTGAGCTATGGGAAATGTTCCCGGATGTGGCTCGTGATGTGGAGAGGAATCCATGACAGTTTGTGATTGACTCCAGCCTAGGCGGCTTTATCAGTGCAGTGGCCGTGGTGGCTTTGACGCAGAGGGTGAAGGTGCTTCACGTTGCCTTGAGCGACATTTCACTTTAGGTGGGGGGAAGCAACAGTGACTCCTACGGATTTTGCTTTGATTACTGGGTTGTCGTTCCGAGGTAACCCTATTGAGTGGTTTGATGGTTTTACCATGGAGCAGCTGTCGAGACTGCTTGGTTTCGACATCACGAATGCCAGGGGCCTTGGTATTCGGTACGGGCCAATGGAGGCACACTTGAGGAGGGGGATAGAGGAGTATCTGGCTATCTCCAAGAGGATGACAGCAGAGTGCTTGGCCAGGGGGTTTTTGTGGTTTTCTTTGTCAGCAACCTTCTTTCCCAATGCTGACACGACGTGTCAGTTTGATTTGCTTGGCTCCTTGACTAATCTGGAGGCCATGAGGGGTTTTGCCTGGGGAGAAGCTGGTCTGGCCGAGCTTTTCTTCGCCTCGGACAGGTGTTCCCGGGGAAAGGACAACTCATTCTGTTTCTTTCAGTTTGCTTTAGACATGAGTTTCCTTCTTTTTCTCCTCCTTATCTCGCTTGTACTTGTATGTATCTGCTTTGTAGCTGATATAACTTTCCTGGCGTTTGACAGGTGTGGTGCTTTGAGGTGTTTTACCCATATAGGTGGACTACCAGGGAGGCATACACTCTTTTGTTTCCTGCCATGCTGACTTGGTAGAAGGCGGGGAGGAAGCCGGTGAAGTCAAGGGAGAGTACCCGTGTGACTTACGATGAGGTTTCTCTGGCTCTGGATCGAGACTTCTCTTCGAGGATCAACTTGACTTGGTGGAGTCGGTTTGATCATTTTATGGTATAGGCTGCTAGGGAGGTAACACGTCAGCGGAAGCTGCTAGTGGGGCTTCATTGTGACGTTATGTATCTGGGTGAGAGGGTGTCTTGCCAGTACGCTCTGGGATCTGGTCCCTTGGTTCCGAGGGATCCGCCTCTTCATATGCAGTGTCCCATGGCCATAGTTGGGGAGGAGCTGCAGCGGTATAGGCAGGGAGTGCCTCATGTCAAGAACATCATTGAGGATGCTAACTACGACGTCTTTCGGAGGATGAGACTGAGGAGCCCGCAGGTGATGGATAGAGAGGGTGAGGACCCTGCGCTTCCCAGAGATTATCCGCTCCCCCGCACTCGCTTGGCATTTGAGGGGGTTGGTGGTTCTCGTTTGCAGCTGATGATTTCCATCCCGGAGCAGGCGAGGCCTCAATACAGAGTTGAACCTAGTGCTTCGGTGAGTATTTTGTTTTGCTTTTCTGTACTTGTAGTAGCATTCTGCAAATTTAGCATCTATGTTGTACTGTTTGTCTTTTGACGGCTTTCCTGGTTTGCAGGTTTCTGGCCGTACTTACGATCAGGCCGTAAGACGTCTGGATGGAATGACTGGCTTTGCTAGGAGGTGTATGGACTTCCTACGGTGCATTTCTCGGAAGAGTGCGGCTGTTCATGAGCCGATGCCTTCCCGGTCGTCTGCTGCGAGAGACTCATCTGCTTCTACGACTGGTGGCACAGATGCAGGGCGGGGTTTTAGCCAGTTCTCTGGCGAGACTGCTGGATTTGGAGCTCGCCACTCCTCGTATTCGGGATACGAGCAGGGGGAGTCCTCGGGAGCTCAGGCGCGGAGTTGTCACTTCTCTTACTCCAGCCTTGACGAGTTTGCGGATTACTTGTCTATCGCGGATCCAGCTGCTGCGGGGCAGCATTTTGAGTGCTCGGATGACGAGCAGGACTCTGAGTAGTCCCTTTGATTATTTTTTTGGCAATTATGTGCATTGTCTGTAACAGAATATTGTACTTGAAAGGCCAATCGGGCAAACTTTTGTAAATTTAGAGTATTTATTATGATTACTTTTTACTTGTTCTTGGCAGATAAGCAAGTAGGTTGATCAAAAATAAATAATAACGTGACATGCATTGAATAATAAAATTTGAGCTGGCAAAATTTACAACTATATGCACTGTTATTTATTAATTGCACTGTTCCACGAGCCCGGGGCGGATGTGATGTCGGCAATGAATGATTTGATCACGGTGTTGGGTATGCCTGTTTTTAACCCTCCTATTTTGTATTAGATTTGATTGATACCATAATCTCCTATTTATTTTAAGGACTTTAGGACCCTATGTAATGAAGCTTAGACTTCAATTTTTTAGCTAAGTCCATTTTATAGAATAGGTTAAAATTAGGCTTGAAGACTGGCTCTAGAATCATTGGACCTAAGGATTGCAGTTCTGAGGTTTCAAAACCGCCTATCAAGGAACCGCTTGGTAGAACCGCTTGTAGCCTAACTGCCTTGTAATCCCCTATTTTTGAAACCGCCTGTATCCCAAAAGTGCAAACCGCACTCTTGGAAATCCTTCTTCTGGTGGAACCGCTTTCATGTCAAACCACCTTTCTCTAGAACCGCTCCAATGATTGGCTACTTGAAGTGAACCTCTTTTGACCGTTGGAATCCACGTCAGCAATATCAAAAGTCAACTACCATATCTTGTCACGTGACTACTTTTCAGACAAGATCTGCAAGGATCTTGAAAAGGTGACAGATGTCCTAACCACCTTGATTGCGGTGAGGTCGATCAGCTTTACCTGCATCAACAGTTCCAAAGGACAAAAGTGGTTGTTGTGGACCAATGGGATTGCATCAAGTACTGTCCTTACAACAGCTGTATCCAACGGCTAGTTTCTTGATGCTTGGGTATAAATACCCCTAATCTTCACCATTTGAAGATTGCTTGAATCTTGAGAAATTGCTGTGTTCATGAGAAGTTGAAGCTCTGCCCAGAAATTCATAAGTCCTTTGAATCTTCATCTTCATACTTCAAGAAATATTCCCCAGCCCAGAAATCAAGCCTTAACACATTCAAGAATCATTGAGCTCTACATCTCACAGATTTAAAGAGCCTTGATCTTGAACACACACACACCTCACTTGTTTAAACACATAGTTTATTCATTTGAGATACACTGGTTATAGTCTAGGATTTGTTCTTCATAGAAAAGATTTTATTGTACTTTGTAATCTCTCAAATACTCAATATAAAATCTCTCTTAGAAATCCAAGACTAACCATCTTGGTAGTGGACGTAGATCGTTTATCGATTGAACCACTCCAAATAGCTTGTTCATATACTTTCTTGCATTTATATTTTACGTGCTTGCTAATTATTTATCTCTGTCTGTTTGATCTTTATATGGTTATCCTTATTGTGAAATTGTGTTTGGAGTTAACATTGTCTAGACTTCACTTTTGCAAAGCTGCACTTTCGATAACCACACTATCAAACCGCTTTGCAAAACCGCCTCTCTCAAAACCGCTTTGTAACTTCATTATTCATTGTGCATTTTATAACTCTACTTGCAGTTTCTTACACTGCAAGCGGTTTTGTAAGTATAGAGGATTAGTTTTAAATTGAGGGCGAAAAATTTATTGCAGCTATTCACCCCCCCCTCTAGCTGTATTTTCACCCTTGTTGCCACCTTTGGGACCAACAATTGGTATCAGAGCAAACACATTTTTAAAACCACTGTTTTTCAAGCTTAACAGCTTGTGTGCCGATTCGATATGGCAAATACAAAGACAATGACAACTGTTAACTATTCACACATTCCAATTTTGGACGAAGACCACTTCGACATCTGGAAGTGCCGAATGCTTATTCATTTGGAAACCATCGATTAAATGTTAGTGGAATGCGTGATCAATGGCCCGTTAGTTCCAATGAAGGCCAACACAGATGCAACCACTAGTGCAACAATTCCAGAGGTCAAAAAGCCAAAAGAAGAGTGGTCAGATGAAGAGAAGAGATTAGTTGCCTTGGGCTGACAAGGCTAGGCACATCATTTACGGAACCCTCCCCGTATCAACTCTGAGAAAGTGATGTACCTCAAAACCGCAAAGCAGATGTGGGATGCCATTGAGAGCTACCTCGAAGGTGATGACGAATGCAAGGAAAGCAAATTATATGCTGTTGAAAGATCATACAACAACTTCAACAGAAAATCCAACGAAACCTTGCGTCAAACCTACGACCGATATGTTGAGGTAGTTAATGCTTGTAGATCTCTTGGCAAAACTTTAACCGATAAGGAAATCAATATGACTTTCCTATCTGCTTTAGGTTCTAAAAGGGTAAATAAGGCTACCTCTTTAGAAGACTCCAAAGTTTTGGGTACTTGGTCGTTAAGTAACTTGTACGCCAATCTTAGAGTCTATGAATTAAAATTAAATCATATTGAAGAGATTGAAGGGAAAACCAAATCACTATCCATGTCCGTCGTGGAACAAGAGGAGAAACCATCTACATCCAACCAAACCGCTGATCCTTCCATATCAACCTCATCACTCATCGAGATGGATGATGATGATTTTGCCATGTTTGTGAAAAGATTCCAAAAATTTAGAAAATCCTCAAAACCTTTCACAAAATCATTTTCAAAAGGCAAACCTCCTGCAACGTTTTCTAAGGCTGGAGATACAAAGAAAAAGAGTGATCTAGTTTGCTACAATTGTAGAAAACCTGGTCACTTCGCATCTGAGTGTCCACGGCCTAAATACGAATACATGAAAAAGAAAACCTCTCCTGCGAAATTTTCTCGTCGCAAGGGAATGGTTGCTGAGGAGGAAGAGAATTCCAAGGAATTGGCTACTTGGATTGAAAGCAGTTCGATGATGGAAGTGATGATGAAACCGAAGAGGTTAATCTACGCTTAATTGCGGACGCTTTCGATGAGTCGGATTACGAGTCAATCGAGTCGCAAGATATGGAAGAAAAAGAGGTTTCTACAAAACTTCCAAATTTTACATTGGATGATGATATCAAACTTACTCCTAGTATTAAGATAGGAAATTGCTCGTATTCACGTCCCATTTTTCCTCCTACAAATGCTCCACCTTCAAAAACAATTCCAAAGAAGAAAATTTTGAAAAAGGTGGTGGAAGAGGTTTCTCCCATGGAACATGAAAGGATGTTCAAGGAAGCTGAAATGGTGATCCATCAATTTTCTAATCTTAAGAAAGCCTTAAGCTTAGCTCATGATGAACTTAATGCGTACAAGACGGAGAAAGCGTGATGAAGTCCGAAATTTCAAATCTTAAGGACCAAATCAGAAGTATGACTCCTCTTGCTGATCAGAACCGCATCCTTGAAACTAAGGTTACTGCACTTCAACTCCGGAATGATGACTTGGTAACCCAAATCAACGATCTCCAAAAGATTGTTGATTCGTGGCTCAAGTCTCAATCCACCAAGGATAAAATCATGGACTCCCAAGTTCCTCCTGGAATTAAGGAAGGCCTAGGTTTTGGATCTGAGGAAGAGGAGAAGTGTGCATCCTCGAGTGAAAAGGATGAGGAGATTTTGGAACTAACTAAAGAAATTCCTAAAGGGAAGTATGCTAAAGGAAAGGGTAAAGGACGACAAATTAATTATGTCTACCCAAAAGGAAAGCAATATGGAAAGAATTCTGTGTTGAAACCTAAGGATTCTGTGGAGGCAGCTGAAGAGGAAATGGCTTATGGAATTGGTCGCATACCTGCTCCAACCGCTCTGGTGGAAAAGGTGGTCTTTGCCAACTCCAGTCGACCGCGCATCTTCTTCGACCGCTCCTCACTGCCTTCAAAAGCAGGGAATAGCGTTCCCAGAAATATGTGGTCAAACCAAAGCTGTTCCCTTTATCTCGGCCGGACTCTTAGGCTGGAACCGCTCCTCCCAAACCGCTTCCTTGTCCCAAACCGCATGCAACTCCTAAGAAGAGTAAGGAGTTAGCAACACCTCATGAAGCTTGTAGCTATTATAAATGTTCTGTGTGTGATGGTTTAGGTCACAAGGCTGCGAGAATGCCTTTTGCGGTTCACATCCAATGCCGGGAAGAGTAAACCTCCTTCTTTCAAGCGAGGTGTGGGTCGTAAAGGGTTGCTAACTTCAGGACCCAAGGAATAAAGGGGACCTCGTTCTTAATGTTTACATTTCAGGTCCTGCTTCATGGCTGGTCACTCCAAGGATAATGAATGGTATCTTGACGGTGGGCTCAAGACATATATTTGGAGATAGATCTTTACTTGAAGAAGTCGTTGAAGCAAGTGGTCCGTCTGTAACCTTTGGTGACAACAACAAAGGCAAGACCATTAGATATGGTGTTATAAGAAGATGAAACCTAACCATTGAGAAGGTTTCTCTTGTTGAAGGACTCAAGCACAACCTCCTTTCACTTTCTCAATTTTGCGCCACAGTACTGCTTTGCAACTTCACGTCATCAAATTGCTTTATCAAAGATAGCATTTCCGGCGTCACCCTACTCACGGGATTCGTAAGAGTAATATTTACATTATTGATCTAAATTCTGCATGTAGTATTACTAATCTGTTTGTTTTGTAGCTAAGAATGTGAGCGAAAATAGTTGGCTATGGCACAAGAGGTTGAGTCACTTGAACTTCAAGTATCTTGCAAAGATTGGTAGGGAAAACCTCGTTCGTGGTTTACCCAAAGTGGCTGACCACCATCCGGAGAAATGCGGTGCATGCCGGCTTAGTAGCGATCGCGTCGTCTTTCACCGGCAAGACCGCTCCATCAACTTCAAGATGCTTACAAGCGCTTCACATAGATTTGTTTGGACTGTAACCACTTTGCCGGCATTGGAGGAAATAGATATACCTTAGTGGTGGTGGATGATTACTCAAGATATACGTGGGTTGAGATGATGATTTCCAAAGATGATTGCTATGAGATTCTCACCGCACTTTTAGACGGCTCCAAACTCAAAAAGAAGATGACATTGTTAGTGTTCGATCAGATAATGGAACAGAATTTAAGAACAACGGTGTTGCTCAGTATTGTGATGACCATGGGATTGATCACAATTTTTCAACTGGTGTTCCACAACAAAATGGGGTTGTGGAAAGGAAGAATAGGGCGTTGATTGAAATTTGGAAAAACAATGATATACGAAGCAAAGCTACCTCGGTATTTTTGGGTGAAGCAATCAATACAGCTTGCTTCACTCAGAACCGCTCCCTCATCAACAAAACCTATAACAAGACTCCCTATGAGCTTTGGCGAGGAAGAACCCCCAACATTGCATTCTTCAAGATCTTTGGCTGCAAATGTTTTGTCCTCTACAATGGAAGAGAAAATAGAGGTAAATTCGGAGCTAAAGTCGACGAAGGTATTTTTGTTGGGTATGCTAAACATTCAAAAGCTTTTCGTGTTTTCAATAAAACTAGTTTAAAAATAGTTGAGTCTGTCCATGTTACTTTTGATGAGCATTCTCTCCTTAAGCCACATTTGGCTCCAAATGTTCTTGATGATTTTGTTGAGCATAATGAACCGAGGTGAACCATCCCAAACCGCACCTTTGAACCTCAACCGCAAAATCCGGCACCCTCAAGCGAAATTCCCTCAAACCGCACCTTTGAAACCGCACCTGAAGTTCCTACTCCGGATGCAACTCCTAGGGAAGAAGAAGTTGAGAATTCCCTATCCGGCTTATAGAACCTCTTCGTCAACTTACCTTCCATGACTTATTTGAAGGATCTAACGACATTCCAATTGAAGATCTTGACAAACCTCGATCCAACCGGACTTACCCCAGGAGGTTCGTGAAGTCAGCAGTCACCCTCTCACAAATGTGATTGGTGATCTGTTTTCCGGTGTTCAAACAAGGAGATCAAATTATGACGAGTATACTTCACTTTTATCTCAAGTTGAACCCAAGAAGATTGATGAAGCACTCCAAGATTCAAGTTGGGTCGTTGCTATGCAAGAAGAACTCAACCAGTTTGAAAGATGCAAGGTCTGGACTTTGGTGCCTAGACCTCAGGATCAAGGAGTGATAGGAACTAAGTGGGTATTTAGGAATAAGATGGACGAGAATGGAAGCATCACTAGGAATAAAGCAAGGTTGGTTGCACAAGGATATAGGCAAGAAGAAGGAATTGATTATGATGAAACCTTTGCTCCAGTTGCAAGATTGGAAGCTATCAGAATCTTCTTAGCCTACGCCTCTTTCAAGCATTTCAAGTTATATCAAATGGACGTAAAGAGTGCATTCCTCAACGGCGAACTGCAAGAGACCGTGTATGTTGCCCAACCGCCTGGATTTGAAGACTCCAAATTTCCCAATCATGTCTACAAACTCCAGAAAGCTTTGTATGGACTTAAGCAAGCTCCAAGGGCATGGTATGAGACTCTTTCTAAATTTTTACTAGAAAAGGGATTTAAACGCGGTAAAATCGATACAACTCTTTTTATTGCCAAATATAATGAGCATACTTTACTTGTTCAAATATATGTCGATGATATTATTTTTGGTTCTACTAATGAGTTACTTTGTAAGCGTTTCGAAAAGCTAATGAAAAGCAAGTTTGAGATGAGCATGATGGGAGAGTTAACTTTCTTCCTCGGGCTTCAAATCAAGCAATGCGAAGAAGGTATTTTTCTCAGCCAAGCCAAATACACCAAGGAGTTGATAAAGAAGTTTGGATTAGAAAATGCTAAAGCATATGATACTCCTATGGCCACCGGCAATAAGCTAGATAAAGATCTCAAAGGTAAGAAAGTTGATCAGACTTTATATCGAGGTATGATCGGCTCATTACTTTACTTAGCGCTAGTAGGCCCGATATCATGTTCGGTGTACGTGTATGTGCTCGCTATCGCGGATCCTAGAGAAGCACATCTTATTGCCGATCAAGCGTATAATCCGCTATTTATACGGAACCACTAACCTTGGACTTTGGTATTCCAAAGATTCGAACTTCGATCTTGTAGGTTATTCGGATGCGGATTATGCGGCTTGCACTATTGACAGGAAAAGCACTAGTGGTACTTGTCATTTCCTCGGGAATAGACTAGTTGCTTGGGCGGCAAGAAGCAAGCTTCGGTTTCGGTGTCAACCACGAGAGGTGAGTATATTCTTCTTTGGTAGTTGTTCTTTGTCAAATCCTTTGGATGAAGCGGCCCGGTTGGTAGACTATGGAATCCGTGAAGGGAATTGCCCCATCATGTGTGACAACACTTCAACAATTTCGGTCTCCAGCAACCTGTCATGCATTCCAAGACCAAGCACATAGATATCAAGTATCATTTCCTCAAAGATCATGTGGAGAAGAGGAATATCCATTTAGAGTACGTGGGGACAGACAACCAGATTGCTGATATCCTCACAAAGGCTCTTGACTCCAAGAGATTTTCTTTTCTCAGAGGAGAAATGGGTATGCTTGAACTTAAATAAATTCCATACTTTTTATTTGCTAACTTGTTTGTTGAGTCTAGGTTGAAATTCCTTTTGGAATCAAACCGCTTCTGTTGAACCGCCTGTGCCAAAACCGCAAGATTATCCAACCGCCTGCATGCATATCGCAAGTTCCAAACCGCTCATGCAGTCTGACCGCTTGGATCAAAACCGCGTTTCAACAAGAAGTAAACTCTGTCTATTTTTATTGCTTATCTTAAATTTAAAAAAAAAAAAAAAAAAAAAAAAAAAAAAAAAAAAGCATTCAAATTCCTTTATTTATTTTTTAGTCCTTATTTTTTATATAAGGGTATTTTTGCAAATGTTTTCCCTCGTTTATTTCAAAATTAAGAGCATTTAATGCTAAGGGGACATGAGAATTAAAAACCCTCATGTCAGCCGTCATTGAGAGAGGTGCAGGAGGTGAAAGAGTGCAACAGTTGGTTTATTTTCAATCATTTCTTCTGAACCAACTGCCTGCCCCCCTCACCCTATATAAACCTAAGTTGGTGAAATTCTATCTTTTTCTGCCAACTCTCTGCACACTCTGTTTACCTACTCACTTTCTCTCTCTAAAACTCTTCACAAAACCTCCATCTCTAAGCTTTTCCTGAAAATCAATGGCCTCTACTTCAAAAAGACAAAGAGCCTCTACCACTGCTAGGGCAAAGAAACCAATTCTGGAAATGGTAACAACTTCTAAACCCTAACTCTTAATTTCTGTCAAAATCAGCCATGGATGAACATAAACTGTTCGTATTCTTTAAGTTCTTAGTTTTGATGATTTTGAACTTGTTTCTTCACCATTTTTGCTAAAATTTGTTGGGTTTTGCTCGTAATCATGCCTAGATTTACATTCTATAGTTTATTTCATGATCAATGCATGATTTGAGTACTGATTTTATGATTTTCAGTTTGAACACTTCGAAAACCCACTTTAGTGTTCTTGGTATTTATGAATGATTCTGGGTAAAGATTGAAATTTTATTGATATATTGTTAATCTCCTTCCCAATGTGATCATTTTGATATGTTATTTGCTCATTTTGCTTAAGTTTCATGTATCTCTGTTCTTGGTGTTCTTGAATGTTCTTGGTGTTCTTCACAAAACCCATGAACTGTTCTTGAAAAATCATATGTTTTGGTTGCCTTGATTCTGAGAAAGTGTTTTCCAACACTTAGAATATCTTCAACTTTTTTAGAAATTTTGGATTTTATTTTGATTTGAAACCGCTTGTTTGCAACCGCTTAGAAATTTTTTGTTTCAAACCGCTCCTCACCTATTCAACCTAAACCGCATGTTCTAAAACCGCATTCTCAAATCTTTAGAAACCGCATGTTGTTTATTTCCTTTCCAATGTTTTTGAGATTTTACTAAGTATATAGGCTGGAAACCAAGAAATTCCTCTCTAATCACTGCTTGCAGTGTGGGATAAGTTTGGATTACAATGCCATGTACTTAAGTAATTTTATTCTCAATTCCTCATTATTTGTTAAGTATTCATGGTTTCACTTGGGGTTTGAAATTCTCAAACCGCACCATTGCTCAACCGCTTGGTGCTCAAACCGCATGTGAACTATGAATACACAAATGGATCTAACACTTGAAATTTTAAATTTGTAGGATCCAACTACTTTCCTACCTGGGTGGGAAGTGAATGAGGAAGATCTCAAAACTGATGCTCTAGGAAGGGAGTTACTGAGGAAGCTCAAAGTTTCAAGCATCCTACCGCTCTTCACCAAGAAGCATAATTTCATTGTGCCATCTTTCGTGGATCAATTCTTTGCAACCGCTAAGAAGGATTCCAGAGTTCTTGAGCAAGGCCAAAAAGTCTCCTGCCTGACCGCTGTAGTTGAAGGCATGAAGCTCTCCATAGACTACATTGACATAAGAAGACTTTTCAGATTTACTGTTGGTGGAGCTCCCTTAGAAGTTGATCAGGTTATTCAAGACAATGCTGCTTTCCAAACCGCCAAAGTAGATACCTTGTCTAATAAGTACAAGAAGATCCCCAGAAAGAACTTTGGTGAGATGATGAACTTCATTGGTCATCTAGTGGGGAGATCCATTTGTGGAAAGACTGGGAACCACAACAACTTTACATCCCAACAATGGATGTATAGTTCTGCTATCTTTATGGAAATCAAGCTTCACTGGCCAAGAATCCTTTATTTTGAGATTAAGGACAGCATTGAGACCTATCAGTCCAAGGTCAAAGGTGAAGATCAGAGGTGGAGACCTTTCTGCAGGATCTTAACCGCTCTGTTGATGGACTATGAGCACTTAGATGATATGGTCACCAAGAATCCAGATCTTATGGTGGACTGCTCAGATGATTCCCTTGGATTACTTGCTTGCCACACCTTCAGATATGCAAATGGAGATGCATTGTACAAATCTTTGTATGATGCAGATACCTATCCCTTGAAGGAACCATATGAGCTCAGAGATCCTACAACCGCTCCTCAAACTAAAGCTACCAAGCGGTCCAGGAAGCCCCAAGCAAGAGCTGAACCGCTTCCCAAGAGGACCAAGACCGCTCCAGCATCCAAACCGCCTACTGCTGATGATGGAGCTGGGACTAGCAAAAGGAAGAAATCATCCAAGGAACCTGAACCTGAAACCATGCATTTGGTGGATGAAGATGATGAAGAAGAGGAAGATCCAAGTATTCCCAACTTGGTGGCTAGAGCCAAGAAAGCCAGAGATGAGATGGCTGGTTTGACTGTGGAGGAACAGATGAAGGTTCTCCAAGATAGGATTGCTAGATTGGCAAAGGAGCAGGCTGAAAAATATCAAGCCAAGGGCAAAACTCCTGAAGCTGGAACCGCCTCAACCCATGAACCGCCTCCAGAAACCCAACCGCCCCCAACTCCTCAGACCTCTCCTGTCCAATCTCCAAACCAATCCCCAGTCCAATCCCCTGCCAACTCTCAATCCAGATCCCCTTCCAAAGCCAAATCCATAACCCCTTCCCCCAACAAGACCGCACCACTTCAGGGGGAGAAACCTAAGAGGAAGAAGATGGCGGCCAAAAAGAAACCCTTCAAGAAAACCAAACCTGCTCAACCATCACCTTCCCCCTCACCTACCAGAAATTCCCCTCCTCAATCACCTCCTCAAAATTCCCCTTCACCTTCCCCCAGAAAATCACTATCACCCCTATCTTCTCAATCCCAATATAACTCACCCCAACATTCCCATTCCATGAACTCACAACATTCCAACCAAACCCCTACTCATTCTGCCTATCAACAATGGCAGTCCAAGCCCTCAGCTGGACATGCCACATCCAAATCTGTTAGGGATGATCCAACTCCTGTCAATTCCCCTAACAAAAACCGCTCCCCTACCCCTAACCGCTCTAAATCAAACACCCCTTCAAAATCCCCAACTCCTCACAACTCACCAATTAGACAAAACTCACCTCCTCCTAATATACCTCCCCAAACCCAAACCGCACCTAAAACCAACAAAACCCAACCGCCTCCCATATTTCCAACCGCCTCACCATCAACCGCCCCTTCTTCTGAGTACTCCCAAATTCTCCAAACCCTAAACCTGATTCAAGGCCAACTAATCATTAATCAAGGCCATGTTATCTCCTTAGCCGCCTCAAATGAATCCCTCCTTGCCTCCAACCGCGCCTTACAAGCCAAGGTGGACTCTCACTCCCTTGAGTTGGCAACCCTTAAAGCCTCTTTGCTTGATGCCATTAAGGGGGAGAGATCTACAGCTATTCCATCTTCCTCCTCAACTGCTCCTCCTGATCAAACCGCTTCCATGATCAAAACCACTTCTGAAGCCTTTCAGAAATCCCTTGAAGCTGGTTTGGTCAAAGCCTTAGAAGAAAAGGCATCTGTTGAGGAGATGAAGAAATCTTTGGATGTTCTTGGAGAGAAACTCTGTACCTCCCTTGATAAAGATTTGGGTAATCTAAGCACCAAATTCCTTGACTTTCTTCAATCCAGACCGCAATTATCTCAAGTTGTCCAAACCGCCTTGGATAATCTGCGTGAAGAAGTCTTGGAACAAATTGATCTTTTCAAGGTGGATTCTAAGGTAAATCTTGATACTGTGTCAGATACAGTGAAGGCCAAGCTGAATGAGATCTAAGATGAGTTCAATGACCGCTTGGACAACCTCAGACTGCTGCTGTTCAGGAGGAAGTTCACACCATCTTTAATTCCCTTTACTCTTCCCTCCATGTTCAGCTGGACACTATCAGAGACAATCTTGTGGAAAACACCAAAGCGGTTGGTGCCACAAATTCTACTTCTGCCCACTCTGTTAATGCTTTGAAGAAGCTAGAGTCAACTCTCACCAGAACCGCAGAGGAAGTTAGAAGACTAAGGAAAGCGTTTGCACCAGACCAATCAAGAGCTGGGCCAAGTGGAGCTGATCATGAAGTGAACAAGCCGCCTCAGCAGTAAACCGCTTTTTCCTTGTAATTTTTTTGGTAAGTTTGGACCGCACTCTCTTTGTATTTTCCTTTGTCCAACTTACTTCATTTTTGCTTTTTGTAATCTTGTAATTTCCTTTCATTCCTGTACTTGTAATCATCTTAGGAATCAATGGAAATTGCATCATGGTTCCAAAACTTTGTTCATATCAAACTGCTTGTTTGTAGAATAATGAAACCGCTTATGGTCTTAAACCTCATTCAAATATTTTTTCAACTTAAAAAATTCACTATTTTGAATTGATGTTTAAACATTCAGTTTAAATCGCACTTTGAACTTAAACTCATATTTTTAAGTGCACTGAATGCATTTCTATACTTTTCAAATTGTAAGTTTCTCAATCTTTCAAAAGTATAGAAATCTATAGCTTAAGCTAGTGTGTGCATTAACTTGGGACATGACTTACCATGTTTATTCTTATGGACATGTTTTTACCAAGTATAATGTTTGCTTTTGCTGTAGTAGGTAATGGCATCAATCAAATAGGGGGAGATTGTTGGGTATGCCTGTTTTTAACCCTCCTATTTTGTATTAGATTTGATTGATACCATAACCTCCTATTTATTTTAAGGACTTTAGGACCCTATGTAATGAAGCTTAGACTTCAATTTGTTAGCTAAGTCCATTTTATAGAATAGGTTAAAATTAGGCTTGAAGATTGGCTCTAGAATCATTGGACCTAAGGATTGCAGTTCTGAGGTTTCAAAACCGCCTATCAAGGAACCGCTTGGCAGAACCGCTTGTAGCCTAACTGCCTTGTAATCCCCTATTTTTGAAACCGCCTGTATCCCAAAAGTGCAAACCGCACTCTTGGAAATCCTTCTTCTGGTGGAACCGCTTTCATGTCAAACCACCTTTCTCCAGAACCGCTCCAATGATTGGCTACTTGAAGTGAACCTCTTTTGACCGTTGGAATCCACGTCAGCAATATCAAAAGTCAACTACCATATCTTATCACGTGACTACTTTTCAGACAAGATCTGCAAGGATCTTGAAAAGGTGACAGATGTCCTAACCACCTTGATTGCGGTGAGGTCGATCGGCTTTACACGCATCAACAGTTCCAAAGGACAAAAGTGGTTGCTGTGGACCAATGGGATTGCATCAAGTACTGTCCTTACAACAGCTGTATCTAACGGCTAGTTTCTTGATGCTTGGGTATAAATACCCCTAATCTTCACCATTTGAAGATTGCTTGAATCTTGAGAAATTGCTGTGTTCATGAGAAGTTGAAGCTCTGCCCAGAAATTCATAAGTCCTTTGAATCTTCATCTTCATACTTCAAGAAATATTCCCCGGCCAAATCAAGCCTTAACACATTCAAGAATCATTGAGCTCTACATCTCTCAGATATAAAGAGCCTTGATCTTGAACACACACACACACCTCACTTGTTTAAACACATAGTTTATTCATTTGAGATACACTGGTTATAGTCTAGGATTTGTTCTTCATAGAAAAGATTTTATTGTACTTTGTAATCTCTCAAATACTCAATATAAAATCTCTCTTAGAAATCCAAGACTAACCATCTTGGTAGTGGACGTAGATCGTTTATCGATTGAACCACTCCAAATAGCTTGTTCATATACTTTACTGCATTTATATTTTCTGTGCTTGCTAATTATTTATCTCTGTCTCTGTTTGATCTTTATATAGTTATCCTTATTGTGAAATTGTGTTTGGAGTTAACATTGTCTAGACTTCACTTTTGCAAACTGCACTTTCAGTAAACCACACTATCAAACCGCTTTGCAAAACCGCCTCTCTCAAAACCGCTTTGTAACTTCATTATTCCGCTGTGCATTTTATAACTCTACTTGCAGTTTCTTACACTGCAAGCGGTTTTGTAAGTATAGAGGATTAGTTTTAAATTGAGGGCGAAAAATTTATTACAGCTATTCACCTCCCCCCTCTAGCTGTATTTTCACCCTTGTTGCCACCTTTGGGACCAACACACGGGTAAATATGCTTTGGTCAAGGCTTGAACAGGAGGGCCTTTGGAAATGTCGAGGAACATTGGTGCAGAAGGCTGCAAAGTTGACTTGGTCAACAGGAAAAATAGACCGGCCGGCCTATGTCTCAGTTACAGTTTGTTTAAATTGCAGTCCAGTTTATGCAATTTGGAAATCTCACGGTTGTTTCTGAAGCTGAATTCTGTTTCTCCCTCAAATTCTTTGAAGTTTCCTTTGTTTTCCATGGCCACATTTCCAAGGTTGTCGTTTCAGATGTAAGAACGATTTTTGGAGAGGTTCCAGACGTGGGTACGGCACCACACGAGGCAAAGTAAGGGATTTTTCGAGGGTTGTTATAGGATGAGGGCGGTTTGGGCTTTGAAGAAGCTTGTGCCGAATTGGGATCTTCTGAGAGCTACGGCTCATTTATGGGATGAAAGGAGGCATGTGTACAGCTTCTTGTATAACGAGATCACGCCCATGCTTGAGGATTTTTGGGCTATCCTTGGAGGACCTGAGGCAGAGCAGATTGTTCTTCCTTTGACGGGCGGCCTGACCACCATTGAGAAGTAGATGTCCCTGCTTGGCATTTCGGCTGAAGAAGCATGCGGAATGCTAATACCAAATACGGATCATAATGACATTTCGGGGATGCCCAATAGATTTGCCGGTGTCGATGGGAGCATTTCTGCGTGTGACGCTTTTGCTCTGTGTGCGATTGCTACTTTGTTCACATTCACGTCATTGGGGTGTGGCACCACAGTGTTCTGGACCTGGTGAGGCAGTGCCAAAGCGGGGGAGATATCGTGCCTTTGATCTTGGGCGAGACATTCCTTGGCATAGGTCGGACCGGTAGCCGATACATGTGGGGAGGGAGTCCCGCTATGCTTACTTTGTGGTTGAGGGAGCGATTGCAAATGATGCCCGAGGTACCAGCGACATGTAATCCCAGGTCTTTTTCTCGACGACCCTTGGTGATAGGAGGTAGTCAGACTGACTTGGAGCTTTGGATGGCCAAACTCCGCATGCATCATCTGCGATGGTGGGTGCCTCACTGGAAGTTGCAGATTTGTCAGACCGTTCAGGAGGGTCTTTTCATTGTCAGAGTTCCGGAGCTATCCCAGTCTTCTTTCTATATTCCATCTTTGGTGCTGCGGCAGTTCGGGCCGGAGCAGGTGCCGTTGACGGGTTTGAGTGATGCCGCTACCTTTGAGGTAGGATCGCTTTTCATGGAAGATCCTTCGACGCCATTGCTTTTCATGCGGCTGTGGCAATATGCGTCTTTTATTGCCAGGGTTCTCTTTCACCGGAGAGGGGGCACTGTTCTGTCCACTCGGTATTTGAACTAGTACAAAGAGTGTATAGGGGAGACACAAATGGCTCTTCTGTGGAATCGAAGTGAGCTATTGGGCCTTGACCGCTCGACTTTGAGGAGGGCCGAAGCGATGGATAACCCTCAAGATTGTACCGGGGATGATATGGCTGAATATGAGTCCAATGCTAGTCGGATGGCTGATCAGAGCATGAATATGACGACTCAAAGAGAGGCAGCTCGTGATAGAGCTAGGGAAAGGGCTGCATTGGCGGCCGCAAGTTTGACAAAGGCATCGGGAAGGGTCCCTGAGCCAGGTAGAAGGACTACGGGGATATTCCCTGTAAAGGCAAAGAATACCCGCCGCGGGAAAGGGAAGGGGAGGAAAGACGAAGGATCGAGTACGAGCAACTAGGTTGACCTTATTGTTCGGAATATCCATCCACTGTCATTGCAGACACATTAAATTGATTAAGTGTTTTATTGTTGTTTTGCTAGCGTGTAGCGAGTCAAGAGTAGACCGTGCTTGAACTCATCAAAGATTGTTTTAACCGTAATTAATCTGTAGGTTAAATTTAAGAGTTTTTCGAAACACAAGTGATTGGTGTTGTATTTGAAATTTATTTGTTTTTGAGACCGAACCAATGATGGCTGCCTATGTTCCCCTTTTACAATTGGACTAAGGAGCTCAGGTCACCGTAGTTCGACACTTTTAGGTGAAATTTGAAAAAAGACAAGAAGTGCGATCCTGTTTTTTACCTAGATCATTTTTGGGAATGTATCTAGTTGGGTATTACTCTTTTAGCACTTTGATTTTACTGAGGGCGGTGTATGGGGAAGGATAGTTAACTCGTATTCTTCCTCAAACGAAGTATCTGCGGAGCTTGCTTCCGTTTACTGGATTAATGAAAGGGTTCCCGTCCAAATCTGCTAACTTCATGGCTCCTCCGGAGAAGATTCTTTGTACCATAAACGGGCCTATCCAGGTAGGTTCCCACTTTCCGAGGGGATTGGTCTGTGTAGGAGGCTTTTCCTTAAGTACCAAGTCACCTTCTCTGATGTCTCGAATCTTGACTTTCTTATCAAATGCTCGGGCCATTCTGCTTTGGTAAGCACGAGTATGTTCCATGGCTTTCAATCTGTGCTCGTCGAGTAGAGCTAGTTCGTCATGACGGCTTTGGAGCCAGTTGACTTCATTTATTTCATTTTCCAAGAGGACTCGGAGGGATGGAATTTCCAATTCAACTCGTAATATCGCTTCCATTCCATATGTGAGTGCGAAAGGAGTTTCCCCTGTGGCAGTTCTGACTGATGTCTGTATCCCCAAAGTGCTAGATGTAGCTTTTTGGGCCAATCTCGACCTCTGATGGCCATCTTTCTGATTATTCTTGCAAGAGTCTTGTTTGCTGCCTCTACTGCACCATCAGTCTGTATTCTGTAGGGAGAAGACTTGTGGCTTGTAACTTTGAACTCGGTCAACAGTTGGTCACAATCTCCTTCAAAGTGGGTCCCATTGTCGGATATGATCTAGTTGGGCACCCCGTATCTGCACATGATGTTCTCTTTGATGAACTCGGCCACCTTCTTAGAATTCATTACTTTGTATGATCTGGCTTCTACCCATTTGATGAAGTAGTCGACTGCGACTAATATGAACTCATGACCATTGCTCCCTGGCGGAGTAATTTTGCTGATGATATCGATTCCCCATGTGGCGAAAGGCCATGGTGTAGTCATGCAGTAGAGCTCGTGAGGAGGAATGTGATTGAGGTTGGAGAACCATTGACATTTGTCGCAGCTTCTGATGAACTGGATGCAGTCTGTTTCCATTGATACCCAATAGTAACCCATACGGAGGATGATCTGTGTCAATGCTCTTGCATTCATATGCGGATCGCAGGTTCCATTGTGAACTTCGTTCATCAGCTCACTGGCTTTTTCTTTATTTACACACCGGAGGAGTGGTCCTTGGTGGCGCTTCTTGTATAACATACCCCCCAGGATGACAAAATGGGATGCCAGGCATTTTAGGGCCATCATGTTTTTGGCTTTGATCCCTTCTTTGTATTTTCCATCTTCATTTGTGAAGGAAGCTTCTCCATTTTGGAGGTACTGGTAGATTTTATTATACCAGGGTTCGTCGATCGATTCATGTTCAACTTTGATCTCGCAGCAATAGGTGGGTGTTTTCTGTCTGCCTATTCTGAGGGGATTTACTGATTTCCCTTCAGGAATTTCAACAAGAGATGCTAGAGGTGGCCGGGTGGCATATGCGAGCGGTTTCACGTCTCTTGGCAAGTAATGGAAAGAGATATCCTTGAACTCAGCAATGAGCTCCTCCATGTACGTGTGGTACTTCTGGAGGCCAGAATATTTTGTCTTCCATTTGTTGGATACTTGATTGATGATCAATGTTGAGTTTTCGTATAGTTCCAGTTCTGTGATGTTGCGTTCAAGAGCGGCTTCTAGGCCGGCTGCACAAGCTTCATATTCTGCTGCATTGTTGGTTGCTTCAAAATTCAGTTTGATGGCTATGGGAGTGTGCTCGTCTTTAGGATCGACCAGGAGCATTCTAATACCATTTCCCATCTTGTTGGCTGCCCCATCGAAGAAGAGTTGCCAGCGGTTTGTGCTGTTGAGTGAGAAGATCCTGTCGTCTGGAAACTACGGATCAGGACCCTTGAGTTCACTGCTTGGGAAGTCTGCCAGCTGATCTGCCATTACTCGACCCTTTGTGATTTTCTGGTCATGTACTTGATGTCGAATTCAGCCAGGAAGAATGACCACTTGGCTAATCTCATTGATAGAGATGGCTTGACGAAGAGATATCTGACGGGGTCCATCTTGGAGACCAAGAGCATTGAATGTGACTACATGTAGTATTTCAGTTTCCCGACTACCCATATCAAGGCGGTACAAGTTTTCTCTAATTCTGAGTAGCTGAGTTCACTTCCCTAAAGCTTTTAGCTCACGAAGTAGATTGCATGCTCAACTCTGGAATCTTTCTGTTCTTGCGCCAGCATAGCCCCAATTGACGTGTCTATCACTGTCAGGTACAAGAGGAGTGGCTTATCTTCATGTGGCGGGCACAGGATTGGGGGATTCACCAAGTATGTCTTGATTTTCTCGAAAGGCATCGGCGTTAGTCCCATTTGATGTCAGCATTTTTCTTCATTAGCTTGAACATTGGCTCACAAAGAGATGTCAGCTGGTTGATAAAGCGGCTGATGTATTGAAGTCTTCCCATGAAACTTTTCACTTCTGTCAGTGTTTATGGTGGTTCATGTCGATGATGGCTTGAT